>OZ010586.1:97742091-97887091 GCA_963932145.1 Acanthosepion lycidas | reverse complement strand
AAAAATGGACTGGACTGAAATTCTAAAGGGCATTCGAAGAGCGAAATAGGATTTCTAGAAGCTAAGTAAAGTATTAGGTTGGTGCAAAAATAATGACGTCATAATGTCGTTTTTTGACGTTAAAAATACGTCAAAAAACGACATTAGTACGTCATTATTTTGCACCAACCTAATATTAGCAAACAAGAACATTTTGTTAGTAACAAAAAAATACGGGCTGTTGTACAGATAAAGAAGAGTCTTGAAGCAACAAAAATTTGATTCTACAGATAGATGCTGGGAATACGATACATCTAACATGTGACCAACAACGAGAAAATAAAAAATTAACACTTATATTTATTATCAAAAAGTAACAATTGAAATTCCTATGTTCCATAATGTGGATAGTGGCCTTGGAATATTTTATACTCACAGGGCAGATTGAAGAATAGGGAAAACAACTCAAAACCTACCTTGAGTAAGAACAGAGTTTAGGAGCGATAATAAAATGACAGAATTTATTAAGAGCTACAAAGGACAGGAAATTGTGGAGAGCCACGATCGCCAGATACGATGAAGAAAAAAATGATGGTGATACTTAAATTCATCCCTCAAAATAACAAAATACTTTAGATATAGTGTAACCTGGATATAAGAGAGATTTTCTCTGGTCCCAAATTAGAGCCTGTGTTAATGTATATAAATTAGACCAAACACGGATATAAGAGAAACCCGGACATGAGAGACTTCTTATCCGGTCCCGACAAATCTCTTATATCCGGGTTACACTGTATAAAAATATCCTTATTCTTCATGGCAGCTTGTGAGGGTCTTTTCTTTGACATATCCTTCCCTGTGCATGTTGTCAAGGGCGGATGTAACACGCTGATGAGACAAAATATATTTTTCGATTCATGATCACCCTATGATTATCTTACCCCCTTTGGTATATTCTATCTTTACAAGACCAAAAATGGGTTACTGCTGTCATATCTGGGCTGGAGGTGATCAGCTTGCTAGTCTTGACATTCATACGCGACGTTGTGTGCGATGAAGTATTCCCCATTATCCAACCTATTTCTCACAGACGAACCGTCGCTAGCGTCTCGCTGATCCATCATTATTTCCATGGTAAGTCTTGTGAGAAGCTATATTCGATGTTTGCAGCATGTTTTCTTTATTGTGTGTTACGAGTAATCATAAAGGGTTGGAAATTTGGTCTCTCATATGCGTGCTTTTAGACTTCTCTATATTTCCCCAGTGTAACTCTTCCTCCACTGCAATGAAGGAAGACCTACATTTTTCAAGAAAAGGATTTTACATGCATAAAAATGCATTGATTTCTTCCAGAACTGTTATTTAAAATGCATTTTTAATCGTTTCACAATTATCTCGAAAGTAGTTTTAGAAAATTCACATATAAAGCTGAGACAAGCATTTTTTTTAATGTTGATGTGGTGAGGTCAACTTTCTGAACAAATGTGCCTTGAAAAGAATATTTTGTGATATTCCATCAAATATTTTTGTTTGCTTTTTTTGCAATGATTTTCACCCTGTACAAGGCTCGAGAACCACTCGAGGTAGGTCTTTACAGCGTAACTGGAAACGTTTATACCGATATAGGGGAAGATAACGGTTACTTCTAAACTAGAATAGGTTAAGACACACTCTTAAGAGTCGGACCCACAGAGCAACTGTTCGCTAGACAAAGCTACGCGAGTGACATTTCATGGTCGGAATACGAAGGGTATGAGTCTTGTTCGCTACAATATGCGTAGCATGCGGGTCTTGGCCGTGAGGTTAGGACTGGTGGAACTAAGGGTTTAGTTCGTCCGAACACTTTCCATAGAAAGAGCGATAAAGCAGCAAAAGCCTTGCGAAGTTTCATCTGCGAGAAAGGAGTGGCAGGGTGGAAAATATTTTGTCACCCACAAGGATGCAGAGACGTTTTTGAAAACCATCGAGACTCGAACATGAAGACTGGGCAGTTCCCAACCATATATGGCAGCGATACTCCATTTTAGGCGTGATGTCACTTTGTATATATAGTGATTTTCCAAACGTAGCTCAGATGTGGCACAAGGCCGAAAGTATGGGGCACCCAGTGAGGATCAAACTCACTACTCAGTCGTAATTGTTCTTCCAAGACAAGCTTGCTAACCATTACACCGCCTCCAGGTACCCTACTGATTTTCTAAGCGTAGCTTAGATGTGGCATAAGGCCGAAATTATGGGGCACCCAGTGAGGATTGAACTCCCTACTCAGTTGTAACACTTCTAGCGAGAAAACCTTACTAACAATTACGCCACGTCGAGGTGTCCAAATTGGCAGTTTACCCCGGTAGTAGGAGTCTGCTTACAGTACCAGATCTTCCCAAGCCGTCCCCCATCTAAATACTGACCTGGCTCTACGAAGCTTAACTTCGACACTCTTTTATATATGTATAGAGAGGATAGCACATGTACTTACTGTAGCTGTACAGGGAACCGACCATTTTTCCAGCATCCTTAGCGCCTTAAGAATCTGTACTAGATACTCTCGCTTAAAATCTGACCACTGTTGAGATACAGTTCCATCAGTAATCCTAGCAAGTTTCTGTTTCCAACTGTATATTAACAGAAACGCGCTTTAACCAGGGGTTAAATGAGTTCGGATTCCGGAGAGATATTATCAATTTCTTTATTTATTCTACTAAAAACATGGGTAAATTTGCTTCAATTAAAATCCATATTTAATTCACCGTACATCAAAAGAACGATGCACACAGTTAATGTCGATTTTTGTTTGTTTGCTCGGATTTCAAACTTTCCATATTTGACCAAATTGTATTCTGCTTTTAAGTGTATGACAAAACAAGTTTCGACCTATACAAGAGCATCTCGCTTTGAATACTGTCTTTATTTTATTTTTTTTGTTCGCTCGAATCAATGTAATCGACATATATTATCTTGTTCAAATCGTATTTCTTCCGTCAGAAAAGAACGGTATTCTTTGAATTTTTCATCAAATCAATAGCAAAGTTGCTGCGTTTGATTCTTACCCTTGCGGCGACATAGGAAGAAATATTTTGATTGAATCGACTGAAACAGATGTCGATATGGGGAAGTCATGATTGCAAACCGCGTCTTTTGTCTGGTAGCAAGGCAAGGAACTCAAACAGTTACTTTTTTTTCTTGTGTGAAAATAACACTCTGAGGCTCTAATATTAGTTCGTCTATTTTGGCTGACAACAGGATTCAGAGTTAGGCTTTTTTGCAAGTAATTTTCATTGTATGATTTTTTGGTAGCTGTTTGAAAATCCTGAATCAAGTTGGATTTCCCGTCGTGGTTAAAAATGAAAAACTATTGTCGAGCTTTCTGCTTCTTAGAACTTCTCAACGACTTGCTGTGAATGGCAAACAACAGAAGTAAATGTCTCTTAATGCGATCAGCTGGGTTAAAAGAAAAAAAAATAGATACGCCCAACACTAAAATGGAGACGACGGGAAAACTAAAATATGCATCATTATTGTGCGTTTTTCTTAATCCAATGTAAAAAAAAAGCAGTCTGTTTCCCTGAAAAGAAGAAAAGCGTTGGTGAATAGTCATTCAATTCTGACTTTAAATGAAGTAAAAAAAATATTTGTTTATTTATTCTGTTAGTCCCTCCCCAACCCCGACACCATTCTTACTATTTGTTGCGCTTTTCAGTATTTTATGAAAAAGAAAATATTTCACCGGAGGTGGGTCGTTCGTTTCTTCACATATGCATATGTACCTACAAAAATGTTTCTTTGTATTTTTGCTTGTTCATAAAAAAAACGTGTTTACATAGATAGATAGATAGATAGATAGATAGATAGATAATGAAACAGTGAGATAGCTATATAGATAGATAATGAAATAGATAGTGAAAGAGATAGATAGATAGATAGATAGTGAAACAGTGAGATAGATAGATACATAGATAGATAATGAACACAGTCACATAGATAGATACATAGATAGATAATGAAACAGTGATATATATATATATATATATATATATATATATAGATAGATAGATAGATAGATAGATAGATAGATAGATAGATAGATAGATAATGAAACAGTGAGATAGCTATATAGATAGATAATGAAATAGATAGTGAAAGAGATAGATAGATAGATAGATAGTGAAACAGTGAGATAGATAGATACATAGATAGATAATGAACACAGTCACATAGATAGATACATAGATAGATAATGAAACAGTGATATATATATATATATATATATATATATATATATATATATATATATATATATATAGATAGATAGATAGATAGATAGATATGAGTATACTGGGATGTATAAATGTATACATATACGCACATGCACACGATGGTTGCTCTCAACATAATGCATCCAATTTGTTACCATGCAAACTGCAATATATACCGAAAGTAAAATAACACTACTGGACAAAGCAAATAATCTGCAACAAAACATTTATTTTCAACCTCTATCTCTCTATATATCAGGTCATCCCATGAATTTTGTCCGAATTGTATTAAAGAAAACAAGTGACCAAATGTTACATTTAATTACAGATTCAATCAACAATGTATTTTCCCTGGTTGTATATGACTTCCTTCCATCTATTAACAAGCTTACTAATTACATTACTGTAAAAAAAAATTTGGCTTTGATTCGAAGAACTCACAAATGTCAGTTTTAACTTCTTCCTGTGTTACAAAAGATGTTTATTCCAAATTATTCTGTAAGCTACGAAACAAATGGTAGTCTGAAAGAGCAAGATCGGGGGAATAAGGTGGATGAGGAATTTTCTCCCAACCAAGTTCTTCGAAAATTAATGGGTATGTCACAATCCTCATAAATATATTGTTCACTATTGTAAGTGGGGCAATATGCTAAGTAATCCATCACTATCAGTGGTTTACCTACTTCAAGACGCTGGCGAGTATTGTATTTTGTTGATGTTAAAAGATTACGATTTCATTTCCAACCTCCATTTTGGTCATCCCTCATTCAGCAACCTTTTCTAGCTTTCAACAAATATGTTGCTCTACTTTCTATTGAGCTCTTTTTTTTAAAAAAAAAGTAAATGCTACGACCAGTCGAATTTTACTCCGTCTATTCATTCTCTCATTTGGATATAGTCACTGACCATTGATAGCACTTATGCAGGACAATGACCCTTCCTAGATCCTTGCATGCCAAACTCGACGGTGTTATTCGCTGCAATGTTGTTTATTTTCGCATCAGTTTGTTGGAGGTTTCTCTGCATTTGGGCATCAATAAAGCAATATTTTATTGATTCCATTTCATCAATTCTTGTTGTTTAATCCTTTCTTAAATTTAAATCGTTTAATGAGATCTCATATTTTGATCTGTTTTCTACTCAGTGTTGACCTCTTTTGTGTCTCATCTTCTTATCTCGAGCAAATCTCCTTCAATTTATCTTTGTGTAGTTATGTTTTTTTAATCAATTTTCATATACATGATATACTAGACTTTGTGTGTGTGAAAGCAAGAGAAAGAAAGAGAGAGGGAAATAGAAAGACTGGGTGTGTGTATGTCCGCATGTATGCGTTTTAATATACATGATATTCTAGTCTCTGTGTGTGTAAGCAAGAGAGAAAGAAAGAGACAGATAAATAGAAAGAGTGGGTGTGTGTATGTCCGCATGTATGCGTTTAATAACACGAATTATACTTCCTTTTACCAAACCTTCATGAATGGTAATTATTTCGAAAATTACATTTATCGAATTATGAAATGTCCCTGAAAAGGTCCATATGAAATTTGCCCAATAAGCAATTTTTGGAGATCGATACATGGAGAGAAAAAAGAAAATACCGGAATGTATAATCTATAGAGCTGTCAAAATAAGATAAAGCTACAAATAGGGTTTCACTCGCCTGTTAAAGAAAACAGGACGAACCAGCATAAACAAAAATAATAGTGAAATACAGGACTGAATTTTGTTGGTTTTACCGCCAATATACAATGCATTTTTTTTACCGCCAATATACAATGCATTTTTTTTACTGCCAATATAAAATGTCATGATACCTGTGCTCTCAAAACAATTTTGCATAGCATAAAGAATAATCTGGCATGAGATTATGTCTATAATAACTATGCAAAACTGGATAAAACTAATGAAACTATGTTGAAATGGAAAGAAAATCTGGTATATCACAGCCTATATGATAAAATAATAGATTGCCCTTTTTTGATAGAGAACCCCAATGGATATTTAAGGAAAGTAGCGTCGGGCATCCCCTTTTCCAGCTAGTTCTCTTGCCAGTCATGCGAGTAATATATACAGCATGTCCTTGTGCGTTACTCATTTTCAACATAGATATGCGCATAGACATTATAAGCGCCCATGCAAAGTTACAAAGTCACGTCTCTGGAGTGGTGAAACGACTACAATCTAAACATTTTCTTTCCTTTTGGTTCAGATATCGTGTATATATATATATATATATATATATATATATATATATATATATATATGTGTGTGTGTTTGTGTGTGGAGAGAGAGAGAAAGAGAGATACGATTCCAAGGTTTGAATAAGCAGCTGTAATAGAATATGTACAAAATTAGTCTTATGGCATAAAAGTGGTCTATGCCATAAAAATGACAGAGCATTTGAATATTAATTCAATAAACAGGTAGGCAATAACTGGCCACTACTTTACTAGATATATAGATAGAGAGAGAGATAGAGAGAGAGAGAGATAATATCAAATCCGTAATCGGTAATCCAATCTTCTCTCTTCAATAATGCAAATCCACAGGAAAATTTATCTAGGACAAGTAATTTAGACATTTCCTTCCTTTTCTCTTGTAATTTTAAATTGTCTGGATAAATTTAAACCATTTTGTAATTTCACTCTGATAGGGCAGTTATAAAAAATAGTTGTCAAAATAAATTTATTACACAGTTCTTCGATGATGTGATATTTTTTTCTTTTTTGATACATACATACAAACATACATACATATGTATGTATGTATGTGTGTGTGTGTGTGTGATAATATATTATATCAAAGTTACATTATATCCTCTTGTAGCCAGTTATCGATCGCAAGTGACCTATTTTTCTAAGCATTTTAATCATAATGGGATTTAGCTTCAGGTTGATGGGAGTTTGGTGTCTTTAACTAGATACTATCACTGAAGCACTGAAGCCGTATTTGGTAATCCGTCTTTCCACCATTTGAAGGAATTTGGCTATACCCTCGACGATGGTATAGCCAAACTCTTTTGTCAATCTAATTTCGCTCACAGCGCTTGGGCCAATGTACGTTATTGAATTCCGACACTTTTTAACAGTACCATAATGGTACCCTGGTAATAGCCAAGAACATGTCTCTTTGACTCAGCGTCTATGTCTTGTGACCAGAAATCTAGTACTCTGATCATTTGGTCTCACAAATTCATTCTTGATGCATCCAAGATTACTTTTTATATGCAAGAAGAAGTTCGAAAATGTATCGATTGATAAATATATACTTTTTTCATCGTTTGTTGCTTTTCAGGATAAAGAAATTATATTGGCAGGTTTTGGTTTCCTCCTTTATAAGCAATCAATCAAAATCTGCGTTGAAATATGACTAGGAACAAATAGGAGAAAAGACAAAGGAGAGAAATTTAGAGCGGCATATCATGTCATTAAAAAGTTACGTGGTAAATAGAACAAAGTTATAATAATATCGGCATTGCAAAGATAAAGAAAACGAATAGGAATTTGATTTTAATTAAATTAAATGAAAATACTAACAAAAAAGAACTACTATAAAACAAAAACATTAGAACATTGGATTAGAAACAAAATTCATGAAGCAGTAAATGCAAGCAGAAAATCATGTAAGAGGGAATTGCAGAAAGGTATGTAAAGAAGAAGTAACAGATAAAAATAAGTATTAAAACCTCAAATAGATCGTAGTAGGATGAACCGAGGCGATAAGAGTATAGCAATAAAATAGGCAAAAGAAACAAACAAGAACTTTGAAAACGGTTAATTATGCCTATTCAAGACGAAGGAAGCTTTAAAGTAAGCTGAATATTAAAAGGTCGAACTCCGTAGAACATGGTACGCATAACCTACCGAAAAGGAATGATCACATCAGCCCACTCGTCTTGTTTACGACAGGTCAGTTAATATATTTCATTTATTTAATATCGGATCATATGCATTAAAATTAATTTAGTTTTTTAAGAATATCTTTCAAGAAGTAGGCGCAATGCTCACCAAAAGTTCTTTTTTTATTATCATTATTATTATTAGGTTGATGCAAAAATAATGACGTAAAATGTCGTTTTGTGACGTTAAAAAAATACGTCAAAAGACGACATTATTACGTCATTATTTTTGCACCAACCTTATAACTGTTAAAAGTCATGATTCTTGGAAAAGAGAGTAATGTGTTTTCCCGTTGCTTGTCTCTTAGACTTTCTGCAACTCTACACAGAAGTTTAACCCATGAGTAAAGCTTTTCCCAAAAATATTTCAGCAAAATTAATTAAACAGACTACGGTATAATTTGAACTCCGCTCATCTACATCATATTTTAATCTGTCTAGCTCTCCAATATTTGGGTGTATATCTTCTTTCGTTGTGGAAGATTTGACCAATGTATTTGTTCCCTCTCAGAAGTATTTTTATTTCTTTTTCGTTGGATTTTATGAATGCTATTGATGAGTATGTCTTTTCTCTAATCTTTTAGGCATATCAGCTTTATCTCTTATACTAATTCTATTTATTTCGGCCCACCTTCCGTTGAGCCATTCGTCTATAGCCTACCTGAATTTGTTTCTAATTTATTTGTGCCGTGTCCTATCTTTCTATAACGTGGCATAGATTTTGTCTCCTTTTCATGATGTCGAGAATTTCATCTATCATCCATTCCTTTTTTCTTTGTTTAGTTTCACATGTAAGATTACGTATCGCTGAAAGATGTTCGCTCCTATATTCAGCACCGTTTGCGGTGTAAAACTGCATTCCTGAATCTCATTGATAGCTAGTGGGTTGGTGTATAATTATCAGGCGTTTTTTTAGACGAGTTATTTGTTAATAAAAATTAATGTATGGTTTACTTTTTTTAAAATAAAAATATTATTTCATTTTCAGGTTACGAAAATGTGTCGCTAATCATACGCTCCAGAATAATCTTTTAAAAGTGTAATTGTTGAATTGTTATGCTTCTTTTTTCATAATAAATATTGTTTAAAAACGCCTGATAATTATGCACCAGCCCAATATATTATATATATATATATATATATATATATATATATATAGTCATCTTGAGTTTGTTGGCTGCTAGATGATAATTCCTCGTGAAATATTAGGCGCATTTTCACCGCGTTCATTTCTCGTTCCCATTCCGAATTTGCTAACTATTTCAACATCTTTCTTCTGACCTACCGGAGAATTCAAATTACCCGTGACAATTGTAATTTCTTAAGATTTGCTTTGAGTATTGCCGTTGTCTACGTTACAGTAAACCTATTAATTTCTTTTGTACTTTGTGTTGTTAGTACATATACAACTATGATGGATATGTCGGAAAACTTTTTTTTTTTTTTACGACTTCATAAAGGGTTTTTCTATCTTGCGATTGGGTTAAGCTTTTAAACATTTTATTAGACTATGAAATTCAATTTTTTTATGCTAATTATTAAATGCGAAAATCTGTTGATGTCCGCAAAAAACCGTTAATTCATGTCTATAGTTTAATAAATTATTAAGTTTCTAAATAATGAAAATTTATTAATCAATAGACATGAGTTAACGGTTTTTGCCGACATCAACAAATTTTCGCATTAAATAATTAGCATAAAAAAATTAAATTTATGAAGTCCTCAAAAAACAAATTGTAGCTCAGTGCGACGCGTTTATGTACAAAACAGCTCTTTATGAAAAAATAAATAAATAAATAAAATAAAATTCTTTAGATACTTCACGACGTATTATGGTGCCAACAGCTATCTATCGCTGTGACTGACCAGAGGATGTGCGTACATGAATGCCATGAGTCGTTTTAAAATGGACATCCTGGCCCTACCTCGGCCTGACCTCTTTCCGAAGGTGACTGATATGTGGATACAAATTAACCCTTATGCCCCTTATCAAGTTGGTCGCTCTAGCCGTTTCCATAGTAATTCATTTTGCGAATGAACATGCTTATAAAGATGCGTAAATTTCATTCCTAAATTTTCGATTGAAGACGAAACAGGACTTGATACTTTAATTCAATATAATTTTAATAATTATATTGAGATTTTCGGCTCTTGTTTTTGAAACATGAGTACTCTTATGTAGCGATGGAATCAAAGTTTTTTTTTAAATAATTATATATATATATATATATATATATATATATATATATATATATATATATATATATATATGCGCGTGTGTGTGTGCTTGTGTGTCTGGTTACAAAAGAATTCTAAATGAATTCGGCTAGATGAAAAATTCTATCAATTTCCAACACCCCTCTGCCGTGCGTATGTTTAGTCCTACCAACATAACAAATTTAGTCCGATGAGATCTTGAAAGACAAAATTCGTCTCAAGTAAACTTTTTATACTTTGTAATACAATTTCCCCAATATGGTTCTTGATATAATAAAATATATATGGTTTTCTCATATATATATATATATATATATATATATATATATATATATATATATATATAGTAAAGAAAATAATGTATACGTAAAAGTAATGTATGTAAAATTTAATTCAGATTTTATTTCCAATTCCGTCAATTTCCGTTATCACTTGCTGATAAATTATTTATTGCGTATCAAAAAGAAAAAAAGAATTCTTTCATCCATATGAAAAAGTAAAAACAAGGCCAGTATTAGTTTTTTCGTACATAGCCGATAGGGCATCCTAAAGTAAAATGATTGAAAAATATCGAAGAACCATTCCTTTTTATAGCAGAATTCGAATTTATTATTATTATTATTATTATTTTATATTATTATTATTAGTAGTAGTAGTAGGAGTAGTAGTAGTAGTAGTATCTTAACAGCCTGTTTAACTCACTGTTGTGCGCCGATCAATCTTTTCAATTCTAGGTTGAGACTGATTATAGATATTCAGTTCATTCACGGCGAACAATGTCGGCCAGTAAACATTCTTCGTTTTAAAGTATGAGCTTGATAAAGTGTGTTAAATATACGAAAAGATAAAGTGAAATTATGTTAGATGCATAATATAAAAAAAAGTTGTGGTTTGATAAAAAAATATCTCATTAAACTGCAAGTTTGTAATCAATAACAACGGGGTTTTTTTTTAGGTTATAAAATTGTCCGCAAGACCTGAACGAGATGGAAGAATAAAAGAAATATTTACAAGAATAAAAAATCAGGTATTTATTTCCGTACGTTGCATCAATTCATCGACTGTGAAGTTGAATGGAGGAAAGTGTTAAAGTTATTTAACAAAAAAAAAAATGAATACTGTTAACAATTATTGATAAGTTGTGTTTAAATAAGAGGGATGTGATTAGGTGCGGGAAATAGAGAGAGAAAAAAACATGAAGAGGGGTTGAGAGAATGAGGTAAAATATTATTCAGAATCGAAGAAAAAGAAATTCTAAAATAGTCTGAAGAAGAAGAAGAAGAAGAAGAAGAAGAAGAAGAAGAAGAAGAAGAAGAACAACAACAACAACAACAACAACAACAACAACAACAAAAACAAAAAAAAAACAAACAAGAAATATGATGATGTATCCGAAGTTCTCACTGGGAAAAGTATGGTAAAAAGGATTTTTTTTTTCTCAGATTAACAAATATTGCCTTTTCGATTGCATCTTTAGAATTGGAATTTCAATTTTTGCTTGATAGTCTATCGATGCAAAAATCTTTGAGTGCAACACCTGCATCATCAGTTCAATGCCATGAAATGAAGGATTTTTTTTTCTCCCCGGATAGAGTGAGATACAGTGAGATTAAAAAGAAAAAAAAAGTTTCCCCCCGCTAAAGGAAAGGATTAAAGTGATGAGAGTGAAAGAGAGAGAGAGAGAGAGAGAGAGAGAGTGGGGGGGGTGTAATAAACAAAATGGAAAAGGATGTGTGAGAAAGACAGAGCAAAAGTACAAAGGAAGGATGAAAGAGATAAAAAGACAGTGAAATGTGATTGGGTAGAAAAAGTAAAAGGAAGAAAGGCTTTTCACTATCAAACAATATGCATGCGTAATAAATGCCTCTTCCCACAAATATTTACATATTCTTACCAATATATTTTCATATACGCTTGATAAATAAAATGATTACTCGACATATGATACTGCCATCGAATCAATTTCAGAATTGTATATGCAGAAAAGCCAAATACACACAGACTCACATACACAAACACACACACATATATATATATATATATATATATATATATATATATATATATATATATATATATATAATTATTTATTTAAAAATATGATTCCAACACGCTACATAAGAGTTTTCATGTTTAAAAACAAGAGCCGAAAACCTCAATATAATTATTTCAATTAAATTGAATTAAAGTAAGCTCTGTTCCATCTTCAAGCGAATTTTTTTTTTTTAGAATAACTTATTTCTGAAATGTATGTGTTTTATGTAGCGTGTTGGAATCATATTTTTTATGTAGCGTGTTGGAATCATATTTTTGAATAAATAATTATATTTATGCTCTTCTTTTGTATCGAGCACTATTTTTTAAAAATAATAACAAAAATACTAAAGAACTTTGGATTATTTACCTAACCAGTTCTTTCCTATTTTCTATATATTTTCATATATATATATATATATATATATATATATATATATATATATATATATATAATTGACTATACGGGCTTCTTTTATCCAAGTTTCATTAAAGATGACTGCCAAGGCACTGTGATTAAGTTTTTTATTCAATTTATATTGCATTCGTAAAAGTATTTACTTTTCTGGACATAAAGTTCGTAAAGAAAACTGTCCAAGTTTTCTAAACATCTGACCGCTTTTGACTGTTTTATGAGCCATTATAAAAGTTTTTTTTTAGCTTTTTTTTTAATTGTATATGTATATTTTTATATATGTGCATATATATATATTGATGAGAATGTATCTTTTTTTTATTTTCTAAACATAGGACGAATGGTTCCATGCTTATAGTTGATATCAGAATATTACATATTTGTGATATATGTTATTACATTATATACGCGCACAGACGCGGTCGCACACACACACAATCACACACATATACGCATATATATATATATATATATATATATATATATATATATATATATATATATATGAGTCAGTGTAGAAAAACAAAATCGTATTTCCTATGTTGGTATTTGCAGTCGATGTTTTAACCTGATTTAGAATATTTAAACAGATCTTTCCACTCTATAAGAATTCTTCAAAAAGGTAATATCTTACCTCTGTGCTTATAATATGTAGGAATTGTAAATGACAATACTTTATATATATATATATATATATATATATATATATATATATATATATATATATATATATATATATATACATGCATATACATATATATATATACATATATATACATACATATATATATATACATATATATATATACATACAAATATATATATATGCGTACATATATATATATATATATATATATATATATATATATATATATATATATATATATGTGTGTGTGTGTAAACACTACTTTTCAAATGTTTGAAGACATCTCAGAATTAGCATGGGATAAACTTGAGAAAAAAGTGAAAAAATGGTCTTCGAATCATTAAGAAAACAATGCAATCAATTATCAAAAATTTGTGCTGAGGTAATCAAGGCTAAAGGAGAATATTGTGACGGGTGCAAAATGTAATCATAATTTTTATTTTCTTTTTGTTATAATAAAATTTCTAATAAAAAATTCATATCTGACTTTCTTTAAGTATGAATAATACTTTTCGCTTGTCTAGAAACTACTTTCTACGTTAACTTAATAAATACAAATCTTTTGAAATGTTATATATATATGAATTGGATTGTATTTACGATTCCAATGGAATAAATTATGACCATGGAATATTAGTGTTTAAGCCTTTTTATTATATCCTTACTCTGTCCTGGACATTGAGTTCTACCTGGATTCTATCCTCTTGGAATTTTTTTTATACTAAATATATACGTATGTGTATGCATGTATGTATATATATTTATATATTTTGCATATGTATGTGTATATTTACCACTAATATTATCTATCTATCTGTCTATCTACATATATATATATATATATATATATATATATATATATATATATATATATATATATATATTAACACATTCATCATAATACAGAAAAGATGCCGGATTTATTCGTGATTCAATTCGAACAGTGTCACACAGGGCCAAATTTAAGAGAAAGTCCAACTCGTTTTTGTTTTTATTTTGCTTTTGCCTGAAGCACACCTGATTAATCCTACCCCTTCCTACATGGGAGATGCAGGACTTAGTGAGGACGTCTCCCTGAGACAGAATTAAATCTTCAAATATGAAAGTGCTTGTACGGTGATCATACAGTCCAACTATTAAAGATTCGGGCTCTTTATTATTTACGTTATTCCAAATTGCCTGGGTGTGACGATAAACTGCATCCGGTAGCAAGGGCTCTGATTGTGATATTCGAGATTTTCAGCACTGTGGAACCACCTCTTAACTGCTGTTGTTACTAGGTCTACCCTGGACCGGAGTTGCAGTACCTATTCAGGCCCCAGATATTATTAAATAATGAATCGCACAATCAAAAAGAAAAAAAGAAAAATAATTATAACACTATGAAAGTATAAAAATAGCTATCTATAGTAAACTTACCAACAACACCTGTATACAATATTTCCATTATTCAGATTATTGTTCTCATCTTTGTTGCCATATTTATCACAACGTTACGGCTGATGTACGCTCCGGTCTTCTTCAGATGGTTGTCGAACTGAGCCCTTTATTTTTTGCTCGCTGGAGAAGACTGTTCTAGTTCCACTTGCCATGTTTAATGGATATCAGTTATTTCTTGTCAATTACCCTCTCCAAGTTCTCCATTGCCATAACCAGGTATTGAACTGACAATTTTTTTGGATCCTGGCACTGGATCTAACCAAAGCCTTTATCCACTGTGCCATGTATCCGTGAATAAAGGGTTCAGTTCGACATTCCAACCATCTGAAGAAGGCCGGAGCGTCCATCGGCCGAAACGTGATAAACATGACAGCAAATATGAGGACAACAATCCATATAACGTAAATAGTGAATTAAATACCTCATCTCAGAAATATAGACATATTATATCTATTTATAGTAAAATTACCAGCAATATCTATTTATGCAATATGACCAACAGTACATTTTATCTCTAGTTGAAGCCATGCAAAATGTATGTAATTGAAATCATAAAATTGGGTTCAAATGACCCATCCATGTTCATATGCAACTAAGCATCATCAAACGACCAACATATGGTGTAACCTGGATATAAGAGAAACATGGATATAAGAGAAACCCGTATATAAGAGAAACCCGGATATAAGATAGATTTTATCTGGTCCCAAATTAGAGCCATACTTACCTAAACAAAATAGACCAAACCCGGATATAAGAGACTTCTTCTCCGGTCCCGAGAACTCTCTTATATCCGGGTTACACTGTTTTTCAAATTGAACAAAGTATTATATCATTGCAAAAGTTCGTGACCATAATTGTAATATAATAAACACAAATAATAATAATAATTGCATACCTTAAAGTAGTAATGTAAAACATCATACTCATCTGCAACTATTTTAGAGTTATCATAATAGTAATGATGAAATTAGCCGGTTCCATACAGGAAACATTAGTTATTCATTGACCAAAGTCTTAGTGTCACTGTTGGTTAAAATGTATTTCTTTCTTGAAACATTTTTTATATGGAATTATCCTTCACCTCCAAGCTTTTCCATATAATGATATAAGTCCCCATCTAAAGCTTTAGTTTAATCCGTTGACTATCAGAAGCCACTGACAAAAACTGACTTTCAACTCAAACTGTATAATAAAGAACTTAGATAATAAAAAATATATTGATTTATAATTTCAACTTCAATCTTAACATTGTTTTCACGCTAAACGTATCACTGAGAATAAACTTGTTGGCACCGACAGATGAAAATATATCAGAAAATACCAAACAGGTTGAATCATGGTAGATAATCAATAAACGACATCATTATAAAAACTGCATGGTCAATACGTTAAAATCGTATTAAAAATTAATATCTGGAATACATTGTTTTCCCCTCTAATTTACCTGTGCTACGAATCTTCGTTGTTGTTACTGTTGGTCGGAGCGTTTAAGTGAGAATTTGCCTGTTAATTGATAAAGTTCGAT
This sequence comes from Acanthosepion lycidas, assembly GCA_963932145.1. Lineage (NCBI taxonomy): Eukaryota > Metazoa > Mollusca > Cephalopoda > Sepiida > Sepiidae > Acanthosepion > Acanthosepion lycidas. The sequence goes on along the minus strand of OZ010586.1, from coordinate 97,870,684 downwards.
GTTTCGATTATCAGGAAAGAGTTAGCATTGTCAGTTACATCTAGTTTATTGGGTCTGAGAAAATATTTTCTCCTTTGAGTCTGAAAGTATTCGTTAGTTTGAAGTGATTTTAATTCATTGAATCGGTAAAGCACCATATATATATATATATATATATATATATATATATATATATATATATATATATATATATATATATATATATATATATGTAATGAAAAACAAACCACTTGAAGGTACCATTACGATAATTTATTTCACCCAAAATCCTTTTTTAAGGATTCAGGATCATCAGGTAAAACTTCCAACAACGAATTTTCCTCTCAATTCGTTGTTGGAAGTTTTACCTGATGATCCTGAATCCTTAAAAAAGGATTTTGGGTCAAATAAATTATCGTAATGGTACCTTCAAGTGGTTTGTTTTTCATTACATATTAGCTCTGTCCTCACATTGAGCTCTCAGGATGTCATCCTCTTTGGATTTACCAATTCGGTTTACCAAGTTCCTTATAACTTAATAAATTATATATATATATATATATATATATATATATATATATGGGGGGTGTTAGTGTGTGTGTATATATATATAAAACTATCATATTCAACGAAACACACACACACATATATGTATTTATATATATAGATAATATAAGATATTTTAAAAGACTAATTTGTTTTGATGATGAATAAATCTTAATTAAACTATATATTCATTAAGTAAAAACTTTATTAAATCAATTACAACCACTTGCAAAACATTTAATCAAGCTTGAATAAAAAAAAATATTAATTCACTATTAACAATTGAGATGTACAATATTAAGTGAACCTTTACATTCAATATTTGGTGATTGCTCTACTTGAGGCTACAATGTCAACTAAACTTTTTCGATAATTTTTAAGTCTCTGGCAGTACTGAGTGCAGTTTTTTGACCATTCGTCTTGGCAAAACTTCCACAATTTCTCTATATTTGCATGTGCGTGCATATACACACACACACACACATATATTAGGTTGATGCAAAAATAATGACGTAATAATGTCGTTTTTTGACGTTAAAAATGGCATTATTACGTCATTCTTTTTGCACCAATCTAATATATTTATAGACATCCACAGACAGACTGTTTCGCTGTATAACAGTGTGTGGTTAGACGTCCTGTTGCCTCTTCCAGGATTGAAACCCTGCTGAATTGCCGTTAGCCGAAGATTCTACCACTAAGCTATTGGCGAACGGTAATGAAGGTGAATTTAAGCGTATTTATTCTTAGATAAACCGATAGTGAGAGAACTCGAGAACTATTAGCCGTAATAGTCACTGTTTACAAACCCACACTTCCTCCCCAGAGTGCTCAACCGAAATAATTTTTTCAGGAGCATATAGATAGATAGATAGATAGATAGATAGATAGATAGTTAAATGTAGTCTTTAACTGCACACTTTTGCATGCACAATGCTGCAGTATACATAGCTTACCAAAAACATAAACACGTTTCATTTTGATTTTTACACATGCACAAAAATTATTTTTACTGGCATCCTTGGAAAACAAAAACAAAATGTAAATGTAAGTGTTCACTTACTTTTACACATCTTAATTTTTAATTAATATTTTTATTCTAGCATGATAAAAATCTTTGAAATTAGTTGTAATTCCTCTAATAAACGGTTTTGTTAGTAATTATATCGTTTAATTAAGATTTGTTGATGATCTGGAAAAAAGAGACAATTATTTTAAATATTCTCTTAGGTGTTCACTTACTTTTAAACAGCACTGTATATGCAGGCATTTATTGGAAGAAGGAGTAAAGAATAAAGAAATATGGCATAAAATAAACATTATTATCCTTTTATATATGCGTTCCAATTAGCATGTAACATATTTTCCATATTTCCAATGAATCAGTCTTTTGTTGTTTAATGACAATAATTTAGAAATATAGATGTTTAAATCAATTTCCTATTACAAATGCGTTTCTTATTGCTTTTAAATGAAATCCTCATTAAATCGGATAAATCTCCTGAAAATATTGGTAAATATTACGAAAAAAAATGTTTGTTACTAAATGGGGGGGTGCATACCTCCGAACGTTCATTAAATTTGAGTTTCCAGAAAAAAAAATTACCTTACCTTATTAATTTTTATTTTCATGTGAAACTGTTATCGTCCCATACAATAAGCACTTCTAATATATTTCTGATGACGCCTGATCACATAGTCACAATTTAGAATGAGAAGAGTTTTCGGTAACTACACTGCAAGCGAGTTAATCCAATATTTGAAATCTTATAAGACAATTCCCGTTGACACACGCTCCTACCCCAACTGCTCCTTGTCAGGCACTGATGGCCAATTCTATTGTATAAGAGTTCTTCAGTCTTTAATTACGTAAATAAATAAATAAATATCGGTCATTCGTTCTAGATATGTAAATAAATTAGCATATAATAGTGTAAAAAGGAAGAATAACTTTGCGTGTGCGTCGGGCGACGGATAAAGCCAAGAAGCATTCGGCTGCGTCCGGTGCGTTCCGGCGGCGTCCGACCGCCGCCGGAGATGAAACAAGCCTTTGTTTTGGCTTGGCAGACGATAACAAAAATGGACAGTTGCTGATTTCGCTTGTAGGCCTTCGGAGTAGAAAACTTGTACACAGTACGGTTTAAGTCTGATAGCGGATTGCATGTGGCAGCCGTTGGCGACTATTACTGTTTTCAAGAGCCTGCTGTAATTATTCATTTTCGACACAACTGGTAAATATTGGTAAATGCTTATGCCCAGGGATATCTTGTCTCGTTCTGAGTTTGCTTATTGCTCACCCTGTTTCTACTGAGTCCAACTACATATTGCCTGACCTAGAGATAGAACGCAGGATTACTTTGTCACTTAATTCATGTACCAAATCTGTAATCCATCAGTTTATTGTTTGGGAAAACAGGGATAGAAATAACTAAAAATAAGAATTAGATGACATATTCCCAGACATAGACAATGAAACTAAGAGAAATTTGATTTGATTTCTTTCTTTAACAGCATTTCAACACATCTATCGTCAATTAATGCCAAAATGTAATGGAAGGTCTGAAGTAATAAAAATATGATATATTATTCTGTTTCCACAATTGAATACATGGTAGATCATACTCAGCTTTTGTTTATATTCATGTTTGTGTGGACATAATTACTAGAGGCGGTGATATGTGTGTTTCATGTTGTCACTTTGTTAAAGTTATATTTTTTTAAATAGATATTGATTTATTTATAGGATTAATTTGGATTAGTATCATGAAAATTTCCTTTCATGTTGAGTGATGTATTTTTGGCAATTTTACTATAAATAGGTTTTGTTGGTATTTTTCATATAACCATTTATTGCTGATATTTTTACTATAAGAATGTGTTTTTATATTTTCATCAGGTTTTGTTTTTGCTTGAGGGTTCGCTATTGGCTCATAGCTGGGACCCCTTAACAGGTGCTAACACCGGGGGTCAGAAAGCGGCTGCAAACAACAGCATTTAAGATGTGGATCCATGCTCCACAAAACCTCTAATCTCCCGATCAGAATCCTCACTTCCGGCTGTAGTTTATCACCATGCCCACATAGAATGAGAAGAGTATATCCTTCAGTTTCGTTCAGAATTTCCTGTAGGTTTCCCAGATCGATATACATCTGATGATGACCGAAGGTAAAAACAACGCTGAGGAGGATAATAACCCGAAAGTAATAGTAACGTGACAAATATTAAAATGCCAAAAATTGATACGTATTCGTCTGCATCTTTGATTCTTTTCCACAGACATTTTGTCTTGGTTACATTCTGCCAAAAATGTGTTGGCTTTCAGTTTCGTTTCTTTTTTATGTTTATCTTATGAAAGCTTCTGTCACAGAGTTCACTATCTCGTAGCAATTGACGTTGCCATTTTGTTCTGCTATCATTGGTTCCTGAATGCTTCTTGAACTTGATGACCATTTGTCAGTTTAACAGACTGTTTGATAGGAAAAGAGATGTCTTGTCGTATTACATGTAAAGTCTCTATGGCTTCTTCGCTTCTAATATTTTTCTTCAGTCACTCAAGAATTGTTGCCTCTATCCAATAAATTGGTCCTCAAGCGTGATTAGAGAATCATTTTATTTTTTTCTGCATTTAATCCCAAAATATCATTGGTCAAATATATATTCACTGCCTTGACGAAAATATGATACTAAAATCGGAAGACGTATTGTAATATAGAATGATACCGACTAAAAACTAAAGTAATTAGTATATAGAAAAAAATTATACAAAACCAAGAAAACTGTGAGAAACTGCTATATAGAAGCGAATGCCGGATAATATTCTGAAAAATGAAGAAAAGAGATGAGTCAACAAATATGTCCTTATATACAAAAATTCTAAAAATTTCTATGACTGGAACATGTAAGAAACAAGGACAATTTACGGAAAAGAAAGAAAAGTACACGTATACTTAGAATCAGAAAGAGAAAGATTAAATTTCTGTGACACATAAGCAGAAAGTGGGCCTGGAGTATATGAAGCTCACAGAATATACTGAATGCAAATATAATTGAGTGAAAAAGCATGTAACCTACATAACGTCGGTCAGGGAAAAGAGACATGTAGGGAGCGTAAAGAGACGAACATTACTTAGAGCTACAAAAGTTTGGTTCGGTTTGTTTCACAGCATAGCACCCTCAATGGGTTATGTAATGCCGACAATATTTTTACAATAGATTTATATGAATAGAATATGTATTCTTTGTAAGAAATCAGCTTGTAGATCAGGTTTCATTGACGTATTTTTGTAGAGTGTCTTTTGACGAGAGTCTGGTTTCATTGATGTATTCTTTTCAGCTATAAAGTTTGTAGAGAAACTGATTTTATTGACATTCACTTTTGGTTTATTTTTTTGCTATTGTCCCGCTGTTTTAGGGAAATATGTCATCTGCTTTTGCTTTCTCGAAGTTATCATATATGTTGTTTATATTATAGCATTGTTTGTCTTGAGAGAGAGCAAAGTCTGCACACTCGGTTAATAAATGTATGCCGTTTGACATGCTTGGCATACTGCTTGATCTTCGCTGTTTAGCAATCTAGAGTGGCTTATTCTCTTGTGGCCAAATAAGTAATTGGGTCACAACTACTTCTTCGAGATTTTCTGAAAGCTGGCTTCAATTCTCCTAGTTTGGATTGAATTTCGAAGAGCTTACTGTATGGGTTATCGCACAAGTACTGTTGCCATTCCCTTTTAACTTATTTTTTTAATAATCTCCTTAAATTCAGTCTTTGAGATTTTGACAGTTGAATCTACTTCCGTATTTAAAGCTGATGAGGCTACTAGGTGTGATTTATTGTTAACTTCCATTCCGATGTTTTTAAGAATACAACATAATTTGATGTTTTTATGTTTACAAGTAGTGCTTATTTTATATAATGGTTTGATAAGGAGTGGGGTGTTGGATATTTTATATCTTTGATATATATTTTATTTGATATATGTTATATATACATATGTCTTTTTGATATATGTTATATATATGTTATTTGATATGTTATATATATATATATATATATATATATAAATTCTATTTTTATTTCCGGAGTAGGTTTTTTTCTGTTTTGTTTTTGAATTTTTAGGTCTGATGAATTGGATCGTATTTACGATTCCAATGGAATAAATTATGACCATGGAATATTAGTGTTTAAGCCTTTTTATTATATCCTTACTCTGTCCTGGACATTGAGTTCTACCTGAATTTTATCCTCTCGGAAAATTTTTTATTCTAAAATATACATGTGTATATATGCACCTGTGGATTTTGCATATATATGTATATTTACCACTAATATTATATATATATATATATATATATATATATATATATATATATATATATATATATATATATGTCTTTTTATATATGTTATCTATATGTTATTTGGTATGTTATATATGTATATATGTCGTTTTGATAGACTTTATATATATATGTTATTTCATGTTATATATATATATATATATATATATATATGTCTTTTTTATATATGTTATTTTATATATCTTATATATATATATTATTTGATATATATATATATATATATATATATGTATGTATATATATATATATATATATATATATATATATATATGTATGTATATATGTTATTCAGTGCTAGCTCTATTGCGTAAGCCTCCACATTGAAAATAGAACTCCACTTTGGGGGGCACTTTATTTGTAATATCCTGACTCAATGCTGCACATTCTGCCTTGTTCTCACTCTTTTACCCGTCCGTATAGATGTTTAGGGTGGTTTTCCAATATGCCCTGAAACTTGCCCTGGTATGTGAGTTAGTGCGTTTTTTTCTAAAAAGATTTTGGTTTACTTGATATTCTATCGTGGAATAATGCCTATAGTCGTTTCTTGTATTTTTGAAAGTGAGATCCCTAACTTTTCAGCAATGGATTTCATCCTGAATCCATAGGGTTGTATTGTATTTTCTTTTTGTTGGCATAGATCACAATAATTAAATTTAAAGGTACTGCTCTATCTTTGCTAGTTGGGCGTCATTTTATTTTGACATAGTGCTGTAGTTACAATTTAGTGCGACTTATGTGCGGGGTTGTTTCATTAGATTCTGTGTATAAGCTTTCCACTCAGGATGTCCGAAAAGACCCAAGTACTAGTCTGAGGTCCTGTTGGCTGACTGCGTTGAGTATTTTAGATATGATATTCTAGCCGCCCCATATATGAAATTAGTGTAATCCAGTTTCCAGGGAGGTAGTGATCTGTATATTTTAATGTTTGTCGATCTCCTCCCAATTCAGTATGGTTTACCACACGCAGAATGCACTATATTTAAGTTTTAAATAATTTAGATAGGGAATGAATGGTAATTTTTTCTATCAAATATGATGCCAAGGGATTTGTGTAGTTCCACTGCTGATGGTTCTGCTAAATCTAATTTTAAATGTTCAATTTCCTTAATTTGCAGGAATGTAAGCATTAGGTTTTCGTTTTAGAAAAGGTAAAATCATTTTCCGGGGCCAATTTGTGTATTTTGCTGAGGCATTATTGGAGTTGTCTTTCTATGGTATGCATATGTCCAGAACTGTACATTTAGAAAGTCGTCGACATATAGGGAGCATCTCACTCCTGGGATTAGGGATTGAACTATGGAGTTAATTTTGACGCAGAAACGGGTCACCAAAAATTTGGATGTTATGGAAAGTTTTCATCCTGATTAATCTTTCGGCGTGTTTTCTATTTCACACTTTACTAGCAAATTGCCATTTCTCAGTTGCTTAACTGTTTCGAGATTAATCATGCTGGATAGAACATTTTCGGTCAGAAATATAGAAAGTTTTCCTAGGGACGCGAACACAAGAAATCATGGAAATTCAGTATTTAATTAATTTTCATAATCAAAGTCAAAGATATCTTTGGGTTGTTTTTCATTTTGATTATTTATAATTTGGTGGAGGAAAATGTCATTGTCTGTCCTCCCCATCTACCCTGGACCCCATTATTGGGACATGTCAAGGGGAAAACCCAATTCCCTTGAAAGGTAAGAGCTAAACAAATCAGTATAGTCGTATTCGAAAGAGGCTCTGAGCACCCATTAAACTACAAGGTAACCAAAAAGTTCTTTCCGTTTTTAAAGGAAAAAAAGAAAACGCTTCACAGTAACTTATATTTAGTATTCAAAGTAATCGCCATCGGCATCCAGCACCTTCTGCCAACGTGTCTTCAGCTGTTCAATGCCCTTGCGGTAGAACTCGGGGTGGGGTTGACGCAAAGAATCCGTGAGGGCTTTGCGCAAGTCTGCTTCATTGGTGAAGGATTTCCCACAAAGATGATTATCCAGGGAGTGGAAGAGGTGGTAATAGGATGGCGCAAGGTCAGGTGAATAAGGTGGATATCACAAAGTCTCCCACCCAAGTTGCTGTATGGTATCCCTGACCACTCGCGCGACATGCGGCCTGGCGTTATCACGGAGTAAAAGCACACCTTTGCGATTCGCCAGTACTGGCTCCTTCTGGCGCAATGCCTGTTGCACACATTTCAACTGCTGCGGGTATAGGTCTCCAGTGACCGTTTGGCCCGTTGGTAGCAGTTCATAATGAACGACTTGACGACCTGTCCACCAGACACAAAGCATAATCTTGCGTGGGTGCATAAGCGGTCTTGCGGTGTGAGGGACAGTATCCTGAGGAGACAACCAATGTCTTGAACGCTTGGTAGTTTCGTACAGAACCCACTTTTCATCACTGGTAAGCACTCGATTGAATAAGGATGCGGTACGGTGGCGAGAAAACAGAGATACGCAGGCTTCCACTCGTTGTCCCTTGTGGATCTCCAACAACGTTTGCGGAACCCACTTGCTCAGTTTGTACGTCTTACCTGGGCGGTGCAGGTGAAGTCTAACTGTTTCATCGAAAACGTTGAACTGTCTAGCAAGTTCACCACACGTTAGACTACTGTCTTCTTCAATGGCCGCCTTCAGGACTCTGTCATTCAAGACCTGTATTCTTCCACTGCGGGGCTCATCATGGAGAGACAAATCTCCCGACTTGAATTTTCGAAACCAACGCCTTGCAGTACGTTCATCCACAGCACTATCCCCAAACGCTTGACATATGCAGCGACATTATGTAGCTTCTGATAAGCCCACTTTGAAGTCGTAAAGCAAACAGCCCCGAACGAGATCTCTAGACACATCCATCCTTCTCACAGCTGTCCGGCTTATAACTGATGGCCGGGCACGGTGCGTGTGTTTTTTATAACGTCTGTTGTTCCTATTTCCGGCTGTCCGAATTTGAAAACAATTGCTACACGCATTTCGTATATATTTCAACTTCATCCAATGACTAATCAAAAAACGGACAGAACTTTTTTGGTTACATTGTATTTGTTGCACTTCGTAAATCTTAAGTCTACAATGGGGCATGCACACAGCGATATCTAAGTCAGATCTCTGCGAACCGACTGACTACCAGTCATCGCTTTCTAATACCTATAAACTGGATAGTATTTTATGGTGATTTTATCCTGATGTATATTTGTACTATTGCATTTTGATATAACGTACTCCATGTATTGATAGTGTTATAAGCGCTAAGGCTTGATATGACCAGCCGATTGACCGGATTGGCCCTCTCCAATCGGCTGTCTAGTTCAAGCAAGGGCCAAAGTGATGTCTTTTGAATCAGAAGCATCCCACTCTGAGTCTAAGAGCCCTGAACAAGCAGGATCTCATCCCCAGACATTACTGTTTGCTTTACAATGTAGCCTCATTGGCTTGAGAGTATCCTTCTGCTGTGAAGTAGTTTTCTGTGGCATCAGCCGACAGCGCATAGCAAAAACGGATAGGAAGTTGTGGAGAGGGATGGTCGTACATATCCTGAAGGGAGCGGCTACTTAAGAGAAGAATCGGAAATTCATCTTCCTTTTTCCGGTCTCGTAAGTATTTACGCTAAATATCGCGGTATTTGCGTTTCCTGAACGTGATTTCAGTTTAGAATATTTAAACTTTGTCTGCGCTGATCAAACAGAAAATGCAAGTTTAGAGGAGAAATTATAAACTACATGTCAGGTAATACTCCGAAGAAAATTTTTTATTCGCTGAACATCGATTTAACGATAACCAATTCGGAAGATAGAGTTTTGCCATCGTAAAATTTCTTTTTCTCGACGTGCGTGACAGAATAAGAAAAGCGGATTTTGTAATATTAAATTTCGCCTAATACACGGGTCGATATGTTCACAACATAGGTTGTTTCTGTGAAAATGGTCATGAGGAAGAAAGTGTGCATTATAAATAAAACCCAGAGGAGTAAAAAATAAAGATCATGTGGATAAAGAAGACAGAAAACATAGATGATACAATTTATATATATATATATATATATATATATATATATATATATATATATATATATATATACAGGCACACACACACACACACACACATATATATATATATATATATATATATATACAGACATACATACACACACGCGCGCACACACACATACATGCATATATATATATATATATATATATATATATATATATATATATATTCAGTTGCATGGATAAGAGTTTGTGTCCCTGGTCTCGCACTTTTGCGATCAACAAAGTCATGGGCCACAAAGTCATATCCATACACATGAATATTTTAGCTCTGATATTGAGCGCTTTACACTGCGCATATAAAATAATATATATATATATATTTATATATATATATATATATATATATATATATATATATCCTTGTGCAGGTATGCAGAAAATAGAAAAGAACACGTTGGGTGCATAATCCGGCGTTCCATTTTAGCAAAACCTCTCAGAGGATGATGAATCTACTGATAAGAATTAACTCCCTGACCACTTAAAGAATGAAAATAGTATAGCCACTCCCACAATAACAAATTCTGTAAAAATACACGTAAACCGAGAGATAGCTTATTCCTAAAATTTCGCTTGAAGATGAAACGTGACTAAACACCTCAATCCAACTTAATTTTATTAATTATTTGGATGATTTCGGCTCACGTTTTTGAAACATGAGAACTCTTATGTAGCGAAGGAATCATATTTTTAAACAAAAAATATTATTATAATATATATATATATATATATATATATATATTCTGATAAAAGAAAGTAAGATATATATATAAGATATTTATATTTTTAACAAAACAGTGCTCAGTACGAATTTAGAGTATAAATATTATGAATTAACTGATCTTAAAAATATGGTTACATCGCTACACAGGAATTTACCATGTTTCAAAAACAGAAATTAAAAACTTCAAATTCAATTATATAATTAAATAAAAAGCGGTAGCTCTGTTTCATTTTCAAGTGAATTTTGGAATAACTTATTTTGAAATTTACTGAGATTTTATCAGCATATGCATTCATAATATTTGTTTCGAAGGATACGGAGAAACCCTATCATTTTAACTAGGGGCGGTATCGTGTTCATTTATACTAACGACTATTGTATCAAATATGATTTACTTTCGAATCATTTTAATTACTAATAATTTATACTTCATAATAGAATTACTTAAATTATTTAAAAATTATTATTAAATATCAAATATAAGTATGTATATTTTTATCAGCTTTTTTTAAAACATTATTTAAGGAAAACTTTGGACAATGTCGTCAAATAATAGCTATTTCATTTCTTTGATTCAATTTTTATTTTTTATAAATCTAGTAATATATAGTTTCTCATGTATGCACAAAGGATATGGGTCATTTAATGACATACATATTCTAGCTTTTCTTATTAATTTCCATTTTACTGTAGGTGCCTTATTGGTTTCTTTTAACTATTTGTTAACTATTTCTTTTCATCTATTGAGAATCCAGACAACATAAAAGTACATAATGGATGCACAAGTCATGAGTTCAAAAAAAAGATTCAATCAACATCAAAGTTCTTTTAGGATAATTAGATACCGCAATCAGACGTCCCTATCGAAATATTTCTTTATAAAAAAACGAATAAAACATCTACAGTAAAATGGATATTTCCTTTAAATATTTTTTTAAAAAGCTGATAAAAGAAATATACACATTCATATTTGATATTTAATAATAATATTAAATAATTTAAGTAATTCTATTCTATTTATTTGTTTTAAAAAGAAATATAGTCTATTAGTAAATAAAATTAAATATAATATTTTAAAATTATAGTTCAATACAACGTATTCTAATCCAAACACCCCTTTTAGAAAGAATATTTATGTATACAAATGCAAACTTAACAAAAAAAATCGACCTTGCTAACCGAACCCTCCTCTATGGCCGAAACGGTTACGGCACGTCAAGCTATAGGACGGTTCCGTATAGGATACTGGTTTGTTTCCTGTTGGAGGACGAAAATTTTCTATGAAAATTTCTCGGACATTCAGGCCGGTAAACGTTGTTTAATACTGTTTATTATAAAAACAGAACATTTACTTAAATATTTGTATCTATAAAAAAGAATGTATAAACGTAAAAATGTCCTTTAAATAATTGTCGTACTTTGTCCATTTCATATATATATATATATATATATAGGTCACTGACATTTAATTTAAGAAAAGTGTGTAATGAGGGAAGTTGACCTAGACAGCTTTCTTTTGTTTAGCGCTGTTGGTGAGACTGATTTAATTTATGACTTTCATACAGTTTAATTATCCTAGCTGAGTGAATGTAAATAGACGACGATTGTTTACGGTCATTAAATCTACATAACATTCTTCGTTAAGAATGACTTTATCCATCTCTCGAAGAAGCTACAAAAAAATTCTTTCACTCCAGACCTTGATTTCATAAATTGCCTCTGAAGTTCTAGCCTACCCTATGGGAGTCCTGTTTTCATTTTACATACATACATACATACATACATACATATATATATATATATATATATATATATATATATATATATATATATATATATATATATATATATATATTAGGTTGGTGCAAAAATAATGACGTAATAATGTCGTTTTTTGACGTTTTTCTTAACGTAAAAAACGACATTATTACGTCATTATTTTTGCACGAACCTAATATATATATATATATATATATATATATATATATAGAGTGTAACCCGGATATAAGAGAGTTGTCGGGACCAGAGAAGAAGTCTCGTATATCCGGGTTTCTCTTATATCAGGGTTTGTTCTATTTTGTTTAGGTAAATATGGCTCTAATTTGGGACCAAAGAAAATCTCTCTTATATCCGGATTTCTCTTATATCCGGGTATCTTATATCCGGGTTACAATATATATATATATATATAAGTTCCACATACGCGTCATATTTACACATATATCCGTATGTCTTCTCCATGTTTCTTTTCATATGAATTTCATTTGCAAACTTCGTGTGGATGTGACACATTGTGCTTTAAAACAGAAATATTCCTTCGTTTTGTACCAAATTTTCTTTGACTTTTTTTACTTAAAATTTATTTCCCCACTCTCGGTGTTGTACGTGAGTTTCGCAATGTAAAGAATAACACATAGTTTGTAACTACACCGCAGTTTCTCTTCCAACGAAGAATTTTTCCTTTTCTTTGTGTACAACTGGAGGTAAATAATGTCTATATCTACTGCGCACAGGAATGCATGCTCACAGCGAGAAAGCACCGATGAACAGGAATGTAGTCTCTATACTTCTTTTCTTCCTGTTATTGCGTATATATGCTTCGGGTGGAAAATGAAGAATAAAATACATGAAAGGCTTAAAAAAAAAAAAAGAATAATGTCAAATGAGGCAAGGGAGATTGGAAGATAAATAAGTAAGTAATAAATATTGGTCTTCCAGAAAAAAAAAAAGAAGAAATACAATGATGTATAAATGAAAAAAAAAAGAAGTGGAAAAAATAAAACGAAAAGAAGAATAAGACAATGGGGAAAAAAATCAACAAGAAATACAGATGGGAGGGAAAGACAAAAAGTAAAAAAAAAAAAAAAAATGTCACCGACGAAATTATCTGGAAAGACAAATATGTTTAGCTCGAGTAAAGAATATAACTCGTAAACATGAGAAGAAATTGAATAAAAAATGAAGCAAGATTCAACATTGCATACATTTCGTGACTTTTCGACATGTAATTAATGCAATTAGTTGCGAATCCCAGGGATCTAACTTTGAAGCTTTCACAGCCTCAGGTTATTTATAGCAGATGATTTGATTACCTCAGCCGCAAAATGCGCTTGAAATGAGCGTGCTAATGAACCAACTACAGAAACATCAACAATGGAGAACAAGGTAGATAACTGAAGCCATGACACGACTTCCGTTTTACTTCTAAATAGACAAGATATTTTTTTTTCATTTCACTATTGTAATTAACTCTATCAACTAACCCCTACATAGGGCTTCAGTGAGTAACAACCAATATCATCTGATAAGGCATTCTGTTAATATTTTATGACATTAAATTAGATTTTAGCGCAGATTTAAGAGAAACGATCACTGATTAATTGCATGCCACAAGAATCTATCTTACATATCTACACGTCGACACTGTATCTTTGCTTAGAATATTGTTGCCACATCTGATCTGTTGCCCCTAATTAGAGATCCCTGATAAAATCCAAAGAATCTGCAAAGTTACTGCTCTTGACCTGGCATTTCAACTTCAGCCCCTTTCCTTAAAGTAGCTTCCCTGTGTCTTTTCTATAAATATTTTCATGCTGATTTCGAAATGATTAAAAAAAATGTATGTTACTGTTATGGTAATTTACCCACGCACGCATGGACTCGTCCAGCTATAAATAGGAGCAGGTACTGCCTTTTGCAGAGAGACGTTTCCAAGTCAGCTCTGACAGTCAGGCCGAACATTCTTGCTGTAGTACACTCGTTTGTATATGATTGGATCACTGTTTCTGTTAATATATTTGTTTAACCCGATTCCTCTTTTTGTGTCTTTATTTCTGGCCCTAACAGGGCCACAACAGTTATATAACAGTTGTAGGTCTGGAAGAAATCAGTACATTTTCATTCGTGTAAAATTTTATTCTTGTAAAATGTAGCACTTCCTTCATTGCAATGTAGGAAGAGCTACATTGATGAAATATCTAGAAGTCCTAAGGCCCGCATTAGTGAAACCTATGTTCGGACAACACTTTAAAGTTACTCGTAATACACAGAAACAAAACATTCCGCAAAATCGATTTAATGAATTTCACTCTAATTAGATGAAAAGATAATTATTACATAGAAAATACATAGAATAAATCCGGATAAATATTTTAACATCTGTAAACACACTTCAAACACAATTTATTATATCAATGGCTTTTATAAAAACGATACTTTAAGAAACTAAGGTCTGTCTACAGACAACCACAACCGGTGTAACCTAATTCTTTTACACCAACACAAAATATCCGCAAATCAACAGACGGACACGTATCAGAAATATTTGGATATGTGCACTAAATGTTCGAAAGTGTATTCAACAAAATCTCAACTAGAATGTTAATACACGGACACAAATGTCTTATACGCAAAAATGCTGCTTGACAGGACAGACAGACTTAAGGTTTCTTTACCAATAAAAACTAAAAATACCAGAATTTACTTTTTCCCATATATTAAATTTACTAAGGATACTTAAATAAAGGCGAAACAAGTCAAATTTATAAAACTTTCCTTGGTGTTTCTTTTTCATATATATATATATGTATATATATATATATATATATATATATATATATATATATATATATGAAGTCATGGATTTTCTTTTTATTCCAACATATTTTTCTTTCTTCAAACTTTATCTTTAAGAGATACACATATCCGAGTTCACTATATGTTTATTTTCAACAGTATTTATTTCGTCTACTTGTCGGCGTAATAGAGACCTTACTGAAGAAAATATGGCGGTATGATTCGAAACTGCACCCCTTTTTTTCACGTGGAATAAGCGTGTGATCCGGCTACAAAGAGCTTCACAATCACACAAGATTCTATATAAAGCACATTCACAGTTTTCCGAAATACATATATGCTCAGTTTCGTATCCGAAACGTAACCAAAAAAACTTGAAAATAATT
The DNA here is from genome assembly GCA_963932145.1 of Acanthosepion lycidas. Taxonomy (NCBI): domain Eukaryota; kingdom Metazoa; phylum Mollusca; class Cephalopoda; order Sepiida; family Sepiidae; genus Acanthosepion; species Acanthosepion lycidas. Next base: position 97,855,080 of record OZ010586.1, on the reverse strand, counting down.
AATGTTTTCCTAGTTTAATATTTTATTACTTAAAAATGTTTTCTAGATTTGACCCGTATTCGAGTAGTCTCATTTATTTGAAGGAGTATTTATTTCGACAACATTGCTAACATTTCTTGCCATTTTGTGGGAGGTATTTTTCTTGGGGGTGGGGAGTAAATGTAGGAGGTATTTCTGCCGATATATATATATATATTATATATTAAAGACATTTTTATGTTTAACGTTATAGATACAAGTATTTAAGTAAATGCTCTGTTTATAATAAACAGTATTAAATAACATTTACCGGCCTGAATGTCCGAGAAATTTTCATAGAAAATATTCGTTCTTTGAAAATTTCTCGGACATTCAGGCCGGTAAATGTTATTTAATACTGTTTATTATAAACAGAGCATTTACTTAAATACTTGTATCTATAACGTTAAACATAAAAATGTCTTTAATAAATAAATTGTCGGACTTTGTCCATTTCGTAATATATATATATATATATATATATATATATATATATATATATATATATATATATATGTGTGTGTGTGTGTGTGTGTGTGTGTGTGTGTGTGTGTGTGTGTGTGTGTAAATTATGCCAAATAAAGCCTTCATCAGCTATCTATTCGCCATTTAATTACCTTCGAAGCAGTTACCTTCTGAAGCCACACACTAGAAACATTCCTGGTACACTTCATCTGAGATAGGGAAATTTCTCGACGTCTTGACATCATGGAATATTTTCTTTCAACCGAGATTTGATTTTTGAAGAAAAAGTCGCAAAGAATCGAGATCTGGGGAATTTAGTGGTTGTCGGTTCTAGGTAATGTTTTCCATGGTCCAAAAACAACTGTACAAATACATGGTCAATGTTGAAACCTCCACGGGGTTGTGGGACAGTCTACACACTTTCCTTCCAAACACTGCTATCAATAATGGAAGTGAACGAGAATCTTACAATAGGTATGGGCGACAAGGTCAAGGTCAATCGGAGTCAAGGGTCTTTTATCACCGTTCTTTCTGACCAGACACCTTAATATATTTTAAAGTGATGAGTAAAGAGTTTTATTGCTACCATCTATTGTGTTATAGAAAAAAAATATTCTCTCAAAATTTCCCTTCATTGTGCCGAGGACAGGTAATTCTGATTGATATCGTTTTCAAGGTATGAGTGAAAATTACGATCAAAATATACCAAATTTAGTGTCGTAATTGATCTCGTGGATAAACTTTCTAACATTACACCAACTCAGATTTTCCAAATGAATGCGAACAACTGATAGCGATTTAGTAGGCGTAGATTATATATGACACGGGGCTGAAACTATGGAGTAGATAATGAGTGTTGAATTCATTTCTTGGTCGTAATTGATCTAAGCCGACTAGCTTGCTAAACATTACACTACGTCGAAATGCCTAACTGCAATCAATTGATAACAATTTAGTAAGCGTATGTTAGATCTAAGCAGAGGGCCGCATCTAATGTATGCCCAGGGAGTATCGGACTCACGACTCTGTCGTAATTGATCTAAAGCGACTAGCTTGCTAACCATTACGCCACGTCGAAATGCCTAAATGCGATCATTGAAAACAATTTAGTAAGCGTACCTTAGATCTGAGCACAGAATCGGATCTAATGTATACCAAGGAATATCAAACTCACGACTATGTTGTAATTGATCTTGAGCGACTAGCTTGCTAACTTCATCAAAATTCCTAACGGTGATCAATTGATAACAATTTAGTAAGCTTATGTTAGATCTGAATACAGAGCTATATCTAATGTATACCCAGCTAGTATCGAACTTATGACTGTCGTAATTGATCTAAAGCGACTAGATTGCTAACCATTACACTACGTCGAAATGTCTAACTGCGATCAATTGATAACAATTTAGTAAGCGTATCTTTCATCTGAGCACAGGGCCGCATCTAATATATACCCAGGGAGTATCGGACTCACGACTCTGTCTTAATTGATCTAAAGCGACTAGCTTTCTAACCATTACACCAATTCGATGTGCTCTACATAATGATAATAGCAGGTGCCAACATGAACCGCTATGTCAAGCCAGTTTTTTTTTTTTTATTATTTTTTATCTGTGTTACGTATAACTACAATATCAAGAGATTAAGTAATTAATTTGTCGTGAGAAGAAAAAAATGTACGTATAACAGAAAGTATGGCAGAGAAAGTTTCATAAATATTAAACAGAAGAACATATTTTCCAGTATGTACCAATGATGGTACAGTTATTATCTTTTTTTCATTTTAAATTTTCTTTGTACATTATTATTAGGTTGGTGCAAAAATTATGACGTAATAATGTCTTTTTTTGACGTATTTTTTAACGTCAAAAAACGAAATTATTACGTCATAATTTTTGCACCAACCTAATATCATTGTCATTACCAGGAAAGCATTCAATTAATCGCACTAACGAGGAATGCGCATTTGTTGAAATATAAAATATTTGTGGTATACACAATGACATTACGAGTCTACGAAATTATTGCTCTATTCACGCTTATTTGTGTTAGTGTGCAGATGTGTGTTTAGCGATAAAGACGTCAATATACTTTGAATTAATTAATTAACAATAAATTATGTTGTTTTTTGTTTTCATTTGTTTTTTTTTCAAACGCAACAGCCCCCACGATTCAATTTCAGCATATTTCAAAGAAGTGTCACTTTTTAAATTGTTGCCTTCTAACGACATTTCACAAGTTTAGAAATGCCTTTATTGTTTAAATGAAGGAGATTTCCATCCCTTTGTTTATGCATATCTTTTAGCAGCCACCTAAACAATTGTGTAATTCAGATTTCAATCTATTTCATTGTTTAAATGATGATTTCATGAACAGATTGAGGCGGATTTATTAATAATTTAGATATAAAATATATTTTTTATATAAATTAATGTAAAAGTTGTTGAGTAATTCTGGTACATATACATACATACATAAATACATATATATATATATATATATATATATATATATATATATATATATATATATATACGAATACAAGGTTAGTGTAGATGGAATAAAATTCCAGTAACCAAAAATACTATTTTTATTTATTTAAAAAATTATAACATAACTATGTTATAACAACACTACAAAAATAGCTATTTTGTTTCAACACTTCTAGTGTCTTGTCAAGTGATGGTGTTCAATATATATATATATATATATATATATATATATATATATATATGTATATATATATATATATATATATATATATATATATATATATGAAGTAATATAGCTTTCAGGTAGTATGCTTTATTTATGCGCTAAATTAATCAGTATCAGAGATAGCGTTTATGTAAATATAAAATTGAACATGGAAGTCAACACTCAGAGGCGACAGACTGTTTCATACTAAACGCAATCATCAGGCCTGATGTTTACGTTTAGTATGAAACAGTCTGTCGCCTCCGAGTGTTGATTTCAATGTTCAATTTATAGATGCATACATAAATATTTTTTTAGTGTGGTTTTCAGTTTGTGTCTTCTTGGTATTTTCTAGTTAGAAAGCATTGGGTCCTGTACAGCAAGAAAAAAAAACCTTTTGTTACAACCTTTAGCCGTGCACTGATGCTTACGATGTTTTTCTAACTCATCTTGTTTGTTCCGGGCAGAATTTTGACCAAGAAGACGTTTATCTTGCCATTGTTTCTGGATTTGGACTGTTGCATCTACTTTTTGCTTTACGTTTAAGGGGAGTTTTTTGCCGCTGCAGTAGGTTTTACTTGTATTTCTGAAACCAACTTGAAATTTCCATTTTGAAATTGTTCGTTTCCTTTATTTCTGAATACAGTTTATTTCTTGTTCTTTACCAGGGATCATCATCTAGTAGCAGTAGTAGTATTACCATTATTATTATTATTATTATTATTAGAAACAATTTGGGGGTTCTAACCGACTCTAAACTACTTTCAAAGACGTAATATTTTTGAAATTATACTTAATTTGAATTTTTGCAATTTAATTCCAATTCAGGGGCATCATATCAAGCTTAAAATCTGTAATAAAACTATAAAAGGTTAAAACTCTACTAAAATTGTAAGGATTGGCGATTCAATGTCCCATCAAGAATTTATATTCACATCAGTAACCAGATTCTTAAAATAACCTTTCTTAAATTCTTCTTATAAACGATTTATGACAAAATAATACAGGATTAGTTGCATTGGATTGGTCCCCTTATTATTTAGGTATTTGCATGGATTTCCGTTTAAAATGTATATGAGGAAGACATTTTTCTCCTTAATTTTATGCATATGAATATTCGAAATCCAGTGAGGCAACAGCCTGCATTTATCGAAAACATATTTTTATTGTTATTCATATTTCTATGATTTTCCGACACAAAGTCTGTTCAAACTGGTAACAGGAGAAAGAAGCGTCTTCAGTTGACATTTTCAAAAAAGCAATCACTATCTTTTTCTCTCCTCGTTTTCGACATCAGTCATTATAATTGTAGTTTTCTCAAGAATCGCAATTGTAAACAGCTATCGAATGACACTGCACTATAATTCGTTAAACACAAAATCTGAAATAAATGTTTCCTCGTTATAAACTAACATTACTGGGTTAGTTAGCTGTTCTTGTTTAGCGGCATATCAACACCTCTATGGGTTTAATGCTGAAATCTAAATATTTTGTACGTAATTTTATATTATTTTTTGAGATAATAATGGTTAAATGATACAAGTTTTACTAATTAACCCATAGCTGGGAAAAGAGCTGCATTCATACTTTCATATATATACGTGTAAGTGAATATAAATGATGCATCTCCACTATTTATATTATTCGGACTATTGTCCTCATCTTTGTTGCCATATTTATCACAACGTTTCGGCTGTTGTACGTTCCGGACTTCTTCAGGTGGTTGGAATGTCGAACTGAACCTTTTATTTCGCTTTTCAAGGACACATTGCACAGTGGATGAAGGTGTTAGATTCAGTGACAGGACCCAGTGAGTGTGAGTTCAATATATGTCAATATATAGTTAAGGTGGTGGAGAACATGGAGAGGGGAATTAACAGGAGATAACTGATAACTGACATCCATTAGACATGGCATGTGGAACTAGAACAGTCTTACCCAGAGAGCGTGGCTTGAGCGTGCTGGTCTTCTTCAAATTGTTGAATACGCTAGATAGCACGCTCTTTCCCAGAAACTGTAACTATGGTCTGCTCAGCATATTTGCACGATAAGCCACAGGTTGGCTCGGTAGGTGTTGAATAAACAAAAATGCGCCTGGGCAAGCGTCTGCAATAGGAATTTGCTAGCCGCCCTCCTGTGCGGACATCCTCGACTACGAGTGGCCAGCTATACATACATACAATAATAATAATAATAATAATAATAATGCTACTACTACTACTACTACTACTAATAATAATAATAATAAAAGAAGTAAGGCTATAATGTTTGCATTAGATGACACACCAAAGTTATAAGGTTCCAAATGTAGAAAACTTATAGAAAATGATAATGCTGCAATAATATAGACCGTCTGCATGCGTAATCACAGTAATACAAGAAAAACGGGACATAAAAGAAGTATTTGTAGTTGCAACCTCAACACGTGTGACGGTCATTATATTTCGGCCAGTCAGATTCCTGATCTTCCTCATCTGGTAAATTGTTTCTTCACCGTCATTGAATACAAACACTTTATGTTGAAACACCGGCTCCCGTACGACCCGCTAAGTTACGCAACGTCGAGTCTCGTCAGTATTTCGATGGGTGACCTCTTAGGAATACCAGGTGCACTAAGTGTGGAAGTGCCAGGGATGTTACGGATAGTGGCTCGGAATTGTTAATCGGAAAGCTGTTATGTTTGTTATATTTACTTACGCTCATATACTCATGGGAGAGCTATGATTCCATCTCTTCTCCCCACAGCTATGGATAAATCAGTAAAAAAATGACTAAACAATTATCTCCTAAAAAATTCTTACAATCTAAAAATTGTTTATGGCTTTAAATAACATGCAATGTTTTTGAGAAACCGTAAAAAACGAATCAAACAATCAGATCCAATACACACTAGACTAATATTTAAATCAAATAAGAGTAAGAGATTACTTGATGGAGCACACAGCTGAAGATTGTAAGAAAACCGCCCAGACTAATCGGAGCAAGAAACGTGTGTGTGCTCGTCTGAGCAATTAAATCGATTTTAGAATTTAAAGAATATCACGTCTCCTTGATTAAATGCCTGTAAAATTGCTTCTTCAAATATATGTGCATCTTTTCTTTTCCATTGATGTTAATCTTAACATTTATTCTTCTCAGACTTGTCTTTCATTTTTTTGGTTTTCTTTTCTCTTTCTTTTAATCAGCACTGATGCCAATAAAACAAGTCCAGCTTCGTTGCGTATCCAGTTTTAACAGAATGTCCCGACTACCAGCTATTCTGAATACATTTCCATTATTTGTTTGTCCTTTTTAAGCACGTTTCTGTTCGGTCATCCTCGGAATGAATCGTAATAAAACTAGTAATTGGAATAAGGAAATTTGAACTAAAGTAAAGGAAACGGTGATGTATTTGAAGTTTGATTTTTGGCCGCCATAAAATGCAACGGAAATATTTCTGTGAATTGGTCTCCTGCAAGTTTAGGTTATCAGTGCTACGAAGCAACAGAATTCTTAAAGAAAAGCAATTAAAAAGAGTTTTTAAAACAAGTAAATAAAATAGACCATTAAAAAAACAATTAAACTTCATCGTAAAAATACACATCAAAATAAAAATATACACATAAATCCACTTAGACAAAAGTTATATATATATATATATATATATATATATATATATATATATATATATATATATAAGAAGTAAGTGGATAGTGGAAAAAGAAAACTCTGACGATCGCAAAAGCGTGAAACCCAGGGTCACAAACTCACATCAATCCAACCAAATATGTCAGCTCTATCTCTTATATTGAGCGCTTTCTAATGAGTACCGCACACATAATATATAAATAATTATATATATATATATATATATATATATATATATATATAGATAGATAGATAGATAGATAGATAGATAGATAGATATACATATTTATACACACACACTTTTCCCATATATATATATATATATATATACACATACATAAATATATATATATATATATATATATATATATATATATATATATATATATATATATATATATATAATTATATATATTATTTTATATTATATACATATATAAAATAAACCTATTGTTGTAACAAAATTTATGCAGTTGTAGACAAATGTAAAAAAAAAAGAAAAAACTTCAATATTTTAAAACAAAAAAACTTTCTAATATCTACGCATCCGAAGGTTTTCTATTGTATTAATCAGGCAAAGCTTATACACAATCACTATAGAAGTGATTTTAAACAAATTGTTTGAGTCAATCAACTTCACTTTATATAACGTATAAAAAACACATAATCTGTGATAGAAATATAGTCATTGTTAAAGGGATATAAGATATATGATCTCATATTTATTAAAAAGGATTCCTCACCTCTTACTCTTTTAAACATTATCATCATCTACGGATAAAGCATATTTTGTTTACTCAATACAATATCTCTCAGTTGCGTCTCTGTCTTCTGGCAGAGTGCTACTCATTTGTGTCTCTCGAAAAAATACTAAGAGGTTCCCGGACACGGGGAACAGCTGCCCGCGGCAGTAAACCCTCATTGCACTATAGAGATGTATCTGTAGCAATATTGATGCCAGCAGCTTAACGGACAGTTGAGAGTGATGGGTAATTTGGGACCTTGACCCGGCTGTACACTCTAACCCCCACCTTGAGTCACATCACATCACCGATAAAGCAGAATGCTTTGCTTGTAACCCCTCTTTTAATTCTGCTCTTGATTCATATCGAATCTCTTTACCTGACTTTCATTTGGAATTGAGACTACCTCTATGATTGTTTTTCTGCCATCTCTAAGGGTGATACCCACAAAGCATGCCTATTCAAAAGTGTCTCTGCTATTGTCTTAACTGAACTGACTTCTAAAATCCACAATAAATAGCTTCCTGGTTTTGGCTTATGTGGTTCCTTTTTTTAAGAAATCAGGCAAACCGTCTGAGCCTTCTAACTATCGACATATCAGTTTTCTGTCTTTTCATGTCAAAATAAAGAATCTAATCAATTCTGAATTAGTTATATATCTCATGTCACAGGGGCTTCAAATAGAAAAAAAAACGTATTGATTTTGATTTATCAAGATCAACAGCCGATGTGTTAAAAGCTTTTTGTTGAAAGTGTCTGTAAATCTTAAAATAAGAACGGTTACGCTTGATTTTTCTGGCCTTTTTACAATCTTATGGATGATGATATACCCTATGAGAATACATTATTGGGCATTCTCGGGCTAACGTTTTTCCTTGATATCAATTAGAACGAGTACATCGAATCAATTGCTAAGAAGGTTGGTTCACTGTAATGTGCTAATCAATTTTTCTAATCTGTCTTGTAATGTTAATGTCTATGTGAAATCTTTTCAGCTATAAGATCGAACTCTCTGCCATCGAACAGAGATGAACCCGGACGAGGCTATGCCGAAGGGCAAAGTCTCGTTCGGGGAGACAAACCGACCCGATCCCGTTTATGCGGGTTCTACGGGGAATTTTTGGCCGAGCCTGAGGGCTAGGATGTCTCACGTTAAACTCGGCCTTGTGCCACATCTACACTCGTGGCCTGATAGTAAATACATTCTTGTAATGTTATGAATCTACCATTCTTGTTTTGGTTCATACCTCCCCATATTTTTATATGTAATTTGTTGGTCTTCAAGTATTGATTATTGAGAAAAATAAAATCTTATATTTTATGTCATAAAAAATCTATTTACATAAGTTAATTTGTCTATATTTCTGAGATGAGGTAATATGTACACTATTTACATTATTCGGACTATTGTCCTCATCTTTGTCGCCATATTTATTACAACGTTTCGGCCGTTGTACGTTCTGGCCTTCTTCAGGTGGTTGGAATGTCGAATTGATGAAAACAACAGTCCGAACAATGCAAATAATGTACATAATAACTCATCTCAGAAATATAGACAGACAAATGAACTGTTGCAAAATTTTATTCGAAAAATAACTTTTAAAAAATATGTTAATTGAAATTAAAATACAATTTGATTATATTTGATTTTACTGTCCGGAGAATTTTTCTCCACGCAATCGAAACCTAACTAGTATTACATATTCAAACATTTTTTTTTTAGATCTGTGTTACACGTGAATTGTTATTAATGTAAGATGTAATTAAAAAAAAACTTTTATTTAATTGCTTCCTATACATTTTCGTTTTTACAATTGTTTTTCCTCTGTGTTGCAACAGCGTTAAATCTAAATTCCCGATAAGCATGTTAAAGATTATATCAACCAAAATATTGCATCGATAAGGTATATACTAATGGCTTAATAGAAAAAAAAAAAACTATATGCGAAAGTTTAGATAAAAGTATTCTTACAGAATTTTGGATCTAAAATTTAAAAAAGTCTAATTGGCATTGATGTACACACTTAGCACATGTTCCAGTACAAGTTAAATTCTCAAAGAACAAAGAAATTAACTCACACATATACAAATGTATCTCGGTACGCATATCTGAATTTGTAGACATCGTTTAGCCAAGAGTTCCACCAGAGAAATGATACTAATTATATTGCAATATGTCGATAGCAATCTAACTGTTGATAATGTTACTAGAGTGCTTAATATCATCGAGTGACGTCGAGAATGACACTTTGTTTGATTCATCTTTTTTTTTTTTTTACTTACTTTTCTTTTCCAGTCTGTTACCATTATACACTGATGATACGGATTTGCTTTCAATCACTTCTCACCGGCAACATGACTTCCACTTAGTACAAAACAAGAGAACTGATACGGTGCTTGGCTTATAAAATGTAGGAATCTATCAAAAAGGCGCATCAAAATTTTCTGCGCGAGTTCATCGCGGACCTGCATCAAAGATTGAAAACATGTTCTCTGTAGGAAATGTTTTAGAAATTATTGAACCCATTCGTCAAGTAAAATTTTATGTCTAACATAAAGAGAAAAATTATCGAAATCAATATACAGTGATAAACTAGATATCGAAACTATCCGACACGGTTTAAAAAGCTCCAAAAATGCACTAGGGCTGACGTCTTTGATGACGAAATGGACATAGGCGTTTGTTAATCAACTGTCACCTGGTGACCGTGAGTTTAATCAATGCTTCTGGTAATGAAGACTTCATACCCTTGTTCAAAAATAATGAACAAGAAATGAAACCACAGATAGAAAATTGCAGAATATTCAACACATACAAAACTTCCTATATATGACAATATAAATAACACCTGAAAATGGTCAGTGAGTACTTGGTCGAAACTTTGTGCCTATAATAACATCTACCACAATCAACGATGGGAACAATATCTCGAACAAATCGAAGTCGAAAATACCGAGTGAACAGTAGAAAGCGGAATTTTTATTATCATTGTTTTATCTTTCAGAAATAATTGACCTTGAATAACCTTGAATAAATTTCTTGAGTATTCATGACCTTGAATAATCATTCAACTCTCACGTAATTGCTTAACTCTGATTGGTTCTTTTATGATTGATTTATTGCTGCTCGCTTTTGTGACTCGTCATTTAAAGGTTCTCTACAGACAACCTTCGTCTTCTGTTCCGCTCTTTTTTTATGGGTAAAAATTCACTAATTTTGAGCGTGGAGTCATCGTACTTGTCAAAGAACACCCGACTATTCTTTGCTTGTATTGTCAAAAATTTTCCTTAAATAATGTTTTTTTTAAAAAGAAAAAGCTGATAAATGAAATATACACATTTATATTTGATATTTAATAATAATCTTTAAATAATTTAAGTAATTCTATTACATTTATATGTTTTAAAAGAAGTATAGTCTTTAGTAATTAAAATTAAGAATATTTTAAAATTGTATTTTAATATGACGTATTCATATACAGACAACCCTTTTAGAAAAAATTTTTTTTTTTGTATACAAGTACAAATTTAACTGCGGAAAAAATGTGCTGAAAAACTTTTTGTTGTTGATAAAGACCAGACATGTGTTGAACGAATGTCATCATTCGTTGGAAAAGGTACACCTACCCTATCTTGACTTAACCTCTTTTCGGAAGTAACTCATATTTTGATACAATAGTTGTTAGTGAAAATGAATACCCTACTTCCCGTTGTTAAAATGATTGGATTAACCCGTATCCTTAGAAACTAATATTATGAATGTATATGAATATAAAACTCAGTAAATCTCTAAATAATTTATTCCAAAATTCGCTTGAAAATGAAACAGGACTAGGGACTTTAACTTAATTCTGTAATAGAATTTGAAGATTTTAGCATCTGTTTTCGAAACATAGTAATTCCTGTGTAGCTATTCAATCATATTTTTAAATTAGTAAATTTATAATATATATATATATATATATATATATATATAGAGAGAGAGAGAGAGAGAGAGAGAGAGAGAGAGATAGAGAGGGATGCCTGATTGAATAAGTTAAAACGTTATGCTGTCTTATGTTGATCATAATCCTTTCATATTGACAAATATTTTTCCGTATATTACAATTAAATGGGGCAAGAAATGCATTGTAACTGTTACTTTTATTACCCTAGTACTTTCCATATGTTTCCGAGATCATCATCATTGGTAAGACAAAAACAAAGTGTAGCTATCCATTACTGAATTTTTCTTTTCCGTTTAAATGTTATGGGCAATAAAATAATTCTCATTTTTACAGTTCATTTCTTGCTGCATTTAATTGTAATATACGGGAACATATTCGGGAACATGAAAGGATTATTATCAAAATAAACTGCATAACGTTTGTAAGTTTTTCAATCAGACATGCCTGAAAGAGGATTTGCTGTCTAAATATAAATATATATGTGTGTGTGTGTGTTTGAAAATGACAGGATGTTTTTTTTAAAGCAAACTTTTTCGTCCATCACTTCTTCAGAAAGATTCGTTTGAACACAATAATCAAAACAAGTTCATTTACAACCATTTGCTGTTTTTAGTAATCAATTTATTTTAGTCGTAGCAACTTATTTATCCCCCACCCCTGTTTACATTTTTCATTTTTGTTGTTCTAACGAATCTTTCTGAAGAATTATTGTACGAAAACGTTCTCTTTGAAAGAATGTGTTACGTCATTTTCAAAGTAATATATGCATTCTGTGGTACAAATCTTTAGTTCATCATATCTCTCTCTCTATCTCTCTCTCTCTCTCTCTCTATATATATATATATATATATGTCATCCACATACAGACCTGTTTCGCAGCTCATCAATACAGGTATACACCCGATTGCTTCAAGCCGGAATCGAAACCCGACTGATCTGTCATCAGTCAGAATGTCTATCCCTGAGTTCTTAGCTCACGGCAGAGGGAATAGGTAAATTCTAGCGTATTATTTTTACGAATGTAAACAAACAAACACACACACACACACACATATATATATATATATATATATATATGAGAGAGAGAGAGAGAGAGAGAGAGAGAGAGAGAGAGTGAAGGGCCGGAGAGGATCACATATGTATTAGAATCCAGCAGAACGATAGGATAAGTATCAAACAGGAAACAAATATAATTTTAACATGTTTCGCTCTTATTTAAGGTTTATCAAAAATTAAATATGGAAGAGAAAGTTCTGGTATTTTTTTGTAGTTTTGTACTGAGTATTTCTCATTGTTTAAACGCTCCCAAAAAACTAGCTAAAGTACTCGCAAAACACGTAACTCCGTTCCTAGGTAATATCAAGAGTACACACATTAAAAAGCCTGTTGATATCCAGGAAATAAATATAATGGAAAACAAGGTTATGTCTAGCTACACAACCATACACTTTACAAAATGTTTGAATGTATTAAGGTACCACCTTACCAAAACTTCATCTAACGTAGGAACGTTCAAAAAAATATACAATTATACAAATAAATTACTAACCACTGTTTCGTCTCTTTTAACAAAAAATTCTACAAGGAATTTACTATAAGCCGTGTAATTGCTTTCCTGCTCATAAAATGTTTACAGCCTGTCCCATTTAAACACATCATATATAAAAACTCCACTTAGATAAATAGATTACGTTCTTATAATAATAATGATTCTTCACATAATCTACTAAACGCCATAAGAGATTCAATACCCTCGAACCAACCATTGAATTCACGTATGATCATGAGCTACACGAAACTCTAACTTTCCACAATATCCTATTTATTGGAAACAAGAAGAAATTAGATTTTAAATTTTACTGCAAACACCCAGACAAAAACGATTCAATCAATTTCTATTCTTACTACATCCCAAAACAATTTAATCAGGATTAATCATAGTTTTTTTTTTTATTATCTCAGAGCCCTTAGAAAATGTAGCTTAGATGAATAAGAGAAATACAGGCATGGGGTATCTCTACCACGGTCACTATAATCATCAAAGTCTTTTCCTTGTTTTTCATGAGCATATGCCGCTTTTCAGTTAAATGAAATCTCTAATTTTACACTGACGTTCCATAAGTCATGAATTAACATTTGTAAAGTTAATAGTATATGGCACCACCGTACTAGACGTCAATAAAATATCCAACATCATATCAGTTGTAAACTGATATCAATTGTTAAATAAAATTAACTCTATTGGGTATGACGATAAACTCGCGCTCCGGTTAAGACGATAAACTACATCCAACAGCAAGGGCACTGATCAAGATGCTTTGAAGAGCGTAAAATCAACTCTTAATTTCTGATGGTCCTAAGTCCAGCCTACCAGAGGTGGTAGCACCTGTTAAGGTCCTAGTTATGGGCAAATAGATAACCCACAAATTGGAGTCAAATAGCCCGTAAACTGTGGATAACTTTTTGACTTACTATGTTCGCCGTTCGAATAGAAGCATCATTGCCATGTTCCCGCTTCGAATTCACGTAGCCTTGGCATCTACGCAGTTAGAATGTGCGTAGGATTGCTATGTGCCCCGCTTGAATTCAACACTGCCATGTGCCCCGTTCAAACTCATGCAGCTTTTCCATGTTCACTTTTAGAATACATACAGTTTTGACATGTTCCCGGTTGGGATTTGTGCAGCGTTGCCATGTACTGCGTTTTATAGTGTAAAATAGGTTTTAATACCAGCAATATGTAAAAAGAAATTACCAGCAATAAATTCTTGAAGAAAACATTGTTACCAGCAATACATTATTACCAGCAATACATCTTTAGAAAAAAAATTACCAGCAATACCTTTCTGAAGAAAAAATATTACTAGCAATAAAAATCTTGTCGACATTAAATAATCCATTGAGGTTAATATGCCGTACAAAAAAAAAAACTTAAACTCGTTGACCAAATAAGGAAGGTTTTAATGTGAAGATGCCAGACCTGGAGAATAGGTCAGAAGCCAAAACATTCCATTTCAGTTTCATGAGTCTATTCATCTATCAAAATTAGATAACTTCATTGCGAGGGATAAAGAGTCTTTTTCTTCATTTATTGTTATAAAATCCATACGGTTTTGGGCAACTAGAGCCCGTTGACATTGGGACTTAACTTGCTATAATAATTCACTGTTGTTGCAGAGGACAGACTAAGAGACAAAGATGCATTTGGACGAATCAGCTAACCCAGCTCGTACACACCATATATAGAATATAGAACCAATATACACTGAGACTTGTTGAAAATCATTCATTGCTCAATGACGTCTGATTCACAGCCGAAAACGAGCGCCCTGTCTGAAAATTCTTGAATCAGGGATCATCAGAAATGAAACATATTACCAGTTCCCGATGGTTCCATCAGTGTTGTCACTTGCCAAGTTGGGCAATTCCGTCCATTTCCCTGGTGTTAACAGGATCCTTCTGGCGTGTCTCTTGATCCTATATGACATGCAAAACTAAATAATTGACAAGATGGACCCACACCGAGTATCAACTGCATTGAGTGTAGATGATTTGAGCCAGTGTCGCTTATCGAATAACATATTACATTCAAGCTGAAGTCACACATTTTAGTCACACTTATTATTTACCTGTAGTCGAAACCCGCGCTATCAACGGTGAGAGGTAATGTTACGCATAGTTTATCCCCTCTACTCGAGTAACCTCATAGACTGAGAGATTTATATCGTCACCACCATTTCAGAAACAGAATGTCAACTACATTTACCAATCACTATAGTGCCCCGTTTAAAACTGCAACAACTGCAACTTTCGAATTAGCGCAATGTTGTAATGTAACCCGCTGGAAATAACGAGTCCTTGCCATGTAGCACGTTCGAATTTACCCAGCTTTGCAATGTGCCCCATTTGAATTTGCATAGCTTTGTCACGCACCCCACTCGAAATCACGCATCCTTGCTATGGTCCTCGTTTAACTTTACACAACTTTACTGTGTGCGCCTTTCGAATTTACCCAGCTTTGCCATGTACGCCGTTTGAATTCATCCGGCTTTGCCATGTACCCCGTTTTAATTCACGTTGTGGTTTTCTCATGCACTCCGTTTGAATACTTGCAGTTTGTCTATGTGCGCCGTTCGAATAGAAGCAACATTGCCATGTTCCCGCTTCGAATTCGCATAGCATTGACAGCTGCACAGAATGAGCGAAGAATTTTTTGTGAGCCAGCTCGAATTCAGCCCTTCCATGTGCCCCATTCAAACTCATGCAGCTTTGCCATGTTCACCTATAGAATACATAGAGTCTTGACATGTTCCCCGTTGGAATTTGCGCAACGTTGCCATGTGCACCGTTCGAGTTCGTGTAACATTTCTATGCACTCCGTTCGAATATAACCTCTTATATTGTTTAAAATTGATAATAATCATAGGGAAACTATTTAGTGATGTATATAGGGCATCAGTGTGAAACCGCCTTCACTTTTTAGTGGACAGGACAGGACGTGTACGTGGCGGATTTATATATCATTGAGTAAATCACGCGAGTACAGAACGCGTGCTAGGTGTTCATATATTATGTTCATTACTTGGACGACAATAAAAATATATACGAGATACATGATAATAATAATAGCATATAATATATGCGAGAAATGCATTATTTAGATTATTCGGACTGTTATCCTCATTTTACGCTCCGGCCTACTTCAGGTGATTAGAATTTCGAACCGAACCCTTTATTTACTCCACCGGGGTAGATTGTTCTAGTTCCAAGTACCATGCCTCATCCGGATGTCTGTTATTTCTCTTTAACTCAATTCTCCAATTTTTTTTGTTGGCTGGTGTTGTGGCTTTGCATTGAACACACAACTCTTTTGGTCTGGTCACTGGATCTAACCAACGTCTTTATCCACTGGACCATGTGTCTTTGACAATCACCTGAAGAATGCTGGAGTGTACAACGGCTGAAACGTTGTGAATATGGCAATAAAGATGAGGATAACATTTCGAGTAAAGTAAACAATGCATGTAATCATAATACCTCATCTCAGAGATACAGACAAATGTTCCATGAGACATTTAAACTATTTCGACAGAGTAAAAAATGTAGGAAAAAAACTGAGTTTAATAAATGTAAAGTTACAGCATAAGCAGCAAATCATTTACCGAATACGCAATAACAGAATGTAATTGATCTATAACCAATTTTGTCCTACTTTCCAGCCAAAGACATCACCCAGTTCCTGATAACGCGATTTGGTCAGGGGCGCGTTGATGAGCATCGTGCTTCCGCAAGGCAAATCGAAATTACCTGTTCTGCTCGTTACGTACTCGTGGACAGGATACACTGACGTCTGTCAGTGACCAAAGGTAATTGGACAACATTTTATCCAACAGCCTAACTCTGCCCCGTAACAACGAAACCAGGTTCTGTATAAATTAGAGCAAGAAAATAAATTAGGCTTACCGAGTATCCGGCATGTAGAATCATCCAAAGGACATTGCAATCGCTTATTCTTTTGCATACAATTGCTAACGGGTCGTACCCTACATAGGCATCTCAAGGTGAAGACAAAACCAAAGAACAAAAATGTCATCATTTTTTTTTTAAATTTCAGTTGACATTTTTAGCTACTGCTTATTAGTATTATTATTTTATTTCCTTTGATTTCTGGTGTGTCCAGATTTCTTTCCGGGTCCCGCCCAGAGACCTAATGTTAGAAATGGCATCATGACATTTTCCACTGACAAAAAAAATATTTTACATAGATAAAGCCCTTCGTAAGGTGTGGGCTGTACTCGTGAGAACAATTTTTTGTATTTCTTTAAAGCATGGGCTTCCAGGGTTCCCTTCAATTAGTCTACTTGAATCTTTTTCGACCAATCCTAGGGCTCCAACAACAACACAGATTGTTGATGTTCCCATGTGCCACATTTTTGAGATTTCGATTTCAAGGTCCTTGTATTTGATAGCTTTTTGAAGATTTTCGACGATACTTTGCACTCTGCAGAGACTGCCATATCAATAAGGAGGCGCTGGGCGGTTAGCTTTGATTGTTCTGTCTGTGTGTATTGTGTAGTCCTATAAAATTGTAACAGGTTCTATCTCCGTAACCGGGTCTGGGGGATGTTCATAACAATTATTATTATTATTATTATTATTATTATTATTATTATTATTATTATTATTATTATTTCCTTTGATTTCTGTATTATACAAATTTTCTTGCTGGTCCAACAAGCGACCTAAGGTCAGAAATTTTCCACTGATCATTTTTGTTCTAAGATCACACAAATTTTACATAGATAAAACTCTTCGTAATGTGTGTTCTGTACCTGTGGGTAAAATTTCTTGAATTTCAAGTCTATCGGAACGTTTTCCAATCGTTTTTCAATAAACTCGAAGGCTAGAACTACTACTGGATTATTGATGTCGGGTGTAATGTCCTTCAAGACCCTTGTATTCTTATTGTTTTTGAGGACCTTCGAATATACATTAGAATCTGCAGGAATTGACATTTTAATAAGAAAGTACATTCACTTTTTGTGGTTTTTGATCACGACGTCTGAGCGATTAGATTTGATTGTTCTGTCTCTATGCATTGTAGATTCTTACATGTCATATATGTAACCGGGTCTGAGTGGTGTTTACACCAATTACTTCCCGTAAAATTTGCAGATTTTCTAATGCAGAAATTGGCCCACAGTCATGCCGTGTTTTATATTCGGTGGATACTAATACCTTGCAACCTGATATAAGATGATCAATTTTTTTCTTTGCTCTCTGGTGTATACTAATTGCATTCCCGGTCCCAGACAAAGACCTAATGTCAGAAACGGCATCATGATATTTTCCACTGAGCGATTTTTAAGGAAAAAAGCTAAGATCACACATGATTTACATTGATAAAGCCCATTGCATGGCGCGGGCTGTACTTTGCGAGTACAATTTTTTGTATTTTGTATTCTCCGGGATTCCAATTACAACAGGAGTTGTTTAGATTATTATTATTATTATTATTATTATTATTATTATTATTATTATTATTATTATGATATGTTTAGTATTAGGTTGGTGCAAAAATAACATCGTTTTTTTGAAGTAGTTTTTAATGTCAAAAACGATATTATTTTTGCACGAACCTAATAAAATGCCTTACCAGGTCATTAATCGAGGTCTATGGTAAGGGAAAAACAGACACTTAACGTGTTTAATAGATATATGAAGGTTGGTTGAAAAGTTCATAGGCTGACTATGAAGTAGCGATGTTAGAGCTGTGTAATCTTGAGTGAATTAATTTCAACAATTCTTATTTATAATTGCATATTTTTCTTCCATGTAAACTGCCATTAAATTAACTAGTAGCGATCCTATTGAAAATAGACAACATTTGATATCGTGGTGTTACCAAGTACCGTAATTGCCCATTTATAATACGCCTTCATCAATAATACGCACACCTAAATGCTTCTACTCGCGCATAATACGCACCCCTACTTTGGTAATCAAACCCTATAAAGTGTACCTCTTTAATTTCCTTACAGCCAGCGTTTCTTACTCTTATTAAAAAAATGGTTTTAATCATAGAATAATATTATTTTAATTTATTTTTATGATAATTCTTATTTTATTTTACATTTGTAAGTATCGTGAGATACATATGATTGTACTTGACATCCTTATGGGTTCCCAATCGCCGAATATTAGTGCCAAATGTCAAGGGTCGTATGTTTGTAGTGAGTAGACATTTCGTAACTGACATCAACCTATGAAACGGCAGTTTTTAATGATATTTTGTAGCTGTGCATAATACGCACCCCTAATTTTGCTTATTATTTTTTTTCTTTAGAAAAAACGCGTATTATACTTGGGGAATTACGGTATATGCAGAAAAAAGGGATTTAGACTCTAAGGTCATTTATGTTGCTACTTTAGGGGATAACACTCCAGTTTTATCAACAATGAAAACGTGGGCAGCCGGATTTAATGTCGGTGAGAGAAAATCTTGAAGATGACCCAATGTCTTGACGTCCTGAAAGTGCCACCAACGATAAAAATATTCATCGTGTTTACCACATGGTGATGGATGACAGGCACTGAAAATAAATCAAATAATCCGTGCTATTAGGAGAGTTGGGTATGACGAAGATTTTTTTTAAATTTACTGGGTGCCACGTCTTCTGACACATGATCAAAAATGCAACAGGCTGACCATATTACGTGAAAATCTGACATCGTTGGATGCAGATCTATCTGGTTACCTTGTTCCAAAATTTATGGTGACTTCATAAAAATGGAATACAGAGTGTGGTTCAGCTCATTCAAGGTCTTTAACTGGTGAGACAAGAGAATGAAGCTCATCTGAATACTTGTCATGGAAATAGCGACAGAATAGCGAAGAGCTTGCAACGTTGCGTCTGTTGGAAAGGATACACATTTGAAAATATGCCTCCGCCCTTGAGGCCACGTAACCAATTTTGGATACTACCAAGGCTGGAAAGCGAGGATTGTGTAACTTCAGGCTAAATACGGTAGAAATATTCCATCCTTGCACTAATTCGACTCTTCTAAAAAAAAAACATCGTAGAAATCAATTATATTCTGCAAGAGTACAGACACTTGATAATTTTTCTAACATCGGTGATTATGGATTAAATATATGACATTCACATGAAGCCTTGAGTGAACATAATTCGGAGTAGACATTCAAAACAAGGAAACTAATTGAGACACAATGCAATTAGCATGATCCTATTGTAAACAGAAGCTACCGATCGCTTACGGCTATATCACGTCGAAACACAGGTCCCCGTACGATCGCCGAAGTTAAGCAACGTCAAGCCTGGTCAGGACCTAGATTGATAACCGCTTGGGAATACAAAGACTTGTAAAATTGGATGTGCGAGAGTTGTAATGAATAATGGCTCGGAATTTTTAATTGGAGAGCCGAATTCTACTTCCAGTTGGGTACGTTATATCGACTTACGCGAAAATATCCTTTGGAAAGTTAGGAATTCATTTCTTTTCTATACCAGCTCTAGGTTAATTAGCAACATTTGCATCACTAAACCAATATTATTTAAACAAAAAAATTCTTACATTTTAAAAATATTTTCTGACTTTAAATAACCAACAAAGTGTTGATAAACCGTCGAAAACGAATGAATCAATTTCCACATGTCTATCCGCCTTTCTGTTTCAAATCTTTATCAACGCCTCCTTTAATCATATCTACTCGTCTCATATTTTCTGGGTTTAAATAGCTTGCAAAGGGTTGATAAACCATAGAAAACAAATCAATCAATGAAATCTTCATATCTATCTATCGACTTGGGTTATTCTTATCTTTCTATCTCAATTTCCACATGTGTATCCGTCTTTCTGTTTCTTCTTTTCTTCTTTTCTTTCACTTCTGATTAGCTCAAAATATGTTTTTCAAATCACGTGATATTTTCTTACAGCGAAGTTTATTTTAAAAAATCCAAATCTCACCATTCGAAACGCAGCCGTGATAGTATTAATATATATTTATTACAGCTGGATGACTACGTTATGCGTTGTTTTCATCTGTTTGTCTTGATCTAAATCTGTCCTGTTGGTATCAGATTCTCAAAGCAATCCTTCCTCGTCGTGTGCCCCAGAAAATTCAACTCTCTCTCGTTGGTGTTAAGTATAAGTTTTCTTTTTGATTCCTTTTTGTCTAAAAGTTTGTCATTGCTTACATGTTTGGTCCATGTTATCCTCAGCTGTCTTTGTCCTGCGTATGACGATAAACTACGTCCAGCAGCATGGCCTCTGATCAGGACGTTTTGATGAGCGTGGAAACGCATCTTAATTGCTGTTCCTAGGTCCACCCTGACCTGGGTGGCAGCACCTGTTAGGGTTTCAACTATGGGCAAATAGTTAACGCCTAAAATGAAGTAAAAACCATTATAAAAGTGTAAAAAACGGGTTTTAATACTAGAAATACTTTTAAAAAATTATTACCAGAAATAAAGTTTTGAAGAAAAAAAAATATTACTAGCAATATATTTTTGAAAAAAAATATTACCACGTATACATTTTTGAGGAAAACAATATTGCCAGGAATAGATTTTTGACAAAACAAAATATTATCAGGAAAAAAAAGCTAAATAACCCATTGAGGTTGATATGCCGTAAAACAAAACAAACTAAACCAAACTAAACAAAACATCAGCTATCTTCTGCAAATGTTGACAAACAAATGAATGACGAACATCTTTGCTTCCATACGTTTTCATGCCTGGCCTTCATATTTTCTGATTCTATCGCCGTTGCTACTGCTGCTGCTGCCTAACCGTGTTTTCGTTTCGTCTATCGAGTTCGGCGTAGTTGTAGAATCTTTTAAGGCATCGACTTGAAGGGAGACGGCTAACAGTCTGACAAATGCATTCTGTCACCCATCACGTCGGTTTGATGTATAGAACTGCAGTTGAGCAGAAAGGACGAACTATTGGAATTAACAATCAAGTATGAGTCATTGAATGACAGGAAACGTGTCGGTACAGCTGTCGGGAGGAAACTACTTCTAATCAGTTGAAGGTCTCCAGTTTCCCGGCTGTTGCTCCTGCCTGGTGACACTTAAAGCAAACAGAAAATCCTTTGGGATACCGAAAACTAATCGCAATTGACACAGTCTTAAACTGCACATTACAATATGAAATGCTGCAGTGTTGATAGGAATGGACATTTAACTTTGCCATTAACCAAAAATATAATAATATGGCTGATACTGTTTTTAAGGTAAAATTCTCTTTAAATTAATCCAGCCTTCAAAATACGAAGATAATATATTTCATTAAAACTTTATTGAACTGTGTACGATACAGACCGTTGGTACGAGAATAAAACGAATCGTTCTTAAAACATTTGGCATGATTACAAATGCTTGGAGCTAATATTCTTTGATTACACTTCTGGTCAGCTCAAAATGTGTTTGTCAAATCACGTTGTATTTATACTACAAGTTCTGTGTTTGGAATGGTGACGTTTGGAATTTTTTAAATAAAATTAACTGCATGAAAATACCAGGTAATTTGGCAAACATATTTTGAGCTAATCAGAAGTGAAATCAAAGAATATTACCTGCAGACATTTGGAATAACTCGAAGAAAAATGTTGAATCTTCTAAGAAAACTTCATAATTTAAAAAAAAAAAAAAAAAAAAAAAACCTGCTATGTATGTATAGAAAATGTATCTTTTTTTGAATGTTCCGATTGTGGTATTATGGTCAATAGTGACAATAACGGAAATGTTATTATATTATAACCTATTATAACTTATTATATTATATTATAACCTATTATAACATATTATATCATACTATAACCTATTATAACTTATATTATATTATAACCTGTTATAACATATTACAAACTATCATAGCTTATTATAACCTATTGTAATATATTATAACCTATTATATCATACTATATTCCATTATATATTATAACCTCTTAATTCAAAATTGTCACAAAGTTAATCCGATAATACAGATTGTAAATAAAGTCCGTTGAGAATTAATTGCGTGATAATTGTAATGAATGCTGTAATTATATTTCAAGAGAAACTGAATCCATTTTAACGTTCTAATTCACATCATATACATTTCGCCGCAACTGAAGTAGAATTTTTTTTCATATTTAAAATCCTTTGAGGGAAAGGTACTTAAAATTGATCAAAATGATGAATTCACTTTGTCAAAACTCTTGTAAAATCTCTATGAAGTTGAAGTATTTCATTCTTTAGATTGGTGTGCAGAAAAGGAGACGGATATTGCTATCATATATGAAGAATCCCGTCATCTTGTATTCTAAAAATAAACGAGATCAGATCGCCATTCTTTATATCTAAAAACTGACGATATATAACTTAAATTCTCTGGCTTTCTTCTCACAACCACGATCCTCTTAGAATTAAGTTACAGCAGCACTGAAAATCTAGAAAGTATAATAAAAAAAACACAATAATAAAATCCTGAACAAACCTCCATGCCTGAATAGTAAAAATAAAAACCCTACACTTAAATTAGACAAAAATAGTGAAGAATTATGTGATTGTAGAAACCCAGAAGACTGCCCATTCGAAAATAAATGCTGCGTTAAATATGTGGTATGAGAGTGCTAATACTAATATGATATACATTGGGTCTATGAAGAATGAATTTAAAACCAGATGGAGACAGTGCTCTTTCAACAATATAAATAAAAGAAATTAGACGTCTCTATCTAAATATTTTTGGCATTTGAAGGAAATGAATAAAACACCAAAAGTAAAAAGGAAAATTATAGACAAAACTAGAACTTTTAAAACTTGGGATGACGCATGCCCTTTATGCCTTCATGAGAAACTACACATTATTAATTTTCTAAATAATAAAAATCTATTAAACATTGAATAATTAGCATAAAAACAAACAAACAATGAAATAATTTTTAAAACCCATAGTCCTAATAAATAGTTTAAATGCCCTACAAAAAAAAGATAAACCTTTATGAAGTCGTCAAAAAACAAATGTTAGCGATTTACGACAGTTTATATATACCCAAAAGCCTTTCACAAAAAAAAAATAAAATCAATAAATAAATAAATAAATCTCCATAGACGCTTAACCAGACTAGACGATGTCATCTTCCGCTTTAAATTTAGACACCCCAACCTTACCCTGACATGACATCTGTGAATGTAACTGAGATATTGATACAAATTATTAACACATTACACCCCTTTTTCTTAAAATAATTGCTCTAGCCGTTACCATAGAAATTTGATTTCAATAATGAATATGCTTATAAAACACGTAAATTTCTGAAATAAGTTATTCCAAAAAAATTTCGCTTGAAGATGGAACAGAGATTAGTACCTTAATTCAATTTAATTCAAATAATTATATTGAAGTTTTCGGCTCTTGTTTTGCAACATGAGAACTCTTATGCAGCGCGTTGTAATCATATTTTTAAATAAATAATTATATATATATATATATATATATATATATATATATATATATATATATAAGGAGAGAGAGAGTGAGACGAAAAAGCAATATATATACATATATAAATAAATATATATAGGCATCCGTTTATCTTTCGAGATAACGGTAGTGGCCTGTTTCGTCAAAATTCAGTCCGTTGCTTGGCCGAACTACTTGACCTCTGTAGGACACAGACATGGGCAATGCTATAAGGAAGCCGTATGCTGTCCAGTCTATATAACCTCCTCCACCACCACCACCACGGACGTAAGCATAAACACATGATCCAAAGGAAAATATGTCATTTCATTTGGACCGGCTTGGTTGCAGCAGTTTACAGAAGATTGTCAGTGTTAACAGCCTACAGTATTCTGGGCTCCACTAAAGATATCGGTCTAGACTTATAGCTTTTTCTGTGTTTGGATATGACATGATCGCAAGGCAGCAAGGTTTAATGTCAGTGTATCCTTTCCTCTAGATGGATTGTTTTCCATGCAAATCCAGGGACGCACACAGAAAAAAAACGCACACACACACACATACATACATACATATATATATATATATATATATATATATATATATATAGAGAGAGAGAGAGAGACCGATAATTATATATAAACACATATATATATATATTAACAGCAAGTTACAAGTACATGAACAGTTACATTGAGTTTGTGTGGTGAATAGTATGTGTGTCTATTGTGGTGAGTGTTCGTACGTACGTGTATTGGTATTGTTCTTAGCGTGTTCCTAGAATTTGGGAAACGCTGTATTGGTGAGAGCTCACATATTGGTAGGAGCTGAGATGAAGAAAGAAGAGAAAGAATTACCTCACCTCCACGCGAGGTGGGATACGGCTCAAGTCCTGAGGGAAAAAAAGAGATCGAGGCAAAAGGTCACCCACAATTTATAGCAAGAGGGGAGAGAGACTCCTGGTGAAGGATTAAGTAAGTAAGGAGGAGCTAACTCCGACACATATACGTCACAGTAATTTTGCTTACGTCACGGAGCTGATTAGTTCTACTTTAGATTCCAAAATGTACTCCACGCACTTTCATCACATCCTTCTACGAGCTTATTTTTAAAAAATTGCGTTGTTACAAAATTTCAAAATTTTACTAAATTCATCAATTATCTCTACTTACCCTGATGATGGCTTAAGAATGTCGAAAGCTTTGATCAGAGGTTCTGTATTTTTCTTATGAAATGAACTTTCTGACGGAATTTCTTGCTTGTCTGAGAAGCTTCATTAAAATTAGTAGACACAAAATACGTGTTATTTTTAATAGTATTTGCCTTTAAAAACGTTTGGATTACGACCATATCACCTTGAAACACCGGTTCCTGTACGATCACCGAAGTTAATCAATATCCAGCATGGTATGTACTAAGATTGGCCAATGTTTGGGAATGTAATGTGTGTAAGCTTGGATGTTCAAGTGGTATAATGGATATTGGCTCGGGTTTATTAATCAGAGAGACGAGTTTCAATTCCATCTGGATTCTTTCTATGCACTTACGCAAAAATACCCTTGGGAAAGGTATGAATCCACCATTTCTTCCCCCAGCTATCGGTTAATTAGTAAGATGTGGATCCCTAAATCATTATTATCTCCGCACCCCACAAAAATTCTTACAATCTAAAAAGAATTACTTGGCTTTAAATAACCTGCAAAGGGTTGATAAGCCGTAGAAATTGAATTAAGTTAGCAATTATAGGACATTTGCTGCCTAAACATACAGAACACACACATATATACATATATATTATCTTTTCGTCCTTTAGATTTGTGTGTCTCTACTTAAGATATTTGCCGCGTTTTAAGCCATATAGATAATTTATAGTTCTATGACTACTGCTAAAGTTTTGAAGACTGGCATACATAAGGGCAGCTCGATTTTGGAAACATTTTATTGCCCTCACTTTGAGATTTGGGTTGTGGCATGATACATACCGACCCAAAATATTTATTTTCAAATTACCGGTTTTTGAGAAAACTAGTTAATGGTAAAATTTAGCGTTGGAATTTCATTGTGGTGATCAGTGAAAACCTCATAACACAACCTTACAGAATTTATAATTTACTGAAGCTTTACAAATTGCATATGGCGAAAATGCATGGCACCAGCACATTATTTCTAAATCATATTAGACCTTTATTTACTTCAAAGGGAAATTATACTAAACAATTTGGCTATATCATTATGTAATATTTTATACAGTGTTGTAATTTTAGTATGATTTTCAATAAAGAATGCAAATTTAAAACTTTTTGTAAAACAATTTGTGTCCATTAATATTATGGTGCTTTATACACATTATATATATTTTTGTTTTCATTAATTATAATCTAACAATAGATTTAAAAAAATGTTTTAAATTTAGTAGACTTTTTTGCAATTTTACAATTTTTTTGCATAGTTTTTACTTATCGAATATAGTAAAAAATTGATTAATAATTACAATTCTGGTTTGAATAAATTTTCCATTCTATGCCTCTTTTAGCAAATATATTAACATTATTTGTATAAATTTTTAAAATAGTAAAATTCCGAAGTTAGGTTTTAAGCAAAAACTTGCGGAAATTATTATCATCATCACTTATATATTATATATCTTCCGTCATTACTTATACATACACGAAGGTCAGGATCTTATCTAAAAAGACTAGAATTATAATTTTAGTGAATTAAACACTGTTGACATAAATTTAGGACTTAACCCGGATATGATTCTTGCTAACTACTCTTTTCTTCCTGGTCGAAATTTTCTGAAGGTTACCATGATCGATAAACACCTGAAGAAGGCCGGAGTACCCAGCGGTCAAAATATTATTATGACAAAAATAGTAATAACAAAATTAAGTATTGGTCTTAACTTTTTCTATCTTACGCAAATTAAATAAAAGCCTCTTTTACATTGAAGAAAACATTTTTTATGCCCCTGTGGATGATCATGGCTCCCTGCGACTTCCTATATTTTGTAGCTCTAAGCACGTTTGTCTTTTCATTATACTTATCAGTTCCTGTCCTGTTATCCATTTGTCTCAAGTTTGTTTACGTAGGTTACTCTCCGGTCTCTCTGCCCCTCTTGCTGTCAGTGCTTATTTATGGCCACATCTAGTTGAAAAACCAGTTCTCGTATGATCACCGATGTTAACCAAGAGACGTGTTCTTACCTAGCTGGGTGATCACTTGGAAATAACAGGTGATTTAAGCTTGGATGTGAAGGTAGTTTCATGAATAATGTCTCGGAATTTCTTGTCGCAGAACCGAGAGCCATTTCCCGTTGAATTCATTTTATTCACTTGCACGCAAATAACCTTGGGAAATGTATGAAACCAACCCTTCTCTCTCTAGCTATGAATTAATTTGTAAGACTTTATCACTAAGTCATTTGTATATCCTCCAAAAATGAAAATTCTTACTATCTAAAAAAATTTCTAGCTTTAAATAAATTGAAAAGGACTGACAAGCCGTAAAAAATAATTAACCAATCTTGCCTTCAAAGTTTTCTGAGAGTCAAGCCATCGACTAATACACAAGTATATATGGTTTGATGAACTGTGTTATTGTATCCACAAACCGACAAACCACGCAATGCGAAATCTCATGGATTAACTAATTTTTTAAAAATAAATTAATCTCCTTTTAAGCAAAAATAATTTCAAACAGGAATGTGAAATCAATTAAGCAAAAAAAAAAAAAAAAAAAGAAAGAAACGCTGACAGGGTTGAACATTGCGACATGTGAGTCCATTTTCAAGTTTAATTTGAGAAGTAATTATTTTGCATCTGCGTGCGTATCTAACAAACGCAACAGTCCTGATTTTGCTTCTTTACGAAAACCAATTTCATGAAGGCATCGGTATTATTGACAGTGTTTTAAAGAAAAGGAGATCAATCGATAATAGCAAAGTACGAATGTTTAATATTCTGATTCATCTCTTTATATTTTTTCCATGGAGCTTTTATTTTGTCTTTTCCGTGTCCACGATTTTAATTATGAAGAGGCATGCTTCATACTCGCAAAACATGAAAGTCTAATCAAGAGAAGAAGACAACTAAGGAGCTCCCTCTATCAACGTATGCTGTATTTTATTATGGGGTTATTCTCTGAGGTATCGTTTTTATTCAGGACTAGGGTGATTATCACTCTCCAAATCTTCCTATACTTTGTAGCTTCAGGCTCGTCCTGAGTATGACGATAAACTACATCCGGCAGCAAGGCCTCTGATGAGAAGGTTTTGAGGAGCGTGAAACGACAACTTGTTCCCAGAACCGGAGTGGTAGCACCTGTTAGGGTTCCGGCTATAGGAAAATAGTTACACCCACCCCAGTCAAAACACAAAGAAAGTATAAAAAGAGATTTATATAGTAAAAATACCTGCAATACATTTTTGAAAAAAATATTACCAGCAGTACATTTAAAAAAATATTACCAGTACATCTGAAAAAAATAATACCAGCAATAAATTCTTGAAAAAAAAAATATTGCCAACAATATATTTTTGAAAAAAAAAATGTATTACCAGCAATATATTTTAATAAAATATTTCCAGTAATACATTTTTGAAAGAAAATTATTACCAGCAATACATTTTTGAAAAAAAATAATACCAACAATACATTTTTGAAAAAAAATAATTATCACCAATACATATGACACTCGACAAAAAAAACTCTTTACAAAAATACGTCAATGAAACTTGATCTACTAACGGATTTCTTACAAAGAATACATATTCTATTCATCCGAAACTGCCCTAAAAATTTTGTCGCTATTAATTATTCCACTGAGGTTGATATGCCGTAAAACAAAATAAGACAAACTAGCTTGAAGTATGCATTGTTCATTTTCCCATTCTTTTCTCAATTTTACAGCCATATCACGCTGAAACACTAGTTTTCCTTCTATCACCGAATGGAATCTTCTATACATCATGCCTTATTTGAACGATGATAATTAACGTCACCCTGCAACAACTTACATCGTCTAGGTCTTACCCTGACTTAGAAGATGACAAAGCACAAATTATATACGTTTAACATCTCAGCAACGGTACAGCAGTGTGGCGACAACTACTATTACATTTATATACTTTTATTGTGTGTCTTTTTGGCACGGAAGTATATATTTCATTGTTTCATGATCTGAGAGGCTAGAACGATCAATTATGCCTTTTAAGAAACCTTCGAGAATAACACCGTCCGTACTTACAAGTAATAATATAATTCTTTTTCTTGACACTATGATATGACGTGCAAATAAAATAAGTTTTAACCAACACGCAAATTGCAGATGCCAAAATCAGCCAAGTACAACAATTTAAATATCTGGGAAGTGTTTTAACAGACGACGGAAAGTGCGACAGTGAAATCTGAAGGCGCACTCGGAGAACGAATGTTGCCTTCCAAAAGCTAAGCAAAAAAAAAAAGCAGAAAAATTCGTTACAAACCAAGAAAAGAATAGTGAACCCTTACGCATATATGGCAATGAATTCTGGGTAATCTCCTCACAGATCAAGAGAATTGAATCAACAGAAATATCCTTCTAAAGAAGGACCCTGAAAATAACATGGACCGAAAATGTGAACCAGGATAAAAATTTAGAGAAGATGGAAACAAAAAAGGCACTCATCCTTAACACCAGAAAGTGACCGTTTAAATTTCTAGGTTATATAATGAAGAAAGCGCCTTTCGTAACTAATATTCACAGGACAGATTGAAGCCAAATGGCCAGAAGAAAACGGAGCATAACCTTCCTAGATAGCTATTGTAGATGCATGGCAGAACAAGGCTTAGGAAAGATAACAAAATGGTCAGATTTATTGATAGCTACAAAGAACTGATAATTGTGGAGAGCTATAAACATCAACGTTCTGAAGCGACACTCAGAAGTTCATCCAAATATAAAGATATTCTATTGTAAACCTTGTTATACCTTATCTATATTCTATTGTTATAGCTTATCTATGAACATGATGCAATAGTAACCTATATAATAAATCCTCAGTAGCTTATTTCCTTCTTCTATATAATAAATGCCAATGTCAGTGTGTCAATGTGTCACACTTTTTCAATTAAAGGGACACAGATCTCTAACTTTCAATAGATCATGTTACAGAAATTTTGGATTCCCAACTTTTCATAACTGCGATTGTTTTCAGCGATGTTATTACGTGAATTTTTTGCGACGAAATTTTTTGAAGGATAACAAATTTTTATAACTTGTAAATAGATTCGGGAATAATTAAAATTAATTGTGAAATCTTGCGAAAGTCACCCATGAAATAAAAATAATTGTCTGTACGGTAATTAAAGACCTACTCACATCAAATTGTCTTTAAATTAAATGTCGGAATAAATATTATCAATCGACGTCTAAAAGGTAAGCTTAAATATTAATGCAATACTTAAATGCAGCGATCAATTTTGAGTTCTTCTGTAATTTATTGTTGCATATCACAAAAAGAAATCTCTGCCAATAGAGGACCCGATTGCAATAAAATGAGCCAATGTTTCAGCGTTGAAAAGAAAGACCCGTTCAAATGAAAACCCAGATCAAACAGCAGCCAGGAGAGCTTCCAATGCTGAGAATATGCAATTGGAAGGGAATGATCGTAAATATTTTCCTCTTCCCACTCTTATTGTCAGAAAGACACAGAAAGAATGACTCAGTCCACATGCGCCTTAATTACTAGACAGACATCCTGTGTTCGCTTGGTCGACCTTGCTTTTGTGCGCAAACACCAACTCCTAGTTTCTGAATTCTTTTGCCTTCTTATCAATTTTGATTTGCTTTAATTATATCGTTTGCTTGCTTGCATGATTGTTACTGTTTCATTTTTTTGACAATTTTTCTTTTCGTTGCAAACTTTATTAATTCTGATCGTGTTATCGTGCACTTTAAAAATGGCTTCTAACTCATAACTGAGGGATTCTCAAACTCACAAACAAGCTGAAGGCCCAATAAAGAACCTTCCTCAAGATTTAGTTTAAATGCCAACCTATAAGGCGGATTATATGGTAGTTAAAATATAAATCACAGGTACGCACCATTTCACGATTTCAGCAAACACCTTGGATATATCATTTGCTACTAAATAACAATGTTTTAAAAAATCTGAATTACGAATGAACCTGGAGTTTGAAAACATTCGGTTCGCTTGAATCTACCATGCTCTATATATCTCTATTCTTTCTGTAACGATTCATTTTGTTAGACCACCATCAGATATTCACACCCGCACAGAGATGAGATGGAAAGCAATCCGCCAAAAATCTTCAAGACAAAAGTGTGATATTATCTTTTGCTCATCATGATGGAGTAAACAAACAATATACACGTGTAAAGAATTTTGTTTATCTGTTCAAAATCTATGAAATATTCGTACTTCTCAAAATACATGGGATGAGTTTTGTAAATTTTATCCACATCAGTCCACAGCCGAGGATCTGAGTCATAAATGACGCAAGATACTTTTAAAGAAATCAAGACAAGCAGGTGAAATTGTTAAAACATTTGTGAAGTTTATGTAAAACATGACGGAACATGTAGCACATAGCATATAGCACATCGGTATACTGAAAGATGCCTTCCAGAAATTAAGTAAAGTATTTAGAGTTAGAAAAACATTGTTAGATTCAAGCAAAAAAAGTGTTGAATTATGTCAAACCTCATTACACACATAGCAGTGAATGCTTCACAATATTCTACAAAATGACGAAGAGATTGAATGTTATAGATATGTCGTTCTACCAAGGAATGCTAACATTCTGATGAACAGAATATGTGAGTGGGGGACTTAAGGAAAATAGGTGCAACAATGTAGTAAGAATGAGAGAGTTGAGATTTGTTGGTATAAATAATAGTTTCCTGGAACTTTTCTGTAAATACCTTAACTCTCCAGGTATAATACGCCTTCATCCATCATACGCACCCCAACATTTGTGTTGAAAGTGTGGGATAATGCTTCTACTCACGCATAACATTCATCCCTTGTTTGGTAATCAAACTAAAAAATTGTACTTCTCCAATTTCATTACGGCCAGCGTTTCCTACACTTATTAAAGAATATAGATTTAAACGTAGAATAATATTATTCTAATTTAGTTTTATGATAATTCTTATTTTATTTTACATTTGTAAGTATTGTTAGGTATATATGATCGTATTTGACGTCCTTATGAGGTCGCAAGCGCCGAATGTTCGTGTCAGATTGTTCCATGTTTGTTGTAAATAGTCATTTCGCAACTGAAATTGACCTATGAAACGGCAGTTTTTAAAATATTTTTTGTAGCTGTGCATAATACGCACCCCTAATTTTACTTATTTTTTTTTTTAGAAAAATGAGTATTATACATGGATAATTACGGTACTTTCATGGACATTTCTAGGACCCGTTCTTTTATGATTGAAATGACTAGACGTAAGCTTAAGTTCTATGGTAATAATTTCTTTTCTCGCACTTCTCGCTTGTGAAGCACTCTTTCGTCTTCTTACTTTTCAGTCAAGTTTGATCATCAAAAAATTTTAATGCAGTTTTAATCGTTATCTTCTGTTTTCTTAATATTTGTTACTGTTCTCGCTTCGTAACAGCGTTTTTTCTTATATTCATTCGAAAACCCCTACGTGTTAAAATCTTTGTTGCCTTGCTTGGTGTGATTTTTTTTTCTTTTCGTAAAAACAATAAAGAAAATATCTTAAAAGATATTTTGAAGGCAAGAAAAGTAGGATAAATCAGCAACCGAAATACTTAAGTCTTTGAGTCTTGCGGTTTTGAACAATTTTATTCTTCCTGCCTGAGCTCCTGAGTCAAAATTCGCAAATTATTGGTATGTAATGTTTCATTTTTCTCTGCTCCCGGTAAAGCGATGGTCAGGGCTTAAACAGTTAAGGAAGTTGTGACAAGAGTTGGCAAAATAGGAACAAGGAAGGGCATTGAATGAGACAGAATTTACTTGGAGGCAGTTGCGGAGGGCCATTATCGCCGACGCCCTGAAAGGACTTAGAAAATAAAAGTTATAATTATTAGGTTGGTGCAAAAATAATGTCGGTTTTTGGCGTTAAAAATACGTCAAAAACCTTCATTATTTTTGCACCAACCTAATAGCATCTATTAGGTTGGTGCAAAAATAATGTCTTTTTCTCACATATGTTACTATGTGAGAAAACGACATTATTTTTGCACCAACCTTATATTAACACGTCACACTGTTATGCAAGCCAATTTCTTTCATAATTTCGTATTCTTTATAACTCTTAATATATTTTTTTCTTTTTGTTATCTCTCCTAAATCTAGTTTAGACATCCATTTACTCAAGTTCGTTAGTTGTGTTATGGGCCTTATATTCCTGTGAATATAGAATCTTACAGGCCCACTTTCCCAATTGTGCTATAGAAATTTCAACTATCTCTTGATTTTAAGTATAAGTGTCCTTTTCGTTTCCATTTTCTCTAAAACTTTATCATTGCTGGCAGGACCACGTTTCTGTTGCTTCAAGTCTTCATCTGTAAGCAGATTTCCATATAGGAAACTAATATGACATAATTGTTCTTTACTTGTTTCTTTGTTTCTACGATGTCAACATCAGCGGCTTACTGCCATGACACGTTGATACACCGGTTCCCGTAAAATCACCGAAGTTAAGCAACGTCCAACCTAGTCAGTACCTAGATTTGTGACCGCTTGGGAATACTATGTCTAAGCTTGGAAGTAAAGGTGGTGTAACAGAAACTATCTCAGAATACTTAATAGGAGAGGAGAGTTCAACTTCCAATGTGCTTCGTTATAATCACTTATGTGCAAATATCCTCGGGGAAAGTATGATTCCAATCTTCCCTTACATATAGATTAATTAGTGAAACTTGTATCACTAAACCATTATTACCCTCCCATTTACGACAAATTCTTTCAATCTAAAAATTGTTTGGCTTTCAATAAGCTGCAATGTGCTGTAAGCTTAGAATATGCGGGTAGTGTAACGCAGGAGTCGGCAACCTAGGGATCGCGTGCCACACGTTTCCAAAATGACATAAATGACATCAGGAAATGCGAACCAATAACTACTACAACGCAAAGAAGATATTTAGTGTTTTGGGGTCCATCCCTTTTTCATATAAGTGGACTCTACCATGTGTACCTGGACTGCTGCCGTTAAATACCCAGAGTTACAGTCAGTAAGGGTAGTCGGTATTCGGTAGTCGGATAGTGAGAGGATATACGGAGAGTGAGAGAATATACGAACGGAGATAGTGTGAGGTAGCCTCTTGTAGAAGTCAGTTACAAGCACGTAGACTCTAAGGAAGTCCTACTTCGAGACTGTATATATCTATCTGTATTTGCGATGTTAGACATTTTGTTCATCATGGCGGTCGTCTGCGAGTATAGAATCCAGAGGTTAGCAGTGAATATTTCGGAGAGAGTAGGAAAGCGTAGTTCAGGTTAGTAGTGCAAAGTAGCAGAGCGTAGTACTTCATTCTGTCATCTTTGCCTGACAAATTGGCACTGGTCATTCAGATAGGTAAAACAAAAATGCCCGCCTTTATACACGACGGATAGAATGTTCTGTGGCTTCTGATTGGTTAACCTTCTATTGGTAGACTATAAATCATTCGAACTGGCTCACTAGTTATATAATATACACAAAAAACTGCAACAAGCGAAATGTACCGTTTGCTACTATAGAAAAAAAGACAAAGAATTTTGCGAGACTTACCAGGTAAAACATATTAAGATAGCGCCATACCACCTGAGGTCAAACGGACAAGCTGAGAGATTTGTCGACACATTGAAAAGAGCACTAAAAAAGCTGAGGACGTACCGACGACAAAAGCTATACAGCAATTTCTACAAGTTTACAGGATAACACCCAACATAAACAAGCCATCGGGTCTTTCTCCAGCAAAATTGATGTTTGCGCGGAAAATAAGGTCTGTGTTTGACAAATTACTGCCAAACAAGAGCAAAGATCAATATACACCGATGGTGCCAAAGAGATCATTCAAACCTGGAGAACGGGATTATTTCAAAAATTTTAGAAACAATATGGCTTACTGGGAGCCTGGCACAGTAATCAATAGAATCGGGAATCTAATTTACACCATAAAAGGCGAAACGTTTTCACACAGAAGACATATCGACCAGCTACAGAAAAGACGAATTGAGGAGCCAAGCTCGTCAACTGCAGAAGATGACGATGCTATGGATACAATCTTTGAAGCGTTTGAGATACAAAGACCGCAAGAAAATACAGTAATGAGAAGGTCAAACAGGAAAATAAAATTTTGTCGAACCCCTGATCATCAACCACAAGAGACAAAACTATTAACTCCCCCAAAAAAGGGATCTAAGGAGGTGGGTGTTATGGGATCCACCCCTTTTTCATATAAGTGGACTCTACCAAGTGTACCTGGACTGCTGCCGTTAAATACCCAGAGTTACAGTCAGTGAGGGTATTCGGTTTTCGGTAGTCGGATAGTGAGAGAATATACGGAGAGTGAGAGAATATACGAACGGAGATAGTGAGGTAACCTCATGTAGAAGTCAGTTACAAGCACGTAGACTCTAAGGAAGTCCTACTTCGAGACTGTATATATCTATCTGTATTTGCTACTAACCGCGTTCCTCGATTCACTAACAGTATTACTCTTTGTATGATTGTGTAAATACATTTTATTTCTTATATTTAATTATTGTGTTTGTCATTCCTTGGAGACCGAATTCATCTCGGAATCCATATTTAGCTGTTTCGATTTTCATATATACAAAAGTATATATACTATATATTCACATATAAATATATTGTGGAACAGGTATATTGGCCTTGACTTGTATATAAATCCGTGTGTTGTTGGCACAATAGTTTTAAACCCTAAGCCGGCATATAGTTAGCAAAAGGTTGCCGACCCCGGGTGTAATGAATATTAAACTATTACTTTGAAGAAAACATTTGTATGTTCCACTAAAGACGTGGATGATCATGGCTCTCTGCGACTTCCTATATTTTATAGCTCTAAACATGTCTGTCTTCTTACTATCCTTATCAGTTCCTGTCCTCTTATCCATTTACACAAGTTTACGTAGGTTACTCTCCCTTTTTTCTACCCCTCTTGTCTCCAATGCTGAAACACGTGTTATTACCTAGCTGGGTGATAGCTTGGATATAACAGGTGCTGTAAGCTTGGATGTGAAGGTCGTGTAATGGATAATGCCTCGGAATTGCTAGTCGCAGAACCGAGTTCCTATTCCGGTTGGCTTTATTATATTCACTTACATGAAAAAAACATTGGGAAACGTATTAAGCCACCTCCTCTTCTCCCAACTATGGGTTAATTATTAAGACTGTTATCATTCAATCATCATTGTGTCCACTGCCTACAAAATTCTTACAGTTTAAATATTTTTTCTAGCTTTAAATAACTTGAAAAGGGTTCATAAGCCGGAGAAAACAAATGAATAAAAAAGAGTCAATATCGTTTTTTTTTTTTTGTTTTTTTTTTTTTATTATTATTATTATAATTATCACGTAACCCGTATACTGCCGCCACAGTAGAAGTGGTGTTTCTTGTGGAAGATAGCTTCTCCAGGCCGGTTTTGAATTCAGTACTTTTCCTTCTCATATACCATCACCCAAGGTTATAGAACGTGGTCTGTCCTGCTATTTACCCATAGCTGGGGGAGAAGTGAATTCCTAATTTTCCTAAGGGTATTAGCACGTAAGTGAATGTAATGAATTCGGGTGGAATTCGAACTCGTCTCAATCTGAACTGCTATCCATTAATCCACCGTGCCTCCTAATCAACTTATAATATTTGCCAAATATTTTTGAGATTTGATTTAATTATACACCTCGAAAGATGGGCATACGATTATGCTTTGGTTTATTTGTTTAATGCAATATCAACTCCTTATAGATCATTTAATGCCGAAATTTTATTTTCTTGTGAACTCTGGTAATTTTATTTTATCAAAAATTATATTACTGGTAATATTTTAATTATTTTTTTACTATGAAAATATATTGCTGGTAATTTTTTCTAATGTATTTTTATATTTTCATATTTTGACAGTCGTTTGGGAGTTTGCTATTTGACCATAGTTGAGATCCTAACAGGGGCTACCACACTGGGAATAACAGCAATTAAGGGGTGGTTTCACGCTCCTCAAAACCTCCCGATTAGAGGGCTTGCTATCGGATTTAGTGTATGGTCATAGCCAAGACTAATATTATTATAATGTATCATAAACTTAATCATATTTTCACTGATAAATGTTTAATTTTTCATATATAAAGAGTACCATTGATTGTAAGAAATGGTATCCTAAATTGAGAAAATAGTGAAATATAATGAAGTAATAAAATAGTAAAATTGCGCAATAAATGTGGACATAGATTCCAAGTTAATTAAAAGAAAATTGAATATATTTAAAAAAAAAATATAAGGATATTGAACATATTTAAAAAATAAGGATAATAACATACTTCGGAATGCCACAATAATTGTTTTCATTTAATTTAACGATTACTAAGGTTTAATCAGCAAAGAATAAATGAAGAAACACGTATTTTAGAATGCATACGCAGAAAAAAGACGCGAAATATTCAATCAGTTATGTGCCACACGCGTGTGGGCGGTCATGCATCTTCCGATACATGACTGAAGAGGCAGAAATTTTTCCCGCAGTACGTCGCCATTTCTTTCTACGGTAGACCAGTTGCCATCCAAGACTACAGAATCCTGTCTGTTCTGTTGGGGGTAGAAGAAGATTCATACCTTTCCTAAGGGTATTAGCACGTAATTGAATGCAATGAATTCGACTAGAATTCGAACTCGCCTTTCCGATTCCTTAATCCGAGCCGCTATCCATTACTCCACCTCTTCGCGAAATATTAATAACATATGAAAAAATATATGAATTCGTTTCACCTGCCACCATTTAATTAACCTCCTCAGATAGAAAAGGTCAAAGATTAATGAAATCCTGCATAGAAATTTATTTCTCAAAAGTAAATTTTATTGATGAATATATACCTACATAAAAGTTGGGCTACTAACTGGATCTTTCATGAAAGTAGTTATCCAATACAACGCAGAAGACAAATGTGGGAAAGTGAAGTAATGATTTGTATTCTATTTTACACAGTAGAATTGTAGGTCTCTTCTGGTGATAGCTTCATGATTAATGCAGAGCATTATTTTCTTAAACCATACAATTTTTAGTATTAGTCGGGGGCATAACGAAAATGCTTTTTGCTAAAGAGTACTGTCCTGCAAAATAATGGTCCATCAAATGACCAGTTTATGATTCAAAAGATACTAAAATATTTGAAAAATAGCCAAATACCTTTGTAGATATTGATCCAAAACAATACTGAAATAAAGTCAAAACCCATTTTTCACCACTTATAAGAATGCAATGCGAAAATGAAGTGTTGACATTGCTGGTTATACTACTGCTACATTGCGTTTTCACCAAACCTATGCTGCTTTGTCGCGGATCCATTTCAACGGTCTGTTTCACGAGTTCTTCATAGAGATTTGGTAGTCTTTCCAGAGTGAGACATGTTATATATATCAGAGTCGTCCTTTTTAAATTTCAGCTGATATGCACGAGCCTTCACTGCATCGGTTTACACTACATGTTTTTTCCCCAAATACGACTATGATATTCTTTTAGAATTTATACACTAAGCAATATCGAATATATTGATTTTTTAAAGATATAATTCTCCAAGCACTTATATTCTGAAAATCACATGCTAAAAACTGAGGATAAACGAGATGTTTAATTTTCAGTGAAGTTTCCTACTGTTCAACCTTGGTTAGGCCTTGGTTGGTTGATTCATCTGTAATTACTTTCTGAATATACTGATAATATTAAAAAAATTGTGTGTAGAGCTAATATTTGCTACAAGAATTGTAATATACGAGTAATATACATTCTAATCTTGACGGATCATCCGATCAAACAATGGATTCTTATAGCATTTATTGAAGACATTGAAAGGAGAATCAGTTACATCGAAGCCGTAACATTTTACGTAGATTGCGGTTAGGTTAAAATTCGAGAAGCCTGTCAAAACTGATGAATCAAGATTGAGAGTGGCAAACAATGTGACATGTAAATGAAAAACATATTCATAAGCTGCATAAAGTTTATAGCTACGGAGCAATAGCAGTTTGACAAATTACAGTAACTACACGGTGGAATTAATTAACATCCAACCTCCATCCAGTAACTTTCTCATCAGGTTGGGTTGGTCATTGGTGCATGAGTCAGCGGAAAAAATGATTATGAGGTGGCTGAGATTATATTCTTCCTGTTCCTTGAATATGTTGAACTCCCACTTTAAGCCCATTCATATATATATATATATATATATATATATATATATATATATATATATATATATATATATATATACAACAATAAATTTCTTGTTAACAGTTAACATATTTCAAACATGAAAATGGCTAAATGTGTAGCCGAAAGGGCTCGAATAAAAATAATAACTGGACAGGTTTTATATAATTTATCATCTGAAAAGAAAACAAAAATTAGATCAAATGAGAAATTGTATAAAAAAAACTAAATCAAAGCACCCTGTGTCATATTCAATGAAATGTGC
The DNA here is from genome assembly GCA_963932145.1 of Acanthosepion lycidas. Classification (NCBI taxonomy): domain Eukaryota; kingdom Metazoa; phylum Mollusca; class Cephalopoda; order Sepiida; family Sepiidae; genus Acanthosepion; species Acanthosepion lycidas. The sequence goes on along the minus strand of OZ010586.1, from coordinate 97,814,946 downwards.
ATATATATATATATATATATATATATATATATATATATATATATATGAATGAGAATAAAGTGGGATAAAATATAGTTGTAGTGTATACCGAATTTGAGTTAAATCGGAGGAAAAGTTGATTTTATCGATTTTTGATCGACTTTATCGAATATTGATTTTTTACGCTAAGAACCTATCTCTTACATGGTACAATGTATGTGCCAAGTCTGGTCAAAAACGGTTGGATGGATATCGGACGAAAATGTATCACATAGACATACACACACACACACACACACAGAGATCCTGTCATATATATATATATATATACTATTTTGTATTTTTATTATATGATTTCTCAAACTGTATTTTATATGACGGTCGGATTCATTTACACCTCGTCTTTTTGGCAAGGCTAGAAAAACGAATCTATTTAGATTATCCAGTTATTCATTACCGTTGTATAATTCTTTTAACACTTCCACAGTTTCCAATCATCAGGTCTTTTAAAGCTTCAACATCTCTAATTCTGTTCCTATTATTAGGTTGGTGCAAAAATAATGACGTAATAATGTCGTTTTTTGACGTTTTTTTTAACGTCAAAAAACGACAATATTACGTATTACGACATTATTATATTTGCACCAACCTAATATTTCAAATGTTTTACTCCTGTTCTTCTTAAGATTTTAGTAGCGCGAAATATACCATGTTTTATGCATTATAGCTTTCACAGATAAACCCAGGTCCTTTTACAGCATCTTTTCATTTATCGATACAATCCTTCCTTCGTTAATTTTTATGCATTCTAGAGAAGTGTGTATATTCTATTCTCCAATTCATTTGGTTTATCTTATGTACAACAGCTGCATCTATTTTACAAGTTTTCAATCTCTGCTTATTTTCTTTTTATTCACGACTTTTCTGTTTGCTTCCATTTATCTCTAAGGTTCTCGTGTCCTCTTATATCTCCTTGCCATTGTGAGGGTCTTATCGGCTTCTTCGCCTTCATTAAGTCGAGAATGTCATTGTTATTCACTTTTCCTTTTATCGTCTTTCATTAGTATAACCTCCCATTTGCTGCAGTCTTCCATGCCCCTTAAGGTTATCCCCTTCATATATCTGGTGCGTTCCAAAGATCCATACGTATTCGTAATTAGATTTGCAAATGCTAGTTTTCAAACAGAATATCTGTGTATTTTTAAAGTCGTGTATTTAAATAAAGTCCTTAAGAATTATATTTATTCATTTTCCAAGACACGACCTTGAACTTTCTTAGATTAATAATTTCTTATGTATATTAAAAGCAAAAATTACCAAACATTGTTCAGGAACTAATTTTGTTTAAATAATATAAAATATTTTATACCTGACCCATCGTAATATCCACTACGTTTTTAAGAGCCAGATCAGGCCGGAAATGAAGTACTATTGCCACATTTGGGCGGAAGCTGCCCGGTCCTCACTTTCCAGTCTTGATAGAGTTCAAGAACGTCTCTGAGTTTTTGTAGAAGAATTAATTCCCACCATCTTTCACTCACAGGCGGAATGTGGCAAGTCTCTGACATTTCTATCCTTACTTCCATGGATAGTGCTCACACCAGCTACATTCCTTGGTTCCGCCAGGTGTAACCTTAAGAGCTAGGACCCGCCAAGCCACTTACATAACAGCAAAGCACCCACATTCGCTCCATATTCAATCAGCAAGAAGTTCCATTCAAACAGCTTTTTTACTGCAAACCTCTACTCTATGGAACAGACAACCTAGAGGATGTTTCCTCGATCACTATAATGTTAACCTCTTCAAGTCTAGAGTTAACCATTATATTCTCCTTCTATCCATATAATTTGCATCTGAAGGTAACACTCTACCTCCAGTGGCCTCCCACCTGACCTTGCACAGGATGAACCTTACTGTAAAATAAACACACCACAGATTATTAAAATGAATAACAGAAGTAACTACTCATATATTTACTCCCATAAGTTGATTTACCTCGATTCTCGTTATATTGCGTGACACAAAATAAATAAATACACAACGGTAATTATTATATAATGTTGATTATTATATGTCTTTATCTATTTGTACTTGTTTGTATCTGTTATATTTTGCCAAAAATCTGACAAAGAAACTCAGTGATATTTTAAACGCGTGTTTGCTTTAGAAAATATGCCGTTCCTAAGAGTGCAATATTTATTTACGTTAACATGAGCATAGTTTACATCAGGATCCGCTTTACTTGTTTCTATTCTCTTCTTGATAACGCCAAACGCACCACTGATGGTAGGCACAATCTTACTCTGATACGAAATCATTAAAGACGATCTGCTGAACCCAATAATTGATCATCTGTTTTTAAGCGATTAGCATCGTCTGGGAGAGCAATGCGAATGAGAAAGCATACTTCTATTTTACTGCGATTAAGTAGTACATATGGTCGATTGACTACTTCTCTTTCTTTTTCTTATTCTTCTAAACCTCTTCCTCTTTCTGATTTTCCTCCTCCCCCTTCTTCTTCTTCTTCTTCTGCCTCTTGCCCTCCTCTTCATCCACTATCTTCTTCTACTCCTCCTCCTCCTTCTGTTTCTTTTACTCCTCTTCCTCCTCTATTTTCTTCTTCTTGTTGTTCTCCTTCTTATTCTTATTATCCTTCTTCTTCTTCTTCTTCTTCTTCTTCTTCTCTTTCTTCTTCTTCTTCTTCTTCTTCTCATGTTTATGCTTCTTTTTCTTGTCCTCCACCTTCTTCTTTTTCTTCTTTTTCCACTTCTTGTCTTCATCCTCGTTCTTCTTCTTTTTCTTTTTCTTGTCTTCATTCCTCTTTTTTTTTTTCTTTTTCATCTTCATCTTATTTGCACATTCCTCTTCTTCCCCTTCTTCTTCTACTTGTCCTCTTTGTATTTCTTCTTCACTTTCATCTTGTTTGCATCTTCTCCTTATTCTTATTCTTCGAGACAAAAAGCAAAAGTTTTCTCTTACTCTGTTCATATTTATTTGTGTTAGCTTAACACACATAAAATTTGGAGGTGAATCAAAGAAAAGAACTGTGGAACAATCTACAAACCATTTCAAGATATTTCGAGATGTTTTTATCAAATTTGTCAATCAGATAAAATGTTATTTATTTAAATTTTTTCGCTTATTCAATTTTAACTTTATAGATTCTTAGCTTGATGTTCCAAAATTCTTTCTGCCGCATTTTAAATTTAAACTTTTTCTGGATCAAAATCACGATTCCTTCATTTTCTCATGCACTAAATTACCTTACTCCTACGAGAAAACAGATATTTATTTCCGCATTTCTCTTTAGTGAGATTTGAGTTTGTTTTGTTTTTTTCAATTTTTTTGTCTCATATTTCACGCAGACTTGAAATTAAATTTCAAGGATTCACCTAAATATTAGGTTGGTGCAAAAATAATGTCGTTTTCTCACATATGTTACAATGTAAGAAAACGACATTATTTTTGCACCAACATAATAAAATGAAATGAAAACATTTTTGCCTAAGTCTCGGCGGGAATATTTCCCAGTTTCTCTATCAGGATTCTACGGCCAAAATTCAACACAGATTTTTTTTTTTCTTCTTGTGTTTAGGGTTTTATTAAAGAGTATGTAGATAAAAAGGAATCGTTATCTCTTTGTAAAATATGCATGAACTTGAATAAAAATTATTTTTCAGAAATTTCGAAGATATAAATTTTTTTCTTCCGTTCAACTTCAGGACATTTTCGTCAAACAATAAAAAAAAAGCTTTAAATTGTTATGCCCAAAATATGAATAATTCCTTTCTGCTCAGAAACTTCATACTGAAAAAAAATGATACGAGTAGATATATATTTTTTAATTAATCCAGCCAAGCCATAATGCCACTAAGAGGGAAGGAGACGACTGGAAGTGAAATAAAATGAAAAGAATCTAGAGGGAACCGGAAGCCCAATCCTTAACAGGAACTTACTAAATTTATCTCATCACAAGTCAGAGGCAAAACATAGAAGTGTGAACTGCAGGCCTTTCTTAAAACCAGGGTTTAACAATTTGGGACTTTAATAATACTTAAGTATAACCATATTCTCGAATTGGAAATACGATAATAATTCAAGGTCCAATGATACCTAAACAAACATTTAGAACGATATATCGGGGCGTTTGCTATGGTAACGGGCCTTGTATGGTAACGCAGTGTGAAGTTACTTCTTCCAGAGAGACTTTGAACTATGGCATTCATGGACACTAATATATAATGTTCTTGCTCGCTTCCCTTGTTTACAGAAGTGTTTGAAAGGAAAGTGTATATACTGTGGTAGTCTCACCACACCTCCAAGGTTCCATCAGTGAACATGACTTATACAGAAATTTTTACCCAATCCCAATATTTTTCTGAGTCGAAAACCACTATATTCTTCAGATTTCGCTCCTAGCAGCGTTTTCCTCTTTCCAAAAATCAAATCACGCTTGAAAAGAACAAGATTTCAAGATGTCGATAAAATCAAAGCCAATACGACGAGGCAGCTAGTCGCTATCTAAAAAACGGAGTTCCAGCAATGTTTTCATCAATGGAAAATACGTTGGATATAATGTATGGCTTCAGAAGGGAAATATTAGAAGCAGATTAAATACTGAATTTATAGGTGAAGTAGTTTTATTTTATGGAGCAAGGTTCTATAATTTTTATCAGCTTTTGTATATATATGTATATATATATATATATATATATATATATATATATATATAACACGATGGATATATATATATATATATATATATATATATATATATATATATATATATATATATATATATATATATATATATATATATATATTACAATGAATCATTCATAAAAAATGCAAACTAGTAAAGTTAATGATATAAAATGGCGAAATCCCTTCGCTTACAAATTTTTAAAGACGCATTATTTTGTTTTGGCTAAAATTCAGGTAGCATTATATTTTTATTTCGTTTTGGATGCTACCTGAATTTTACCAAAAACGAAATAATTTCCATGCCTGATGATGACTGAATGTACTGTCGAAAGTACTTACATACTTAAGAAAGTCCCTCTACAGGTCATATTTAAAAAATAAGAAGGATCATAACATTCATCGAGTGATTAGTAGGTTAATGCATCTTTAAAATTTTGTTAGCGAAGGGATTTCGCAATTTTATATCATTAATATTACTAATTTACTTTTTGTATTAAACTGCACCACATATTTTATATATATATATATATATATATATATATATATATATATCAAATATGTGGTGCAGTTCAATTCATATAACAATGAATCATTAATAAAAAAAAAATAAAATAAAATAACTACATCAGGAAGAGAGCTTAACTATGGGTGTTCAGATCCATGATCTCTCTTGGAAAACAGTTGCCATACCATAACATACCATATATAAGACCGAATTCACGCTAAAATATGTTTGGCAACATCAGAGACACTATACTTAAGCTATCGGCACGCGACAGTGAGAGGAAATCTTTTAACGTATATACGTGATGTATATATAAACGCCAAATCAGCAGCCAGAGCGCTCACTTCATATTAAGAGCGATACAATATAAGCTGGAGCAGCCACTGTTAAAATTTCCCTTTCCCCAAGAAACACACACACACACACACACACACACACACACACATATATATATATATATATATATATATATATATATATATATATATATATATATATATATATATATATATAAATTTAAATAGAAATATCAGCAAGATTATTTCTTTGTGGCGGGAAGGAATCCCTGCCCTTGTATTAAATATTGAAATGAACGTTTGTTCTGAAAACTTCGAGCCAAAATTAAGCTACGGGAGGATATTCCTTGAATATTTAATAAGAGGTTGTTTGAATAAGTATGTCCCGACTAGCTTTTTCTGCAAAATATAATAAACCTCGGCCTCACGATTATTTACCTCAGGTATATGAGGCTTCATTGACAAATATAGTATCCTACAGCGGGGCGTCGTTAATAGTGCAAATAGAAACATATTTTAGCGTGTATTCGGTCATATATAGTATGTTATTGTATGGCATGTTTTTCATTAGAGATCATGGATCTGAACATACAGAGTTATCCTCTCTCCATGGGGTAGTTTTTTTTGTTTTGTTTTGCTTTTGTTTTGTTTTGTTTTTCAGAGAGAGAGAGAAACTAGTAGTTGCTCTTTCAGCATGTCTCCCTTCTCTACGCCAGCGATGTTGCCCAGGAAAAGAAAAAGGCCGATACAGCTTAGCCCAGGGGTCATCATTATAGAGCTATCCCTTCCTTGCAGTGAAATGATTAAAGAAATTACTTTGGCCGGACATTTCTTCCAAATGAAATGAAGTTAAATTCGGAAAAGTTATTGAAAGAAATTCTATTCACTTAAAAAGGAAAAAAAAAAAAACAGAAATTTACTCGAAAGGGGGTCTACATTTTGTTGCTAGCATTGCTACCAAAAAATTGTGCAAATGGTTAGAAATCTGAATTTCACATTTGTTATAACGACATAATGTACCAACGTAAATTGATGCAGTATAACTTCTGATTGTTTCTAAAACTGAAAGAACCGTTTAATGTTCAGTATTTTCATGTGAAATTTGATCACATGTAAGCCAGGTCGAGTCAGCTTAGTTGAGCAGGTGTCACCGAAAGGGATTCGCTATCTGCATCCAACAGACGGATGTGCACGGAAAAGGAGTCTAGCAGGCTAGTGATAGTATATCGTAGTTTTATCACTATATTTTTAGGGTAAGATACATTTATCACCAGTAGATATTTTTAGATAGATCTGCATCATCAGAATGTCCATTACTTCAATCATCGGGGACCTTAGTGCAGAAGAAACAGGCTGTCTCCGTAGTTGACAAATTATTCTGGGGGTAATATTGATTAGTATTGATTCTTCTTTTTCATGATCATTTCGGTGGGTTTTCAGAAAACTCAGTGGCGCCCATCTCTTCTCTGAGCTCTTGACTACCAGCCGTAGACAACAAAAAGAGGTGTGGATCGCCCTTGGTCAGCACAAGTTTTGAATTCAGAGTTATATATATATATATATATATATATATATATATATATATATATATATATATATATACATATATATATATATATATATATATATATATATATATAAACTGCGTGCCAAATTATTATCGAGATAAAAATTTTTCTATTTCAAAAAAAGTCCAAACAATTCACACAAAATTTTCACACAATGTTGGCAACACTGATCTGCGCGATCACTGGAATTTTCGTACTGATCCGCGCAATATAAACAAACTGGCGCCATATTTGTTATCAGCACGGTGAATTGACCGTGCCAAATTATTAGAAAGGTTTAGTAAAATTCCCAGAATTTAGCAAACAAAACGTTCATTAATGTTGTACGCGAATGTTTATGATCAAGAGAAGCTAATAAATAAGATAATCAAACAAATAATAACAGATACAAACAAAGGCACAGTTTTAATCAAATTAATAAGGAATGTGCTTTCCCTGTTTTGAAATTACTTGAAGACGTCGATGATCCATAGAATTTGTTAATTGTAGGATGTCATCTGCTGTAATGCCGCGAGATATGTCAAGAATTGCTTCCCACAACACAGCGTTGCTCCTGAATTGTCGTCCGTTGGCGTACAGTCTTCGCTTCATGATGCTCCAAATGTTTTCGATTGGGTTCAAATCTGGATAATTTGCTGACCACTTCATTTTTCGAGGTTCATCGAAGCCTAACTGTTTCAAATATCCGGTAGTCTTGTGAGCAGCATGTAGGGGAGCATTATCTTGCAGAAAAAGAATGGCCCTACTGTGACGTCCCCCGGCCACCTGTCTCCCGCTGTCCGTGCTATCCCGTGAAGACCAATGGGACCTGGTATTGGTCGCGGCACCAAATGTGACGTTCTAAACCTTTGCTGATTCGGATGGGAATCTGGTTAGATTCGATATCAGCTTTGTCGTTCCCAGCTCGACTCCAACGTCTGGTTACCGAAGTAACTGCTTTGATTTCTAGTCTAACCTACCCACGTTGTGATTTGATCATAGGTAGACGAAATCAATCAGTCGCCCGGCCGCAATGAAAGCCGATTCCGAACAAGGGTAATACCGCTTAAGTATATGTAAAAGAAAATAAAGTAACAACTCGAAAAGTTCAAATGTGTTAAAAAAAGAATAACAAATATTTTTATATCTGGTTGTTGAATACAGGACTGTGTCTTTCTCCCAAACCGCTTCTATGGATTCGTGACACTTTGTGTTTGTTAGGCGAGTCTTAACATCTTAAGTTGTTTTTTTTAAGAAACTGTTTTTTTTTTGTTTTTTTTTTGTATCTTCAGGCGATATTCGTAAAACTTGTTTTGGTGGTGTGAGTCTAAGTCGTTCTTCAAAAATAATTGGTTTTTGGTTAGAAGTTGAAGTCGGATGCGTGGATCTTCAGTCAGCTTCATGTTAAGCTGGTCTCAGAGCTCAACAACCTCAACTGCAACTAACTTCTCTCTCTCTGACCAACCCCAACTGCAACTCTGCTACTAACTCGCTGCAACTCTGCTTATATGGACGCCGACCAAAACCGGGTGTGGGCTTGTCGACTTTTGGGGGTCCTCGATAATTCTAAATCCACAACAAGGATTTTCTTTGTTTTCGGACAGGAAAATTTATCACTTTCAATTTTTGGAAGTCCATTATTTTTTTTTGTTTTAGAGGGGTTCTTAAGGGCATCGTCCTCCCAGATTCTTTCTTTCTCATATTGGTATCTCACACCAATCCCCTCAGAGGGCGTCAACAGGTTCCCCTTCTCTCTCACAGTGATATCTCACACCAATCCTCTCAGAGGCGTCAACAGGCCTCCCCTCCTTTCCCATAGTTTACCTTCGCCTACCGCTCACGCCACCATTCAGCCAATGAACTCCCAGCGGCGTGGGTGTGGCTAGACTGGCCTCAGTTTAAAAATTTCGCTCAAAGGAAAAAAAAATTATCTTCCGTTTTTTTTCTTTTCTTCTTTTTCTTTTCTCGCCAGACTCCTACGACTCGTAGTGTGGTCCTTAATCTCTATCTTAACCGAATTTCATCGTCAAAGAGATTTTCGTCAAATATTCATTGGGGTTGGTCAAGTGAATCTCTTTGTCTACGTGCTTCCGTCGCCAAAATCTGTCCAGGCACCAAACTCTTATCATGACCAGCTCTGACATAAAACAGGTGTTTTTCCCAAAGCCAAATGATATCTCCTTAATGGTTTAATCTTTCCTCTCTTCTTGGGTGGCCTTCAGCTGATGTCTTTCTCGGTCAGTGCGCGACCTGATTAAAATTATTTCTTAGCATTCTGTTTTGTAGGCCACTTGACCAATTTGAAATTTTCATTATTGCCATGGGAAGATGGCTATCTTTTATTCGCTGCCTCGTAACATAAATTAATTCGACAGATCCGAGATCTTACGAACCTCTTATCTTCTGCGAGGTAAAAAAAATATACTTTTTCTTTTCGCAAACGAAAACAAAATCTTCACCACTTTTCTTTGTTAAAAAAAATAACATCGCTCAGTATGTCTTTTCGTGATAGCTTCTTATCGCCTTAATTATTTCAGCTCCTTCTCGCCTTAATTTTTTCTCGCTTTTCATTTTCACGCGACCGCTAAATAGTCTTTTCATCCACGGTTCAAGATGCTCCTTCATAAACGCTATGTATGCATCATCAGTCATTTTGACGCCATCTGATACTCTCCATGAGATCACTAATGTTTTTCCAATAATACTACCCCAGATCATTATGCCTCCACCGCCTTGTTGGCGTCTCAAACACTGATGGCGATTCTGTCTGTTCATTACCCAGCATTTGCACCATCTACCTGGACCATCAAATGTTGCTCCAGTTTCGTCTGCGAACAAAACTTTAGAGAAGTCAATCTTCATATTGTTCACAGCCCATTTCAATCGATTTTGAATGTGATTTCTCGTCAATGAAGGCTTTGATACAGGTTTGACTGTTGTTGCTATTTCTCTCAGATACCGACACCGAGTACTTTTAGACACAGTAGGATACCCAATGCGACTGAAAAGCTCTTGACTGGTAAGTCTAGGGTTCTTCGTGGCCTCTCGTTTAAGTCGTAACATGAGACGACGTGAAATAAATTACGGCTTGCCTTTATCTGCCCTGTTGCGTACTTATGTAGGGTCGGCGGTGAACTTTTTCACTGTTTGATGACACCTCTCTATCATTCTAGAAATTTCTAGGGTAGATTTACCTTTTGAGAGTTCTGACGTGATAATTTTCTTTTCAGCATCAGTTAAACTGCTTTTACGACCCATCTTTTCACCAAATTCTTACACTTTTCTAATAATTTGGCACGCGCAAATCACCGTGCCGATAACAAATATGGCACCAGTTTGTTTACATTGCGCAGATCAGTACGAAAATTCTAGTGATTGCGCAGGTAAGTGTTGCCAACATTGTGTCAACGGTTTTTGAAATATTTGAAAAAAAATATCACGCTAATAATTTGGCACGCAGTATATATATATATATTGACGTCACACGTTATGAACTGGACAAAGTCCGACAATTACGTTAAGACATTTTCATATTTATACATTCATTTTATAGATACAAATATTTAAGCAAATGCTCTTTATATATATATATATATATATATATATATATATATATATATATATATATATATATATATATATATATATATTTTCATCCTGAAACTGACTGTTTCACAGCTCTTCATTGGGGCTATACGCTTGATTGCTTCAAGCCGGGATCGAAAACCGACCGATTTGGGATCAGTCAGAAATTCTACCCCTACGCTATCGTCGCACGGCAGAGAAAGGGAAATTATAAGGTTTTACTATACGAAATACACCATTGGCCCTGAGAGCTCAATTCAATTATATATATATATATATATATATATGTGTGTGTGTGTGTGTGTGTGTGTGTGTGTGTGTGTATGTGTGTGTAAACACTGTTTCCGCATGCGTGTGGGATCTACAAGGTGATTGTCAAAATTATAGCAAGACTGGAGAGTCCATCATACGTGAAATGGGGAGTTATTTTTCAGTCACCCTGTGTTGATGTGCTGAAATCGATTGTCTTGATTTAACATACATTTTCCGATTTCGGCTGCATAGTCTCCTGCCATACGTAATTTGGCAAAGCGCGCAACTCCAACTTTGACGGAGAGAAAATTCAGCAGACAGATATTATAAGTCCAACTCACAAAGTTATTTGTATAACCACTCATGCGTACATGTCTACACTCAAAAATATACTATTTACAAACTATTCTTTTGGAGAAATTATCCGTTTTCTTTCTTCTAAGATTTTATTCGTTTTCGACGAATTGTTTATTTGTTAAACCTGTTTAATTCTTTCTCCGTTGATATCATCAAAAAGAACCAAACTCACGTCATTCACTTCACCTTTTCTTTCTCTATGCTAGAGCCTGCCTGCCCCCGCCTCTCTCTCTCTCTCTCTCTCTCTCTCTCTCTCTTTCTCTCGCTCTCTCTGTCCAGCCAAATCTTTGCATAATATTGATTAATAACATTTCCATCAAAAGAGCTAATCTCTAACATAGCAGTAACTTTTTCTTCCGACTCTTAAAGTAGCAACGATAGTAGCTTCTGGGTAAAGTTTACTTTGGACCGGCTCCTGGCCACAACAAAACCAGATATTTTAATGGACGTTGCCAACTTCAAGAACCGAACAATAATTATCTCTTCGGTATTTAAACATTTTTTTTATTGCCAAGCGGGAAAGTAAAGAAAATGTGTTATACTGTTATGCCATGTCTATCCATGTATATGGCGGTGAAAACAGGAAACTTCTATTACAAATGGAAAAAAAGACATTGATGCAACCGAGATATAGCACTGTCAGAAAATGTTAAAATACCGAGAACGAAGCCTGCGACAAAAGAAAAAGCTCTGAAGAGAATTAGGAATATAAATAACTGATAAGAATCAGAAAGAAAACAGCTGAAATATTTGTAACAGATAATGAAAAAAAAATGGTTGCATATTTTAAATCTAAAACGACATCGAAAACAATAGATAAACATAAATCTTCTTGATGAGTTTTGTGCATATGTATGGCAAAATATTTACCACACAGTAAAAAAGATATTTTAAAGTGGAGGAGAGTATTGCAGTGAAAAACACAGACGAAGAAATCGCCGAGCCATTGTCATTCATATACTGAAGAATCATGACGCATAGAGTGTGCTATATACCGTACCTTTGGCCATTAGTGTTCCCTAAGCTGGCAGCATGGAATGCTCATGCTGTGTCAAATTCTCCGCTTTCGAGCAGAGAGGAATCCGAACGAGGATGTGCCGAGGGGCAGAGTCTCGTCCGTGTTCAGTTTCCCATTCCTACGAGCTTTGAATATTGTCCTACATTTGGACAGGTGTGCATTCTATATATTTAAAGATTCTTAATAAAATCCAAAGAACAATCTGTGTTGTAACCTAGAATAACGTTGCTGATTGAGGAATAAAAAAAAAATACCCGATCCCGTGTATGTCGGGTCTACAGGCAATTTTTACCCGAGCCCATGATGTCGGGTTTCTCTACATTAAATTTGGCCTTGTGCCGCATCATACGTCGTGGGGAGGCAGGTAAATATCTTAATATGCTGTCTAAGTAATCCACCACTATTGTGGTTTACCTACTTGACGCCGCTGGCGAGTATTGTATTTTATTAATATTATAAAGATTACCATTTAATTTCCACCCTCCATTTTGATTATTCCTCAATCAGCAACTTTATTCTAGGTTACAACACAGATTGTTCTTTGGATTTTATCAAGAATCCCTAAATATATAGCATACACACCTGCCCAAATGTAGCACAATATTCAAAGCTCGTAGGAATGGGAAACTGATAAATAAGTAGTATAGATTCTTTAGACAAAAGTGTAACTATATGTTTATATGAAGAAGAATATCAGACTTGATTGAACTCATCCTATTTTATTATTTTCTCTAAAACGTCATCATTGCTTACATATATTGCTATATACAGTATCTATGAACATTAATGGGCATGTCCCAATCCTCATATATACATTGGACACTATTATAATATGTTGTCTAAGTAGTCCACCACTAATAGTGGTTTACCTCCATGACGCCGCTGGCGAGTATTGTATTTTGTTGATGTTATAAAGGTTACCATTCCATTTTCGTCCTCCATTTTGATTATTCCTCATTCAGTAAACTTACAAGAGAGAGGCAGAGACAAACATGCAGAGAGGCGTATTGCAGGTGGGTTTATGGAGCAATCATGAGAGTTTCTGCTGTGGTTTCCGTAACATGATTACTTTTTAACGTGGTGGAGTTGCTAGCCCCATGTACAATCGGTTTTGAATCTAGAGTGGTCATTCTCCTAGTCCGGTTGCCAGCCAAATCTCAAGAACCTAGTTTGGAGAGAGAAGAGATACACTCAAACTTTTTGAACATTATTTGTGCGTAAACAAACGCAACGCCATTGACTGAAATTTACAACTCAACGAATCAATCCCACATTCGTCCTCGGAGACTGTTACGTTCCATGATTGCGCTATTATTATTATTATTATTATTATTATTATTATTATCAAAGGTTATTGGACAACATTTTATCCAACAGCCTAACTCTGCCTCGTAACAACGAAACCAAGTTCTGTATATATTAGAGCAAGAAAATAAATTAGGCTTACCGAGTATCCTGCGTGTAGAATCATCCAAAGGACATTGCAATCGCTTATTCTATTGCACACAATTGCTAACGGTTCGTACGCAACATAGCATCACAAGGTGCGTTACAAAACGAAAGAACAAAAATGTTATCATTTTCTTTTTTAAATTTCAGTTGACATTTTTAGCTACTGTTTATTAGTATTATTATTTTATTTCCTTTGATTTCTGGTGTATAATCATTTCTTTCCGGGTCCCGACGAGAGACCTAAGGTTAGAAATGGCATCATGACATTATCCACTAAGCTGTTTTGAAAAAATATAACATATATTTTACATAGATAAAGCCCTTCGTAAGGTGTGGCCTGTACTTTTGAGTAAAATTTGTTCTATTTCTTGTTAGTATGAATGGTATTCTTCCCCAAAATAGTAAGTTATTATTATTATTATTATTGCTTTATTTCTTTTAATTTCTGGTGTGTACTCATTTCTTTGTTGGTCACAACCAGAGACCTAAGTGTGACGTCACCCCGTCTGTCTCCGCGCCGTCGCCGTCCTATCCTCTCCTGTGACGACCAATGTGACTTGGTATTGGTCGCGGCACCAAATGTGACGTCCTAACCTTTTGCTGATTCGGATCGGAATCTGGTTAGATTCGGCATCAGCCTTGTCGTTCCCAGCTCGCCTCCAACGTCTGGTTACCGAAGTAACTGTTTTGATTTCTAGTCTAACCTACCCACGTTGTGATATGATCTTAGGTAGACGAAATCAATCAGTCGCCGGGCCGCAATACAAGCCGAGTCCGAACAAGGGTAATACCGCACAAGTATATGTAAAAGAAAATAAAGTAATAACTCGAAAAGTTCAAATGTGTTAAAAAAGGATAACAATATTTTATATCTGGTTGCTGAATACAGGACTGCGTCTTTCTCCCAAACCGCTAATATGGATACGTGACACTTTGCGTTTGTTAGGTTAGTCTTAACATCTTAAGTTGTTTTTTCAAGAAACTGGTTTTTGGTGTATCTTCAGGAGATATTCATAAAACTTGTTTTGGTGGTGTACGTCTAAATCGTTCTTCAAAAATAAATTGTTCTTGGTTAGAAGTTGAGGTCGTGATTGCGTGGATCTTAAGCCAGCTTTCTGCGAGGCTGTCTGCGAGCTCTCAGCTCACTGCAAATCTGTCTAACCCCAACTGCTCAGCTGCGAACTGCCGTCCACTCGCTGCGACTCTGCTTATATGAACGCCGACCAAAACCGGGGTGGGCTTGTCGGGGTTTGAGGTTCCTTGATAATTCTAAATCCGCATTAAGAATTTTCTTTGTTTTTGGTCAGGAAAAACTATAACTTTCCATTTTTGGAAATCTTTTACTTTCTACTTTAAGGGAATGGTCCTCCCAATTTCTTCCTTTCTCATATGGGTATCTCACCCAATCCCTTCAGGTGTCGTCAACAGGCCTCCCCTCCTTCTTCATGGTTTACCTTCGCCTACCGCTCACGCCACTCTTCAGTCAATGAACGCTCAGCGGCGTAAGTGTTTGCTTATTATTGCTCAAAGAAAAAAATGATAATTATCTTCTTTCCTTTTTTTCTTTTCTTTTCTTCCTCTCTCTTCCCCGAGCAGATCTCACACGATACTTAATCTCTATCTTAACCGAATCCCATCTGGAGTTCGTCAATCGAGACTTTTCGCCAGCGTCAAGTGGGTGGTTTAACTGGACGTATTTGCATTCTGTCGCTAATTAACTGTTCCGATAAAATAGTTTCTTTTTTTTTTCATAGTCAGCTCTTGACATGAAACAGGTGCCTTTTCCAAATGACATCTCTGGAGATAGCTAATGGCTCAGTCTTTCTTTCTTTATAACTTGGGTGGTCCAACGGACATTTTGGTTTCGGTCAGAGCATGAACTAATTAATTTTTATCTCTTAGCATTCTGTCCCGTGGGCCGCTCGGCCAATTTGAAACTTTCCTTATTGCCATGGGCAGATGGCTATATCTTATTCGCCGCCCCGTAACAAAAATCAGATTAAATCCGGTATCTTACTTTCTTCTCTAATGAAAATAAAATCTTTACCACTTTTCTTCGTTAGAAAAAATAACATCGCTCAGTGTCTTTTCGTGATAGCTTCTTCTTTTTTTTCTTTTTTTTTCCGCAACCCTAAATAGTGTCACATCAGGACAGAAATTGAATCATGATATTTTCCACTGAGAAGTTTTGAAATGAAATCATATTTTACATAGATAAAGCCATTCGTATGGTGTGGGATCTATTTGTGAACACGAATTTTTTATTTCTTTAAGGCCTGGGTTACCAGGAATCCTTTTCAGTGAATCTTTTGGATTCTTTTCCGATCAATCAGAGGACTCCAACTGCAACTGGAGTTGATATGCCCTCATGTGCAACATTATTATTATTATTATTATTATTATTATTATTATTATTATTATTATTATATTTTTTATGATTAGTAAAATACCTTACCAGGTGATTAATCGAAGTCTATTGGAATCTTTTCCAATGAATCCGAGGGATCTAACTAAAACTAGAATTGTTGATGTCCTCATATGCCACATTTCTGAGATTTCGATTTGAAATTTTGATCGGTTTTTGAAGATCTTCAAAGATACATTGCAGTCTACAGGGACTGCCATGTCAATTAGAAAGCACATTTTGACTTTACGGTTTCTAATCACGATATCTGGGCGATTAGAAATGATTCTTCTGTCTATGCATATTGTTAACTCCCATAAAATTGTAACAGCTCATATCTCCGTAACCGGGACTGGATGGTGTTCATACCAAATTCCTGCAGTTTCCTTTCCGCAAAAGTTGCATATTTTCCAGTGCTGATATTGACCCACTCTGTCATGCTGAGGTTCATATTCCATGGGTGCCAATACTGCGCAACCTAATATATGATGGACAATTCATTTTTTTATATTTGTCACAGAATCTGCATATAATTTTTATTATTATTGTTAACTCATCATTTGCTCTTTTTAGTGCATATGATTAATGCGGAAATAAAATCCGGTGTAATCACAGGCTTTTATTTAAGAGCACTATTAAGCTAGCACCCAATAGCTGCCCGGGGAAGATAAATTGATTGAAAACACTTTGAAACAGCTCCAGTACTAGAATTATTACAATGCCAAAACGTCAAGCCTACAAAATCCAGAAAATAAAAATAGAAAAATCTAAAACAAATAATAATCCCGACAACGATAACAAAAGTAGGTATATAATCCTACCTACCAACTCTATAACAGTCACTATGGACAATAACTTATCCAAAGATAACTTAAAATTCACCAACATCGACTCTAAAACTATCAGAGATATCCTGAGCAACAAATGGGCTTGCGAGAACGGGAAAGACTGGGCAATATTGAAAAGAGATTTAACAAAATAGCCAATGGGGTATATCGTCGAAACATACAGACAATTAAAAAAAGACTATATGAGCATCAAAGAGATATGCTGCATAACAGGGCTTTTAAACCCACTGGTAGTTTACTGTATTATATATGACCGCAGTTAAGATTAAAAACCGAGCAACGCAAATGCAGTAGTAGCAAAATGTGGTATACTAGCTAATAGAGAAAAAAACATATATATGTATATCGCGTGTATAAAAAACAGACACTTTCTGATCTCTGTTTGTCTGATCTGATAAAGTATTTTAATTCATTGCCCCGCTTATCATCAACAATCCCAATGTATTTTCCTATTTTACTAGATTTTATTATAGTATATGATTAGCTTCATTTTTTGCTAGGATCTGTTGTAGATATATTGGTATTTACTAATGTTTTTAGTATATTTTCTTCTTGTTTATTATTAGTGTGCATTTGATTACGATATAGGAGATTAATACGTTTGAGATTAGTACAAGCAGTATTATGTACTATTTGCTTAGTGTTGAGATTTCTTATTTGTTCATCAACTATATAGTTTGAAAATCTATTATTAATAAGTGTTTGTTTTATATTCTTTAGTTCACTATAAAAAATCTGTTTTGTAGATGAATTAGTTTCTTCAAGATATGTTAAATGTTTTGTAATTGTATTTTGAAGTAATATGGGCATTTGGTCTTGTAGGTAAGTGTACATGAATTTATGCTTGTAGGTTTTTTGTATAACGAAATAGTAAATTTGTTATTAGTTGTGTTTATCAATATGTCAAGGAAAGGAATTTTATTAGTAGTATTGAGTCCATACGTGAATTTTAGGACAGAATTATTTTGGAAAGGTTTTTGAAGTTGAAGTATTTCATCTGTATTTTTAACTAACATATGGATATTATCAACATATCCTAGGTAGATGGATGTTTGTTTAAAATCTTTAAATATCTTAATTTCGAGGTTCGACATGTAGAAATTGCTAAATGTCCGACCCAGTACTGAACCGATGGAGACACCATCACGTTGTATATATATATATATATTATTATTATGATCTAAGAAAGGAATTTCACTAGTACAAGCTAATAGTAGTTTCCGTAATATATTAGGATTAATTTTAAGTGGGAGGGAAGATGTGTTAATGTTTATATTTCTCATAATTATGTCAATAGTTTCACTAACAGGGACATTGGTAAATAAGTTTTCAACATCAAATGAAGCTATGATTTCATTGAAGGAAGGTAGGGAGTAATCAGTTGGTTAATGTATTTTGTTAGATGATATACAGGAGTTGGAATTTGAGATATGATAGGACGGATAGGATACTTAGGTTTATGCGTTTTTATAGTGCTGTGTATGTAACCAGATCTATAGTCACTAACTAGGGAGTTTTAAAGAGTTCTGTTCAGCATTATTAGCATTAATGAGTTTATTAAGCTTTGATTTAATTAGTTGGTCCGGTTCTTGTTGAGTTTTTTAAACTTTATTTGATCATGGAGTATGTGGTCAAGTTTTTTGTTGTAATCCAATTTGTTTAGGATGACAAAACTGTTGGTCTTATCAGCTTTTTTTACAATTATGTCAGGGTGGTTGCGTAGTTCTTGTGCGGCAATTTTTTAGTTGTTTAGAAAGTATTTTTGAAGAGTTTCTGCTTTTATCATGCCGATCCTTGAATGCCTCGGCCTTAAGTAAGTCTTTAAATTCTGGTGTAGTTTCTATTAGTTGTTCATCCTGGAGTTTAACGATGTTTTGGTATAGGGTCTCAATTTCTATTTTTTCAAAAATCCGATTGTACTTACGGTATATGTGACAGTTATGTCCAAGGTTAAGTAATTCTTTTTGGTGCTTAGTTAGTTCATAGTTGGAAAGGTTAAAGAATTTATCAGTTTTGTTAGGAAGAGTGGCTTAACTGTAAGACGAGCCAATATAATAGATTGTTTTTATTTTGTTAATGTATATATATATATATATATATATATATATATATAAATATATATTGGTTTGTTTTCTTCTCTTTTTCCAAAAAAACACCTTGTCTTGGCCGCATGTAGGAATATGAGTACAACCAAGCATATCCGATCTATAACATCGAATAGCCCAAGTGAAGTCATGATTAGTTACCGTTTTCTGAGGGAACTTACATAAAGCACTTCCTAAAGCTAGTAGAAAATTTTATTCTGAGTGTGGGCCGAATACTGATCATATTTGGTCGGGTCGCACAGGGAAGAAGTCTGTGTTTATTTAGACCCGAAACTTCTAGTGACATGGAAGCAATAACACTGACGACAAACCTAGATTCGGTACTTAAAGGTGTAATTTTAACAATAATATATTTTCTGTTTATACGTAATTTTTATGGATAGAATTTATTTAAGTAAATAGTCTTTTTTTTAAAGTAAACTGTGTTAATTACATTTACCGGTCTGAATATTTGAGAAATTTTGTAGAAAATATGCGCTCTTCGACTGGAATCGAGCCTTTATTACTATACTACAGAGAAACCGTCATTTGATCTCATGTGCTGTAGAGAAGCATCTGATTAACAAAGTCGAAATTACTGTTTATAAATACACACGGTTTTTCTCGATCGATAATATCTGCTAACGAAACAGTATTAATTACGTTCAAATGACGTTCGACATTTATTATTAGGAAATAAAATATAGAAACCGTAAACACCTGTACTCTAGGTTATCTGAAACAATGATTTCTAAAAAGAAAAAAAGAAAAAAAAAAAAAGAAAAAATAAGAATCTGCTTTGATACATACAAATATTTTCCCAAAAATGTTTCTTGCTAAGATTAATCACAAAACCGATTAAGTTCAGTCCGAATAAAACCTTACTCTCATCGCCACCATTATACCAAAGAGCGAATATTTCTTTCTAAACATAAATTTCGAAAACCCTCTAACCTGATGTATCTGCTGGTTAGACTGTCCCTCTAAAAAAAAGAAAAAAAAAAAGAAAAAAACGTGGATTAGCAGAAGCGAGAGGTTATTTTAATTCCCGAACGATGTTTCTAAGCAGGCTGAATTTGAGACTTAGTTTGGCGCCGCAATTGATAATCTTGTCGTTAATCCGAATTCGCGACAAGTCCATACCTTCGCTAAGAGCACTTAGCGCCGGGAAACTTTAAGTGCCAGCCATGTCACTCCACACGACGCCATGTTAGATTATGCTATGTAAGCGGAAGATCTACGTTCAATGTCATAAGCAGTTTACCTCCTTTGGAATGAATTCCTTCACAAAAACATTTATTTACATCTCTTCTTTTTCTATTTCTTCCGCATGTTTCACTTTATCTAGTTTTGTTTTACGCCTTCTCTTCATTTTATCCTTCTCGTCACTGTTATTCCACTCATTCCCCAATCAGATGGTGGTGATTGTGGTGGTTCTTTTTCTTCTTCTTCTTCTTCTTCTTCTTCTTCTTCTTCTTCTTCTTTATTTTACATAGTTTTTCTTGTACCTATATTTTTCTCTCCGCTTTCTTCTTTCCCGTCATTTCTTTTCTTCTCTATCCTTATCTTCTATTTTTCTACTTTTTCACATAATTTCCTCATTTTAAATATTTCCAAATTCTAATTATCCCCTTTTTTATCCTTCAATCTCAGAGTTTTCACCTATTCCCTTCCCCATGTATAGCTGGCCACTCGTATTCGTGGAAACAAGTCTATTAGGGCACCTAGTCAATCCCTATGATAGACGCTTGCTCAGGAGCATTTGTGTTTATTCAACACCCACAGAGGCCACCTGTGGTCTATACTGCAACTGTGCTGGGCAGACCTTAGTTACAATTTCCGGGAAATAGCGTGTTATCTAGCCGGATCAACAATTTGAACAATGCCAGCACGCTCAATCCCTTGACCACGATGACTTGTGACTTCGTGCAATATAAATATATAAATTATAAATATATAAATTGTGCAATATAAGTACAAAAATTAACCGAAATAAATAGATAAAGGTGCCACTTCCGCCAAAATAACGGCCAGAATGGATTACCCACAATGTACCACTGTCCCATATACATATAAATAGTCGAGAAAAAATCCAACACTCGCGGTCTGATGATTACGTCCAGCATAAAACAGACTGACGCTACTGAGTGTTGACTTCAATGTTCACTTTTATATTTATATTTACATATGCTCTATTCCTGATATTGAGCAATTTATCCCATAAATATAAACACTACAGTTCTTCATTATATTTATATATTTTTGTTTGTTTGTTTGTTTGTTTGGGTTTTATGGCATATCAACCACTGGGTTATTTAATGCCAAATCCAGTTTATATGAATTTTAAATGCCTATTTGATATGGAATAAAAAATGTATAGCTGGCAACATTATTGTTTCAAAAAAAAAAACGTATTGCTGGCTATATTATTCCTTTACAAAAAAAAACCATAGCTGGCAACATTTCTTTTACAAAAAAACACATAGCTGGCAACATTATTTTTCTTTTTACAAGAAAACGTATAGCAGGCAACGCTCTTCTTACAAAAAAACGTATAGCTGGCAACATTACTTTTTTACAAAAAAACGTATAGCTGGCAACATTACTTTTTTACAAAAAAACGTATAGCTGGCAACATTACTTCTTTACAAAAAAAACTTAGAGCTGGCAACATTATTGTTTCAAAAATTTAGAGATGGCAACATTATTGTTTCAAAAACTTAGAGCTGGCAACATTATTGTTTAAAAAAATTAGAGCTGGCAACATTATTGTTTCAAAAACTTAGAGCTGGCAACATTATTGTTTCAAAAACTTAGAGCTGGCAAGATTATTTTTCTGAAAACATTATCTGAGACCTTGCTGTTGGATGCAGTTTATCGCCATACCCAGGACACGGATGTAGTTTACCGTCATACCCAGGACGCGGATGTAGTTTACCGTCATACCCAGGACGTGAGCAAAACCTGGAAAACTAGGAGTTCATAGCTGGGACCCTAACAGGTGCTACCACCCCGGGTCAAGGTGGACCTGTGAACACTAGCAATTAAGAGGTGGTTCCACGCTCCTCAAAACCTCCAGATCAGAGGCCTTGCTGTTGGATGTAATTTAACGTCATACCCAGGACGCCTCATTGGGGGGGGGGGTCTTACCCCTCTACAAGGGTGCAGTCGGCGTATTCTAAAGCCCCAGCCGACAGGGCTGTATATATATATATATATATATATATATATATATATATATATATATATATATATATGTATTAAGGCTGATCAAAACTGTCGGTAATGGTCCCATAAAAAGAAAACTGCAATATCTATCACTTCAGTATTTAATTTCCTGAATACTCCCCTTCTGAAGACATATACTCTATCCTACGTGTTTTACATTAACGGGAACACTGCTAGAACTCCTTTTTCGAGATAGCAACCCGCTGTCTCATCGCATTTTCCTGGATTTCATCGGCGTCTTGCAATCGTGTTCCTTTCAAGCGTGTTTGGATTTTGGGGAAGAGGAATATGTCGTTAGGAGCAAAATCTGAGGAATATGGTGGTTGTTGGCCCTGGAAACTATTGGGCTTGGGCAAAACTGCTGCACAAGACATGGTGACTGATGGAACATCGGTGGTGTCGTGAGACAAACACGTTATATATACTTTTCTTTCAAATACTGCTACGAACAAGGGAAGCAAGATAGAACGTTATATCTTAGTGACCATACGCGGCACATTTTAAGGTCTGTTTGGGTGAAGCAGCTTTCCTCTGGATACTTATATATAACCACACACACACACACACACACATATATATATATATATATATATATATATATATATATATATATATATATATATATATATTCAGTTGTATGGATATGAGTTGAACCTGGATTTCACGCTTTTTTGATCGAAATAAATAAATGAACCTTAGAGACTTTAGCGATTTTATAAAACAATATAATCAGAAAATTAAAGTCTAAAAATATAGATAGACAGAACATGCGCCTATTATTCGACAAGACTTGTCTGAACCACTTTTTGATACAATACATCTTACAAACAGACACACATACACACACAAACATATATATATATATATATATATATATATATATATATATATATATATATACACCTAGTGAGTCAGACAAACCTACCTAGGTTTCACCTAAACGGATCGTCAGGGAAAGTAAGTCCTTACTTTCCATGACGATCCGTTTAGGTGAAACGTAGGTAGGTTTGTCTGGCTCACTAGGTGTATCTAGGTCAGCTCTACGATTGTATTTGGATCTTTTGTTAGTTAGTTGTCTACTGGTATCATTTTTTTGGGGGGGGGCTTCAGACCTGCATCTGTGCGATTTGTTCGACAGTATTTCATGTTTGTAGCTCTTTCTTTTTTAAAAACCTTTTTTCCCTCGAGATTGATTTGATTATTTGCAAATCAAAAATTCGATGTCTAATTATCTATCTATCTATCTATATATATATATATATATATATATATATATATATATATATATATATATATATATATATATATATGGGGGTGCCTATAAATAAGTATACAGTAAGCACTGAATATCTTTTTCTTTAAACTAAGGATTTTTAATTACTATATACCTACTTTTGTACATATCTGCACTCTCGGATATCCTTCGCATATGTCAAATATTTATTAATTAAATGCAATTGAACAGATGATATAATATATATATATATATATATATATATATATATATATATATATATATATATATATATATATATACACTGCCTGCCAAATTATTATCGAGATAACTTTTTTTCTAATATTTCAATAACCGTCCAATCAATTCCCACAATATTTTCACACAATGTTAGCAACACAGACCTGAAATTTTCGTACTGATCTGCGCAATGTAAACAAACTGGCGCCATATTTGTTATCATCACGGTGATTTGAGCGTGCCAAATTATTATAAAAGTGTAAGAATTTAGTGAAAAGATGGGCCGTAAAAGCAGTTTATGTGATGCTGAAAAAAAAATTATCACCTCAGAACTCTCAAAAGGTAAATCTACCCTAGAAATTTCTAAAATAATAGAGAGGTGTCATTAAACAGTGAAAAAGTTCACCGCCGACCCGACACAAGTACGGAAATGGTCAGATCAAGGCAAGCCGAGGGTTATTTCACGTCGTCTCATGTCACGACTTAAACGAGAGGCCACGAAGTACCCTGGACTTACCAGTCAAGAGTTTTTCAGTCGCATTGGGGATCCTACTGTGTCCAAAAGTACTAGGTTTCGGTATCTGAGGGAAATAGCAACCACAGTCAAACCTGTATCGAAGCCTTCGTTGACGAGAAATCACATTCAAAATCGATTGAAATGGGCCGTGGACAATATGAAGATTGACTTCTCTAAAGTTTTGTTCACAGACGAAATTCTAGCAACACTTGATGGGC
The DNA here is from genome assembly GCA_963932145.1 of Acanthosepion lycidas. NCBI lineage: Eukaryota > Metazoa > Mollusca > Cephalopoda > Sepiida > Sepiidae > Acanthosepion > Acanthosepion lycidas. The sequence continues at coordinate 97,790,477 of OZ010586.1, read as the reverse complement.
CAGGTACATGGTGCAAAGGCTGGGTAATGAACGGACAGAATCGCCATCAGCCTTTCAGACGCCAAGAAGGCGGTGGAGGCATAATGATCTGGGGTGGTATTATTGGAAAAACATCAGTGCGCCCATGGAGAGTACCAGATGACGTCAAAATTAATGCTGATGCATACATAACGTTTATGAAGGAGCATCTTGAACTGTGGATGAAAAGTCAAAGAGTTGCTTTCAGAAGGGCCATTGTTTTTATGCAAGATAATTCTCCCTCACATGCTGCTCACAAGACTACTGAATATTTGAAACAATTAGGCTTCGATGGACCTCGAAAAATGATGTGGCCAGCAAATTCTCCGGATTTAAACCCAATCGAAAACATTTGGAGCATCATGAAGCGAAGACTGTACACCAACGGACTAATTTAGGAGCAACGCTGAGTTGTTGACATATCTCGCGGCATTACAGGAGATGACATCCTACAATTAACAAATTCTATGGATCGTCGAATTCTTCAAGTAATTTCAAAACAGGGAAAGCACATTCCCTATTAATTTGTTTCAAACTGTGCCTTTGTTTGTATCTGTTATTATTTGTTTGATTATCTAATTTATTAGCTTATTTTGATCATAAAAATTCACGTGCAGCATTAATAAACGTTTCGTTTGCTCAATTCTGGGAATTTTACTAAACCTTTCTAATAATTTGGCACGGTCAAATCACCGTGCTTATAAGAAATATGGCGCCAGTTTGTTTACATTGCGCAGATCAGTTCGAAAATCAGTGATTGCGCAGGTCAGTGTTGCCAACATTGTGTGAAAAATGTGTGTGAATTGATTATACCGTTTTTGAAATATTAGAAAAAAGTTATCTCGATAATAATTTGTCACGCAGTGTATATATATATATATATATATATATATATATATATATATATATATATATATGGAGTGCGCAATTCTGTGCAATATAAGTTTTAGCTATCTGATTGATTCGTTTTCTTTGACTATATGACATGTTTGTCTGTTGCAAACGTATTGGAAGTTGAAGACAAAACACAGTGCGTTTACTTAAACCTGAGTATCCGCAAGTTAACATTTTTTTAGCAGTAGGGAATACTTATTTGCTAGTACCCAGCTTTCTCAATCAGTCTACCAATAGCTATTTACCGACGAGGTTGTGTAACGTTTCCAACGGAACGGTCCTGCAATCGTTACCACTACCACTAAACTCAAGCAAGTATCTTGCATCAAATGCTACGATGTTCTCGGCAAGTCCTCTGCTGTGACCGTCGAAATTCTTCGTCGTTTTCCGCGAAGAAAATGTTAAAGCGTCCTTGGTAGAGAAAATGCAATCCGAAACCATCGGCGGAAGTGCACAGCCATCAGCATAACGATTCCGCAGTAATTCAAACATAATAACCCTAGCACATACCTAGGACACACAACCACAACTCTGTCACGTCGGCTTACATACCATCTTATTGACACCAGCCCCATAAAAATCACCTTATAACAACTCACTGTACAACTAGTAACAGATTTGAATCCTCCGAAATGAGAAAAATCCTAATCAACAATACCAAAATCCTCTACAAAAAACAAATTAAAAAAAATATTTACAAATTCTTGAAACGATCATAATTAAACACCAAAAGCCCAACGTCAATCAAATAGCATTTAATAATGGCAAAGATACTTGCGAGAAAATAAAAAAATACAGAAAAAAAATGTTCCGTAGTCTTTAACAACACATGCATATATATATATATATATATATATATATATATATATATATATATATATATTAACCGTTTGACCCTAAGCAAGACAGGAAGCCACTAGGAGGCAAGGAGTTACAGAAAATTTGGAGCAAGATCAGATGGGAGTGACAGAAGAAAGGATGAGGAGAAGGGTAGTGGATAGATAAAGGCAACAGGAGATGTCGATTGACATTACATTTGAATAGCTGGAGATTATAGCTCTCAGGGAAACTGGAATAGGGAAAGGAGTTCCACAGGGGAGAGGTGCGAGACATGAAGCTATTAGAGTAAAAGAGACGGCTACATTTAGGAGTTACGACAGTGAAGGGGTGAGAGCGGGATGCCAGTCTCGTAGCGCGCTTGAACTTATGAAGTCTCGGAACCAGCGAATGCAGCTCCTCGGAGCAATTTCCATGAAAGTATTTGTAGAACAGACAGAGAGAGGCGGCGGCGCGTCTGTGAGAAAGTGACTGTAGACAAGATGCCAGATCAGGGCCAGTTATATTACATATCCGTCTCTGGACCCTATCAAGAACCCCGAGGCTAACAGAAGTGGTTCCAGACCATATATGGCAGCAATACTCCATGCAAGGGTGAATTGTTGATTTGTAGTTATGGAGGATCGATCCCGGGGAGAAAAATTTCCTGGCGCGGCACAGGGAGCCAAATTTCCTTGTGGTAGACGAAGTAATTGACTCAATGTATTTGTTCCATCTCAAGTCAGCCGTCAACGTGAGACCGAGCAGCCGCAGAAAGTTGCTCTCGAGAAGTTGAGCGTCAGACATTCTAATGGAGGGCAGGGTGTGTGTGTGTGTTTGTGTGTGATAACAGTATAGATTTAAGTTATGCTATATTTATAGATAAAATTTCAGACCTGAAGGTTGTATCGGAGCATGAAACTGACTGTCACCATTTGGAGCTGGTCTCAGTGTCCACAAAATCTCAAGCGTGCACACAGAAATATATTTGTGTGTGTATGTTTGTGTTTGTGTGTGTGTTTCAGGTTGTTGTTATGTGCTTGTGTGTGAGCTTGTCTGTGTGTGCATAAATATCCATCTGAATCCAACGTAAATGGAAATATATAGATTGGCCTTATATTCTTATGTATTTATCAAAAACGTATACACAAACACACACACACATATATATATTCATATATATATATATATATATATATATATATATATATATATATATATATATATATATATATATTCATACACATTTCATTAAATAATATAGACAAGTGTTGTCTATTTATTTTATGTAAATTTTTTTCGTAACTTCTGATAAGTTTAATAACATTATCGTTGAAAGAAGAAAGAAATTCACAGTAGTGATCCATATTTTTTTTAATACAATCTAAGCTTTTGGCTTACTTAAGCCATTATCAAAGATGCCAATTACAACATATTAAACAATATACGGACACGACAGTGATGATAGTCTGTCAATGTTTACATAGATGATTACTAAGCAATGATAAACAAGCGCTTAAAAGACGCTAGAAACGAAAATCGCACCGCATCTCATGACGTCACACATGACCACACGAGAGTGAATTGTAGAAGTATGGGAAGCTGTTGGTATAAACCAATGGCTTCTGTTACCAATTATAGACATTTAAGAATATTTGTAGAGATGCCATAACTGATTTTGTTTAGGTTGGGTTTCAACTGTTTGATGTATAATGCTTCAAGGATGTTGAAGTATAATTTAGTTTTCGACAAGTATTTTACAGAATTGTGTGTGCGGGCAGGTATGTTGTTTTAAATGCCTACAAATGTTAGAGTTTTCATTCAAATGTAGTGTTAAGCGTCGTGAAAGGGAGTTTATGGTGTGACCAACATAAATATTATTTATTAGGTTGGTGCAAAAATAATGACGTAATAATGTCGTTTTTTGACGTATTTTTAACATCAAAAAACGACATTATTATGTCATTATTTTTGCACCAACCTAATAATTCTTTGGAGATACACTCTCCCAAAGGGCACTTGAATTTATAAGCTATGTTGGTTTTTTGCAAATCGCTAACCGGGGGAGAAGAATTATTGTGAAGAAGTTGGATATACTAGATTTAGTGTAGTATATGGTTAATTTAATTTTTTTGCTAGGATCTGTAGTTGATATATTAGAATATACTATTGTTTTTTAGTATATTTTCATCTTGTTTATAATTAATATGCATTTTATTACGATAATGTTAGTAAATTTATCAGATGTTACGAAAAAAATTTACATAAAATAAATAGACAACACTTGTCTATATTATTTAATGAAACGTGTATATGCTGCCTAAGTATACACAATATATATATATATATATATATATATATATATATATGTATGTATGTATGTATGTATAATACTTCAAACAGTACTATTATGGATACTCGGAAGTACATGTCCAATTTATTTATTATTTATTGTGTATTGCATCTATCGTCATTCGAGAAATCTTAATTAAGAAATTGCTTTCTCTGAAAGAGCTCGAACCTGTATCGAAATTGTAGGAAAAAGGAACGCTCAGCGTCAGGTAGTAACACTGTCCAGCAACGCTTTGTCTTCTCATTTGTCATCGTTTTGGATTAATCAACCAATGATTTTATCTACTGGATCATGGGTCTATTGAACATCTTAATAACAATGACAACAGTCCGAACGGCTTAAATAGCAAATATAGTTACAATATATGCCTAAGATTGTTCACTGGAAAAAATAGTGCCCAATGCCCTAAAAACTGACAGAACTTTAACATAAATCAAATTATAAGTGGGCAGTGACCAAACACGCACTTTCATGCAATCATCATAAAATTTGATGAGAGATAGGTCATAATTTACAATGAAAATTAATTTGGATCAACGTTTTTCAACAGATATTTATTTTTTTGCCTACATGTAACTATCAATTCATTTTTCTTGTTTAATATGCTAGGGTTATATATGAATTTAATATTGCTTTGGTAGGAATGTGATTTTTTTCGATGTGACCTTGTATGGGACAGAGATAGAATATTTTGATATATTGATAGAATTCTAAATATTTTAATAAATACGAAAGATTGTTAATATTTGCGTTGTTTTTGTAGACACGACCCCGGTGGCATCAATGGTTGTAAAGCTATGTTTCAATGTATGAATGTTAATATCAGCAGATGTTTTGTTGCCTTTGTGATGTTGTTTGAGTTGTTTCTTTGTTCGTTTGTCGTCGCCTCTGACTTGCATATATTTGCCTTTAAAGTAGGAATATATCAAAAACCGTGTCTGTATGCGCGTTCGCGTTTGTGCTTGACGGGATGAGGAGGAGATGTGTTAAAACGGAAATGGATTGGGATTGATGCGTAGCTGCAAACGTGGTCCTCCGTATTTTGAGCGGATGATCGACTGCGCATGCGCCTTCATTGGATTCATGAGTCATTTACAATTGTTTTGTTTTGCTTTTATTTTTCACTATTCCCGTGGAGAAATTTCCTCAACACATCTGCTCGTATTTGGCATTCAGAAGCACCATCTCCAAGACACCTGGAGAGAATATTTTTTGTTACAAAGACGAACCAGAACAAAGGGAAATACGTTGATAATGAGGACACATAAGACAAAAATAACGTTGCAAAAGAAAAAAATGACATTGCATGCCGCTCTGTTCATGCTACAGTAATGTTTAGATAGATAGAAAGATAGATAGATTGATAGATAGATAGATAGATAGATAGATAGATAGATATCCTAAAACATTTTATATTATTCGCCTGAGAAAACGTGTTACATTATATATATATATATATATATATATATATATATATATATATATATAGAGAGAGAGAGAGAGAGAGAGAGAGAGAGGGGGAGAGAGAGATATCCTAAAACATTTTATTATATACACCCGAGAAAAAACTGGTTCTTTATATATACATATATATTGAGATAGATAGATTGATAGATAGATGGATATCCTAAAATATCTTATTATATTCAACCAAGAAAATATGTTAATTTATATATATATATATATATATATATATATATATATATAGAGAGAGAGAGAGAGAGAGAGAGAGAGGGATAGAGACAAAGTCAGATATAATAACTAGATAGAACAAAAGTTAATAAACTTTTGTTGATACAACAAAAGTTAATAAAATGATACAACCAAAGTTAATAAAATGAACAAGCAAACACCACTTGTCTGGATGAATGGATTTCTCTGTATCCTTGGAAACTGTAAATTATGATTTTTGCCGTGCCTTTAAAACCCAGTAAATTTAAAAACAATTTACTCCAAAAGTAGCTTGAGGATGAAATGGAACTAATGTCTTTAATTTAATTATAAACTTAAATCCGAAGCTTTTAGCTTCCATTTTTGAAACATGGTTAGAACTGTGTAGCTAAAAAAACATATTTTAAAATCAGTTAATTAATAATATTAATTCTTTGGGAATTTACATTGAGCACTATTTTGTAAAAATAAAAATATCAGTAAGAACACCGGGTTATATATCTTACTGTTATATATATATATATGTATGTATGTAAACAGATAACGATATATATTTTTATATATCCAGAATAATATTAGGGAAAAATGTATGGCAAATTTGTAAAAGCTTTCGTGTGTCGATTTTCTTCCCTTACAACTTCATCGGACTATATTTGTTATGTTGGTACGAGTACACATACGCACGTACCAGGGATGCTGGGAAATTTACATTTTTAATTTTAATATTTTAATCGACCCGATTTAATTTAGATTTATTCGTGATGGAAATAAAAAGAAAAGAAAAAGAACCTAAATGAAATCTATTAGATTAAAAAAAAAATAATTTAAAATTCCCAACATCAGCAGAGCGTGCGCATGCGTAGTCAAACCAACATAACAAATTTAGTCCAATGATGAGAAAACGTTTTTTCCCTTTGTTATACATTTTTCCCTAATATATATGTTTCTTTAATGACGACTGATAAGGTACTGCCATTAAGCTTTTTTATGTATTTTTCTTGTGTTCGTACAAGTGTTTTCTTTTCTGAATACAAATGTGTGAAAACCGTTCAAAAGCTGACAAGTTTCCTTAAAGGTATCATTATTCCCCATCAACCTACCAATTATAGCATCCCATCAACTCACGAATTCCTTCAAATTCTAAAATCCTTACAACCAACCTAATGTATTTAAGCTTCACCCAAACTTGAAAATGTATTTACAAATATTCCCGTCGATCAAACTATCGACTTAATCCTTAATTTTTTTATATAGAAATAATTCCATTTCACCTCCATCCATCAAACCAAATATTCTCAAAAAGTTATTGCATGCCTGCACAACTAAATTACATTTCTACAACCTTAAAGGCAATATCTACAACCAAACTAATGATAATAGTATGGAAAATACTCTCCGACCGTGCTTCTCAAACTATTACGTGTCCCATGTAGAAAAAAAGATTTTTAAACGTCACTAAACACAAAATATAGGGTGTCCCAAAAGATATGACATCATCCCTCAGGCTAATAATGTTGGCAATTCTTGTTGAAATAACCTCAAATTTTCTCACCATATATAAAAACAGATCAAGATTTTATAGTTAAAGGAAGAGGACAGTACGTCTTTATATCAATCAGAATCTGCCAGAGAGAAGGCTCAGGCTTAGTTGAGATGAAGACAGTTTTCTGATGAAATGGCCACCGCAGTCACCGGACCCCTCCTCCGTAGGATTTCTTTTTATGGGGATATTTGAAGGGACTGGTCTATGCCTCTTCTTTCTGTTATCATTAATGAACTCATTAATGAAGCAGAAACTCTCTTCCGCACAAGATAATGTTACCAGAGATATGCTACAGCGTGTTTAGCAAGTGCTTAACTACTGAGTTGATGTGCGTCGTTTCACAAGCGGTGCACATATTAACCACTTATGAATTCGGCCCCATATTAAATTTATGATGTTCAACACCTAAACTGTTCAATTTCATTGAGCTAGACTTAGTAGTTTTCAAGATAATTGCTTTTAAAATGATGTCAAATTTTCCGAGACACACTGTATATGTCCGCTACGTATAAGATATTTTTTTAGCAAAAAACAAACAAAAAATTGATAATCTCAAAACCACATTCGAAAAATCTTCTGTCCTTAAGATTACCTATGAACTTAATCAAAAAAATTAAACTCCCATTCTTAGACGTTCCCGTAGACTTCAGTAACAAGACATCAATCACTTCATTATACAAAAATCTACTAACTGAAACTCTTGCTTCCTTAATTTTAAGAGTGAATGCTCACTTAGATATAAAATATCGTAAAGAGAGCACACGAGAATTCATCCTCACCTCCCCTTTTGTTAAAGAACTAAATAATGTAAAACAGACGATAGTTAAGAATGTTTTCTGAGCTACCTCATATACCACCAGATTATATTATTTCTTTCTAAAGTAACTAATAGAGATACTGACCATACAGTTACAAACAATAGCATTAAAGTTTTCTACAAAAACCAAATAGATATCAACTATAAGCAAGAATTTTCTCGTAGAAATATCATAAAGAAATACAGAACCCATGTCGACATGAACAAGAAAATTAAATTATCCATTATAAAATATTTAAAACGACTAAACATACCTTCAAAAATGACAACACACCCGCAAAACGAACACAACGAAGAGCCAACCTTATTTATGAGTTTTAATGCTCCTTAAGGAACTGTGTTCCTAATCAAACGAAACTCATAAATAATTACATTGGCCATACTACTACATGCGTATCTAGACGACTTACGTTACACCTACCCAACTATAGCTCAATTGTGACTCATTTAAACAGAGACAGAAATCTACCAAATTCCATCGGAAACATACTAGTAGAAAATAGAAATTTAATAGCCTGATCCACATTTAAAAATGATTAAAAGTAACTGAAACCCTAATAATGAAAAAAGGAATAGCCAACACTCAATAACATTAACTACCAATACGGCCACAATCTGCTGACCACGTTTGAAAAATAAAAAATTCCTATATCTTCAAACACATAGATAAAATATCTACACATTCAGTTAAAAATAAAAAAAATAAAAATCCGTTTTATAATGGCTAAAATAAGAGCCGAAAGCGATCGGATATGAAGCAGTTTAGGACAGCTTTTACACACTCTATGGCCACTTTGTACGAATACAAGATAAATTAAATAAAAAGCTTGATCTCAGTAACCTGACGGTCGTCTTTAACAAAAACTTGTATAAAAGAGTGATTACTGCCCAAATACACAATTATTAGGTTGGTGCAAAAATAATGACGTAATTATGTCGTTTTTCTACGTTAAAAAATACGTCAAAAAACGACATTATTACGTCATTATTTTTGCACCAACCTTATATATATATATATATATATATATATATATATATATATATCCCTTCATATGTGTACCTCTGCTAAATATAGCTATCAGAATTCAGTAGTCATATTAAAGGATTCGATTACACAATTATGAATTCAGTTATGGTGACAGATTAGGACAAAAATGCAATGGCAATATCATCTTATGAGGTAATTATCTTTCTTTTATATCCACAGGATTTAAAATATAACTTTTGAGTCGGGACAAAAAATAAAGACAATTAAATGTAATTCATCAAATTTTATACATAATTCTGCCACATCAATAGAATATGCATTATGGCTTCTAAAATGAAGTTTGTTTACGTATTTTTATGGTTAAAAACCGACATTATTTTTGCACCAACCTAATAACTGCCATCTTCCTTCAAGATATAGGGCCGCCACAGATTTCTTATTTTATCATCTAGGAATTGCCAAGTATTCTTGGAAAAAATATTTGAATGCTTTCCCTTTGCTTTCGACACGGACAGGAATTCATTGTCTTCATTCCCTTAGACCATTTTATTTACCCAACAAGGCTTTAGTTCACTTTCTGCGTAGCTATTACTTCAATATCTGAATGGCGACAATAAACGGATTGTAAAAGTTGCCAGAGATCTTTATTCTTTGTGCGGGAGCATACGTCATAGACAAGAGGGTAATTCGAACTCGGTTTGCCTGTTACACTTTCGCATTAATATCTGTTGCAGTATATCGCCTGTTAACTGTATAAAAACGAGTGTTGTTCTTGTGGGGCTACAAACGGCTGTTATCTCCATTTAGTTGAGATAATTTCGACGGTCACTTGACGTTCAGCAAATGACGTCGGGAAATAGAGTGAAGAAAAGCAGTTGCGATGTCGACCTCAGAGACGAAAGACGTCCCTACCCCACATCGGTAGGTCTTATAGGAAAAACCAAATGGCCTAAGCAAGTTCGTAGCGAAAACGCCGTAACTCCAGTTTCTCCTTCGTGAAATATAGCGTTACCCTTTCAAACACACCGTTTCTTGTTGCATGTTATAATGTCTCTGCTTATGAAACGTGTATATGTGTATATAACTAATTTTGTGTACGACGTAGCATTATAAACCTCTCCGAGAACGAAGCATAGTTGTCATTCTTTTTCTATTCAGCTAGGGCGTTACATCCGTGAAATATCACTGCTATCATATCATGGATGTAACAATGCCAGTAACAGGAGAAACGTAAATGTGAAGATAAATCTTTATTCTAAGCACACTCGTTACACTCTTCTTGGTTTTCCTTTCGCGTAAATTGGTTCTCTTCACGTATAAGACAACATGTCAAGTCTTCTCTGCTATTTGACCTATACCTAGTGAGAAGGGGTAACGGATTAGTGACTTTGCCATGGACATTTGTGTGATAGTGAACGCAACAGATTATCCGATATCCTTTCGCTAGTGAAAAGCGAACAAGTGTACAGGAGAAAAAAAACAGGTTAATTTATTTGTTCTTGATGACATATGCATCGAATGACGTGCATTCTTGACATCGACTAAATCGATGCCTTGGAAACAGTGGTCAAGCTATATGTCATCGGTTGAATAGATTATATTTGCGTTTTAGTAAAACGGGCATCTACAGGTCAAAATTGTGATGCGACATGTATGCGCAATGTAAGGAAATATCAGTTGGGATCTCTGAGGGCATATTATATTATATTATATATATATATATATATATATATATATATATATATATATATATATATGCCTGGTCGACTAGACACGTATATGTACTAATTAACATATATATATATATATATATATATATATATATATATATATATATAATTAATATATTATATATATATATATATATATATATATATATATATATATATATATTAATAAATATATATTAGTATATATAGTATATATATAATTAGTGTATCATTATATATATTAGTATATGTACTAATTAATATATATATATATATATATATATATATATATATATATATATATATATATATATATATATTAGTATATATACGTGTCTGGTCGTTTGATTCAGCTATCCCTATAACTATGTGCGTGTGTAATATAAACAAACACGCATGTATGTAGAAACCTTTTTCAGAATTGTAGGAACATGTAGATAGATTTAAATGAAAACTCATTTTTTTCTACAATACCGGCTCACACCGAAGGTAACTCAACGGGCGACCCTGTACGAGACGCACGGTATTCTTTGAAGTGACAGACGAAAAAATATCTCATAGAATTTAATTTGGGTATCTCATTACATAATATGATCGACAACATTTTCTCTCTTTAAAAACGATAATATAAATTACGAGTATATTTTTTAACCAATCAGCTTGATATTAATAAATCTAAAAGTTGCTGTGTTACGGTACCTATTATTTTATCAGAAACATGATAAGTTCTTGTTGTCTTTCAGTGAATCTTTGATCGGAGTGTTTGTTCGATCATTTACTACACAAACAAAACTGAAATTCTCACATTTACTAATAATTACTGACAATTTTTCGTATATTTATTCAAGTCTATATTACAAAAATAATGTTTAGCGATAGTGACATCTAAAAGGAAATGCTAAGTTTTGTATACGAGCGTCAACAACTTGCCCTGACTTCTTTCATGCGTTCGACAACTACAATTTATACACATAGAGAAAACAACGCGAAATCGTCTCACGTACGTACGCACGCATGTAAACGTTTTCTGTTTATCTTATACGAACGCAATTCACTCGGTTTTACTGTAAAAAATATAAACAATTATTTGCGTGATATTGTTTACAAAGAATCCTTGCAATTCATTTCTTTCTGTTTGAAAGGAAAATAATACTGAAATAAATGAAAATTATTTAAATCTGTAGATCCTTTGAAGATTCTTAATTCTCCGCGTCTACACGCATATTCCACCACACACACACACACACACACACACACACACACACATATATATATATATATATATATATATATATATATATATATATATATATATATATATATATGTATGCATATATATACTTTACAATTGGAATTACGATACTTTAGTAAATGACCATTTTCACCTACGAATTTTAATTTTAAAATTCGTAGGATTTTTCAAACTAAGCCGATACAAGAAACAGTTTTAAAAAATTCCGCGAATCTTAAAATTAAAACACGTAGGTGAAAATGGTCATTTACTTAATGTATCGTAATTTCAATTGTAAAGTAAATTTTCCCTGTTTATTGGGAATAAACATGATGATTGCGTTTAACTTTTATATTTACATACGCTCTATCTCTGATATTGAACAATTTATCCCATAAATATAGCATTCCTTAAAACTATAAATATATATTTGTCTTATTTTCATTCTAATCTGTTAACAAATCGCCCCTGCTAAAATAACCGTTAGAACAAATAAAAATAATCATAAATATGCAAAAACAAGTAAAAATAATAATCCAAATAAATAAATTAATTAAAAACTGCCCCCAGCCAAAATAACAGAATTGACTACGGCAAGCAATCTAAACATTGAACGAATAAATAACCCTAATTATCTTCCCAGACCAAGACTAACTATTAAATAAGCGACCTAAGCCAATCTGTCCTCCATTTTTTAGTACGTTAATAAAATATCAAAAACCTAAAAGAATAAATAATACAAAATGAAAATGAAAAACAAATAAATTAACCCAAACAAGCAACTAATAAATAAACAAACAAGCCCTAACCGGAAAAATAACAGCCAGAATAGATTACCCACAATTCACCACTGACCCATATATATAAAGAGTCGAGGAAAAATCCATCATACCCGGCCTGGGGACGATTGCGACTTGCATGAAACAGCCTGTCGCCTCTGAGTGTTGACTTCAATGTTCACTTGTATATTTATATTTACATACGCTCTATCTCTGATATTGAGCACTTTATACCATAAATATAGCACACCTTAAAACTATATTTCTTCATATAAATATAAATATATATATATATATATATATATATATATATATATATATATATATATATATATATATATATATATATATATATTATAAATTACTTGATTTAAAATATGGTTTTGTAGCTACACAATTCTAACCATGTTTCAAAAATGGAAGCTAAAAGCTTCGAATTTAAGCTTGTAATTAAATTAAAGACATTAGTTCCATTTCATCCTCAAGCGAATTACTCAATACACGGACAAAACAGTGATTGCGTCTTGCATGAAACAGCCTGTTGCCTGGGAGTGATGACTTCATTGTTCACTTTTATATTTATATTTACATACGTTCTATCTATGATATTGAGCACTTTATACCATAAATATAGCACACCTTAAAACTATATTTCTTCATATATATATATATATATATATATATATATATATATATATATATATATATATATAATATAAACAAGATATCACTTGTCAATATATCTATTTCCCATCTAGAGTTTACCTCACTAAAATAGCATATATACACCATGTATTAAACTTGGAGAGTATCAGTTATGGCGAATGTTGTTTGTCGTGCCGCGTGCATCATCTCATCAAAAAGGTAAGTTATATTTACACGTAAACACGTTAAAATTATCGGAGAGACCTGCATTTATTCTGTTCTGGAGTGATAAATCTATACTGTCTTGAAAGTACGCCCCCTTCACAGATTTGCACCCACCCACATCTAAATGCATATAATAATATGAGCACAAGCGCAAGGCGAGGCATATGCTAATGGAAAAACACCAATCCACAAACGTAGACAGGTTTAGTTCTTTCAATCTACCCACATTAAGGCCTTCAGGTTGAGAAACACTCATCGATAACCTTTTCTTGATATTGCTGCCATTGTAATCGTTTCTTTTCAAACGTTTCCTTTAACCAACCAACCAGATTTGCAATTGCTTCTTTTGACCAATCATATCCGATTTATTCACGCATGCGTGTTATTAACTTCCAAATCGCTAGCTCCCTTCTATTTTTTTCTATTCTTGTTTCCTTCATCTCTTTCCTCTCACGCACGACCGCTCATCATTTTGTCTAATCAAACGGCGTCAGTATTAACTACAAAAGAGTCAATATCGACACCAATCAAGTATTTATTATCAGGGGAAATAACTTTGTGCTAAAAGCAGTCCGTATTTATTGGCGGGGGCGCTAAAAGATCCATATTCTTGGAAATATTAGCATCGAATTAAATCCTTAGCAATTCAAGACTTTCAGCTGCCAGGTTCGTCCTTCTTTTTGGTCGGATATCTTCCCACATCACCCATCCGCACCGTTTATTTGGTTCCTTTCTTTAGCCGGAGTTTTCTACCTCTCTCCGCTTTTCGAGGTAAAGATGTGTTCCCAGCATCGAAAGCCTATTTATATGACTAGTCTTTTATTTATTCAGGGTTTGTAAGTTTGTAGCGCTGCCTCAAGGTGCTTTGCAACGAGATTGATTGTACGACTCACTGATGTTAACTGCGTTTTTACTTGTTCAGTTCCTCAGATGATGACAATTTGAGGAAACCTCAGGCTACAAGTCAAAAAATTACTCGAGGGTCAGACACGATCTACTTTCAAGCCAATCACTTAGTCTGCGCATAGCTTTAATGAAAGCCATGTTCATGAAGCCCTAATACGAGATTTATCTTGGAAGCTAGGAATATATTGCTGGAAGCATGTCTGACAATTCAAGAAGTTAGTCTACTGTTAAACTACTGATTATTCTTTTTTCCTTTTATAACAAATAACCTTGTCACTACTGCTAACTAGTGCCTCAATTTAAGTTCAGCACAATGACGTATGTTTCTGTTATTACAGCTTGTCAGTACTTTTAACTTAACGACTATTTTTTCTGCTATACACTTACAAATGATAAATACTTTGATTGATTCTTACTTATCATCCGTTTGCAGTTTATTTAGCCACATCCTTGACTATTATTTTGGGAAAAACATTGCATTTTCAGACGATTTTTTTATTTGTTTTTAAAATATAACTAAGAATATGAGGCACCTTGAAGTGCCCAAACGGGAGTCATCGCTTCTACCAGATATATGATTTTACAATTGAAGTCATTTCAAGGACAGAAGAGCATAAAAAGAATTAAGATTGACGTATAAACACGCCTATAGCTGGTTTTCGTACATTATATTTTGCACGTTTTTATTCGTCAGTGTCTGAAAAAGGAAAAAAAAAAACAGTATATACACGTCTACACCGGGGTGGGGGTTAAAGCCATATTATTATTTTTTTTAGACTGTAATATATATATATATCTTACAAGAACCGGTGTTTCAACTTGTTATAATCATAAGTTTCGTTAATATATTACATTTTCAATAGCTTTTATGTTGACGAGTTTAGCTGATCAATACGCGTCATCAGAAAACATCTAAATCTAAACTAGAACGTGATGTATATTAATCATATGAACACTTACTTTTTTTTTACTTTAATTGTGTCGTTAATTAAATTAGATTTTACTAATTTCGACTCAGTTGTTTTTGTTATCATAATTTTGAACCCAATTGGTTTCAACGCCAGTTTAATAAGAACAAATGTTGAAAACACGTATGATAAAAGAAAGAAAAAAAGAATTGAAATTAGAAACAGTTAAAAATGTTAACAAATGAAAAAGTTAATGTAAAAACAAAATCAGACGTTCTTATGTTTAATGTAAAAGGCGTTATCTCACGATATTGTAGATTTAGTTGAAAGCAAATCTATTTTTCTAATAACACGCTTTGATCGGCAAAACACGTTAGCATAAAAGTTATCCCAAATGTTTGATCAAAAAAACATTTCAATATAAAAGTTTCCCAAATCGTCATATATTTAAAATTCCTTCAGTTTCTCAGTTAAATCACCTTTACAAATCTATTCTGCCCGCCCATCTGAAAATAAAAAACAAGAAAACTACTTCGAGAGTGTCATAAATGATTGAAATATTTTCGTTTCGATATTTCAAAATGATTATAAACAGTGTAAATATAAACAAAGAAATATTATCTGATTATATTTAAATCGGTTATTTCTCAAAAGTTATTCTCTCTTTTCTATCCCTTGTTTTGAAATTGACACTTTCAGTTAATTATCACTCCATGTTACCTGAAGATGACTTCAACAGTATTGTAATTGTAAAGAAATTTAGAAACAAGATATTACCTATGCTGGTTATAGGAGAAATAAAATATAAAGTAAAGAACTAGACGAGAAATAAATTAACTACAATCACGTCTCATAGAATAATACTATACAACAATATGGCGTCGCTGATAGGATGTTGAAGTCGTTTGGACGAACTAGAATTTGTCGAGACTTGGATCCGGTGTCTTGCTGCCCAGGCTAGGATTAAACAATTGGAAAAAAAGAGGAGGAAGTAAATGAAATAATCGACCTCTTCCTAGCTTCGGCAAGTTGTGAAGCTATAATGAAAAATTATGTTATAGCCCAAACAATTGATTTTCCTCGAAATTTCAGAAATAATAAAAAGAAAATTACAATCCAAAATGAAACTAGTCATAGATGAAAGAACCAAGTTTCAGTCCATTAAACAGAAACAAAATGAATCACTTATACAGCATCTTTACTGTAATCAGTAAAGATGCTGTATAATTGATTCATTTATATTCATGGATAAGCTAGCAGATTCTACGAATTTGATAAAATAGGAACTCAAGATTTTATTTGGGTTTATATTTCATAAATATAAGATATTAGAAGAATTACAATTGAATAATTTATCTCTAACTAAATGTGGGGAAATTATGCAACAGCTGGAATTGATTTAAAAGTATAACTCTTCAGAGGACAATGTTGAAACGTACAGTATAAAAAAAAAAGAGCTTCATGTATGAGCTGAAATTAATGGGGAAAAGTGTCCCGCTCTTGGTACAGTGTGCCATAACTGCAGAAGAAAATATCATTTTCAGTTTGTATACAAAGTTAAAATTAGAAAAAATTGAATTGATGATGTCTTTTAATAGAAAGATCGAAGGAAAAGAATTATTAGGTTGGTGCAAAAATAATGACGTTTTGTGACGTATTTTTTAACGTCAAAAAACGTGATTATTTTTGCGCCAACCTAATATTATGAAAAAATGAAATTATACGACATTTTTAATGCAAGTGCATACAAGAAGTAAGGTCAAACTAATCTCAAATTAAAAAAATTCTGGTAACAAATGAGTAAACTGAAATTAAGAAAAAATCATCTGGAATTGAGACAATTTTATGAATCATTTATACGAACTTTGGGCTACTTCAATAGAACTTTTGAAACCTGCTACTGATTGGAAATTATTCCACATTCCAATAGTGGAATGTAAAATAATTTATGGACTACGAGGGTAGATGATCTAAAGTTGGATACATCGAAATAAATCAATACTTAAAAATCAAAAAAAGTAAATATAGGGGTGTTAAAGGGATATAAAGCGATTATGCAATTAAATGAAAATCGTAACCCCTCCTATTTTGAATCCCGTAAATTACATATTCACCCCCTAACTTTACTGGTTGCCAACTTTAAGAAAATGGAAGAGGAGTAAATTTTGAAGAATGTTCCTCCATACAGATGTAAATGGGCCTCTACCATTGTAGTTTGCAAAAATTAAATGGAAACTTAAGAATATGTGGTGTTTTAAAATAGGCATAAATCATGAAATATGCACGAATTTGTTGCATATTACCAATATTGAAACCGGTATTTACAAATTATCAGACTTTTTTTTTTCAAAAATTGATTTAAAACCTGCCTGTAACCAATTACAGATCGATGATATATTCAAGGGAATTACCACAATAAATAATCTCATATTATTATTAAGATGGATGAGAATGTCTTTTGGAGTGAAAACGGCAAGTGACATTTTTCAGAAAGAAAGGAAAACGTGTTAACTAACGAAATTGATTGTTTATGAAGATGAAATTCTGTTCCAGGACTAAAGACGAATTAAAAAAAAACAGAACATGTCTTAAACGTTTAAAAAATGCTGGAATGGCAATAAACACATACACATGTGAATTTCATAGCGATACAATATTATATTTAGGCTTCCAGATTTCAAAAGATGGTTTTGCAGCAGATCCATAATTATTTAAGAAAATTTCAGAGGCATCTATACTTCCTAATAAAAAGAGTTAGAATCCTTTTTTAGGATTGGTTCATTTTTATAATAGATGCCTACCAAAATGCAACGACCTAATACAACCAGCTCTCCAAGTTTTTGGCTAGCCACTGGCATTGATATCCCAACTTTTGGAGTCTAGTCACTGGATCTAACCAACGTCTTTATCCACTGGGCCATGTGTCCTCAGGAGTTAAAGGCAAATAACTGAGACATCCAGAAGAGGCATGACACGTGCAACTAGAAAAATCTACACCAGTGGACGAAATAAAGGGTTTGGTTAAAAATTCTAATCACGTGAAGAAGGCCGAAACATACAACGGCCAAAATGTTGTGAATATGGCAATGAAGATGCGGATAACGCGCCGAATAATGTAAATAATGTAAGTAATAATAATACCTCATCTCAGAGATATAGAGAGATAAAAATTTTCTCAAGTAGAGTAGCTGTTATTGCACTTTCCAGCATTGATGGATCCTTTCTTCTTGACTTTCATTTAAAGTAAGATGGGACGTCAACATCTTGATTATATCATAAGTTTCTTGTCGAGTTACACGTGCAAGACATTTCAGTTGTTGAAAGATCGTAAGTGATTTGGTTTATGCGATTTTGGGGCAGTTCTTGATTGGCGATTCGTCAGCTCCACTCGACGAGGATCGAACTCTCCACCTATCGGTAACCCTCAACGAATCGGGATTACTAACCATTATCCAATACAGGAATGAACAAAACGACTCTTATTATTATTCCAATTTCTAACGTCTGCGTGTTATGATATTGATTTCGAAAATATATGATTTACTTGTGATTTTTTTTTAATATCCCATAAGTTTGCGAAACCGATTTCACTTAAAGATGGCGTTCATTAATTCTGAAAATGAAACGGCTTAGATGTAAACAACTTATTTCGTGATGAATGTGTGAGGTCGGTAAATAGTAGCGATTTCTGCTTCTGCGAAGGCAAATAATGCATATAGCCACAAGACAGATAGAAGTGAATTTTAATTGACATTCATCCGAAATTATTAAAATATTAATGTTTCACATTACCTTATATATATATATATATATATATATATATATATATATATATATATATATATATATCACAAAGACCTTATATATATATATATATATATATATATATATATATCACAAAGACATATATATATATATATATATCACAAACACCTTATATATATATATATATATATATATATATATATATATATATATACTGTCAAATATCACAAATCATAGGCAACAAATTGTCAGCCAAGAATTGTCGTTGCGAGAACCAATTGTTAATTTTCACGCCAAGAACATTCAAACATAAAGGTTACGAATAGCTGATCGGTTTTATCGCAGTGAAGGTTGGAATGGCTCACAACACACAGTACATATATTAGGTTCAGCCGCTTCGGAATACCAGGTGATGTAAGCTTGGATGTGTGGTTAGAGATAACAGTGATAACAGCTCGGAATGAATGCTTGTCGTTGTATGTGATTTGTATGTATGTGTGTATGTATGTATGTATGGGCGATATAGATCAGCACAGGTTCGTCATATTCACTTACACCCTTGGAAAAGGTATGAATTCGCTTGTTCTCATTCAGCTATAGGTTAACTAGTGGGTCTTGTATGAGTAAATGATTAATATCACCAAAAAATCTTACAATCTAAATATGTATTCTGGCTTTAAACAACCTGCAGACGATTGATAAGCCGTGGATAACAAATCAATCGACAAATCTTAGCAGTTAGAAATAGAATGTTGGTATGCTACGGCCTGGTCGAACAAAAAGCAATACCAACTTCAGGAAATGAAGTTGGTATTGCTTTGTGATATCTTTGTGATATATATATATATATATATATATATATATATATATATATATATATATATATATATATATATATAAGGTAATGTGAAACATTAATATTTTAATAATTTCGGATGAATGTCAAGTACAGTAACTTTTCATCATCGGCAGTTTGACCCTAAATTCCGCCGATGAATGGTTGCATTCTCAAATAGCCTCCTTGCTTTGTGTGTCTACTGGGACTCAAATTCACTTCAGACCTAAAGTGGAACTTAAATATGCGATTCATCGCTAAGGACAATGAAAAAACAGTTCAAAATCTGCTCATCATTGTAGGCGATCATTTATTTTCAACTATACAACATTTTTCCTACAGCCTTTAAATAATCTATCCCTATTTTCAAGGAAGCTGACGGGCATCATTCTCTAGTTCCACCATTTCAATCGCCACTTCTACTGCAACAGTTTCTTTTTTCGCACTTACCGCCTGTGGAAGTCCCCACCATTTACTTACTTTCCTGATAACTACAATCTTCAAAAATTTAAATGCAACGCCAATCGTCATCATCTATTTTCTTGACTCCCGTTTGTTTTTGTCCTTTTCTCAATCATACCTATACTCAGGTGTTTCTACACTTTCATTCCCCGCAACCCGCTGGGTACTAGTGGAATTTCCAACATCGTTGGGAAGATATGATTTAAAAAAATATTCAGACTTGCTATGGCAATTACACAGGGCAAACCATCTACAATCCTTTGAATAAGAAGGAAGTTCTATCCAGAAAGTTTCTTACCATCTGTCGTTGATTTATTGAACCGCATCCGAGAGGATGCTTTCCCGATCACTGCAATTATAAGCTTTACAATTTTAGTGTCTATCTATCCTGCTTATCCTTATAATCTACAAATATTGGGTCTATAAATAATCTTACCTTCAAAAATGTATTGCTTATAATATTTTTTCCTTCAATTTATAGCTAGTAATATTTAACCTGAAAACACCACCAATTAAGTGGTGGTTCCACACTTCTCAAAACTTCCTAATCAAAGGCCTTGCTGTCGGATGTAGTTTATCGTCTAACGAAGGACGTGCATGTATTTTATCGACATACCCAGGACGGTGGTTTGTTTTGTTTTACGGCATATCAACCTCAATGGGTTATTTAATGCCGACAAGATTTTTATTCCTGGTAATATTTTTTCCAAAAATGTATTAATGGTAATATTTTCCTTTTCCAAAAGTGTATTGCTGGTAATAATTTTTCCAGAAAAGTATTGCTCGTATTAGATATTCTTTTTATACTGTCAGTATTTTGACCACTTTGCGGGAGGGGGCAACAGTTTGCCCATAACTGGAACCCTGACATTGGGTCAGGGTGGACCTGGGAACACCAACAATTAAGAGGTGGTTCCATGCTCCTCAAAACCTCCTGAAGGCCTTGCTGTCTGATGTAGTTTATCGTCTAACCAAGGACGTGGATGTAGTTTACATTTTTTAATATATAGTAGAATCCCTCATATCCGGAATGCCTCATAACTGGAATGTCTCATATGCGGAATGTCTCATAACCGGAATGTCTCATATCTGGAATGTCTCATATTCGGAATGCCTCATATCCGGATTCCCGCATAATCGGACATGATTTTGATGTGCATATTTTAACTATTTAGGTGATATGTAACTGATTTGAAATTTCTGTTTTTCAGGAAATTTACTTTGAGTAATTGCTTAGGCTTATTTCACCGTAATGACTTGTATTGGCCAAAAGATGATTGGAATAAAAGGAAAAGATAACGAGACACATCTGCAACAAGATAACATGATTTTCATGAAACATGAACAGAAATTGAAAAAGCTTTTGAAAAGGTTGTCAGTTTTAAGGAAAGAAAGCCAGCATTCAGCTTTGGCAGTCAGTTATGTGACATAAGTGATACACGCTTAGGCGATCATGTATATTTTCATACGTGAATGACGAGGCAGAATTTTTCCCGCAGTAGGCTGCCATTTCTTTCTGCAGTAGACCAATTGCTATCCAAGGCTATAGAACCCTGTTTGTCCTGCTATTTACCTATAGCTAAGGAAAAGAGGAGGATTTATACCTTTCCAAAGGGTATTAGCTTTTCAATTCCTGAATCCGAGCAACTATCCATTACTCCACCTTGCAATAACACACCCACAGTTGAAAAGTGTCTTTTGTTTAAAAAAAATTCAAGAACAAAGGCAAAACGAAATGTGGAAAAGGTTGAGAATTACATTAGAAGAGAAAGAATCATCATGCAACAGCGATTAAAACAAATCCTCATTACATTATTTGTTTTGCATACGTGGCATACTTAATTTAATGAATTTTCATTAAGATTACATAATTTATTTCTTTTTCCTTAAAATCAATTCCGTTATATTTCACTCACCATTTCTTATTTTGTTTAATATAAAACATTGAAAATAAATGTTAAACCTGGTTTCAGTTCTTTTATTTTAATCTAAATATAACCTCTCATATCCGGAATTTGTAACCAAATCCTCATATCCGGAAGGCTTTTTTAGTCCAGTTTTAAGGGATTCTACTCTAGTTTATTTTCTCACACTTCTCCAACTCCTTTTTAGGATTTATTGCTTCTCTGCCATCTACAATCTTCCAAAATTGAAATACATCGTTAATCGTCATCTTCTCTCAACCTGAACCCTGTTCATTTAGTGTCCTTTCCTCACTTCTCTATATAAAATCGCCACAGTCTCTTTTACTCCCAGTTACTCTCTATGTTTTGGTAGCATTGACGTCTTACTTTGGCTGGGGGTTAAACGATTATTTTTAAAATTCTTCATTCTGAATTTTCAGATGGAATTAAGAATCTTGAAATATAATTTAAATGTCAATAAGAACATTCTGATAGATAGATATATTGATAAAGATTAAAATTTAAAATAATTTATACACCATATATTTAATCTATAAATACCTCGTATATGTGTTTCAATATGGCTGCACCAATATTTTTGCACATGTATATTTTTATGTGCCAATATGTCAAGATAGCCTCGCTGTAGATTTAGTAATATGTATAAATATCTAAGATTCTAGTGCACGCACAGCTGTCCTGGTCAAATCTTTATTTAATGTAGATATAAACAGATTCAATTTATAGAGGGAGGCAAGAAAGTTTTGCTGCTGTCAATTCATTACTGACCCGCTGTCCTTTGTCACCCCACGTAAATCTCTTCTGGACACTCGGCGATCATGTGATCCGATGAAACATCATGTCTCCTTCTTCTGCCCTCCCCCTGGAGGGTGCTATGTCGCGCCGTCCCAACGGCCAAGTTGAAAGCGTGCCTCAACGGCACACGCCGAAGTCGTATTGTTAGTGAAGAGAATAATGAAAAGGCTGCTGTAAATTTGATACGACTCTTCACAATGAAGAATGACGGACAGCAAAGTTTCGTTTGAAGGAGGCCAGTTGAAGCGCAGTCTTTTGGCTCCGATGAGAGGCGAAGTTTTTCCTCTTTCTTTAGCCTCTTCAATTCACTGATTCGTATATCTGTCATTCTTTATCTCCACCTACAACCCCAGCGTTTGTTTGTTTGTGCTGCTGCCTGAATGTGTGTATCCCCGTCAATACATTCTTTATATTCAATCAATATTGCTCATTCTTCCTTTATCTACCTATTTTTCTCTATCTGGTGGTAGCGAGATTTCACCGATGTCTGACGCCATTTTGAACTAGCAATCTGAATACTGACTGTTAACCTAGATAACCCCGCTACTCGAGTAAATCCTGCTACAAAATAATTCCACTCCACAAAAGATGCGATCGATTTTACCATAACATTTAGAAACGTTTTTTAATCGGTTTCACCCCATGCAAGGCATTAAAGCCATTAAGACACGGGCGGTTAATGGGTGTGGAAGAATTAAGAACAAAAACATTAATAATGAGCGGATAAATAAAAGGAAGACTGTCGATAGCGATTGACATTGCATTAAAATTGTTGTAGATTAAAGTTGGTTAGAAAGCAGGGAACCAGAAGGTTATTCAACAAACGAGTAGTGTGGGAAAAGTAACTGTTAGCATAGAATTTACAGTTTCATCCGAACAATCACTATGAAAGTGTCGCAGTGTGCCCGATCACCACTCCTACCTTTCGTAAACAACCTCGGATATGCCTGCCGGTAGAGAAAGGTCACGACCCTTCACTCTCTGCTACTGCTTGCCCTCTGAGACGCCAGCTCACTCCTGCAGTCTCCAGCTCGCTCCTGCAGCTCCCAGCAGCCCCCAGCAGCCTCCAGCTCACTCCTACAATCTCCAGCGACCTCCGGTTCACTCCTGCGGCGCTTTACTGACGTTCCGCTACCTATTCCAGCACCCGCTGATGCCTGACGATCTGATCCAGTGCCCACTGACGTCCAGCGACCAGTTCCAGCGCCCGTTAACGTCCGGATATCGTTCCCGAACAAACGACCTCTGTCACCTTACCATCCACCGTTCGCAAATAAAGACACGATTTCCACCTTTGTGTCCACCTTTTTAGTTGTACGGTCGATTGTCACTCACACCTCTCGGCCCACTGCAACAAAAGTATTTACAGAAAAGACACAGAAAAGCAAACTTATGGCGGTGGGAAACTGACTGAAGCCGAATTGCCAGATCAGGACCGTTATTATTGCAGATTCTTCTTTGGGTTATATCAAGGAGCTCAAGGTAAATAGAAGGGGGACAGGACTATATGTAGCAGCAATATTCTAAGCATGGACGAATGATAGACTTATAGATATGTATAAAAGATTCTGGAGAGGAAAATTGTCTGACACGACGCGCTGCACCCACTTTCTTGACAGCTAACGTAACAATAGATTCAATATAGGCTTTCCACTTCATGTCAGCTTAGAACGTTAGCTCGAGGACGCGCAACGAGTCACTTTCCTCGAGGTTACCATCAGACATGCTGATGGAAGGCAAAGAGAAATCTCTCAGATGATTAATGAAGAAAAGTTAACAACGGCATTACCCTTACTTTTGTAGCGTTACGCCTAACCCCAAATTGTGATAGAAAATTAGTCGGGCGTTTTAAATAAGAAAATACAAAACGTGCAAAATAATATATCTAACTTCTGATACACAAGATAACAGCATAATCCAGAACACGAGACAGCCAGATTGCTGGAATGTTGTCAGATTGCGAAAAAAAGGATGGCAACTATTTATGTTAATTATGAATGAAGCATCTTGATATGTTACATTTTATTCACACCTGGCGCACGGACGTAGCATTAAATATGAATTTTTTAACAGAAAAATCATTGCCTCTGTTTGAATATGTGTTACTTTATGAGTATAATATTTCTAACGTTCAATAATTATCCATATTTAAAAGATGAAATCTTCCTGGTTAATAATGTGATTTTTGCTCAAAGCCGGAGAATGCGGACTACTGGCCTCTCATAACCAGTTGCTTCTGGAAAATAGAGTTAGTGGTTCCTGGTGGGCAATCCATTACTGGGAGAATGAAAACCTTGATTTTAAACATCCGCTCCCTTGAGGTTATATCAAAATAAAGAAAAGGCCATGGAACTGAATACAGACAGAAATCCAGAATAAAATCCTGAAATTTGTTGGCTATCAACACTGACTACTACTATTGTTTTTAATGCGATGTAAATGTTATCTTGCTTGTAAATTATATGTTAATTAAATATTATTTTAACTCAGTGTCCATTTAGTAGGGATATCGAAATTTATTGATGATTTTCTATATATATTTTTCATTTTTTCCTGTTCACAATCACATATTTTATTTCAATTTTAAACAAAATGATGCTTTAAAATTCCAGTGGATGCTTGAAAATCTCTTGACAGAGGAAAATGATATTTGAAGCAACAGAAAAGGAAGAGTCAGCTGAAAAAAACACATAATGAGGAAAGACGGCTTATAGAAAGAAAAAATATATTAAGAGCTACAAAGAACAGGAAATTGTGAAGACCCATGAACGCCTACATCATGAAGGGACACGGCAGTTAAAACAAGCCGTACATTACGATCGTGAATTATGTAGAAAAACTTCTTCTTCATCTTCTTCTTCTTGAATTATTAACACTCTAATAAAACATTTAATTGGCCGATAAATGCCAAGCTAAAAATGACAGAAATATTGAATTTCCATTCGACACATTGCTGTTAATAGACCGCAAACGAGTTAACAGCAAACATAATATCTAACCTACATTCCTTCTCTCAGAAAACAATCAGATAAACTAAAATAGCAAAAGGTTTCTTAGTTTGATTCTCATTTCAGTGCCACCCTCCTGGCCAATTGACATTACCACTGGCCTCTCACGTTCCTTTTATTAGACCAATTTATTTGTCGCTGTGTTCCTGTTATTCTCTTCCTGTTAGCAGTAAATTGCTGATGAATTAAGTCGCTAGATAAAGTTACAGAACCACGCCATCGTGCAGGTTGATAGATGTTTATTCAGACCTTAAAACTTGCCACTCTGATATTAATTAGGAACGAACAGACGACAGAAAGAAATGAAATATCTTTAAGACTACACTGTTTATAATGTTATCTAGCTTTTCAGTCACTATCGCATTGCCTTTCAAATTCGCCAGTCATTCATCTGTTAACTGATTACATTCGTTACATGCAATGTTTATACACTATAAGATTACCGACAAAATACACAAGACAGTTTTCGATTGAGAAACGATAGGATAGAATTTTATTGGAGCATCAGACGTTTGTTCATTAAGTTACTTTCTTAAAATGACTGCTTTATTGCCAAACGACTGAGGTTAATGAGAAGTAATACGCGGCCGAATCGTGTAAGAGACGACAGTATGAAGCCCCTCTCATAAGACGCTGTTAATCATTGAAATGTTCTTCTCTCCCTCTGAATCGTGATTAAAGAACATTAAAACGTGAGGAATTTTTTATGGCGACACCGATTGGATTGTACTTTTATCAAACTTGAATCAGGTAGTATCAATGTATCGTAATAATTATTTAGACGTTTAAAAACATCTGAATATTTAAAGTAGCATTTGCCATGATTTTCAGAACACAGTGAATCAAAAAGAAATATTTCTATTTTTTTTTATTTAGAAATGAAAAAAGTCGTTACTTTAACAAACATTGATGGGACACTCAAAATTTCTTTGTTTCCCATTGTTAATCGAGACATTACGACCGAGACAATCTTCAGCCTCCGTCAGGTTTAATTTGGGTGAACAAGATGTATAGAGTTTTTAGTCTCCGAACGGTATATATATATATATATATATATATATATATATATATATATATATATATATATATATATATATATATATGAGAGATATTCTAAAACAGATTAACTATTGCTGTAGGTAGGGTCTTTAAAAGACGAATGATCACCCCCAAAATAAACTAAAAAGTTTTTAGATTCAAATATACATGCCCAATTCTTACCTACTCCTAAACCAAATACATGCTTATGGATTCAGATATAACATATACAATATTTGCTTATCCTCAAACAAAATAAATGCATATGAGCTCAAATATAAACAACCAGACATCGAAACAAGTAAATAGAGTTATACTTGACCCCTAACTGAGTTAGATTGTGACACAAGTACAGTTTTTAACATGGGGTGTTTTCATTCGGGCCGCTTTTCCAAGCTGATTATAGCTCGTCTAAGTTCATCATAGCTTGTCCAAGCTGATTATAGCTCGTCAAATCTAGTCATAAGCTGGTTTTACCTAGTCATAGCCTGACTAAGCTGGTCAGAGCTCGTCCAAGCCAATCATAGTCGTGATACCAACTGCGTCAGAGACGTATCCATGTGCCAGGTAAATGAGATTTACTTGACCCCCCCCCAACTGAGTCAGGTTGTGACACAAGGCCAGTTTTTAACGTGGGGATCCGAGTGTTTTCACTCAGGCCGCTGGTCTTAGCTAATCTTAGCTGATCATAGCTGATCTAAGCTAGTCACAGCTGGTCTTGGCTTGTCATAGTTGTTCAGAGCCGTTCCAAGCTGATCGTAGCCGTGATACCACCAGCACTGGGACGTATCCATGTGCCAGGTAAGTATCCCGAAACAAGTAAATATGTATAAACTCTTTTAATATGAAGCAAAATATACCTGTGCCTGAAAGTAAATTAATACTTACCGAAATATAGACAAAAATATAATAATTAAAATAGTGATGTCAACATTAAATAACGCAACAAAATTGGAAATGAGGTACAATCAAATAACCCAAGTCTAAATTGCATGATAAATTCTGAGGTTATAAAGCGGAAGATTGCGGCTACGGTAATAAAAACAATGACACGAAACTCTTCTTATAAAGATAATGGAAAGTGAAAGGTTAGTTATCACTTGACATAATCCCCTTTTTTTCGACTAATTTAATTCTCCATCCATTCCCCCTTTTTAATCGACAGAGATTACAGTTATCTGGTAGGCGACGGACGAGGAATTTCTAAACTTACTTTAGATATAACACAAGAACGAAAGTATAAGAAGCTGAGTAAGAACTAAATTCAGTCGCAGTTATTATAGCGAAATAAGTTGGATATTGTGTGTTTCATAATTTTTATCTTGTTTGGATATTTATATTTTATGCTTGTCAAAGTGAATGATATAATTTGTATTCAATTCAACATTTTTTCAGTCTCGTAATTTTTATTTCTGCCAGGATTAATACGACAGAGGGAAGGCTTCCATTATTAACAATGTTTTTCTTTTTGCTTTTTTTTTTAAATATATTTTAATGATTGTAAAGATTCTTCAGGTAATTTTAATCTTCTTCTATTGTTATCACACGACCACTACAAAGACCGTACATATGATAACTTGTGAGATCTTCTAACAGAAGAAACAGGTGTATATAGTAGATAACGTGTAAATGCGAGGTTTCGCTGCCTGTCACAGTATGTGAGTTATTTCTCCAGCGATTGTAAAAAAGCTTTTTTTTTCTGTTCTTTCTAATCATTTCATCCCAAGAAAGGCAACAATGCCACTAAGACACAGTTACTGAGCAGGAAAGAATAAAAGAAAAAAAAAATAAGTAGAAAAAACAAAAGAACTGAAATTAAGAAAACATAAGATAACAATCAAAGTTTACTGGAAACCTAACCGAAATAACAATCCAAAAGTGCGACAAAGAAACTGCTAGCATAAAACATCGATTAAAATGACGTACAGATGAAGTTTACAAGAGCAACGGAAATGTTCCTTTCTATTTATTATCTTCCTATATGTCAACTAAATAAAAATATGCAAAAATATTTTAGTCATACAACATTTATATATGGCATATATATAAATGTATAATATAGAAAAATAGATATTAGGTTGGTGCAAAAATAATGTCGTTTTCTCACATAGTAACATGTGTGAGAAAACGACATTATTTTTGAACCGACCTAATAGATAGATAGATAGATAGATAGATAGATAGATAGATAGATAGATAGATAGATAGATAAGGAAATGAACTAAGTTCTACCATTATTTTAATATATTTTATTATTATACTTTATTTATATAGACACAAATATTTAAGTAAATGCTCTGTTTATAATAAATCGTATTAACATTTACCGGTCTGAATGTCCGAGAAATTTTCATAGAAAATATGCGTCCTCTCATGGGAATCGAATCTGTATCATATACGTAACTGTCATATATGACGGTTCCATGTAGGATACTAAACATCAGTTGCAAGAATACAGAAAGCATGTTTGTCAGCCAAAGGAACAGCTGAACAGGCAAAGTACAGTATCTGCCTATATTTCTGAGATGAAGTATTATGTACAGTATTTACATTGTTCGGGCTATCATCCTCAACATTGTTGCCATATTTATCACAATGTTTCGGCCGTTGTACGCTCTGGCCTTCTTCAGGTGCTTGGAATGTCGAACTGAACCCTTTATTTCGCTGGCTCGGGTCGACTTTTCTACTTCCACTTGCCATATCTAATGGATGTCATCAGTTATCTCCTGTTAATTCCCCTCTCCAAGTTCTCCACCGCCATAAGCAGCTATTGAACTCACACTCTTTAGGTAAATAAATAAATGGTTCTGTTCGACATTCCAACCACCTGAAAAAGGCCAGAGCGTACAACGGCCGAAACGTTGTGATAAATATGGCAACAGCGTTGAGCATGATAGTCCGAACAATGTAAATATTATGCAAATTACATATTGCAGATGCCAAATTCAAACTAGTACAACAATTTAGATATCTGAAGCGCGTGACTAAAATTCTATGGTGCACTAGGATAGCGTAAGTTTCCTTCCAAAACCTAAGCAAAGTATTAAGAAACAAGAAAATTTCGTTAAGAACAAAAAAGACAGAGAACTGAACTGTTACATAACATTATACCAATATGGTATTGAATGGTGAACAACCTCCTCCCAGATGATAAAGAAACTTGAAGCAAAAGAAATGTACTTCTCCAGAAAGATGCTGAAAATACCATTGCGTGGACTGACCACAGTGAAAACATTTTCTTTTTTTTATGTTGTTTAAATCCTTTTTTCTCGTCGACTTTATTAGCAAACATCATTATTCAGAACATTCAGCCAACATTCAATATAATCTAATGTATTTTGGCCATCTAAGATAATATATAGGTAAGAATTTCGCCCTTACAACTGTACGTTTAATTGTAATACGCAATTAAAGACTTATTCTTTAAAATCTCTGTTCCTTTAATGAGCGTCATTGTATATCGCTACAACCGATATGTTACGTGCACATCCGAAAAATAAATATATATATATATGTACATATATTTTTTTTTATTTTACTTTATGTTCGTCTGTTCTTGATATAATATATAAATGTTTTTCTACCTCTATGCTTTTATATAATGCGCAACACATATCGCATTTTTATACATCGAACTACGGCGAACCCAAGCAAATCACATTCTGATATAAGCAATAGTGACTATACCTTAATCAGAAAAAAACGAGTTAACACGATCAGAGATACAATTAAACATATAAGTATTAGGTATTAAACAATATGAATGCATCTAATCAGAAAACATCTTTTAAATGAAATCTCTAAATGACATCTTTAAAATAAATCACTCCAAATTTACGAAATTAAAAAAAAATGTAAATTTAAGTCAGTGCTAATCTCACTGAACATGTCTTTTCGAATATGGCATATCTCTATCTATAAAAGGCAGGATGTGTGTGTGTGTGTATGTGTGTGTGTGTGTGTGTGTGTAACGAATGCACGGCCGCAATTTTCGATGGATTTGCACCAAAATTTACATGCACATTCTTCAAGTTAGTAGGACGGCCAAGACCGACTTTGCATTTCCCAACTCCCATAGATAGTGGAAATAATCGATTTTTCATGCTTCTACTGCAGTTTTCATGTGGTTTGCGGCCATTTTCTACTGGCCAGAGTGAGAGCTAATAGATGGCTGCCACGAATAGGCAGGAAGATTGTATTGGCCAGCGTGAGAGCCAACAGCTGACTGACACGAATGTTAACTAGCATTCTAGCATGGAAAAAATCGATAGCTGCATTCGTCACAAGTGGGAAAAATTTAAATCTGCATGGCACTTTACTCCAATTGGCTCATTCGATTGCTTAAACTCAACGTTGATTCTGATTCCGCAGGACTAGGTTGGATGTGAAAAAAATATTTGTTGTTAACATTCTTTTTTCATTCGGTTTTTCCAGTTACAAGTCCTTTTTTAAAGCTGATCGTTTTGTGTTCATTTTGTTTAGTTTTTTTTTTCGTAACAGATTTAATGTTTAGTATAGAGCTTAGAAAAAATTCGAAGTGTGAGATAGGCAAGAAGTAAGGCATGTAGCAACATCAGCACGGCAAAAGGGACTCCTTTAAAGGCAAGGAAGGGCAAAAATATTTTAAGTCAGGTGATAGCGATTGCTGTATGAGTCGTACGATTTTTGAATCAAGCACGGGCAATGCCGGGCCATGCTGCTAGTAAATCAAATAAGAGAAATTAGATATAAAATAATGAATTCAACCATCCCCTTTTACCGAATAATATCTTTTTTCTGATCCTTGTCTTAGTGGAAACTCATTTTCCCTTCTGTTAGTCAAGACCATAGATTTTTACAAACACGATTTATTACCTACATGCATATCGCGATCAATTACCTATAGTCACTCCATAAATTGCATCATATAAACAAAAACATTGTGCATTAATGGCTACGGCTCTTGTCGGATCTTATCTCTTCCACTTAGTCCAGGTCCTGGCATGATTTCCTGTGTAAATCCCATAGGAAAATATTATTGCCCATTCTAATATAACCATAGGTCGCCAAGGTTAATTTTCGTACAAATCACTAAGTGGTCAACTCAATCATGAAATTTCGATTTTCCTAATGGCGAAATATCGGACACAGGGAAGTATAGTCATGAGAACAAATTTTCAAAATTCGACATACTGTATACATTTGGAAGGAAATTTATTACGAACGAAAGAGAGACGCCGAGAATTTTAAATTTAAAATTATTTTTTTAAACATAAACACGAAGAAAGAGCATCGGTTAGATGCTATTACGAAAACAGATACTTTTATTAAAAATCGTGGAAAAAATCACAATAACTTGAAAAAGAATATATTCACAGATTCACGCGCGAAACACTTCTAATTATAATAATAAGACCTATTTCTTTCCGGCATGTATAAAGCATAAGCATAAGAGAAATGTTGTGGCGTATTCAGTGACAATGACAATCTAATGTCTGAAAGATATAAAACATTCAGAAAGTAAGTAGCTTCTAGTGAATAGAGTCGGAACATAACAAAATATATGTTTTAGATATCAGAAATGTTGAAATGATCCACTTCCAAAGCTGATATGCATCGATTGTCCTTCAAATGTGGTTTTGTTCTAGACAAATATAAGGAAGATCTCGATAAAAAAAATTAACTCGACTTGCTTCGTCGTTGTATTTTAATAAATTTAAATAAATAAAGTCGTTATATTTCTTATTTTATTAGCTTAATTTTTTTTGTATGAGCAATTTTATCAGCTCTCTTCCTCGTGTTATATCAGAAATTTATATCTTTTTTCTGTTTTCATTAGAGTTGAAAATTATTTTCAGAACGAAATACTGCGACTCGTTTTGAAAAGAAGCTTAAAGAATAAGAGAAACAAAAGAAAAATAGTTGATTTCACAACCAACTGCAATGAATGGTTAATATAAAAAATAACACCAAGTTACTGACAGCTTTCTTAACATTGATTTTTTTTATCTTGTTTTAAAATTTGAGAATTGTTTTAATCAGTTATAATATAATTTTTTTTTTAAATATAGTGTATACTTAAATGTTCCATTTGGTAAAGAGATCCAACTATCGTTCCGGCTGCATAAAGATTTAGAACAATCAGTGGAATCGAAAAAAATAAAAGTGGACATAATTCCGAACAATAGGCCAATTATGGAAGATAATTCTCTTAGTAAATTCACTTAGCCGCAGGTTCGAATAAAAGCTGGTTCAGATGAATATTTCAATATCGCCCCGAGTCTGCTGAAAGGGTGGAAGAAAATAATAGCCGAAAGACATCCACAAAATTATCATTTCCATTAAATTGTTCTGGTCGAAAATAAGATGAGTATAATCAGAGATTGGCATTAACTCTTTAAGACAACCAATAAAAGTTATATTACAAATGTTTTTACTCTCACAGTAAGATTGTTTCTAATACTAATGATCAGATAATACAATGCTTAAGAGGCGGTCAATGTAGAGTGTTACGGAATGTTTGTTTGTTTGTTTGGGTTTTATGGCATATCAACTACTGTGGGTTATTTAATGCCAAATCCAGTTTATATGAATTTTAAATGCCTATTTAATATGGAATAAAAAATGTATAGCTGGCAACATTATTGTTTAAAAAAAACGTATAGCTGGCAACATTATTGTTTAAAAAAAAACGTAAGCTGGCAAGATTATTGTTTAAAAAAAACGTATAGCTGGCAACATTATTGTTTTTAAAAAAACGTATAGCTGGCAAGATTATTGTTTAAAAAAAACGTATAGCTGGCAACATTATTGTTTTTAAAAAAACGTATAGCTGGCAACATTATTGTTTAAAAAAAACGTATAGCTGGCAACATTATTGTTTAACAAAAACGTATAGCTGGCAACATTATTGTTTTAAAAAAAAACGTATAGCTGGCAACATTATTGTTTTAAAAAAAACGTATAACTGGCAACATTATTGTTTAAAAAAGAAAAACGTATAGCTGGCAACATTATTGTTTAAAAAAAAACGTATAGCTGGCAACATTATTGTTTAAAAAAACGTATAGCTGGCAACATTATTGTTTTAAAAAAAACGTATAGCTGGCAACATTATTGTTTAAAAAAAACGTATAACTGGCAACATTATTGTTTAAAAAAGAAAAACGTATAGCTGACAACATTATTGTTTAAAAAAAAACGTATAGCTGGCAACATTATTGTTTAAAAAAAAACGTATAGCTGGCAACATTATTGTTTTAAAAAAAACGTATAGCTGGCAACATTATTGTTTTAAAAAAAAAACGTATAGCTGGCAACATTATTCTTCAAAAAAAAACGTATAGCTGGCAACATTATTGTTTCAAAGACATAGAGCTGGCAACATTATTGTTTCAAAAACTTAGAGCTGGCAAAATTATTTTTCTGAAAACATTATCTGAGACCTTGCTGTTGGATGCAGTTTATCGCCGTACCCAGAACGTGGATGTAGTTTACCGTCATACCCAGGACGCTGTTACGAAATGATGTATGTGGTATATACCTAATATACTATGAGAATAAATAAGGATTAACTCTAAACCTGTATAGATTAAGATTTAGCGTATCTGGGTAGCATAAGATTGAACATACAGATATTAAGTCAAAGCTAAGACCTTAACCAAAAACTGTTTCTATTCTGTTCTGTGCATTTATGACAAGGAATATATGAAGGTGAACCTAGCCGTCCATAAAATTAAAGATGGATTAATATCTTTTTAAAAATGTACCGTATTTTTAAGGCGTATAAGATGCACGTGTGCATAAAAAAGAACCCCAATTTCAGCAGGACAAATCAAGAAAAAATTAGTAATTAGTAAAATTAGTAAGATTCTTAATAAATGGTACAGCCTAGGCTATATTTATGAGGTATTATTTTGATTAAACAAGCCATGTCTACAATTAAACGAAAAATAATAGGAAAAAAGAATACGACCCTATAAAAAATTATTATATCCCTTATATGATCTGTATAACGTGCGTCTTGTAAGTGATTTATTGGAATAATTACAATATAAAGATTCTTATTGTATTTATACCAATGTAACCGGGAGTTATCGCAAGAAAAATATTAATAAAACAAATATATTTTACAAATATATAATTTGAATTTATTGCTTATAATTTTAGTGAAACAAATTACTAATATTATACGTGATGAAATTAATATAGTGAATATTATCAATGATAACAATTTTAATCTGTATAATAACCTTTTAAATAATGACAATAGGTATGTAAAGTTACTCTAAAGTCTAAGCTAATGGGTGTTGCCAGGTAGCTAATTTCAGCCGACTATCGCTAATTTTAAACCTAAATATTGTATATAAGACGCGTGGGAATTTTAAAAGTTATTTTTAGTAAAAAGTGTGTCTTATATACCGTCAAATACGGTAATTAGCGGCGAGACAGTGTATTCAGTGATATATGACGGAAAAAAGGTTACAATCTCGGTTGAATGAAGTAAAATCGTAAAAAAAGGAAGAACACAGTAGAGCGAAACATGTGAAAGAATCAGCGCACATGATAGGCTATGAGTATCCCCTTTATTAGATCTAGCATAGAAATAAATACAACATCGGAGCCGTTAATTCAAAAGCAACTACTGTAAATACAAAGTTCGGTAACTAAAATGTAAATTGTCGCTATTTTATATTTTTAATTTCGCGCATGGGCGTTAACTGTTTTTGATTTTGTCGACTGCACAGTATCATAGGGTCAGTTGTGCACCAACTGTGAGAAAAAGAGCATCATGACGCAATTCACTCCACCAGAAATTTGGAAACAGCATGCTGTACTGCTTGGCATTCGCGCCGGATGTGTTTGGGTGTCAATCTGAGGACAATGCAGAGGATTCGTAAAGAGTTGTTTGGAGTTATCACTAGTGATGGCGACGTTACGTCTCCATTCATCTTCCCATAAGAAAATCTACTATTATTACATTATAATAGTAGATATAGAAGGTAAAGAATAAGGATGTTGGCATTTACCTTTAATTCTATCGTCTAAGTAATCAAATATGAGGCGTATTGATAAAATCTGAAAAAAATTATATAGGTCATGACATGAAGTTGATTGGTTAGTCAGAGTAAACCTTCAAGCCTCATTTTAATTCGTTTAACTTTTTTTTTTGTTTTCTCTTTCTATTTAAAAAAAGATAAAGTATTTGCTTTTAAAATCACTCACCAGTAATTTACCATCGACCGAGGAGACACATTTGTAGTTTTGAAACACGATTGCTATTGTATAGCGACTTATAACGTTTTCCCTTTAATCTCTGATAATATACTCACACACACACACACACACATATATATATATATATATATATATATATATATATATATATATATATATATATATATATATAAATATATATATATATATAAAGAGAGAGAGAGGGAGAGAGAGAGTTAATTTCGGGCTATCCAATCCCCAATAGAGATCCCAACTGTGATTTTTACTAAAAAAATGGAAAAATTGTTACACTTTCTGAAACTGACTGCATACTCTGGTGTGATCAACTGTTTCCACAAAGCCATTATGCTCAAAATGTCTCTCACCATTATCTGTATATACATATCCATATACATACATAAATATATATATATATATATATGTTTGTATGTTTCACCTCTTTCTCTCTTCCTCTCGCTCGCTCTCTCTCTCTCTCTCTCTCTCTCACTCTCTGTGTGAGTGCGTCTTTGTGTGTGAAACTTAAAATGTATTGTGTATATCAGCGGCTACAAACCGAATCGCACAAACAAAATTCTGTTTTTGAGTTTCGATCATAGATTCACCTTTCCTTTGAAAATTTTATGTCATCCAAAGATATTTTTCGCAAATATGGTGACTTTTCCATACTTCCTTTTGAGCTGTTGAACATTAAGCTTTATAATTAACACTTAGTATGAATTTGAGTAAATGACTTAATATACTGAAATCATCAGAAAGCAATCGATTTAAATTCGTCTGCATGAGATTCTTCCTTGCATCGAAACTGGGTCTGGTTAATCACATCATTGGAAACTGTAGGGCAGAGGTCGACAACCTTTTGGAGAGAGTTGGCCAGAAAGCTAGTCAGTGTCTCGGACGCAGGCCAAGATATCAAATGTACTATAATAAACGTTTTACGATCTCAGACAGCTCTTTTCAGAAGACTGCCTTTGTCTGGAGCTTTAAAGAAAACCAACTAAGTTAATGTTATATAAAGCAAGGTTCCTTATTTTAATGCAGGAATAACAGGATAACACAGTTAACAAAAAATGCAAATTTCTTACTACAAACTAAATACAGTTAGAAATGACAAAGTATTTAATGAGAAAATTGATTCTGTTTATAGTTCGATAACTTCTCAACATCAGGTGAAATATTTGTCGAAGACAGGAGCAAATCATCAGCCAGATAGTCAACACCCAAACTTGTTTTTAAGCGACTTTTAGTATATTTCATTTTCGATAAAGGTTATTCACAAGAATGTGTAGTTTCAGATAATGATGCCATCATTTTTCGTATTATTCGATTGTATATTTTCCGCTTGACAAAACATATTTCACTAAAGGATTCGGAGGTTTTGATTTTAAAAATCCGTCGCATTGTAAGTCAATTAACAACAATTCATATTTATTGCCAATTACTCTACGAATCAATACGATAATTAGTGTGCAGGTGTTAAGTTGCCGGGTCGGACAAAAATCCTTTGCGGGCCGCATGTGGCCCGGGGGCCGGATGTGGCCCGGGGGCCGGATGTGACCCGCAGGGTGGATGTGGCCCGGGGGCCGGATGTGGCAAGAACTATTAGTGCCATCTTGATTGTGAGGAGTGAGTTTTTTTTCTTATATTTCACCCACAGACTTGCGAATGGACGTTGGCCCTAAAGGGGTCAGGTAATCCAGACCCAACAATGATTCAGCCTAACGCATAACATTTTCAGAATGCACCTGCCTAACAATTAAACATGAGAAAATTAACGTGGTGACAAAAATAATTTTAGAAAATGCTTTTAATGCGTCTCTCTCAAAATAATAGATAGAAAAAAATTTTTTGAAGTCAAAAACCTAGAAAATATTTTAAACGCATTTACTTTAAAATGAATGCAGCTTGCTTGAAAACAAGAACTTTGGAAAATTGATTTTCGGAAAAGCTCCTTCAAAAACGTAAAGCAAGTATTAAGAGGTAAATGCCTTTAGAAACAAAGAAAAGGGTGCTAAATTGCTGCATAATATTAATGTTTAACAGTTGGAAACAGACTTCCATTATTGTCTTTTTTCTCAAATACACTCTCCTCTTACTATCAAAAGTTCAAATTAGGACTCGACTGTCCAGTATAGATGGTATTTATCAATCCACCGACAAGGATTGAATGTGGCACAGGGCCTTTTTAATGTGGGTATCTCCGAGCACGTAGGCCCAGCAAAAAATAAATATCCATCAAAATCCGCCGAGGCGGGCCAGTTCCGTCAACCTCCCCCAACGAAACTCTACCCTTCAGCGGAGCTTCGTCCGGGTTCCTCTCTGCAAGCAGAGTTCGACAGACTCCCGACCCGGCAGCGCTGTCCAATATAGATTATTTTACCAATAACATTGCTCACTTTTAAGCATGGTGGTGGGACTGTTGTGGTGTGTGGCGGGGGAGAGAACTGGAGATTTCATTCGGGTCAAAAAAGGGAAAATAGAACAGTTTTGTTCGATTTTGCAAAGTCATGATATGCCAAAGAGGCACGGTGGAGTAATGGACAGCCGCTAGGATTGTGGAAGCGGAGATTAGGGTTCGAATTTTAGTCGAACTTACCTGCTAAATCAATTACATTCACTTACTCGGAAAAGGTATGATTTCTCTGCCTCTCTCCCCAGCTATGAGTAAATAGCAGGACAGACCAGATTCTATAGCTTTGAATGGCAACTGGTCTACCGCAGAAAGAAATGGCAACCTACTGTGGGGAAAAAATCTAACTCGTCAGTCATGATAGATTAAGCGTATATCACACATGGCACATGACTGACTGATTGATGCTATAACATCTGTTTCACTTATAACTGGAATAAAATTCATCTTTCAAAAAAAAAACAAAAAAAACAACAACAATCCAAACATTATGTCAGAAAAGGAACAGAATTTTGGAAATTAAGACATATCCGCCTTAATCTCCTGACCTCTCTCCCATTGGATTAGTACGGGATTAATTGGATAAGGTTAGAATCGCTTTTTTAGTGCTTGAGGTCAGCCATTTACTTTTTTTTCAAGTATTTGTAAAGCTTTAAGACAGATTTAAGATTTATTGATGAAAGCAAAATATGATTCTGTTGAATGATAACTATTTATAGTGTGTAATTTTGTCAAAATGAAATCAAACACACTGCAGCTACTGAAATTTTAGGTAAGTCTGATGAACCCGAATAGCGGCCTATCTTATTCTCTAGGAAGAAATTCTAGCATGCATTTCTGTGTTTTGTCTATACATTCGTGGACGGTGTATTTTTGCAGTCATTCCCCAATGTATTGGAACCAGCATTTAGTTTAAAAAAATACAAAAATAATTATATTTTTATTAAAGAAATGCAGGGTGGCCCCCCAAAATTTTGCCTGTAGTCTACATGGGTGCTTCAGCATGGGTTAACGGTAGGCAAGATGCCATATCATATCTTCTCTGAATGCCCCATACTAAATTTAGTAAATTAAATAAGAGCCTCACTGTAGTGTTATGATCAACAAGCTCGACATTAGTATTGTGTTCTGTTCTCACCGTGGCTGACTTATGTTTAACTTTGTGACAAACTAACTTTCGTAAATAACGGTCACATCTCAGCGGTGAGCGATGGTTAACGAGATAATCTTTTTGATCATTAATAGTGAGTAGCGAGTTCAATCTTCATTGGTGCTCCATAAATTCGGCCTTGTATCAAAGTATGCTAGTCTTACTATTAAAATTGTATCTATTCGCGAGCACGCGTCTCTGCGAGTGGAAACATTTCTTGTTAATTCTATGAAAAAAATTTTCCAAATGTCATAGTATTTCGGAGTTTGCCAAAAGTGTTTCTCATTCTTTTGGTCACAAAGAATTATGAAGTCGATATTAGGTACATTCAAGATGTTTGACTGATAATTTTGGCAACTGCTTCGGTGCCGCACAATTACAAGAGAACTTCTTGTTACGAATTTACTTAAAAATTCCTCGTTTCTCTTATGATCTGTTCATTGTATTCTCGGCATTCTTTTGAAGAAACATGTCTTTGTTTGCTCCAATCAGCTTTTCATTTGTAAGAGGACAGTCCAACATTCATTACGGTACATTAGTATAACCTTCCCCATCCCATGCCGGGTAGGGCTATCATCTCTCTGTTGTGCATTTGTCATCCAGCAGAGTGCAACTCAATTATGTCTCTGCCTGCGGACAGAGACACAGTTGGAGAATAAATACTATGAGGTTGCCGGTGTCGGAGAACAGCTGCCTGGTCACGGAAAAGAGCTGACTGCAGCTGTACCCCGCTCATTGCACTTGAGATGAAGGATCGGTACTGATACCAATGCCACCGCAACCATTTTTTTGTGTGTGTGTGGTGGGGGGAGGAGCAATTATTGATGTTCGCCCGGGTTTATTCGCTCGGGTTCCACTTATTAAACTCGACCTTATATCACATAATCTCAGTGGAGAGACTTTGGTAAATATTACTTTATAGAAGGATTAATATCAAATAGCAATTTAGTACTCTTTTTCATTGTCTCTAACAATATTTAATTGTTTCTTAATAGTTTTTCAAATATGGAAACATATTTTTTTCTGTAACTATTCTGGTTTTAAAAAAAAATTTTCTACATTTTATTTTTTTTAACTTGTTTTTAAAAAGTGAAATACTTTTATTTTAAGGTAGCTGTATTAGAAATATTTCTTAGTATTAAAATCATTCGATTCGAGATATTAGATCTCTATGCAAGTGTATAATTAGAAAGATGTTAACCATAACTATTCTGTGTTATTATTTCATTCATCCTGTTATTGAACCATGGAATATTGTCCTGAAATATTTTATAGAATTTAAACCGTATGTCTGTATTTGGTTTATATATTAAAATGATTTCTTTGGAATGTAGAATTTTTATTATAACAGAAAATTAGGGAAGGTTTATTTTCACATCAATCGAATAAAGTTAACTATTGGTATAAGTACTGATAAGTATCAACCGGAGACAGTTTGTTATTGGTATGATAAGTACTGATAAATATTAACCGAGGCCAGTTGGGCATTGGTATGATAAGTACTGATAAGTACAAACCGGGGACAGTTGGGCATTGGTATGATAAGTACTGATAAGTATCAGCCAAGGACAGTTTGTTATTGGTATGATAAGTACAGATAATTATTGACCAGGGACAGTTGCGTATTGGTATGATAAGTACTGATATGTATCAAAATTGGACTGTTGGGTATTGGTATGATAAGTACTGATAAGCAACAAACGTCGATATTTGTGTATTGGTATGATAACTACTCATAAATATCAAACGTGGACAGTACTGATAATTATTAATCAGGGACAGTTGGGTATTGATATGATTACTGATAAGTATTAACCAGGGACATTTGGTTATTGGCATGATAAGTACTGATAAGTATCAATCGAGGACAGTTGGGTATTGCTATGATAAGTACTGATAATATCAACCCGTGGCAGTTTGTTATTGGTATGGTAAGTACTGATAATTATTAACGGGGGAGATTTGGGTATTGGTAAGATAAGTACTCATAAGTATTAACCGGAGACTGTTGGATATTGGTATGATAAGTACTGATGTATCAACCGTGGACAGTTTGTTATTGGTATGATAAGTACTGATAAGTATTAACCGGGGACAGTTGGGTATTGGTATGATAAGTACAGATAATATCAACCGTGGACCGAACTGAGAAGTATTAACCAGTGACAGTTGGGTATCGCTATGATTACTGATAAGTATTAACCAGGGGTAGTTGGGTATTGGTATGATAACTACTCATAAATATCAAACGTGGACAGTACTGATAATTATTAACCAGGGCCAGTTGGGTATTGGTATGATAAGTACTGATAAGTATTAACCGAGGACAGTTTGTTATTCGTATGATAAATACTGATAAGTATTAACTGGGGACAGTTGGGTATTGGTAGGATAAGTACAGATAATATCAACCGTGGACCGTACTGAGAAGTATTAACCAGGGACAGTTGGGTATTGATATGATTACTGATAAGTATTAACCAGGGAT
Organism: Acanthosepion lycidas; assembly: GCA_963932145.1. Lineage (NCBI taxonomy): Eukaryota > Metazoa > Mollusca > Cephalopoda > Sepiida > Sepiidae > Acanthosepion > Acanthosepion lycidas. The sequence goes on along the minus strand of OZ010586.1, from coordinate 97,747,885 downwards.
ATTTGGGTATTGGTATGATAAGTACTGATCAGTATTAACCGAGGACAGTTGTGTATTGGTATGATAAGTACTGATAAATATTAACTCGGGATAGTTTGTTATTGGTATGATAAGTACAGATAAGTATTAACTGTGGACAGGTGGGTTTTATTATGATAAGTACTGATAAATATCAAAGGTGGAGAGTTGGATATTGGTATGATAACTACTGATATGTATTAACCGAGGGCAGTTGCGTATTGGTATGATAAGTAGTGATAAGTATCGACACGGGAGAGTTGGGTATCATTATGATAAGTATTACCTCGGGACATTTGGGTATTGGTATGATAAGTACTAATAAGTATCAAACGTGGACACTGAGGTATTGGTATTAACCGGGGACAGTTTCGTATTAGTATGATAAGTATTAATAAGTATAAACCAGTGACTGTTGGGTATTCGTATTATAATATTGATATGTAGTAACCTGGGACATTTGGTCTTAGTATGATAAGTACTGATAAGTATTAACTGGGGACAGTTGGGTATTGATATGATAAGTACTGTAAGTATCAAACGTGGACTGTTGGGTATTGGTATGATAACTACTGATGGGTATTAACCGGTGACAGTAGGATATTGGTACGATAAGTATTGATATGTATTAACCGGGGACATTTCGGTCTTAGAAAGATGAGTACTGATAATTATTAACTGAGGACATTTGGATATTGGTATGATAACTACTGATATGTATCAAACGTGGACAGTTGGGTATTGGTATGATAAGTACTGATAAGTATTAACCTGGGATAGTTGTGTATTGTAGAATAACTATTGATAATTATTTTCCGGGGACATTTGGATATTGTATGATAATTACTGATAAGCGTTAACCGGAGACAGTTGGGTATTGGTATGATGAGTACTGATAAGTATGAAACATGGACAGTTGGGTATTGGTATGATAAGCTCTGATAAGTATCAACCCGGGATAGTTGGGTTGGTAGAATATGTAATGATAAGTATTTGCCGGGGACAGTTGGTTATCGGTATGATAAGTACTGATAATTATCAGACGTGGAGAGTTGGATATTGGTATGATAAGTACTGATAAGTCTTAACCGGGTACAGTTGGGTATTGGCATGATAAGTACTGATAACAAAATGTAGATTTGTGACTTGCACCAACTTTTGAGCATTTAGTTTAAAATATCGTGTAATGTCAAGCATCAGAAAATTGTAGTTTTTGATACATTTCGATATGAAATTGCTTAAACAATTCATAATTTAAATCCAGAAAAGTTTATCAATTTATATTATTCAAATAAAATGAATAGAATATTTCAAAATTAAATTGAAATTGTAGACACCTACCCCAAACCCAACATCTTAGATAAGCTGCATTTTACCACATTAATTGAGATACGTCAGCTATAATATTGCAATTTATTGTAAACATTTCTATTTTTCTGTTTTCAATGAAAGAAAATCAAGGAAGTATGAACTCTGTTAGGAACAAATTAAGGTATGATGATTTTAATAAAAAAAAACTACCGTTGTAATTAGAACAATGCTCTAAAAATCTACTGGTTACTAATAGTGTATTTTTTTTTAAATTTCTATTATATAATAATTGTAAGGCATAAAGTTATAAAAGACATGACAAAAACATGAATGTTGTGAGAATAATAAGAATTTTTATTTTTGCGTCATATTAGACTGCTCTACATAAGATCCGTTTAATGCAAAGGAAGGCTTCATTTCATAACAAACAACTTTTGTAATCATGTGTTTATGCCTTGCTTCAATTTCAAAGACTGGTTGGGGAGCTGTAGTTGTTAATTTTACTGTTCTTCGACACTTTGTGAGTGTGACGCCAAATCAGGCAACTCTAATTTTCTCCCATTCATTGATTACTCCAGAAGTTCATAATCTGAAAATTCTTCTGTGAAAACAGGTTCACAAACTCCATTTTTGAACAGGTCGATACATTGAGAGAAATATGTTGCATCAAAATTTATCTCGGATATTTTTAGCCTCTTATTGGTTACCTTCCCATTCCTGAAAAAAATAAAAAATCAGTTAAATTAAAATTAAAATTTAACCTTATTTGTCTTAATTAAGATATTAAAATTAAGATAGTACTTTAAAATGAAAGTATAAATCAATGAAATCATTTAATCAATATTATTAGAATTACTTACCTAATGGCTAAGATTGTTTTTATAGCTTCTTCTCTCACTTTCAGTTCATCTGATTTCAGTATTGCATACAACATATTTTCTGATAGGAAACCAAAAGCATTTTGCTGAATATTTTAATGCAATCTCCTGAATTTCAGGTGGTAGTTCCTTAATTCTTTGCAACATATTGAAAATATACAGTTGCTGGTTATGACATTTATTGTACCTTTTAATTTCAAACCTGCTAACTGCATACACTCCAACAATAAACTGGGTCAGACTGTGTACTTTTGAAAATATGTTTTTAGGTTAAATACCTCTGACCCACAAGCACTTTCGTCTGGTGGCTAATGTTAAACATCTTGATTGATTTAACGGTCCAATATTCCATGCAGCATATGAATGGTGGACTTTTATTGTGTGCAGTTATTCTTGATGTTATTTAGCAGCATTCTCTGTGTAGAGTTAGTTGTGGTTTCAAAATCGCCCAGCCCTACACAACATGCCTGTGGTTAAATACACGTTTTTAGATATTTGTCATTTTCCCACTTTCGCTCTCTTTTATAACCATCTCTCTTCCCCTCTCTCTTTCTCCTCCCTCTTCTTCTCTCTCTCTCTCTCTCTCTCTCTCTCTCTCTCTCTCTCTCTCTCTCTCTCTCTCTCTCTCTGTACGTGTCTCACTCGGTACCTTTTTGTGTAACTTTGACAATCACGGAGGCCTTGCACAAACCACGTTCCCTAGGCAAAAACATTATCTCCCTCTCTCTATATCTTTCTCTCTCTCTCTCTTACCCTCTCTCTCACTTTATTCAAGGATTGTATCACTAGAGTAGTGGATCTGGGTGTGTGCGCACGCTTTCTTTGTCTGTGTCACCGGTAAGGAATTGTTCTGTTTTTTTCGACCCTTTGGAATAATGTCCATAGATCATCTCTCAATCTACCTTCCCTCTTTCTCCTTTGATTTTACACAATTTCTTTCGAATTAAATCGACTTCGATTTTCTCACATACATCAAAGACGGGCAACTTCCCTATTCAGTTTTCTTTATTTTGCATTGTTTTCTCGCACAGAAGAAAAATAATTCATTTTAAAAAGATAACGATTGTTGAATACTGATCAAAATCAGTTTTATTCTCATTAACAATCATTACAAATACAAATTATTCTACTTCAAATAATGAACATGACTTATACAAATAATACGTAAAAGTATAATAACATATCACTGCTCATATATATATATATATATATATATATATATATATATATATATATATATATATACATACATACACACACACACACATATATATATATATATATATATATATATATATATATATATATATATATATATATATATATATAGTTGCAATTATTTTGATATTGTTAAGATTGGATAAAAATTATTTAAATAGTTAGTGGGTAGTGTTACATGTATGTTTTTAACAAATATATTATTATTATTGTTGTTTTTAATACATTAACTTTTTTGTAGTTTTGTATTTTGCATGTCTTTCTCTTAGCGTTTTGAATGAAATAAAGGGTATATTACAGTATTTTAGAGGTGTTTGTATGCATATATCTTCTTCCGCTATATATTAAGTCCATATTCTTCTTGAATAAAATCCTACAATTATTCCAGATTTTATTCTGTTACATGGGTGATAATAGAAATTTATGAGGTCATTCTTGTTCGTTTTCTGTAAGCCTCCAACTGAAGATCTTTATTAGTTCTATGTAGCATGATATCTCCGAGGGTAAAGTGTTGTTAGTCTTAGATTCATAAGTAAAATCTCTTGTTCGTTCAACATTATTAAGTTGGTTAATAAAATCGAGTAAATCTGTGTATGTGGATATATTAATAGAGTATAATTAATATAGCTTAAGTATGAAGAATTTTGTGATGAAAATGGGTATACAAAGATGTCGCTAAGAGGGGACCTTATCGGAAAGCCAAATTTTTGTCTATAAAAACTGTTATCGTACTTGAAAAAGGCATTGATTAGTGATTAATCTGGATATTTTTATGATCTTCTGTTTAAGAATATGCAATTGCGTTTTTGTTTTTGTTAAAATTAAAAAAAGTATATGCTATTTATATATATATATATATATATATATATATATATATATATATATATATATATATATATATATGTGTGTGTGTGTGTGTGTGTGTGTGTGTGTGTGTCTGTATTTGTGCTCTTGCTTGAGCGGGTGTATGCTAGGATTAATTGTTCTGCTTATGTTAACTCTTAAGCTGTCAATTTCACACGCCTTTCATATTCTTAATTTTTCAAATTTCGCAAGTTGTTGATATTTTGCAGATAAACACACAGGAAATCAATTTAAATATATAAAATTTTATCGGTGGTAAATTTTACCGTCAATCTAGCTTCAGGACTTTAACCATCGGGGCTCTCCACTATCTCCTCTCCTTTGAAGCTCTTCGTGAAGTTTGTAATTTTTTCTATCGCTACTAATCCCTGTTCAGCCAACTGTTTACAGGAATTCATTTTGCAGTTTATATGCTGCTTTCTTTTGTTCTGTCTTGTCTTAAGGAATAAATGCCTATCTTTTATCGTCCTTTCCTTTTACTGTTACTTTATTTGGCACAGTCGACCCATAGGAGGACAGATGACGTCGGCAAGTTAAGAGTGGTACAATTAAATTTACATCCTTTAAGACTGTTTAAGATAGTTGACAAATAACTTTCTTCTGGGTAAATGCTACAAGGAAAAATCTCTGACTCGGGATTTTGAACAACATTAACGGACATAACATTAACATCTGTTAAGTGCCATACACGATACACAGTTGGGCGATCATATCTCGATCCTTGACTAACTAGGCAGAAAATTATCCCACAATCGGTTGCCGTTTGTTTCTACGTTAGACTGTTTGTCAAGAATGGTTATAGTAACCAGTATGTCCTGCTATTCAATCTACAGCGATGAGATAGATTCCTACCTTTCCCAAAGGTATTTGCACGAAAATGAATGTAACTAATCCGACTGGAATTCGATCTCTAATCTCCGATTTCTCATTCCGTGACGCTATACATTACAACACTGCGTTTATTATTTTACACATGGAAGTGATTTGGCCATATCGTGTGGAAAAGGAAAGGAACCATATCCATTGTAGGTATAATATTTACTTCGCCTCCTCACTGAGACGTGATGTGGCTCAAACCTGGGTTTATTGGGGGAAACTCGGGAGCGAAAACTCGGTCCAAGGATAAACATTCCCCAAACCACCAAACCGATCCCTTTTTCTAATGAGAGAGCGCACTCAGCGGCGACTTCGTCAAAGGACAGAGTCTCAGTTGATGAAAATAATACTGTGAGATGCCCAGCCCTGAGGAACAGCTGCCCGAGGCCGCCCCCTTTCTTTGCACCAGAGAGGGGGATCGGTCCTCGCATCGAGGCTAGCGTAAGCGACGGTTGCAGGGGCTGCGGGCAATTTTTGTTCCTTGTCCGATTGTACGCGCTCGGGTCCTCACCTTAAAAAAAAGACCTTGTGTCACAACTCGTCTTAGTGGGGAGACAGAGTAAATACATAGAAACGCCGTTGAACAATACTGGTGCCAAACGCCTTCGAATAACATTCGCACTAATAGT
>OZ010586.1:97704591-97732091 GCA_963932145.1 Acanthosepion lycidas | reverse complement strand
AGGTATTATAACTATTTATACAATTTACATAGTTCGGACTCTTGTCCTCAATTCTATTGTCACATTCACAACATTTCGGTCGTTGAACCATATGGCCTTCTTCAGGTGATATTTGTTTAAATTTCAAACCGAACCCAGAATAGTCAATCTTCTGAAACCCCAACATACAGATTAACTTTTCTGAGTTCGATTCGAAATTCTAAATGTTATATTAATATGTTGTAATTCCTGGGATTATCCGTTTGTTATTTAATAAAAATCGAAAATCTATGCCCCAGTTTATGTCTAATAGAAATTTAATTTAATATTAGTTTAGGCCTACTGTAAAAAAATAATAGCATATTTAAAACCCTTATTATTGCTACAATATTTTCGAATGTGAATCTTTACATACATTTTTTAATCAATATCACCCCATGGAAGGCACTAAAGTTACTAAGATACAAAGGGTTACAGGGTGTGGAAGAATATTAATAATGAGCTGGAAGAGGAAAGAGTAATCAGGAGGAAATAGATAGAGATTGACATTGTATTAAAATTTTTGCAGATTAAAGTTGGCTGGAATGCATGAAGCTGGAAGTGAGTACGATAAGCAAGAAGTGCCAGAAAAGTAAATGTTAGCATAGATTTCACGGTTACATCACGACAGGTCAACTGTAAATTGATGAGATCTCGATACAAGTCTCGTGCTGTGCTTAAATTCGAAGAGTCTCGACGCCATAATGAAGAGCTCATCGGAACAATTACCATGAAAGTATTTATAGAAAAAAAACAAAAAAACAGAGAGGAAACCCTACGGTTGTGGAAAAGTCACTGAAACCGATTTCTACTTACTATTTCAATTACTTGGGCACCTAGAGGTGGTGTAATGGTTAACAAGCTTGTCTCGCAAGAACAATTACGAGTGAGTTCAACCCTCACTGTGTGCCCCTTACTTTCGGTCTTGTGCTGCATCTAAGCCGGGCTTAGAAAATCACTACTATTTCAATTACTTAACAACAACAGAAAACTGATCCTCAACTTTTTATCCAGATGATTTTTTCACTGATATTAATTAAACCACTTTGTCAAAAATGATGGTGTTTTTTATTATTTTGTAAGTTTTCGCATGCCAACCTTCAAATATGTTTTTTTTTTTTTCTGGTTATTATATTAAAATATATTAGGTTGGTGCAAAAATAATGACGAAATAATGTCGTTTTTTGACGTTAAAAAATACGTCAAAAAACGACATTAGTACGTCATTATTTTTGCACCAAACTAATACTTATCCTAATTGGTTTATTGCTCAATAACAATACAAAACCCATGATCATCTTCATGTCAATTTGTTTAGTGGCATATCTATGTAATTTTTGTGGGGAACATTAGTAATTTCTTTTACAAAAAATGGTATTTTTTTTTCTTTTTTAAAAATATATTGCTGTTAATTTTTTTTTCTTTTTCAAAAATGTACTGCTGGTAAATTTTAACTATGAAAATGTATTGCAGGTATTTTTAATATAAAAATGTATGTTTATACTTTCAAAGATTTTTTACCCCAGTTTGGGGTTTAACTATTTGCCCATACCTGTGAGCTTAACATGGACAACCACCGCAGGTCAGGGTGGACTTAGGAACAAGAATAAATAAAATGTGGTTCCGCGCTCCTTAAAAACTTCCTAATCAGAAGCCAGGACGTTCTTTATGTCAAGCAGAATCTTATATTAATACTAGTTTGCCTAGTCTATCAAAAATGATTTCATATTTTGTAACGTCCTAACGATTATCACAATATTTCCAGATGTGACAATTTAAACATATATATCCACTTCTCATATTAATGTACAGTAATCTTGAAGCAGGATTAGTTAATTCCTTAATAACAACATAAAACTGATGCTCCATTTTATATCTGAGTGTCCCATTGATATTATTTTATCTATGCATGGATTCCATAGTAAAAAAAAAAAAACAGATCACCGACTTTATATCCATGGTAATCTTTTATTGATACGGATTTCCCCACATCATCAAAAATGATGGCATACACTACTGTTTTTCCTTAACAAAAAGTGTTCATATTTCAATCTTTACATCATTATTACCACCAGTGCTTTGATTGATTCAATCGTCACCCGAGGGTAGAATAAACGGACAACCTGTCATGCTCGTTCACACTTTCTCTAAAAGCATTGAGGGTGCGACATTTTTCATGTTCTGATGGCTGTATCCCTGAGTTGATAGATTAATGATGCTTTCTGTAACTATTGTTGTTGTGACCTGCTTTTTCATAGAGTTGCTTTTTTCGAGCCTTGGCTTCATAAATATCTCGGAGACTGCCACCTGACCTCAGCAGTGTAATGCTGGTAACTCTAGTACAGAAGATTTTACAGATAATACACAAAATATATACCGATAATCATAGTGAATTATATACTGAGGTACTGAAAAGTTGTAGACTAGACACTATTTGATATTTATTCCTTTGAAATACGGAAACGGTGAACGGTTTCAGACCAAGAATATTTGATCAGCTGCCTCTTACATAGATTCACAAACAATTACAGGATATTTTCTGTTAATCCTCCCTAAAAGAAAAAAAAATTATATTTTCTAAAATTCACACGAAATTATTTGAGAGGAAGGCCCTTTCCATTCACATTGGATTGACTTTTGCGAACGCTCCAGCGGGCGATTAGAGTGCGCTATTTTTTAAGGTTGGGGTCTCCGTCCGTTAGCACTCACCCCGATAAAGAAGTCGAAAGCAGATTTTTTCTTTTGCTTTTAATTGTAAAAGATTCCTTGTAAGTACCGTGAATATCATCCGCACTTACGAAATGTGAAAAACTCCCTGATTTTTGGTATTTTATTATTCAGATGGTTGGAGTTGTTACGAGGCAAGCTAAACAAATTTTGATTTAAAATTTATAATTTCAAAAGAGTGACAGAAATTTTATTTAAAAAAAAAAAAAGAAACTCTGATTTATAATTTCCTGGGGTGAATTTATATTTGCTATACTTGATTTTACATTATTTGTGGCGAGTTAACAGAAAAGATCCCAATTATATTTTTTTTGATAGATTTAAAAATATTGCTTTTCCTTTTTAGTATTCTTCTTATTCATTTTTCTTCCTTTTCTTCTTCACTTATGTAATCAAGTAGTGTTTATTCCTGTATCAACAGAACTTCTTTTAGAAGCTCACTATACTTGAAACCAAAATAAAACTTCCAGTAGATTTTCTGCAGTTTTTCTTGTAAAATAACTGGCCGTATTAACCAATGACCTTAATTTCTACTAAGCGCCACTGTTTCTAGAATACGAAAAGCTTGTACTATTACATTTTTTTTTCAAACAGAATAAATCAATCAATCGTCTCACAAACGATCACTTATCTTTTCTCGTTATATTGAACCGATGTTCTTAGGAAAATAAAAAGAAAAGCAAGTTATCTTCTTCAACTCATTGATTAGATTATTTTGTTTAAATCAGACTAATTTGTTTTGGTTTTTTTCCCCGTTTTCCGAATTATTTTTTTAGTCAGATACTTCGTACTTCGAGGGGGAATTTAGAAAGATTTAGATATTTTTGCTCAGATATACAAACGATATTTTTCTTTCTACGTTCACCTAAACATTCATCTGTAAATTTCTTCTGCATTATTCTCTTCGAAGTGCTTGCAAATTAGTCTCTGTGTCTGTTATAATTTTGAGGCCATGAAATCAGTTTATATCGTTTCGCTTTTAAAGTGTCTACATGCTGGCCTCTTTAAGGTTTGATGTCGGGGCATTCTATGTCTATTTCTTTAATTTTTTACAACTTTTTCAGTTGTATTTCAAAACTAATTGATAATCTTCCTATTCACTATTTCTCTGTAGCAGGGACTATCGCCTCTTATACGTATTCTTTATTTAAATATGTCCAGCTTCGACACACTTTAAGTTGTATAAAGCTCCGGATAAGTTATATCTGCCTTTGTATTTTCACTACATTCTCTAATTTTATATTTACGCTCCAAATCAACTTATACTAAATTGTTTCTCTTAAATGATTCAAATATTCTTTATTCTTGTTTACTCATAAGCGCTTTTTAACACCGGAAATATCTTTCCAACCATATTCGTTCCTCTGTATCAGGCCATTTATCATATTTTTTCTTTGCCTTTTTTCAGATGCAAATTCGTCAACATCATTTGTTTAATGAGAACTAATAAACAAGCCAATATTACAACGCCGATTCATTTGCATGGCTAACAAAAGAATTAAATAGGGACATTACTTTTATTCGATTTAATTTTTTATTGATGCAATTCAAAACTCTTGCTTGTTATACATTGTTGTACATTAAGGTAGGTTGATTCTACCGTTTTCCCCAAATCAATTGTGGACAAGTCTAGATAGTTGGAACTTAATGAGATAAAAACTCACACCAAATTTTGGATCCCTAGCTTCGGATTCCTTTTGGGGAAATGCAATCAAATATCTGCATTGAAAATAAATCATTCATTTTGGTAATATTTGATTGTAAAATGTTATTATTTCAACAGTAAACCAAAAATGCTATTTTAATAAATAGATTTTATATTTTATATTACATGAAAAGTAATTAAATTCAAATATTTATATTACCATATCATCAAATTCTTAAATGTAAGAGCGTTTAGAAGCAATGGACGGTCTTAGTTGACAACTGTAATAACAAAGGAGAGTAAGAAAAGTCTTAAGCAAGCTTTATTCTGCTTAGTGACTACATATAGTCCTCTACAAACGAAAGCGTTCTCCAAAGGAAGGTAATCATAAAACACTCCCGATTACTTTATTACAACACCAGAAGGTTTTTTTCAAGAATGTTTCTCTTTTACTTCAAATCCCTAAAAAACATGTGAAGCTTCAAATATTAATTTCACTGCTCTTTCAATACACTGTTAATGTGAAGGAAAATCAGGCAATGCTAATGTTGTGTTATTTATAAGAGATGCTTGAATTTCATATTCTGAAAAGTTCTCAGTGCTTGAAGGTTCATGAATTCCATTTTTGAAATATAATGATTATTCGGACTAATATTATCGATTTTCATAAATTCTACTTGTGACAAATCACGATAGTCCATTTGACACAACTTACATAGTGGTCTTGTAAAAGCAGTCGGGCTTCTTGTTGTACCATCAAAATATTTAAAAACAGCTCTGAATGGTAGTTTTTTTCTGGTGTAATAAACAGCCAATTGTATTCAATTTTCAATGGGTCTTCTTCTCCAGAGCAGTTACAAGGCCCACGTTACATGATGTATTTGTATTTGTGTAATCCAGAAGGACAGACTTAAGGCTGTCTATACTATCAAATTCTTCCAAAATACTAAAAGCTTCTTATATTACACCAACACCAATGGCCCCTGTAGTTTCAACTACTCTATGGATCGGGTATTTTCTAGTTTTAGTTCCTGTCTCTTGAGTAAATGTGAAATGGTGGTCTGGAGCCCTTTCTTTTTTTTTTTAGTTTAATGTCACCATTTTCCCTTATAACATCTTTGTACAGTGTAACCCGGATAAAAGAGACCATGATATAAGAGAAACTCGGATATAAGAGAGATTTTCTATGGTCCAAAATTAGAGCCATACTTACCTAAACAAAATAGACCAAACCCTGATATAAGGTAAACCCGGATATAAGAGACTTATCCGGTCCAAACAACTCTCTTATATCCGGGTTACACTGTACAGCAAAATCTTTTTATTAATCTTGCCATCAACTCCTCCTAAACAGAAGCTTTTTAATATCTTCTGTGTGTCTTTCAAGTGTCATTACTTATATTTTAGCCTTTTCTCTTTCTGTTTTTGACTTATCAGTTATGATGTCTTTAAGATCAATCCTGGATTTAGAAGATCCATAACCTATAAACCCAAAAGAAAGACATAACAAGAGATGCAGCAAGATTTGATAAAACATTTGTCCTATGTTGATCTACATACATTTTAATAAAATGTTCCAAAGAATATTACTCTAGGCAATAATAATAAATTAAGCTACCCTTCAATTTATATTTTTCTTACAAAATTCGCAAATGAGTAGGTTTTTTTTTACTTATATTTCTTATATATTTCTTCAAAAAATTTTATGTAAATAAAACGAAACAAGCAGACTACTGTCCGAATCTTTGTTTCTGTTTTCTCAACGCTTCGAACTTTGAGCTCACCAGTGATTTCCGGGAATTTTGAACAGAACCCTTTATTTAATCTACATTGGGGTGGAAAAGGGGCGAGGATTAACTGAATAATGCTAAAGAAAAATTAAACGAGTTATCAATCTTATGTTGGTGTGTCGACGTGCTCCGCTCCTCCGCGATTCACTGAACCTTTGTTGCCATCCAAGGTCGAGTGTTTCTGCATATACACTCAGATATCTATGTTCACAGGTTAGTCCACTTGGCCACAATTGAAATCAGCAGAGAATAAAAACAATTGCTTTTCCAGACACTATGTTTGGGAAAATAGCGACAATACGAATTCTCACTTAGCCGTCTATATTGTCCATTGGCTGAATTGGTATCTCCTAAACGACTGGCCACAGAAAGAATACTCTTTCATTCCCTGACCGTCAAGGCGACTCCTGATTTCTCATTGCTGTTTCTTTCTTCTTCTCTGACTGCCAGTCCCTTACTCACTGCCCGTTGTCCACCAAGTCATTTATTCCTGGACATCTCCTCACTTACTAACTCCCTGCCTCTTTGCTAACATGGATACCGGCTAGGGTTTGACCACCCAAATCCGCCCTTTTTTGTTCCGTAAAAAGAGACGACCCATTCGGCTCTTTGGGTGGTCAGCTTCTTCAAAGGACTACTTTTATCTTTATCTAAAATCAGCGACAAAATTTTGTTTACCAATACAAAGCTAGTTGCAGACAGAAATCCTGAAAACTCTGACACTTAAGTTGACTCCAAGATGAACATCCTAAGAAACTCAGATAATTAAGTGAACTTAAAAGGAAAAGGAATTTATCTATACTTCTAAGGATATGTGAGAAATAGTATTGTTACAATTGTTACAATGGATTACCATTCGTAGAGGCGCTTAAGGGTCGAGATAAAAGGGTACACTGCTATATAAAAATGTTTTTAAACAAAAAAAAAATGAATCCTCCGTCAGTAAAAGATATTTTAGGTCATACAGTGACCGATCGAAAACAAATTTTGTGCTGAAATACGGAGGTACAAAATACAGTTGGTTTTACTAGGGTGTGTAGCTTAGTACAATAAAATTTCATTAATTTGTTCAGAAAAATTAGAAGTTGTATCATTTACAATAATGCTACAATATGAAAGCAGTTATTAAAAATAACAAAATACTTATTTCATGAAAATGCAATATTGTGTTTTGCATATGTTTTTTTAAGTTTATAAATTAAAAAAAACAACAGTTTCCAGTTCGTTTTCTTTTTTGCAAGAAGTATAAACGAAACACAAAGCCAAATGCATCAAAAAGTTGGAATTTAGCTCCAGACATAAATATTTACGTATTATCAGTTGTATGTCGTCGCATGCTCAAAAGTAAGAAATACTAAGAATTTATTATTCGCTCTTAAAAAGGAAAAGCAAAAGAAATAAATCTTCTTAACAGATATTGTTTACCATGAAATTCTATAAAATTAATTTAAAGATATTATTAAACCGTAAAATAGGGTTTTTTCAACTTGTTTTTCAAAACAAGTCAGCTTATTCAAATTTCATCAATTGATTGGCGACTTTGCAGAAACAGAGAGTTTGTAACTCTCGGCAAAAATGTTAGCGATAATTTCAAAAATACTAAATATTGTGATGATTTCAAATTCTAGTGGGTGAAAAAGTCAGCTTGTATTTTAACGCAGGAAATTCAGAGATCATTGTGTTTGAGCAGGTTGTCTTAATTGTTTTAATAAAACTACATATTCCAGATTAAATTGTAATGATTTCTACATTGTACGAGTAATTTGTCCGTTGCTACTTTTTAATTTAAACTTTATTTTATGTTTCTATATTATATCCTTTAATTTCCCGATGTTACACCGGAGCGGAACATCGCTTTCCCATTCCATGACTTGAACTGTCCCATATTCACACGAGGAAGAGGCGTTACGCTGTTCTAGCTGAACAAGGCCTAGGCACTGTTTGATTTTTATTTCTATTGGATTGTTTAGCATTTGTATTGCTGTGTATAAAAGTTATAAATCGATGAAAGGCATCTTTATCTAAACATTTATTCGGGAGGAAATTATTAAGCAAATGTACTAAACCGTTTTACTTGCAATATTCAAATCCTCTCTCTTATGATCAATGTACAATTATAGCTGAACAGGCAGAGGGTGACATATACACACGTCAAGATAGATACCAATTTCATCAAATTTACAAGGCCTGAGCCTTAAATTTCCGAGGAGTAGAAGAGTTTATATATATATATATATATATATATATATATATATATATATGAATAAAATAAAAGAGAAACTTATTTTAGTCGGCGTGTTTCGTCCTCTGACGGATTTTATCAAGCCACATTTACCTTGATAAAGTGCATCAGCGGACGAAAATTTGACTGTATAAAAATATATGTTATTCTGCTTTCACAATTGAATACATGGTAGATGATGCTCAGCTTTTGTGCATATACATGTATGTGTGGACATAATTACTAGAGGCAATGATATGTGTGTTTTATGTTGTACTTTGGTGAAGTTATATTTTTGAATATGAAGTTATATGAACCAATGTTATGAATGATTTAGGAATTTGTCATGTTGGTTGGTCGATTTTGTTTAGAGGCATATCAACCTCTATATATTATTTAAGGCCGATATCTAAATATCTTGAACAATATGGCTATAACTAAATATGTTTTGAATGCAATTGTATGGTTTCAACTACAGATAAAATCTATTAGTGGTTATTCTGCTATAAATTTGTATTTCTGGTAATTTTTATACTATCAGAGGAATTAATTTGTTTTGATGTTCACTATTTATCCACACCTTGGGCCCTAACAGTTTATTCCACCTGAGGTCAGAGTGAACCTGAGTACAACAGCAGTTAAGAGATAGTAGTCACGCTCCTCATAACCTCCAGTCTTCAAATCAGTGGCTTTGCTACCCTGATGTCGTTTATCGCAGTACCCAGTACCATCCAAAGAGGGCATACGTTATATTTATGTGGGAGACTTGCTGATACACGTTTTAGAACTTATATACGTATTGATCAGTACCTGTAATTATCTACTGTTACGTAAGTATATTACCTGTTCGTTTTATTGAGTAAACGTAATAGATTGAGTTAATTGAAATATATATTCAGAATTTTAGATTTCTATTTTCTGTCGGTATATATGCGGATACGTTTATGCTTTTTCGTGTTCTGATGTGTTTATGATGTGTGTACGATGCGTGTATGTGATATTTTTCTTAACTATTAAGGCCTAGACTTATGTATGTTCTTTGGTGTGAAATTCCGAGGAGCGTTGGGAAAATGAAAGGAGACTGATTATTACCAACCAAAACCGAACACCTGTCGTCAAAAGCGCATCAAATGTTTCGCCGCCATTTTTTGTTATTTTTGTTGTTACATTTACTTTTACTGTTCTGCCTTTCCTTTACATTTTTTTTTTTTTTACCTTTAAATATATCAGCTCTCATACTTTCTTTGGTCTCCATTAACTTTAGCTTTTCTGCGATTTCCATTTACCGTTCTCGCTTCTTCATTTTTCGTTTCGTCATTACATTTTTTTTACGTTTTTTTTTTTTTTTCAATTTTTTTCATACTATTTTCATAAGATTCATTCACTCTTTTCTTTTACTATTTTTTTCGTTTGCTTTCCGGCTTCTGTTTTCTTCTACATTTCTATTCCCTGTGTTAGATCAACTACCGTTCGCCATTTGGTCTCCAGTAAGTTTAGCTCTTCTAAGATTTTCATCTACCCTCCCCACATTTCTTCAATTATCGTTTCTTCGTTCATTCTGAAGTTTTCTTTTGATTTTTTTTTCGTTTCCTTCTTTATTTTCTTAATTTTTTTCTTCTTTTATTACCGAGAATTCTTCTTTCATTGCATTCTCTTTAGAAAAATTTCCCTATTTTTCTTTCGTTTCTCCGGGTCATTTTATTCACTTTTCATGAGTTTGTAATTTCCTTTCTTTATTCCGAATTTATTTCTTTGATTCACCCTCATTCTATAATAGATTCGTCCACATTTCATTTCATTCCTCAGGCCCTGCCCGCCCCACCCGCCATTTACATCAACATACTTACTAAACAGACATTGCGCAAAATATATAAATATATGCCGTCTTCAATAAACCCATGAGTTGTGCAATACATTATATATAAACATGCACACGGAGAAACAACCTCACACACATATATATATATATATATATATATATATATATATATATATATATATATATATATATAATAACTTACATTAATTTCACAATTCTGAGTTTCATACCGAAGCAATTTTCAAGTCCTGGAATTACAGCACTTGAAAATTGCTTCGGAATGAAACTTGCAGTTGTGCTATTAATATAAGATATTATTTATATTTCTTAACATATATATATATATATATATATATATATATATATATATATATATATATATATTAAATAGCTCTGGTACTTAACCTTGAGCACTGTTCTTTCTTACACTACAGAGTATTTATATGTATTTCTTTCTGATCGATCGCTCGTATACCTACCTATATTTTCCCTTTCGGTTACATATATATATATATATATATATATATATATATATATATATATATAGGTTTTAAAAATGATGGAGTGCCTTCATTTTCTTTAAAATGAAACTTTTTCGTCCAACACTTCTTCAGAAAGATTCGTTGGAATAAAACCCAAATATAGAAAATTGTAGTCATAAACGGCGAAAGTAAAAACTTGCATGGGGTGTACATAGGAGTACATTTATTGCGAAAAAATAAATTTATTAATTAATTAATAAATTTATTTTAGCTGTGACTGCTTATTTACACCCTATGAACTTTTTCCACTTCGGCTTTTATCATTTTTTTCTTTTTTTTTTTTTTCGTATATTTGTGTTTGTTTTTTTTTTCAACGAATCTTTCTAAAGATGTCTTGGATATAAAAGGTTTCCTCCATCATTTTAAACCCCCCCCACACACACATATATATATATATATATATATATATATATATATATATATATATATATATATAAATTTCAAACATACTTGGTTGAATAATATCCACATCTCTTGTCTAACTTTTCAAAATTTCTGAATTAGTTGTTTTATATAAATCCGTAAATTTACCGAAGTTGTGTTTTTCGCCAAGTTCTTTCGAATGTTACTATATCCGTTTTCAAGTATTCTGTTTTGTGTATGTTTATGTAAATGCTTATGGCAAATAATCAGACACAAAATACAATCCCTAAAAACGAATGTAGCAATATACGAAAGTACCTTGAGGAAGAAAAAATAAAAATGTGCTTTGGGAAATTTACAGATTATATAAAACAACTAATCTGAAGATATGATAACGTTAATAAAAAAGAAAACATTAATAGACAGAAATTGTTGATATTAATCAGTCTATCATGTTTGAAAGAATTCCTGCAGGAGAAAACGTGGATCATCTACTCAAATATGGGTACCACTAAAAAATAATATTTAAAGGAATAAAAATATGTCAGATTAATTAATAAATATTTATATTCAAAGATTTGCTTTAAATTTCGGTTACGAATGTGACCAGTTATACCTATAAAGAAATTTGAACGGGTACAACGCGCTTTAAAGACAGATAGAACCTTGCTTAAGTGGTCAAAAGTATGTCTAATCAACCAACGGTTTCTCCTGCAAAGGAGGACTCAGTTTCGAATCCTGCTGGAGAGCGCATTTTTCTTTAATAAGTTATCTAGAATGTTTAAACCGGTAAACGAAATAAACTACTTTTTTTTTAAATAAACGGATCGTCTTCACAAATATGAACAACAAATAACGTTTAAAATAATAAAAAAAATACGTCGGTTTAATAGATAAAAAAAATAAAGAAACGCGCGATGTTGGGTGTCATAGAAAAGGTGGAGGAGGATGTGAAGAAGAAAGTTTCTTTGGATCCGGAAATGTAATTAATGATATTTCCGGATCCAAAGAAACTTTTGAACCAGATTCCGAAGTGTTATGACCTTGTATACATATTAAGAAATTTCTCTTAAGCACATATGAGGCTGGACAATTTCTTTTTTAAATGTACATTTCAATTAACCCCCACCTGTACTTTTATAATACGCTCCCTTTTCTTCCCTTTCCCCTTCTTCTGCTCCTACCTTCTTTACATCCTCCTCCTCGTTTTCTATTACACCCAACATTGTGCATTTGTTTATTTATCTTTTAAAAATAATATTGCGTCCATTAGTTTTATTGTTTTTTTTTTAATAAAATCGTTAAGAGGCCATTTGATAAAAATCTCCTGGGGATAAGCTCGAAAACCATATAGCGGATTTATTTGACTTTGATTTTTAAACTTCTACATGTTATTTTTACTTACATAAGCCATCATCGGAGATTAGATTTCCTGTTTGTTAGTGTTAAGTGTTGAAATATTCAAAGAAAAAATGAACACCTTTAACAGCAAGAAACAGGGCATCTAATCTCCAATGATGGCGTATGTAAGCCGAAATCTTAGAAAGGATTAAGAATAAAACCTGTATCACTATGGTCTTTCATCTTTCAATGATAATGTGTGACGTCGTCCCCTGGTCGCAGCGCCAACCGTGTCGTTCTATCCCAGTCTACCACGGCACCAACTGTGACGTCCTACTTTGATTCCCAGTCTGCCTACCCACGTTGTGAATTGATCTAGGCAGAGCAAATCAATCAGTCATCGGGGGCGTACTGCAAACCGAGTTCAACGGAGGTGATACCACAAAAATACGCATAAAAGGCAATAAAATGAAAACTCAAAAGGTCAAAGTATCAAAGAAAAAGGTAACAAACTTTATGTCTAGTTGTTCGATACATAGGACTGCATCTATCTCCCGACCCGTTCTATGGATTGTGACACGTCGTTTTCCGCTAGGCAAGTTTTAACACTTCAAGTCGTCTGCTCTCTAAGAAATTGGTGTTTCGGTGGGTCTTTGGACGAAAGTCAGAAGAAAAACTTGTTTCGGTGATCTGGATCTAAGTCGCTCTTCAAAATAATTGTTCTTGGTTTGAAGAGATGGGTCCGGAAAGTGCGCGAATCCTGGTCAGCTATCTGCGAGGCTTGCCTCAACCGGAGACTGACTCTGGGAACTGCTGGGTCTCGACTCATTTCTGCTCGTTGTGGCTTCGTTTATATGGGCGCCGACCAAAACCAGGGTGAGTTTGTCGGCGCCGGGGGGTTCCTCGATAATTCTAAATACATATCCACCTCTCTGGTTAGGAATTTCCACCTTTTTCCATTTTGGGGAACCTTTCCTCACTCCCACCTTCTCATCATACTTCAGAGGGGCGTGAACTGCCCTCCCCACATCTTCGTGGCAACCTCTCTTACTCATCCTCCAGATGGGCGGCAACAGCCTCCCTGGTGCATCACGTGATCACCACTCGACCAATGATGTCTTAGTCGGGCGTGGACGAATCTGCGGCTTTGTTTCAGGAAAAAAATATATCTTGCTTAAAAAAAAATTATCTCTTCCCTTTCCCTTTTCTTCCCCTTAATGGTTTATCATTTCTCCAGCCGCGAACGGGAAAATATGACAATGGCGGTCATAACTCTTGTTCTACACGTGGTTTACGTCAGGTATTTTATCGCTAATTATCAGAATGTGTGGTCTTCTTGACACGGTCTCAAAAAGAAACATCTCCAAAGTTCCAGCCAGTCTGTCGCCTCGAAGAAAGAAAGAAAACACATTCATTTTTCCTCGGCACAAATTCCTGATAACAAAATTTTATTATCGCAGGCCAAGAATGTTCCGTCGGACGTTCGTGGGTGGTTTTTCATTTTTCATATCTGTCCAAGTCTTTTTAGTTGTCTGTTTTTCGTCACTTAACGAAATAACATTTTCATTTGAACTTTTGTTTTTCTTTGGCCAGCTGGTCCGTAGTTGATAATAAGATGTCTTCCAGTACCAATAGTTTGTTTTCATATCCTTAGATAACACGGCCGATGCCAAAACATATCTGATTCTTTCCTTCTTTCCCTTTCTTTTTACTCAGAATTTCCCTGTCATTGTAATGACACTCTTTCGCCATTTGTTACTTATCAAAATATCCTTTTATCCATTGTCTCTTAGCTGTGTGTGTGTTCTTGCTTATCACTCACGATTCGGTTCTTAGCCTCTCCTTTTCTTCTTTTCTTTCTTTTCCCTTTCTGCCTCGTTAAATGGTGCCACAATTTTATTAAGCTTATCAGACGTTATGAAAGGATTTTGCTTAAAATAAATAGACAAAACTTGTGTATATTATTTAATGAAACATGTATTAATATATATATATATATATATATGTATATATATATATATATATATTAATTATTTTTTTAAAAATATGATTCGATCGCGAAATAGAAATTACTAGATTTCGAATCTTCACTCAAGTCCTAAATTTAAATTTCAATATTAAACTTAAAATTTAGAGTTCCGTTTCGTTCTCAAGTGATCTTTACAATAAATTTATAAATGGATAGAAAAAAAATTACAATGGAAAATAAATCTTAAAATATACATAAAAAACCCACAATACCATATATAAATAATTACACAATAATATATAAAATCAGACATGTATAAAACTATAGAATTAAAAATACAGCACGATCATATCTAAGCACACTTTTAAGAAATTTGTCAACGAAAAAAAAACAAATTAACAACAAAAAAAACACTAACTAGAACTTCAGTCAATAACTTTTAACAAATAGTAAAAAAAAAACAGAGCCTGTGAAAAGGGCCATTGTAGCCAGAGAAAAATCACCAAACAAAACATTACACTATTCCAAAAATCTGATATATAATAAACATTCATACTTTCATCACAGTAATGACCCCTTTATAACCAAAGAAAAAAACGCCAGATTACACCTCCATTTCCAACCTATAAATGAGTAAAACATTTCTTCTGTTAGTTATTGTAAACATCGCTTGAGAATAAAACTACTCTCAATTTTAAGATTGAAATTAAACTTTAAGACTTAAGTCAAGTTTCGAAACATAGTCATTTCTGTGTTGCGATAGGATACTATTTTTTTTTAAATAATTATAATTATAATGTAAGCACTACTTTTGTATCGAGCACTGTTTTTTTTTTTTAAATAAAAACATGAATACTAAAGAACTTTGGATCCTTAATCTAACGGTTCCTTCCTTTTACATAAATACACACACATATGTGTGTGTGTGTGTGTGTCTGTCAGTGCGTATATCTTTGAACATTCAGGGCTCTGTTTACATGTACAATTCTAATTAAATAGAACTCTACAGATATATGTTTATGGTTTGATTGAAGAAAGTCTGAAAGTCAGAAGCTGATTGCATATTGTAAACTTAGATGTAGATGAAACTGACAAAAACTATTCATATACTCATCATATGTTCTGCACTAAACATCTAATCTTTCATACATCTTTCAAGGTTTTCCTTCTTTTTAAAAAATCTTTCTCTTTTGAATACTATTTTTGCTATATATTTGTTTTCTTTCATGCAATATTTTACATCTTTTCCTTCCACTAATTTTGATGTTCGTCTCCCAAAAAAAAAAAAAAAAAAAAAGAAAAAAAATTATCACACGTTCCTTCATCTTCGAGCTTTTTTCTAATCACAGAGGATCGAATTTGATTTATTGTGATTTTAGTAATTCTTTCACATTTTTTTTTCTCAATCGTATATCCTGGCTTTTGCTTTTTTATTATTAGGACAGTTTTCCATATCCTATTCTTCTTTCTGGGAGGTAGCCTCATGGTTAGCAACTTTGTAAGAGATATCGGAAATTCGAGTTCGAGTTACGACCAAGATCATTACGTTGGCTTTCGCACTAACGTCCATGGGAAAGGTAGTAATCTAGCTACTCTGTAAACTACCTATGCTTACATGATTCGTAGTGATAACCTTTCTAGAAAAAAAAAAGATAACTTTGAATGCAAAACTGAAGAGGGATGGGATTCGCCAGGCTATATTGCTCTGGATACATCACTGGTACTATAGCTGCAGCATATGTGTTGGCCCTAATCGGTAACTATACTCATGACATAGCTCTTTCTTCAGTTTCCCTCTCTTTGTCACTTCCCTCGTTTTTTGATCTCTTTTTATTCTTCTGCTTTTTTCTTTTCTTCTTTCTCTCTCTCTTCCTTTCTCTCTCTATCTCTCTCTTACTCTGTTTCTCTCATGCTCTCTCTTGATATATCCTTCTCATTCCAGTTTTCATTTTTTCTCTTTCTGTCTCTCTATCTTTTGCTCTCTCTATTTCTCTTTCTCAATCTATATTTCTTTTTCTGTATTTTCACCCTTATTTTCTCTTTTGCCCTCCTTACTCTAAATAATATTTCCTCTTTTCCCCTCTCTCTCTCTTTTCACTGTTTTCTCTCTTATTCATACGCCCTCTATCTATCTCTATCTCTATCTCTCTCTCTCTTCAGCTTACACAATCTCTATTTTTCTCTAATTTGCATTCTGTTTTGGCTTCGTTCTTTTCCCTCTGTTTTTGTTTATCTTTTTTTCTCTCAAACTTAATCTCTTGTTCACGATCTCCCCGCCTTTTTTATCTTTCTTTCGTTTCTCATTTTCTCTCTTTCTATCATTCCCCTTTCTTTTCTGTTTCTATTTTTCTCTCTGTTCATCTTTCACCCTTTCTTTATTTGTTTCTATTGTTCCTTATATCTGTTAATATTTCTCCTCTCTCTTTCTTTTCCAAATCCACCTGTTCTTTTTCCCTCTCAGTCTACTTATCTTTCTCTCTCTTTTACTCACTCCGCTTATACAGTTCTGTTTTCTTATAAAAGTGTTTTTTTATGCTTTATTTGATTTTTTTGATCACTCTCCCTTTCTGTCTTAACTATTTATTCGCACCCTATCCGTTTTCTCGCTCTTGGCAAAAGCCATCAACCGACTGACGATATTCAATTATCCGTTTTTCAATCTGTCAACTTTTCTTTGGCATTTCCCTCTACGCTTTGAACTTTTTTCTCTTCCCCCTCTTCTGCCCTCTTTCTACGCTTTCTCTCTTTACTCTCTATCTATTCGCTTATATCCACAATCAAACCTTATAAACTTACTGTGAGAACTTCACGAAGATAATGACTTAGAATCTTCCAGCCTTTTATTTTTATTTCCTCCTCTTTTCTTTATTAGAGCCCAACGTCTTTACAACTTTTACAAAGGCTTCTCTGTCTATTTACCACTCTCTGTTTTTCCTCTTCTCTCCTTATCACCTCTTGCAAATAACTGTGTACGCTTGGAACCTACACCACAACTACGGCTATGAGCTCTTCCACCACAACGCTTCACACTGCCACTGAGCAACCACCATTATTATCTTCGTAGAAATTGCGTTCACAGAAAATACCAATTAAAAACACCGCTACCCTCCCAAAAAGCCGATGCCCCCACCACCGCTATAACCGCTAACGCCACCAATGACGTTCTTACTACAATTATAAAAAAAAGTACTATCATTTTTCACGTCCTTCTAGTAATTACTCCCTTTGCATTCGCCGTCATCATCTTCGTGCCAACGGAGGCTTTCATTCATGACCATACAGCTACAGCCCGAACAAATCTATAATTCTACACCAAAAAATGTAGATCGTTTCGGTACGGTCGCTACCATCATTATGTATGTGACAACTGTCAAATATCCATTCTTTCATGCTATGATTCCAAACTGGGTTTGCCTATCAAAACCAACCAATGGGTGAATTGTTCAAGGGCGAATCGTTTTCGGTCAATAACTTACCAGTTCCGTGGACAGCCGTAAGCAACAGAGATGAAGAATTCTATCATGTGCACATGCCCACATGCATATGAAAGGTGGAAACCTTATTTCTAAAGGACAGAATTTTAAAAGAAATGTAAAATAAAAGCTGTCGATCCGTGTAAAATAATGATGACAAAACCAGTGAATATATTGTTTCGTTTTGAGGAGGTTTTTAATTTCTCCGAGGGATGTTTATTAGTCAGTAGATTTAAGACAGGGAAACTTCTTATTGTGTGAAAGCGAAATGTATATCACGAAATCACGTGCTTGGTGTGAAATGATTAAAAACAAAATGAACAAATAAGAAAATAAATACGTCGGATTAATGTCTTACCGGATTAAACCCTCGACTTAACTCACCTCCGTACCGACACGATGTGGTTTCCCTTAGTCTTACCTACAACCATTTTCAGGGTCATTATTTTGATCAGCTTTTTTTCACTAGTCTCCACTCGAATTTAAGCGTAGTACTAGATTGACAATTAGGTCTCATAGGGTTATTACTGAAGGAACCAGATGCAACCGCCACCTATGTTCTAACAGTTTATTTTCTCACACTTCTCACCTGTGAAATTCCGTTCAGATTTCTTGCATCCCTGCTACCTACAATCTTCCAAAATTTAAATGCAAAATCAATCGACATCTTCTGTCTTCCCGAATCATGTTCTTTAATAATCTTTCTGTTCATTAAGATATCCCCATTACTTGCCGTAACGACTTGCGTCTTAGTTGATATTATAGCTTTGCTTGCGGCGAACTTATATTGCGAACTTGCCGTAACGACTTGCGTCTTAGTTGATATTATAGCTTTGCTTGTGGCGAACTTATATTGCGAACTTGCAGTAACGACTTGCGTCTTAGTTGATATTATAGCTTTGCTTGTGGCGAACTTATATTGCGAACTTGCCGTAACGACTTGCGTCTTAGTTGATATTATAGCTTTGCTTGTGGCGAACTTATATTGCGAACTTGCAGTAACGACTTGCGTCTTAGTTGATATTATAGCTTTGCTTGTGGCGAACTTATATTGCGAACTTGCCGTAACGACTTGCGTCTTAGTTGATATTATAGCTTTGCTTGCGGCGAACTTATATTGCGAACTTGCCGTAACAACTTGCGTCTTAGTTGATATTATAGCTTTGCTTGCGGCGAACTTATATTGCGAACTTGCCGTAACGACTTGCGTCTTAGTTGATATTATAGCTTTGCTTGCGGCGAACTTATATTGCGAACCTGCCGTAACGACTTGCGTCTTAGTTGATATTATAGCTTTGCTTGTGTCGAACTTATATTGCGAACCTGCCGTAACGACTTGCGTCTTAGTTGATATTATAGCTTTGCTTGTGTCGAACTTATATTCCGAACTTGCCGTAACGACTTGCGTCTTAGTTGATATTATAGCTTTGCTTGTGTCGAACTTATATTCCGAACTTGCCGTAACGACTTGCGTCTTAGTTGATATTATAGCTTTGCTTGTGGCGAACTTATATTGCGAACTTGCCGTAACGACTTGCGTCTTAGTTGATATTATAGCTTTGCTTGCGGCGAAATTATATTGCGAACTTGCCGTAACGACTTGCGTCCTAGTTGATATTATAGCTTTGCTTGCGGCGAACTTATATTGCGAACTTGCCGTAACGACTTGCGTCTTAGTTGATATTATAGCTTTGCTTGTGGCGAACTTATATTGCGAACTTGCCGTAACGACTTGCGTCTTAGTTGATATTATAGCTTTGCTTGTGGCGAACTTATATTGCGAACTTGCCGTAACGACTTGCGTCTTAGTTGATATTATAGCTTTGCTTGTGGCGAACTTATATTGCGAACTTGCCGTAACGACTTGCGTCTTAGTTGATATTATAGCTTTGCTTGTGGCGAACTTATATTGCGAACTTGCCGTAACGACTTGCGTCTTAGTTGATATTATAGCTTTGCTTGTGGCGAACTTATATTGCGAACTTGCCGTAACGACTTGCGTCTTAGTTGATATTATAGCTTTGCTTGCGGCGAACTTATATTGCGAACTTGCCGTAACGACTTGCGTCTTAGTTGATATTATAGCTTTGCTTGCGTCGAACTTATATTGCGAACTTGCCGTAACGACTTGCGTCTTAGTTGATATTATAGCTTTGCTTGTGGCGAACTTATATTGCGAACTTGCCGTAACGACTTGCGTCTTAGTTGATATTATAGCTTTGCTTGTGGCGAACTTATATTGCGAACTTGCCGTAACGACTTGCGTCTTAGTTGATATTATAGCTTTGCTTGTGGCGAACTTATATTGCGAACTTGCCGTAACGACTTGCGTCTTAGTTGATATTATAGCTTTGCTTGTGGCGAACTTATATTGCGAACTTGCCGTAACGACTTGCGTCTTAGTTGATATTATACCTTTGCTTGTGGCGAACTTATATTGCGAACTTGCCGTAACGACTTGCGTCTTAGTTGATATTATAGCTTTGCTTGTGGCGAACTTATATTGCGCACTTGCCGTAACGACTTGCGTCTTAGTTGATATTATAGCTTTGCTTGTGACGAACTTATATTGCGAACTTGCCGTAACGACTTGCGTCTTAGTTGATATTATAGCTTTGCTTGTGGCGGACTTATATTGCGAACTTGCCGTAACGACTTGCGTCTTAGTTGATATTATAGTTTGCTTGTTGCGAACTTATATTGCGAACTTGCCGTAACGACTTGCGTCTTAGTTGATATTATACCTTTGCTTGTGGCGAACTTATATTGCGAACTTGCCGTAACGACTTGCGTCTTAGTTGATATTATAGCTTTGCTTGTGGCGAACTTATATTGCGAACTTGCCGTAACGACTTGCGTCTTAATTGATATTATAGCTTTGCTTGCGGCGAACTTATATTGCGAACTTGCCGTAACGACTTGCGTCTTAGTTGATATTATAGCTTTGCTTGCGGCGAACTTATATTGCGAACTTGCCGTAACGACTTCCGTCTTAGTTGATATTATAGCTTTGCTTGCGGCGAACTTATATTGCGAACTTGCCGTAACGACTTGCATCATAGTTGATATTATAGCTTTGCTTGTGGCGAACTTATTTTTTCCATAGAAAAAGACCAGAAAGATGAGACAGAGCTTTTTAGTTATAATGACGTGATTATAAAGGGTACGCTCACGCTCTGAATTAGCCCTGTATCTCGATTTGTTCCAGGGCCTTGTATATAACTGATTTAATCCTCAATTTCAACAGAGAATTTTTAGATCGCGGCAGCATTAAGCACACACGAATGAAAGGCATTAATCCAGTTTCCCTTTAGTTATATTGAAAGAACTGTTATTTTCTCATCACGGTCTTGTCACCATCACAACACTATTGTTGATAAAGAAAAGAGCGAACCGGTGAAGATATAAGCATCCAGATTATTTACACTTCAATTCTTTGACAGGAAAACAGTTGATATATCTGATATCAGTTTCGACAATGAAATTGGATATCTCGCTATTTTTTTCTTTTCATTTTTTACTTTTTTTTTTTTTTTGAGCTAAGTGAAGACATACCATTTCCACGGAGGTAGATCAGCATCATTTCTTCCTAAGAACCGCCATTTTGTAGAACCGATTTCAACAAGAAAACTTCTGTGAACACGAAAATTTTCAAAATCAAGGTTTAATTTCTATTCAGCCTTCATACACTAATGATATTCTCTTCCATCCACTTCTTTTTTTTATCAAAGATTCTGTTATATAGGAATAAAGTGTCTCTGCTGAAACTGGAGTTTGAGCATAGATACACAGAGAATAAACACGGGCGATCCCATTTAAAATAAGTAGATCCCTTGATATTAAAGGAAATGAAACGCATAGATAAGAATTAGCGTGGTGTCTAAATTGATCACCATTTCTATTCTATCCTCTATTACTATATATGGATCAATTTCTACGCTATTCTCTATACTATTCACTACACTATTTCTCTATAGTGATCACTATTTCTACACTATCCTCTATTACTATACGGCTCTCTATTCTCTATACTATTCACTATAGTATTTATCTATACTGATCAGAATTTCTACACTATCCTCTATTGCTATACGGCTCTCTACTCTTCATGCTATTCACTAAACTATTTCTCTATACCGATCACTATTTCTACACTATCCTCTATTACTATACGGCTATCTATTCTCTATACTATTCACTATACTATTTCTCTATACTGATCACTATTTCTAAACTATCCTCTATAACTATACGGCTCTCTATTCTTTATACTATTCACTAAACTATTTCTCTATACTGATAACTTTTTCTACACTATTCTCTATTACTATTCGGGTCTCTATTCTCTACACTATTCACTATACTATTTCTCTATATCGATCACTACTTCTACACTATCCTCTATTACTATAAGGCTCTCTATTCTCTATACTATTCACTATACTATTTCTCTATACTGATCACTATTTCTACACTATGCTCTATTACTACACGCCTCTCTACTCTCTATATTATTTACTATACTATTTCTCTATACCGATAATTATTGCTACACTATCCTCTATTACTATACGGCTCTCTATTCTCTATATTATTCACTATACTATTTCTCTATACTGATCACTATTTCTACACTATCCTCTATTACTATACGGCTCTCTATTCTTTATACTATTCACTAAACTATTTCTCTATAATGATCACTATTTCTACACTATCCTCTATTACTATACGGCTCTCTATTCTCTATACTATTCAGTATACTATTTCGCTATACTGATTACTATTTCTACTCTATCCTCTATTACCACTCGGATCACTAGTCGGTGGTTAATTCTCGAGCGTGTACTGTCGAGCAGGTATTATTAGTGAGAGGTTTATTCGAAGGCGTCTGACATCCATCTTGTTCCACGCCGTTAATATAGTTGCATTTGCGATTACAAAGTCCCTACTCCAACGAGCACTACCAAAGTGACAACGAGTATTCGTTGATATTGCAAAAGTGTTAACGCATGTTCGTTGACAACACAAAACATTCTAAGACTGAGCAATCCGCGCATATTGTAACGAACCCCACACCTTCTTTTCGTATTAAATTGCTGAAATCTATTTACCATTTCGTACAGCTCTTACTCACGAATCGGTACTTTGTAGAACCGACTCCCAACAGGATACTTTTCCAATAAACTGTTCAAATTTGGAGTTAACCGTCATCTTTTGCAGAAATCCTCCTAATTAGTGACACTTTATATCGAGTGACTCTAGAAAATTTACAAAATGAACGTGTTGTAGTAACCCACCTACAGTAGAATGAAATCTTCCTCCTCTTCATAAATACTTACCTGTGAGATTTCCGATGTGTGCGTTGGCAGTCGAGACGCAGTGCAACCTGATCGGTCGGACGGACACTGCTATTTACTAAAACTCTTACTTTCTATATATCTGTTACTTTAATACACTTGTTCAACCTACCTTCGTCTTCCTTGTCTTTCTTTCTGGCTCCTAAACAGGCCACAAGAGAATGTTATTGTAAAGAATTTCATAAAGATACAGGCTGTACAGGGAGTAAAAGAGAAGACACTAGCGAAATGAAGGGAGAAAAAGGACAATGAAGGGACAAGAATAAGGATGACAGAAAATGGCGATTGATGTTGCATTTAAATTTTTGAAGTTTAGAGGTGGCAAGGAAGCAAGAAATTGAAAGGGAGTTCCAAAGTTGAGAAGTGAGAGAAAAGAAGTTGTTAGAATGGAAATGGCGTTTACATCTATCTAGTTCAACAGTAATGCCGTGAGACCTAATTATCAGTCCAGTAGCACGCTTAAATTCATGTAGCCAAGGTACAAGTGAAAAAAGCTCATCAGAACAGTTAAGATAAAATTATATGTAGAAAAGACAGAGGGAAGCCACTTAACGTCGGTGAGAAAGTGACTGAAGTCGAGATTCCTGATCAAGATGAATTACATTTACAGATTTTTTCTAGAATCTAGAAATATACCTCCGGAGCCCAAATCCACATGTTCTCTTTCCCGCTCAGTCTACTTATCTCACTCTCTCTTTTACTCACTCCCCTTTTAGAATTCTGTTTTTCTTATAAAAGTGTTTTTTTTTTTTTTGTATGCTTTATTTGATTTCTTATTGATCACTCTCCCTTTTTGTCATAACGATTTATTCGTACCCTATCCGTTTTCTCGCTCTTGGCAATGGCCATCAACCGACCTACCATAATCAATTATCCGTTTTTTCAGTCTATCAATTTTCTTTGGCCTTTCTCTCTACACTTTGAACTTTTTTCTCTTCTCCCTCTTCCACTAATCCAGATATGACAGAAGTACTCAATGCACGGACAAATAGTAGATTTATAAATGTACAAGATGCCTTCTGACAAGAAAAACTTTCTGGTACAACACAGTGAAATGACTTTCCGAGCAGTAGTCCTCACAACTGATTCAATACAGTCTCTCCAATTCATATTACTCGAAATAGTGAAGGTGTATTGTGTTGCCCCCCACCTGGAGCTTAGCATCTGCTAAATGATGGCAGGCAGAAAAAAGATTCTTTGGTCATTAAATGAAAGGTGTTTTGTTTTTGAAGCGTTACTAATCAAAATCATTTTAATAGAAACGATCTATTTTTAATGTGATGTAATGGAATAACCAGTCACCCCCATGAATGATTACACTATAGGTAGTAAGTACCTATAAAGTCGACTGTCTACGAGGGACTTGAGCAACATAGAGGGCGAGAGGGGAACGGTGATATAAACTGTTCAACTGTCATACCCTCCGCTTCGGCGGAGAGGAACCCGGACGATGCTTTGCCGAAGGGCAAGGTTTCGTCCGAGGAGGTAGACAGGCCCTGAACCCGTTTATACGGGTTCAAAGGCAATATTTTTGGCCGAGCCTACGGGCTCGGAGGACCCACAATAAACCGGCCTTGTGCCACATACGACCCACGTGGGGGCGTTAAATATAACAGTGAAAGCGAGAAGACGCAGCACGTACGACCTTCCAATTAGTGGCACTTACTATTAGATTGACCTGTGTGTATAACTGTACCGTATTTCATATTGTACTGGTTGTGTACAATAAACCTTTCTTCTATTATCCACCTGGTGTTAAGTATTTATTCCCTTAGCACGGAATATAACAGGATGGCCCGACAAGAATTTATTGAGGAAAACTTCATAGAAAAAAGAATGTCTTCCTAGAAAAGTGTATTTTGAGTGACACAAGCAGTTGATAAACTATATGAGTTAATGTTGATAACATGACTATGCGACATCCATCGTCATTAAACCTTCAAAATTTCAAAAAGTGTCTGAAATAATCACCCTCTCCCCTCGCCAGCATATTAACTTTTAAAATATTCCATCGAACATCTCTTATTCTATCACGATTTTCATGTAAATTTCCTGGTGGGGAAAAAATCTCACTTCTAAGAAAATGATCATTTATATTTGTAAAAGTGATTTAATGCAGATAGAGAAACCCTTTTTTTTTTCCAAATTATAATCCACTCTATTCTAAGAATTCATTCGAATGATAACAAAACTAAATAATATTTTTAGCTCTGCAACAGGCAATATTTCCTCGTTAATTTAAAATTAATTTCAAAGATATGGCTGAGAAAATACCGTATGGAATTATCTCTCATGAGCCATATTCTATTGACGCAAAGCAATTCCTGGCAGCTGTTGTGCAAGAATATAAACCAACATATAAAGAATAATTAGAAGGATTAAATCACAAAAGACGTTGGGAAGCTAAGCGACAAAATTAGTGACAACGAAGAAGTAAACAAGCTTTGATTGGTCCTTAACAGATGTTGAATGTTTTCAGGCGCACCTTTTTAAAAATCGATAATCGGGCAGGCTTTATAAATACAAAGCCTTCTATTCTCTGGATATTTCACAAAATAGATTTATCAATCTCGCTAACTCTGATTAATACGAGCTTACACAAATCCGCAGCTAATTCATTCAGTTTCAAAATATGGGCACCTCCACGTGGTGTAATGGTCAACAAGCTTGTCTCGCTAGGACATTTACGACTGACTAGTGAGTTCGATCATTATTTGGTGCCCCACTCTGTCAGTCTTGTGCCGTATCTAAGCTGCGCTTAGAAAGCATTATTCAGTATTTCGGATCAAGATTTCTCAACGTTTTGGTGTTTATCAATATTCATTTTTAAATAAAACCTGGCTGGTCACATTCAGTGTCTTGAAAACCAAACTAATGTCATTCAATCATCATCGATCAGACCCAGAACTTTCATCGATCCCAATGAACACATGTTCCCTCAGGAGGGTCACATGACTTGAGTGCTTTTTAGGACTTAAACTCATTAGACATTAAGTTGTACTCGTACATTCGATCCATTCCTAAAGAGACTCGGAAAATGGTCCATTCCCTATACCAATTCAGTAAGTATCTGCCCGCAACCTCTATCCTCTACCTTTACAAGAGCCGGATCATGTCGAAAATGGGGTACTGTTGTCATATAGAGACTGGAGCTAACCAATCTCCACTTTCCTGTTTCGATATATTTCAAAACCGTTCTTGTAGGTGACAAAATCTTTTTCAGCCTACAACCACTTTTACAGAGAGCAAAAATTGCGAGACTCTTGCTGCTATATCGTTATTGTAATAGAAAGTGTTCAGCCAAAACATTCCTTAGTTCCACCAGTTTTTGCTTTCAAAGTTAAGAACCGCCATGGCTCACACATTTTAACATACCACCCTCATTCCGTTTACGTTCAACTTGAGCAGCTTTTTACCACGTTTTCCCCACGGCTGCTCTATAAAACCTACAACCAAAAGGATGCTTCCACGATCACTATAAGCTTAACCTGTTCAAGTTTAGGATTAAGCTTTATCTTCCACAAATCTTGCAAAATCTATACCTCTTAATCTGTAATCCTTTACCACGATTGGTTCCTGGGCTCTGTTGAGGGTAAACAACATTGTAAAAAGAATTACTGACAAAATATGTTCGTTTTAATAAACAGGTATAAACAGAGAAACATCATATTCGCATGTACGCATCTGAAAAAGCCATACTTAATTCTCGTTAGTGCAGTTTGTAGCACAATGTCCTGCACGTCTTGTATTGTTCATTAACATTGAGATGACATATATTTTGAGTCCCAGCAGCATTAAGACATTATAAAGAACAATATATTTTGCTATGTTTTATGCAGACAAAAGCCATCCTTTCCATCCTTGACAATTCCTTATCGGTCCTATGCCAAATTTTAATCGAAACGGAAAAAGACATTTCGACGAACTTTCTGTAAAGTTCCGCTCGTTATTCATCTTCTCATTGTATGTTGACAAGCAAACTCATATCACAATGGCTGAGAGTACGTTTTGAGAATTGATGGAGATGTCTAATAGGTATTTACGGTTGAGTCAACGGCTCTGTCAAAGAGAAAAATAATCGCTTGTTGAAAACTGAAGGCAACCACCTTTATTCAAATGGTATCGCCGCAATACCATAAATATTAAACTTTGAATTTGATTCCAAGAATGAGAACATCACTGTTGGTAAAGAAGACTTGACACAGATATTAAAACTATATAGATAGATAGAT
>OZ010586.1:97669591-97702091 GCA_963932145.1 Acanthosepion lycidas | reverse complement strand
AGAAAAGACTACATATAAACTGTTAGAAGAAAAATGCGGAGCCTTCAGCAAATAAAATACTCTATGATGAGAACGCCAAAATCAGGAATGTATAAATATTGAACTATGTAGTTAGCGTTGTAAAAGAGTACAGATGCATAATGGAAATCCGAAGACACATAGAACAACGAGGGAACTACTTAACAAGCTTATGCGAATGGATAGCAAAACAGAATTAAAATCAGATGGGAAAGGGTCAAATTTACTTCGAGCGAAAAAAGAGACTGGAAGTTGTGGAAAATATTGATTGTCTATGTGATAAAATGACTTGGCACATAAAAGGGGTTACAAGTATATACGGTCCAGTTATCAGTTTTGTGAAAGGCCCTCTGTCATTTCGAATTTCGATATCTATAGTTCGGACACAAAGGAAACAAAATGTATTTTTTCAAGAAATTAAATTTTCAAGATTTTATTGAATAGGAATATTTACAAATAATATAATTTCGTCAATATAATTTCTATTTTCTATTATTTGGGCTGTAAAGATTGACGTAGTTTGCACGATTCACGTAGACCTTAAGCAATAACTCCACAATGCCGTCAATTTTAACGCATTCACTCTATACGTTCAATCATGTGTATTGTATCTGTGATTTTCATTGAATACACCGCCTCCTTTAACATACCCCAGGAAAAGAAGTGTTTTTTTTATTCTTTTGACTAAACCATATTTAATCGGAGAAGATAAAATAATATAGTTAATGAGATTTCCTGTGTTTTCATACTTTAAGGGCATCCTGTACATCTTCTGACTTAAATTTTCGCACGTGAAAAATTAACTGACTAAATTTTAAGTAATATTTTTTTGTTGTTAATCCTGTTATATCTTTTAATAACAATCGCATTTCTAATACATTCACTTTTTTGAGTGGACCTTTCTGTTTTCTAAACTGTGGAATGTATATCCACCGGCTAAGATCATCAAAAGCTTTCTAAAGAAAATATACTTCTAGCCAAGGATCGAAACAAGAAGACATGACAAAATAAATCAAAGGAAAACTTATAACACTGATTTACAAAAAGAAATTGCTCTCAGGTAAGAATGCGATTAGGTGTGCTTTGATGTAGTGAACACCAATTTCAAAACTGTTTTGTTCTATCAGATCTAGATTTCTTTTGCTGTCACGTATCTCATTTTTACTATAATGCTTATATTCGTAATGCAATATGCTTATTTCCGTCTTGGGTATGACGATAAACTATATCCGCGTCCAGGGTAAAACGATAAACTACGTCCAACAGCAAGGCCTTTGCTCAGGAGGTTTTGGGCAACGTGGAACCATCTCTTAATTGCTGGTGTTCCCAGGTCCACCTTGAACGGAGTGGTAGCACCTATTCTGGCCCCAGCTATGGGCAAATAATTAACCCTGAAGCTGAGGTAAAAAGCATTATTAAAGTGTAAAAATAGGTTTTAATACCAGAACTATTTTGTAAAATAATTATTACCAGAAATAAATTTTTGAAAAAAATAAAAACTATTGCCAGCAATACGTTTTTGAAAAAAAATAATACCAGTAAGACATTTTTAAAACAATATTTCCAGCTATACATTTTTGAAGAAAAAAATATTACCAGAAATAGATTTTTGACAAAACAAAAATATTACCAGGAAAAAAAAGTTGTCGGCAGGAAATAACCCATTAAGGCAGATATTCCGTCAAACAAAACAAACAAGCAATATGTTTATTTCATAGAATATTAAAAAAGGCATATTACAGAAAAAAATCTAAGATAGATACAATTTTCTAACAGTACTAAATATTATTAGGCGTTTCACACTCCTTCTCCGTTGTTATTTTTATTTTTTGTTTTTTGTTTTGTTTTGTTTTTTTTTATACAGGAATAGAGGCTTATCTCTTATTTACTGTTTAGGATGAGGTTTCCGATTCCTTCTACTGAAGTTTTCTTATTTTATTTAACCCCTTTTTACGTCTTAGTGGCATTATCCCCTTGCCTGGAATGAAATGATTAAGAAAATGATTTGTATAATATAATATATAAACCTTATAGAGGAATAGACAGAACATAGTTTTTTTGACCGAGCTCGTGTACTTTTCCGAAGGGATGTCAGGAAAACTTCTTCCACAGAAGTTTTCCCACCATGTTTGTGTTCCACTTGCCTTGATAGATGTTCGCCATCTTAGTGGAATCTTTCTCCGTGCTCATCAATCACTGCTCGGTGGGAAGAAGTTGAGATGGGAATAGGGAAATTGAATTTTCAGTGACATTCGTCACCCCATCTTCTCATAAGCTTTTAAAGATCTCAACACAATCTTAGTAATCTAGTGCTCGGATGTTAGCAAGGAAGCCATTGCAAACTGACTTAAATGCTTCCCAAGATCTCAGTTTCTCGGGAGTAAGAATCTTCTCAACTTCCTTATCTTTCGATACCTCAAGGAACTGAGCTCCAAATATGTCCTGCTTGAGGTTATCGGAACTGTTAGTTGGAAACTTAGTGCACAGATGTTGGAAGACTGTGCAATTCAGGTCGATGGCAGTCAATTTATTCTTTATTTGACTAAGCTTGATATGAAGATGAGGAAGAAGCACTTTCTTCACGTCCATCAAATGATCTCCTTGAAGACTGTGTTCACTAGGAACTAATGTGCTCCTAGATACCTAGATCTTGTGCTTGTACACAACTCCACTGTCCCAGAGCCAGAAAAAGTACTATTACTTCGAGTAACCCACCTTCATACCAATAAAGAGGCCAATGAGCTTGAGGTTTTCACAGGGATTCCTCTGGTACTGTTTGTTTTTTACCGATTCCAGAGGGAGCTCCATATGTTCATACGACTCCTTCAGATTAACAAAGTTGTCAAAGGGGACTGCTGGGGTATATATATATACTTGTTGTGAATGAACACATCCTTCAGGCTTGGAAGAGGCTATGAAAAGTCGCCAATCTGAGAGGTTGTCTTTGAAGTCAAGAAAGGTGAACAAACAAGGGATCCTTGCAGTATGACTACCTGCTTTTCATGTCGAGGAATGAGACAAACTCACTGCTCCATGTCCTGAAACTACCGTTTCTTACATCTATCTTGACTAGGATCTCTGATTCACGCTTAGATAGATACAAATGACATTCTGATCTTCCTGGGTATTCAGCTGGGATACACTTGTTCCTTTATAAATAGAGACGCCATCAGATGAGACTGACTTGGCAGGATCCGCCTCTGGGAAATTTTCCTGATCTAATGAAGCGGGAATATCCTTATTTACTGGGGGATTAGAGAGAGGGATACTATCTGAATGGGGAACAGGACTCATAACTGAGAGAAGGTGAGGATATTTTATTTTATATTCTGCAAGAATCATTGTAGCTAGTTATATTTGAAAAACAAAAATATCAGTCATCTGCATGATTTTGTAGTTCCTTCAATCATTGGAACCAAAAAGTTGATAATAAATCAAGCAGTTAGTCCATCTTAACGGGGTTTACAATAGATATGGGTGGCCGGCATTTGTCTTGATCTCTAATTTTGCAGTCAAACTAGTGATAGTAAGCATTTCTCAGGAGGGGAGTAATTGTTCGATGCTGTGCAACTGTCTTGAAATCTCCACATCTATAACAGAATGAATCTGCCTTTTTGAAGACTCTTCGGTGTATTCAAGTGCTTGGTGCTATTAAAGAGATGTGTAAAAGCTTTTGAAAAAATCTAAAATATTGATCATATATATACAGGGTGCGATGGGAAAATTGTCGGCATTTTTTATATCTCATTTCGCGCATGCGTATTGTTTGCTTTTGATTTTGTTGACTGCACAGTATAGTAGGGTCAATTGGGTACCGTCTTTAAGAAAAAGATCGCTGTCACAAAATTTAGTTCGCCAGAAAATTAAAAACAGCATATCGTACTGCTTGGCATTCGTGGCGGAAGCTCCAATACGAGCATTTCAGAGTTTTGGTTTCTATATGAGAACAGTGCTGAGTTGGATGAGTCCAATGGTGTTTGGAGTGACCAATATTGATGGCAACGTTATTCATATTACAGTATGGCGTCAGACCTTGAGGAGGAAGTGCTGCCCCTGAGTCAAGAGGGTGGCTGCTGGATTACCCTATGTCTGGAAGCAGGACTCTGCACCGTACCATCAGAAGAACCAAGTCATGGCTGCGACCACCTCACCACTTACATTTGGCCACCAAACTCCCCAGACTGAAACCCCCTTTGATTATTATGTTTGAGACACAGTTGGGCAAGAGACCAACAAAACTCCTTTTGACATTGAAATGAACTGAAAGTAAGGATTATGACAGCATTCATCAACTTAAAAAAGGAGACCGACCAGAAGAGACGCAGGAGATTCCGAAATTGTCAGGAGGCTGTGGTTGAATCCAATGTTTTTGGGTTTTTTTTTTTAATAAATGTACTCTAATAGTTCGAGATTAATTTTGTATAATTTTGGTAAATGCATCTGTTAAAATGAGTTGTCATTTTATTTTCATTTCTACATCATTTAGACGACAGTTTATCCATCGCACAGTGTAGTTCCATGAATTTTCACAAAATCATAATATGAATATATATGCAACATCTAAAATGGCTGTATATCGGTATAGAATTTTATAAGCCTGATGAAAATAAAATATTTCAATTATGTGAAGAAGGACATTTTGGCATGTCCTCGGCCTGTGTAAGAATCAATTTGAAGTTAGCATCAATATATTTGTCTCAATTATTATGTAGTTTATTACTGAACCATTTACATATTTTGGGTTACGCTTATATGCGTATATGTACGTACGTGTATACATGTATATCCAAAAATTAGAGTTGATTAGAGACAACAGATATCGTATCTGAAATCAGCCCCAGAAATTAGGGTAGAATACATATTTTTCATACGAGCCTCCTGTTATTGGTAAACCAGTGTAATTTTCGAATATCAACGCGACCATAATAACATATAAATTAATAAAATAATATTCTATACAAGCATATTGGTTATTGTGCTAATCAAATATTGACACTCCTCGCTTAACATCCGGGTTCTGTTATAACGACCTTGTGTCTAAACGAGCTGGTTGCCAGGTGATAATTACCCGCCAGTTATTTCAGGCAGTGTAGTCGTGTAATAGGTTTGTGGCAACCAGCTTCCGATGTCATTTTCGCACTTTTCTAACAAGTCTAATTTGTTGCTAAACGTTTATGCAATACAGTAATGTACTGAGCAATAATCTTCATAATAGAAATTCGAAAATCATCTCTATATTGTGTATATTACTTCGATTTGCAGACTGCAAATACAGTGCAAGTAAATTTAATTTTTATTTTTTTCACTTTATTTATTTCATTTATTTTGATGTATTTTAAAAATTAAAGAGAGAAAAAAAATTACAATCGAAATTTTCGTACGATATATAATGCCAATTGGCTATTTCTTACGACTATTTCTAAGATTTTTTATCTGGTCGCGAATGAATCCGAATGGTCGTTAAACGAGTAAGTCATTAAGTGAGGAGTGACTGTCTATGTTTGAATAGCCTATATTTGGGGGATTTAAATATGAATAAAAAAAATGTCTAAGTTTATACAACCAAGTCTGGTAAGTTTTTAACAAACCAACAAATTACTTTCCGTTATAAATTAAACCATATTTATTTTTAAGCGGAATACACAAAAATATTGATATATCGTCAACCACGCATGTATCATTCCCTTAAAATGTGTTATGGGTTAATCACAGGGCAATTGTCAACTGTGATTGAGCAATTTTTGTACGCGTGAGTTTCTCAACTTAAAATCGGGCTTCTGTGATATTCCGTAACACTGTTAAATCTATTAGGTTGGTGCAAAAATAATGACGTAATAATGTTGTTTTTTGACGTTAAACGTCAAAAAACAACATTATTACGTCATTATTTGTGCACCAACCTAATACAAAGGAATGGAAAATATGAACTATTTAAGCAAATACTTAACTTTTCGCGTGACTAACATAAAAGAATGCAATATATATGAAATATAAATAGGAATATACTGCGATAGATAGATAGATAGATAGATAGATAGATAGATAGATAGATAGATAGATAGATAGGAATATACTGCGATAGATAGATAGATAGGAATATACTGAGATAGATAGATAGATAGATAGATAGATAGGAATATACTGAGATAGATAGATAGATAGATAGATAGATAGGAATATACTGCGATAGATAGATAGATAGATAGATAGATAGATAGGAATATGCTGAGATAGATAGATAGATAGATAGATAGATAGGAATATACTGAGATAGATAGATAGATAGATAGATAGGAATATACTGAGATAGATAGATAGATAGATAGATAGATAGATAGATAGGAATATACTGAGATAGATAGATAGATAGATAGATAGGAATATACTGAGATAGATAGATAGATAGATAGGAATATACTGAGATAGATAGATAGATAGATAGATAGATAGGAATATACTGAGATAGATAGATAGATAGATAGGAATATACTGAGATAGATAGATAGATAGATAGATAGGAATATACTGAGATAGATAGATAGATAGATAGATAGATAGATAGATAGGAATATACTGAGATAGATAGATAGATAGATAGGAATATACTGAGATAGATAGATAGATAGATAGATAGATAGATAGATAGATAGGAATATACTGAGATAGATAGATAGATAGATAGATAGATAGATAGATAGGAATATACTGAGATAGATAGATAGATAGATAGATAGGAATATACTGAGATAGATAGATAGATAGATAGATAGGAATATACTGAGATAGATAGATAGATAGATAGATAGATAGATAGGAATATAGATAGATAGATAGATAGATAGATAGGAATATACTGAGATGGATAGATAGGAATATACTTAGATAGATAGATAGATAGATAGATAGATAGGAATATACTTAGATAGATAGGAATATCTACGAATCTTATGATACATATAAATATTAAACAGTATTAATTACATTTAACGGTCTGAATGTTCGAGAAAGTTCGTAGAAAATATGCTTTCTCCGACATGAATAGAACTTGTATTACTATATTTGATCTGATATGCTATACCAAAGACAAAACTTGACGATTTCAATCGATAATTTCTGCTAGCGAAAGGTATCCTAACGTAAGCAAAGACAACATATAATTAAATAGATTAAGAGCGATAACAGTTAGTGGAAAAGGGAAGCCTCTTTCCCTGAAAACCGGCTTTAGAAGAAAGATTTTATGAATTTTAACAGTAACGCTAACTTCTCGATCAACGAATGTCTCTTTGTCCTTGTATGAAAATGGATAATAATATAAGTTCTAAAATAATCCAATGGTATCGTCAGGAATAGAAACTCAGCATGCTTGTTAAATGTTGGATGCAGGTAACTGACACTTATACTTAACATCAGGAAGAGACGTTTGAAATGTCTAAGTCACATAATGTTGAAAGAAGGCCTGGAAAATTTGATACTCACCGGACAGATTGAAGATATGAAAGACAGATGAAAATAAGGATAGCTTCTCCGCGAGCCTGTGGAAATGCATCGCTGAGCATGGTTTGGGAGAGATAACAAAAAGAAAAAAAAATAAGAGCGGCAAAGAACTGGAAATTGTAGAGAGCCATGATCTTTAAGAGACATAGCACATAAGAGAAGAATGGTCTGTTGGTCGCCCATCCGCTACCAAAGTGTCGAGGAATCATGAAAACTGCACGTTTACAAATAAATAAATAGTTTAAAGAAAAAAAAAGCAAATTATAACGATCAAAATCAGGAAATTCACTGATTTTAATCTTTGTTCGAAATCTAATGTTTTCTTTTTTTTTCATTCATTTATTTTTCATTTTCTTTAAGCAAAGATTCTTCTGATGAAAATTTCGTTTCAAAATTCACTGAAAAACAATTTCTTCATCGGATCTGAAATACTTTAATTGTCGATTATCTATTTTACACGTTGCCTCTCATTTTTATTGTTTCACTTTCATATCGACTTCGAGAGAAAAAAAAAACATTTATCAGCAGAATCTTTTATCAAAATGCAATTCAATCATTTCATGTTCTCACTGTATAACAAGAAATATGTCTTTGTTTCGTATACGTGCTATATATATATATATATATATATATATATATATATATTTATATATATATATATATGTATGTATATGTTGTGTGTGTGAGTTTTGATTAGGTTATGGATATTGACTTACTTCGGATTGTTTAAACATAGAAATAGCAATTGCGTCAGTGCTTTGATTATGTAAACCTGCCCACCTTGAAAATCATTAATTATTACCTAGATTAGAAAATAAGAAAATCTCAATAGAAACAAAGAAATGTGTACTGAAGTGTTATGAAGTATCGGTCCTCCTATATGGCAGTTATAACTGGAATATCTCCTCACAGATGAAGAAGACACTTGAGGCCATAGACATGTGTTTCTACAGAAGGATGCTGAGAATACTATTGACTGAATATGTGAGCAACGACGAAGTTTTCGAGAAAATGAAAACAAAATCGATACTTACACGTAACATCTGAAAGAGGCAGTGTTAGAATTTTTGTGTACGTTGGTACTAGTGAGCTAGCCAAAATGAGCTGACTCATTTTATAGTTCACCAATAGAAGGGTTAACCAATCGGAAAGCTCAAAATATTCAATCCGACGTGTATAAAGGCAGCCATTTTGTTCTTTCTCCAAATATATTCACTGCCAACCTCTGATATCGAAGACCTAAAGAATTACTTAACAGCTGCTACTTTCTTCGAATCTTCACTGCCAGCCTCTGATATTGAACACATTACGTACACATTACGTACTTCACTGGATTCTATATTCAAAGACTACGGAAAACATGGTTAACAGGCAGTTGATATTTCTTGGGTGGATAATGAGAAAAGAGGGCTTCGAGAATTTGATATTCACAGAACATATTGAAGTGAAGAAGGATAGAATAAGACAGAGTATAATCTACCGAAGGAGCTTGTGCAAATGGTTGGCAGTGCAGGAATCAGCAGAGATTAAAAAAAATACAAAATTTACTAAGGACTACAAAGGATAGCGAATCGTAACCGCCCACGTCTTGACGTGACACGATATATTGTTCTCGGTGGTAAATGGGTAACTACAGCAGTTATGTTCCATACGTGATACACGCTTAGGTGATCAAGTATCTTTTGATACATGACTAACGAGGCAGATTTTTCCCCGCAGTAGGTTGCCATTTCTTTCCGCAGTAGACCAGTTGCCATCCAAGGCTATAGAACCCGGTCTGTCCTGCTATTTATTCATAGCTGGGGGGGGGGACAAGAAGATGATTCATACTTTAAGTGAATGTAATGGATTTGACTGGAATTCGAACTCGGATCTACAACAGTAACAAAATAAAACAGCATCTATGGGTGAACAAGCATGTCCGCCTTTATAAAATACATATGTCCACAATAACCGCCAATTATATTACTATTTAAATACCATCTTCATTATCATCATGATCATCATCCCAATGATCTTAGGGACGCTGCGTAACTGATCCCCTGACTAATTCCTTCCATTTACCTGGTTTGAAGGCCTAAGAGATATTCATTCATTCATTCATTCATAATATCTCTTGTCCAAACAGATACGACGGAGGTCACGTAACAGCCGATGACCACTACCTTTAATGTCGTCTTGGTCAGGGACAACTCACCGTAGATTCCATCAGTAAACTCGCCACTGGCCGATGTGTTCCGGTTAGCAATCCCTCTGTTCAATGGTGTATCATCTGCACACTGATATTTAATCTATTGCTAGATCTTCTTCTCGGCAGAATCTATCTTGCATATTTATAAATATACAAATCATGCATGCATTGAATATTGATGACATATCTGGTCTGATTCTCCTGATCTGTATCGCTAAATTCTTGACAAAATCCAAAGAAGAGTTTGTAATTTTATTGGTCCTGAAATGACATCTCGACTTCAGTCATCTTGCTACCGACATGACGTGGATTCCCTTTGGGTTTTTTCTATAAATATTTTCATAGCTGTTCTTCTAATGAACTGCCCTCTTTGATATCTCGACAGCATGAATTTAAGTATAGTACCTGATTAGCAATTAGGTCTCATCGTTGTACGATTGAATTAGATAGATGCAACCGTAAGTTCTATTCAAATAGTTTCTTTTCTTGCTATTTTGGCCAATGGAACCCTTTTTCCGGTTTCTTGCTCCTCGTCCTTCTACAGTCTTCTAAGGTTAAACGTAACGCCAATTGCCATCTTTTATTTTCCTGAAACCCGCCATTTGTTGTCCTTTCTTCCCACTAAAGTCATGTTATTCTCTTTAACTCTAAATAACCCCTCAGTTTTAGTGGCAATATCTCTTCTTTTTTTAGTTTAATGAGTAAAAGTGCATAGATATGAAGCTCAGTTTGACCCCTCTTCAAGATGGCCGTTGACCCTACAAGAAATTTCAGTCCTCGTAATCCTGCTGGGTGCATAGCCGCATGCCTCATATGAAAAGTGTGGTAGAGGAATCGATTGTAGTAGAGATGTTACCAGCAGCAGTCATAGAGTGATCTGACATAATTATTTAAATATGTACGATAAAATGTCTTAAAATAATTATATGAATATTCATTGATATATCAAGGTATAAGGTGGATGTACGATTAGCTTGAAAGAAAATTTAAAAGGACTTTAATGTCATGCAATCTTAGAACCGGGGACCCAATTTAATAAAGAAAGAAACAAATACTAATATATATATATATATAACGTATACTAATATATATATATATATATATATATATATATATATATATATATATATATATATATATATATATATATATATATATATATATAATAATACATATATATATAACGAATACTAATATATATATATATATATATAATACATATATATATATAACGAATACTAATATATATATATATATATATATATATATATAACTTTTCACTCGAGATCAAGCCAACCGATTTTGAACAAACTTAGCATATACATTATACAATATAACAGATAGGTTCTTAGCGTAACAAATCGATAATTTTAAAAATATCAATAATCGATAAAGCCGATCAAAAATCGACAAGTTCAAATTTTTCATCTGCTTTCGTTAAAACGTGCTATGTAGGTTACTTACATCACGACGAGCTCAACGATACCTCATTTCAATTCCTACGTCACTGCGTTTACCGAAAATCCGCGAGAAACGAAAATTCGATTTCAACACAAATCAATTTCAACACAAATTTTAAATTAAAATCTACTTCAATTTTCAAGCAATCAAATAAATACACTCTACTTCTGTTATATCAGTAACTGCCTTAATTCAAAATGTTTTTAATGAAAGTACTTTAAAGTAATTAAAGAAGATAGACTCTGATACATTTAGACATGATGCAGTTTTTGCTTCATTCTAATTGAACTTTTTTTCCTGATCGACCAGCTGGGTAT
The DNA here is from genome assembly GCA_963932145.1 of Acanthosepion lycidas. Lineage (NCBI taxonomy): Eukaryota > Metazoa > Mollusca > Cephalopoda > Sepiida > Sepiidae > Acanthosepion > Acanthosepion lycidas. The sequence goes on along the minus strand of OZ010586.1, from coordinate 97,690,610 downwards.
GGCTGCTGGTAATCAATAAACGATAAAAATATGCAATTTTTAATATGTCATTACTTAGAAATGAATATCACTTTCATACGGAAAAAACAATTGTTATTCTTTCGTACTCAAAACCAGTTGCCTTCAGATATTTGAAGTACATTTTTTTATAATTAATTATGAATTAATTATTAATTGCTAGTCCAAGAAGCTTCTGTGCATCATGGTTCTGGCGGTTACAACTCTTCGACCATTTCACCCTATGACCTTCGTCAGGTGACTGTTGTCGTAATTGACAATATCCTTCTCCTCTGAATGTTGAAGCGAAACCTTTATCTAAATCAACGATGTTAAATTCACATTCTTCTTTCTATGCTCAGTAAAATTTCCCAATAGTCTAATTCACCTTTGACCGAATGTTAAGTGGAAGATGCGGGCAAACGTATCGCTTGTCCGTCTCTTCCACTGAATTAAAGTATCTGAAACATCAGCAAGACAGGTCCAAAGGATGGGATTTAAAATAGCAAGAAATTTGGTATGGTTTAACCAACTCGTTTAATTTATTAGGAATAGTGCCTCCTAGAACGTACATAATAATGATATCATGGCTATAATACTAAAACATTCGATATCATTTTTTATAATTGTTTCCACGAGATGTATATGACTACAGGTCATACCATAAGTTCTGTTCGAATTTTTACTTTTTGTTAAAATAAACGAAATTAAAAAAGTATTTTATAATGTCTAATGGAGGTGAACATTATTTTTATGTTTAGATGCATTTATCCTGTCAAATTCTATTTCAGAGAACAATAAAATAAAATTTTGTTTGATTAAAACCCTGCTAACATGGAAGTACCCAAGAATCATTTGAGGCACATAATGCTTTAGGAGTTCAAGTAAGGAAACTCAGCAGCCGAAGCGGCTAGAAATATTCACTCGGTTTATGGAGAGGAATGTGTGAATGAAAGAACTTGCAGAAGATGGTTTGCAAAATTCAGAGGTGGAGATTTCACCCTTGAAGATGAAGATCGAACTGGACGTCCAGTTGAGTTTGATGAAAAGCTTCTTGAAGCAGCACATGAAGAAAATTCTGCTTTATCAGTTGAAGAATTGGCAGTGGTTCTCAGTTCAAACCATACAACTGTTCATCGTCATCTTCAACAACTTGGAAAAGTTCCTAAACTTGGAAAATGTGTGCCTCATGAATTGTCTGAAAACAACCTCAAATCCCGAGTTGACATCTGCTCTTCTCTCCATTCTCGCCAACTTGTTTAACTTTTTCGGGATAGATTTGTGACTGGCGACAAAAATGCATCTTCTATCGAAATGTGAAGCGTCGTAAACAGTGGCTTAGTAAAGGGGATGAACCCCAGCCACAGCCGAGAAGGGAACTTTATGGGCAAAAGTTTCTTCTTTCAATCTGGTGCGATCGCCAAGGAATAATCCACTTTGAATTCTTACCACCTAATGCAACAATTAATGTTCAAATATACTGTCAGCAATTAGAGCGTTTGAACCAAGCTTTGAGGAAAAAACACCTGCTCTAGTGAATCGAAAAAAGGTGATATTTTATCATACAATGCGCGACCCCACACAGCAAGTATCACGTCACAAAAGATCCAAGAACTTGGTTGGGAGAAAATTTCTCATCCACCTTATTCTCCTGATATTGCTCCTTCATACTACCATTTGTTTCGTAGCTTACAGAATCATTTGGAAGAAACAGCTTTTGTAACACAGGAAGAGGTTAAAACTGACATTTGTGAGTTCTTCGAAGAATTTTAAAGTAATGGAATTAGTAAGCTTGTTAATAGATGGAAGGAAGTCATAGATAATCAGGGAAAATACATTGTTGATTGAATCTGTAATTAAATGTAACATTTGGTCACTTGTTTTCTTTATTTAAAATTCGGACAGAACTTATGGGATGACCTGATATATACTGTACCTAGTGGATTTAAGCGTAGTAATAGATTAGCAACAAGGTTTCGTCAATTTACAATCAAATAGCTAGATGTAACTGTATGTTCTATGCTAATAATTTCTTTTTTCGCGCTTCACACTTGAGGAAGTATCTTCCAGTCACATGCTTTCCAGCCAACTTTGATCTTCAAAAATCCAAATGTAACTTCTATCGTTATCTGCTGTCTTCCTGATTGCTCTTCCAATGTTCTCGGTCCTTAACAGTGTTTACTTATTTGTTTTTTCACACTCAGTAAACCCTTGCGTCTTAGTGGTTTTATTGCCTTGTATGAGGTGAACTAACATGTAAAATAGTGAAATAGTGAGAAAATCTTGTACTGCGCTTAAATTTATAAAGCCGAGATACCAAAAAGGAAAGCTCCGTACAATAGATAGATAGATACATTGAGAGATAAGGTAATAATAAATAATTTATTAATGCCAGATATAAACTTAGGTATGAAATAAAATTCCTAATTATAGGCTTCTGAAATAAAATGTTTTCAATTTAATTGTTTCCTACGTAAGAATGAAGCCCCCCTTCAATTTTCGTGTCAGGGGAGAGCGTGGATGAATTTACACGTGAGGCATAGAACGGGATTAAGAACAATAGCTATTGAGTATTGAGAGCAATTATGACAATAAGAATTATGCAGAATTAATAGGTTTATAAATGTTTAAGATGTATCTTGACATGGACATTTATCTGGCACGACACAGTGGATCGGCTTTACTTGCGTTTCATGTCAATGGAAACCATGACTCAAAGAAGGCTCCATAATTGCTCTCCTAAAGGCTAACATTTGCCATGCTGATTAACGACAAAAATGTACACACTCACACACGCACACAGACGCGCGTGTGCATATATATATATATATATATATATATATATATATATATATATATATAATGTTTTATCGGATACCTCACATTAAATTCGGCCTTGTGCCACATCTGACTGCGTGGGACGGTTGATAGATATCCTGCAGTTGGAGATTCATTGTGGAATTCACTCGACTCAATTCTAACAGTTGACAACTTCTTCGCGCCGCTGCCGAATCTTATATGTGTTGTTCTTGTATAATCGTTCATTACCAAACTTCGCGTGTTTATTATATTTAATAACCTTCCCTAGGTTACAACGCACGCTCACACACACACACACACACGCACACGCACACACAGACACACACATATATATATATATATATATATATATATATATATATATATATATATATATATATATATACACACGCACACAGACAGACACACATAAATTAGTATATTACACCTAAAACATATCAAAATCGCTTCACAGTTGCAGTCGTCTTTCGATGCGTATCAATGCATCTCATCAGGCGATTGCAAATTACTCGCGTTGGTTTTCCAATGTTTGATATTATTGTCATTTTTCGTTTTTCCCCGCATTTCAAGATATTGAAGATGTCGTTTGGCTTGATTTCTTTTGTTTTCAAAGCATTAATGTATTTTTTTAATTTTTTTTTTAATTTTTAATTATTTTTTCGTATCCCTTCCATTTTTTGTCATCTTCTGTATGCCTGTCAATCTTTTCAACTCAGAATAGTTGCATCTCTTTCATTCTAGGTATTCATAGAATGGTTTCACATACATCGGCTTATATAGATATTGTAACATTATTGGATTACTCTATGTTCTACACAACCATTGTGCGCATAATTTTGGCTTCTTGTATATCATAGATTTGTAATCTTGCACACTCGTCTGAAAAACTTGGATCTTATACCCAGGTGAATTTTCTTGGTTTATTCGAGATAAGTAGAATTTTATATCGGTGGATAATATATTAGTGTTGAAACCAAGCGACCAACTGCTGAAATGTTTTTGTTGAAAGACAATTCTTTTTCAGATGACATTGGTTTGTCAGCGAAACATGTCAAAACGGTAAAAGGAGTTCTTCAAACTTGCTCAAATATTTAGCATTCTATCGTATTTTCAACCAATATAACACACCTAACAATAATAATTATGCATCAGTATTGAAAATCCAGGACATTGTGTCATTTAGCTAATAACCAACCATACATATTGCGTATGTTGTAATATTCAGCATCACTATCTAAATTTAGTTTACGAATTACATACTCATTTATTTTAAAACCATCGCAAAAACTAATCAGAATTTCGAGTAGATGAAAAAGAAGTAGGCTATCCTTAAATCTACGAATCTCCAATTCGTCCCTGCATAAAAATCTGCTCCCGCTGTTCAACTCGATGTACTCGACAAAATCCAGAGACGGATATGCAATGTGATGGGTCCAGATCGTCCACAGTCAGTTCCTCACAGACGTGTTGTGGCTTCCCCTCTGTCTTTTCGACAAGTATTTTCATGGCAGCTGCTCGAATTTCACTGGTTCACAAACTGCATGGTTTTAAGCGTGCTACGAGGTTGGCATCTCGCTCCCACTCTTTCACTGTCGAAACGGTTAAATGTATCCATGTCTTCTACTCCAAGAGCTTCTTATCTCGCACCTCCCGTCAGCGAAAATCCCTTCCTCATACTTGATTCCGTGATAGCTATAATCTTTAAATATTCAAATGTAATGTCAATCGACATCTTCTGATAGCTTGATCTTGATCCCCGTCCTTCTCTTTATCCTTTCCCCAAACACTCCTCTTTACTCTTGCTCTCACTATCTCTAACCCCTTGCGTGCTAGTGGCACTTCCGTGTTGCTTGGGGTGATATGCTTAAAAAAGAGGTGTAAGAAAGATTCCATACTTCATTCAATTGTCTTCATATTTTTGAAAGAACGTCGTGCTGCAAAAGAAAAAAACTGAGTATTGTGGAAGCTTTAAAACGAAGTAGTGACGAGAATCACAAGGTACAGATAAGAACGAAATTATTTGTAACCCCATCAATTTTGAATAATTATATCAATTTCTCAGAATCTAATACCCGTATGATGCCAGGTTTTATATAAGAAGTACCAGAAATGAATATAAAATTCAGTTTTCAGAACAATAGGTTGAATATAACCAATTTGACAGGCGAATTATGCAAAATAAAAAATAAAAAATTATTCCTTAAAATTATTCGTTTTGGTAAATATCCCTATTGCTACTTCCATAGAAAGTGTTCAATTCTTAGATTCCACCCATTCAAACCTTCACAGCTTTAGACCTGTCATTCTACGAACATTGTATCGAACCATTCCTATAATTAAAGAACTTTCTGTAAACCCCAGTGATACCGTAATTGGCCTGCATTGTAAGATATTTCAGAGACATCTGGGAATGTTTGAAATGTCATCCTTTCTCGGCTGGTTGGATTAGTTCGCAAGTGGAAGGAACGTGATATTGTTCATTATATCGATTGCTGTGCCGCAAAGAAAATTATAAGAATAGTTAAGAACAACAGATACTGAGAACCTGCAAATCGTCGGTTGGAGTATCAACGGCACCATTTACACCTCAAGCTGTCAGCAACGCTTTCCGGTAGCATGGCATCCGATCTTGCAGAACACGGAAAGTATCGCTCCTGAAAAGTTCAGACGTGCAGACACATCTGCAGATTTTTATCTCTCTACCCAGATTCCTAATTTAATAATATTTTTTTTTCCGATGGAGCCAAAATATTTACTTGTTAACGATAAAGCATGACAGAAGGGGTTAGTTAATGTCTGGAGCGAGAGAATGAGTCGACTATTTTTCAAGAAAGCGTTTACATTATAAACTTATCTTCGGTCTTACAGTAAACATCACGTCATCAGATACCATAGATTGACTCGACGGAAGCACAAACAAAGAAATGTATCAAAAAATAAAAACCAACTTACTTGAAGACTTCACATTCCTTGGTATGATGCAACTTGCACTCGAGTAGATTCATCCCACGAACTGCTGTTTGGGACAAACAACCAAGAGGGTGCTTCACCGGTCACTGCAATTGTAATCTGCTCCAGTCTAGAATTAAACGTTATATTAGATATTCACATAAACTGTACCTCTTAATCCGGAAACCTCGACTTAGACTTGTTCTCGGGCTTTGTACAGGAGGAACATCATTGTAAAAACAAAAACTCACGTTATGGGGTACATAAGCACAGAGGCCACCGGAAATCTCAGGGGTGAGGGTGAAAAGGATTCATTAAAATATTTTGAAATATTTTACTCATTGTTATTCTGCTTAGACTTGACTCATCTTCCAAAAAAGACAACGAAGGGAAATATACTTCGAGAACGTCCTCCGTCGGCTGTTGGAATCGCATTATCAATTGGCTGCCAATAATACAAATGAACATTTGTGGATAAATTTATAAGTACTGGTCGTAAATGGAAAACATTAACTCTGAAGAATTAAGAATATACTTGTGGGTATGTCTAGATTAACCAATTAAAGGTCAGATCTAAGCTAAAATAGAAAAATAACGCTAAGATATTTCAGCGACAAATGTATCAAGGATGTAACCAAGTTTGAAGTTCACATTTGATGCAGTAGACAAAATTTTCAGAAAAAATTCTTTTAATTTATTTTATTTCATTTTTTTATATACTCAGAAAGCTTATGAAAGCGTCCAATACGTAAACTTAAAAATTTGGAACATCTACGATGCTAATTATACTAAATAGAGGGTAAATATATTTTTCATATATATATATATATATATATATATATATATGTGCCTCTGTATGTTTTAGTGTGTGTTTAGAATAGATCCCGACAATGTTTTTAAGAAATTTTAGACCTAGAAAACCAAAACGCGCTATCAAATCTGGTATCAATGAAACGTTTTCCATTTGTCAAATATGTCAAATATGGTGCAGTAAAATTAAGGCGAGATTTTATTTATTAACTTTTATTGATAATTTACATTATTTTAAGAAAACTTATATGTACTTTCACATGAAAATAACATGATTTTGATGGTGATTTCCTAAGCCAAGCCTAGATGTGGCGCCAGTCTGAAAATATAGGACACTCCATAAGGATATAACTCACTTCTCTGTCATAATTGTTCGTGCTTTCTCACCATTAAACCACGTAGAAGTGTCCAACGTTTTCAATACAAACCTGAACCCTATCAGCAACACTTCTACAAATCATTTGACACATTTCTAGATTAATTTCATGAAATCTTTCAGAAATTGCTTGTTTTCATTCAGGAATTGTTTTCGGTTTCATCCTGTGAAAAAGATCTTTCAGTATGCCCCACAAGAAAAAGGCTGTTCCTGTTAGGTCTGGTGATCGTGATGGCTAACTATTGCTCCACGTTCGTCCTGTACACCTCATTAAAAATTAAAATTAAACGATTTCTTCAGGAACGTGTAATCATAAACATTTCTGTGCAATAAATGTTAACAAAAAGGGTGTTATCTTGCGTATATATATATATATATATATATATATATATATATATATATATATATATATATATATATATATATATTATTGGTTTGAGTTTAATTAGACCAGGAAACAGTAGTATTTAAAATGATCAAAACATGTATAAAGAGAATAAGATAAGATAAAAAAGAGGTAATCATAACCATCTTAAACTTTGTAATTTATTTCTGTGCAGTAAAGGTCAAAACAAAAAGGGCATTATCTTGCATATATATATATATATATATATATATATATATATATATATATATATATATATATATATATACAGGGTGTTTCAAAAAGAATACCCAAAATCATTGCGCTGTTTTTTTCAGGTCTATAGCATTGTAGTGGACTCAATCAGTGGTTATTTGATAGAGTAGTTATCAAAGTTTGATTGGGTGTCAGTTTCACCGCTGTCGTTAGTATAACTTCCGGTGCCGCTGAATTGTGGGAAGATCAATCAAAATCGAGACTCCTCAGCAGAAGGCGTTTTGCGTGCTTGAGTTCACGAAAACAAACGCCATTGTCACGGTGCAGGCAGATTCGAATGACTTCTTTTTTCGGCAAGATGGAGCACCACCCCATTGGCATCTCGGGGTTAGAGCTTATCTGAATGAAAACTTGCCTCAGCGATGGATTAATAGGAGAGGTGCTAAAGACTTTTCTCTCTGTGCTTGGCCTGCCAGATCCCCGGACCTAACTGTGTGTGACTTTTTCTTGTGGGGGTATGTTAAAGACCAAATATATTTTCCAGCACTTCCAGCAAGTGTTGATGACTTGAAAGATCGAAAAACAGCTGCAATCAAGACGGTGGACCGTGACATGCTGAGGCGCGTTTGGGAGGAATTCTCATATCAGCTTGATGTTGTCCGCGCTGCCGGTAGTGGCCACACATGTGTTCATGCTAGAGGTTTGTAATTTTTTTTCGTTATTGACACATCACGTGATGATTTTGGCGTATTCTTTTTGAAACGCCCTATATATATATATATATATAAGTTATTGCTTTCAGTTGAATTAGAACAGGAAACAGTAGAATTAAAATGATCAATACATGTATAAAGAGAAAAAGATAAGAAAAATATTTTACATTTTTAAATTTAAAAAACGTAAGAGATCAGCCGATCACGCTACTTTGTTTTCAATCTTTCGGTACATTCACGTGTTTCGGATATATATATATATATATATATATATATATATATATATATATATATATATATATATATATATGAATGTCAATCAAGTATGGGTTAGAATTCGACAGTTTAAACATAAAAGATCGAATCTACAAATCTAAGAGAGACCTACGATGAGAGAATTCACTGAACATAAATAAAATGGACCATAAATTCTATTAAAAAAAAAACACCGTAATAAGAAATATACATGATTTCTAAGAAAAAATATTTAGATTTGGATATTAATAAATACTTTCCTGTCGATTAATATACGCCAAAGTAACCTTTTCATATCACCAACTTTCATAAATACTAGACTTAAAGACTCTGAGATCCACATACGTGCGGCCGTTCCAACCTAAGTCTTTGAAGCCAACACCGATTATCATATATACAGTAACAGATAGAAGAAAATTCCCACTACATGTATACATGTTTTCTGCCACCCAAATCCCGCAATACAAACTCGAAATACGATACACAAATGCCCAGACATACCAACATACAACTACCGTCTTCAGGAGTTGCATACCCGGAAATTATACAAAACTGACGCCAAAATACCCACTAGAATCCAAATCTGTAAACGCTCATACATTGACACTACAATACAAAGACATGTACGGTCTAGCCCAAGGGTCGACAACCTTTTGCTAACTATGTGCCGACTCAGGGTTTTATAAACATTCAGACTTCCAACAGCATATGTATTTTAATACAAGTCATGGTCAATGTACTTGTTCTAAAATATATTTTATATAGTAATATATGGTATATATTTTTATATAGTAATATATGGTATATGCTTTAGTATTAAAATTGAAACAGCTAAATATCTTCTATGCGGACATCGTGATATCATTTGCAGCCGCGTATCATTGGTTGACGGACCCCAATACCGGAAGTTTCTCTTATGAAGTTTAGATAAAAATATAACGGAACATTAAATGTATAGATGTTTCCTATCACTTCCCTATAATATATCAGTTCATCCCATAAGTTCTGTCCAAATTTTGAATAAAGAAAACAAGTGACCAAATGTTACATTTAATTACACATTCAATCAACAATGAATTTTCCCTAATTATCTATGACATTCTTCCATCTATTAACAAGCTTACTAATTCCATTACTGTAAAATTCTTCTGGCTCTGATTCGAAGAACTCACAAATGTCAGTTTTAACCTCTTCCTGTGTTATGAAAGCTGTTTCTTCCAAACGATTCTGTAAGCTACGAAACAAATGGTAGTATGAAGGAGCAAGATCGGGAGAATAAGGTGATGAGAAATTTTCTCCCAACCAAGTTCTTCGATCTTTTGTGACGTGATACTTGCTGTGTTGGATCGCGCATTGTCCGAATGAAACATCACCCATTTTCGATTCACTAGAGCAGGTCTTTTTTCCTCAAAGATTGGTTCAAACGCTCTAATTGCTGACAGTATATTTGAACATTAATTGTTGCATTAGGTGGTAAGAATTCAAAGGGGATTATTCCTTGGCGATCCCACAAGATTGAAAGAAGAAACTTTTGCCCATGAAGTTCCCTTCTCGGCTTGGCTGGGGTCCTTCCCCTTTACCAAGCCACTGTCTACGACGCTTAACATTTCGATGAAAGATCCATTTTTGTCGCCTGTCACATGTCTACCCAATAAAGGTGAAACAAGTTGGTGAGAATGGAAAGAAGAGCAGATGTCAACTCGGGATTTGAGGTTGTTTTCAGACAATTCATGAGGCACACATTTTCCAAGTTTAGGAACTTTTCCAAGTTGTTGAAGATGACGATGAACAGTTGTATGGTTTGAACTGAGAACCACTGCCACTTCCTCAACTGATAAAGCAGAATTTTCTTCAAGGGTTGCTTCAAGAAGCTTTTCATCAAACTCAACTGGACGTCCAGTTCGATCTTCATCATCAAGGGTGAAATCTCCACCTCTGAATTTTGCAAACCATCTTCTGCAAGTTCTTTCATTCACACATTCCTCTCCATAAACCGAGTGAATATTTCTAGCCGCTTCGGCTGCTGAGTTTCCTTACTTGAACTCATAAAGCATTATGTGCCTCAAATGATTCTTTGGTACTTCCATGTTAGCAGGGTTTTAATCAAACAAAATTTTATTTTATTGCTCTCTGAAATAAAGTTTGATCAGGTTAAATGCATCTAAACATAAAAATAATATTCAGCTCCATAAGACATTATAAAACAAAGAGTTAAAATTAGGACATAACTCATGGGATGACCTGATATATATATATATATATATATATATATATATATATATATATATATATATATATATATATATATATATAGAGAGAGAGAGAGAGAGAGAGAGAGAGAGAGAGAGATATTCTTTTTGAAGACAAAAATTATTCAGCTCAAATTTCAATGTGGAAAGAAATTAGGCAGTAGTCATATGCATCTCGTGGAAACAATTATAAAAATTGATATCGAATGTTTTAGTATTATAGCCATGATATCATTATTATGTACGTTCTAGGGGGAACTATTCCTAATAAATTAAACGAGTTGGTTCAACCATACCAAATTCTCTTGCTATTTTAAATCCCATCCCTTGGACTTGTCTTGCTGATGTTTCAGATACTTTAATTCAGTGGAAGAGACGGACAAGCGATACGTTTGCCCGAATCTCCCACTTAACATTCGGTCAAAGGTGAATTAGACTATTGGGAAATTTTACTGAGCATAGAAAGAAGAATGTGAATTTAACATCGTAGATTTGGATAAAGGTTTCGCTTCAACATTCAAAGGAGAACGATATTGTCAATTACGACAACAGACACCTGACGAAGGTCATAGGGTGAAATGGTCGAAGAGTTGTAACCGCCAGAACCAAAATGCGCACAAGATTGGGGGGGGATTTTCTTCAATTATTGGATTTAAGTTCTCTAAATCCGGGATAGAGCATGTGTAAATATAAGAGATATGTACACTGATGCTGTCACCGAGACGATGCCGGGTGTTTTTTTTTTTGTTTTTTTTTCAAGCTTGAACGCTGTCTTAATGGCCTGATATATGCTTACACGCATGAAACAGACTGTGGTTACTGAGTGTTGATATCCATATCTACTCTTCTTATATATATATATATATATATATATATATATATATATATATATATATATATATATATATATATATATCGTTAAATATGAAGGACAAAAGAAAACTTATTCTTTATTTAGTTCCAGCTAAATAAGCGGCTAAAATATAATATGTGTGTGTTTGTGTGTGTGAGTATCATTATGTTGCAAGACTTATGGCAAGACTATACTCATTAAATAAATGCATACTTGTAGAGAGTATATGCTTGTATTGATGCATATTTAAATAGATTTAATAACCATACGGCAAACAATAATTAGCGTAAAAATCTTTCCATATATTGCTATATAATATATATATATATATATGTGTGTGTGTGTGTGTATGTGTGAGTGGAGAAAGAGAGACAGTAGGAGGAAGAGAGGAAAAAGATATATATATATATATATATATATATATATATATATATATATGTTGCAAGACTTATGGCAAGAATATACTCAGGAAATAGATGCAGAGATTATTTGCTGTTAGAGTTGTATATTTAAATAGATTGAATAGCCTTACGACAAACAATAATTAGCGTGAAAATCTTTCCCCGTATATCTATATAAAATACATATATATATATATATATATATATATATATATATATATATATATATATATATGTGTGTGTATATATATGAGCTTTATTTCTGATTCATTGCACATGGCATATGAATCTACTCATGAAACTATTGATGATAAATAAATAGCCTAAATAACTTTTCATTAATTTGAAACACATCAACTTATGGCTTTAGCATCTGACTATCAGCAGAATTCCGATGAGGAAGTTACGAGGACAAAATAAATTTTTGAAAATACCAAATGTGGCAGGTGGCTGCATATTTTTCCTGTATCTCTTTGCTTCTTAATCTATCGCTGTCTCTGTCTTTGACTCTATCTCTCTCTCTTTCTTTTTCTTTCTCTCCATCTCGCTTTCTTTCTCTCTCTCTCTCTCTCTCTCTCTCTGTCATTTTCGCTCTTGATTACTGCAATTCATCAAACCATTTCGGTGCAGATATATATGCAAGGAGCATATTTGCAGTCGATGCTACGCTGGATATTCCAAGAGAATGGCGAAGGAGAGAGGAAATGAGAATCGATAACTGAATTACGAAGAATCTCGTTCTGCGATTTTTGTTGATGCAATCCTCTTTACATGATTGCAACGTTTGAAAAAGATTATTGGACAAGGCAAGTTTTGGTGATGTTTTTGCGAGATTTGGAAAGGTTGTTTAAACGTGCATAAAATTGGGAAATGATAAAGTTTTAGATACATGAGAAATCCACGAGTCAAGTTAAAAAGAAAAAAAAAAGAAGAATTGTCAGAATGCATAAAGAAGGAAGTAAGGCAAACGCAATGATGTATAAAAGGGATAAATCAGGTAAAGGGATAGAAAGGGATTTGTTGATAATATAGACAAAGGAATAAACGTTTCAAAATCAAAATAATACATAATAATGGCGGAAAAATCGAATTAAACAAAAAAATATTAAAATAAAACGAAGAAAAATTATTTTTTTAAGATTAAAAAAAGCAACCGAGAAAAAGAATGAAAGAATGAAAAATACAAAAGGAAAGAAAGACGGAAGAAGTGCATTGAAAGAAAGACAGAAAGACATTTATTAATGGAAAGAAAGACAAGTCTGTATTGAAAGGAAACAGAATGAAGTTATAGAAAGAAAGAAAAAAGAAAGACAGAAGGATAGAAAGAAGGAAGGAAAGAAAAAGAAAGAAGGAAATACAGAAAAAGAAAGCATGAAGGAAAGAAAGAGAGAAATAAAAAGAAAGAAGGAAAAAAGAAAAAGAAAGAAATTTATAATGAAAGAAATATTGAAAGAAGGGAGGATGAAAAGTTTTAATGAAAGAAAGACAAAAAATTGTGCAGAAAGAAAGAAAAGTAAACAATGAAAAAATATATTAAAAGAAAATAGAAAAAGGTGTACTAAAAGAAATAGACGGAAGAGAAAAGAAAGAAGAAAATATACATTTAAAGAAAGAAAGAAAGAAAGAAAGAAAGAATGAAAGAAACCAATAAATACAAAGAGATAGGAACTGAAATGTCATCAACATTTTTTTGCTTTTTTTTTAAAAAAAAAAGTAAAGCAGGTTCGGATAGAGAAAATCATCCTTGAACGAATTCAACTTCATCTAGCATAAATTCTTTGTGCTTGAAACAAAGAACAATGAACTTCAAACATGCCATCTATTATACAGAAACACGTTCCTTCAATAGAATTGTTATTAAGAATCTGACGTCAGTAAACTGTTCCGCATATATTTATATTTATATGATAAATATACGATGACAATATCATATTATAATGTACGTTTTATTAGAACTATTTACTATAAGTTAGTTTGTGATATGAGTTTTATTATGTAACTCGTGTGGTCTTCATCAAGTTCTAAAAATATATCGGATGTAACAGCAAAATTGTGAGATTAAGTTCTGAATCCTTTTATCCTTGAAATGATTAACGATATCTTACTGAGATTTCCTGGGTTTTTATAACACTCTTGCACTCTACGTTGATCAACAAGAATATATAATTAGTCTCCAAGCTTAAGAGAAGAATCTCGATGAAATCGATCATAAACGAAAATGACATGTTCATCATTAATTAACCATAGATGAGAATCAGAAGCTCATGAAAGATTGAAGTAAAGTATAGATATATTTAAAGTTCAATTTATATATATATATATATATATATATATATATATATAAATTGAACTTTAAATATATATATATATATACATATATATATATATATATATATATGTATATATATATATATATATATATATATATATTCAAAGTTCAAATATATATATATATTCCCTTTTTCCGTTTTCCATCTTTTCCGTTGAGTTGACCGATTAAATAGGTCAATGTCTGATCCTTACCTCCTCCTCATCCTCAATATTAAGTATTGTAATAAAAATAAAAATAAATTTTAAAACTCTCCCTTCCCTCTCTAAACTCGACCATGTCTCTCACACTATTCCTCACCATCCTCTGTGTAAACTTATATAAGCTTAATACTGCCCGTCAAAAGTATAAATTTTCAATTCATTTCTCGTTTCACGTTTGAAAATGATATCTGAAGATCCAGAGAAAAAATAAAATTTTCTGGTGAAATAAATTATATAGACTTAATGTGGTCTATTTTTTCTTTAAATTAAATTATTCGCTTTGACTTTTGAGATTTCAACTTCCTTGGGATTATCCAAGATTTTCGTTACTTATATATATATATATATATATATATATATATATATATATATATATATATATATATATATATATATATGTATGTATTTATATATATAGTAATTCATTTCTATTTAACATCATCACTTGATAAGACACCATAAGTGTCGTAACAAAATCGCAACTTTTGTAGTTGTCTTATAACATGCATATGTCACAATTTGAATAAATATTATTAGCTCTACACAGTATTGACCACTCTCTTATGAATAGTATTTTTGGTTATTGGAATTTTATTCCTTGTGTACCAACTTTGTACTTGTATATATATATATATATATATATATATATATATATATATATATATATGTGTGTGTGTGTGGGGGGGGGGATTAGATAAATTACAAGTATTATGTCTGCTTATTTGTAGCATAATGCTTTCATATTCACGAATATTTTCCGTGTATTATAATCAAATGTGACAAGAAATGGTTATGATAAGTTTTCTCTTTGTCTTTAATCATATTGCTTTTTTTTTACAGATATAGTTTTAGTTATAGTGAATTTCTACATATGTATATATAAATACGGTCAACAATGAAATTATTCGTACACTCATAAATTATGAATATTTTTATCCATTTCTCAGAATCTAATGCCCGTATGATGTCAGGATTAATCACCACCAAAAAGGAATATAAAACTCAATTGTCAGAACAATAGATTAAATACCAAAAATTCAACAGGCGAATTATTCAAAATAGGAAAATATAAAATAATTCTTACAGTATGTAAAACTGACAATCTTCACAATATTAATAATCAATAGAATGGCTCCTCATAACTTGCTGCAAACATTTTCTAATGTTTTTGATGTCGTTTGAACAAGTTTTTCTGGGATTTTCTTCCATTCTTCAATGGTTACACGTTCTAATTGCTGAATGTTTTTAGCTGACCGACTACTTATTCAAACTTTCAATTCTTGGCATAGATTTTCAATAGGGTTGAAGTCATGACGTTCTGAAGCCATGGCAGAACTGTAATCTTCTTTTTTCTGAAGCTACGCAGTCATTGATTATCTTGCTGGAAAGTAGATCGCCGAGCTAGATCAAGATTTTGCGTTGCGAGTTGTAGATTTCTATGCAGAATTTTGATATAGTCTGCAGATTTCATTATTCCTCTTATTGCTGCCCAGTTTCCTTGAGCTAAAACAAACCCACAATATCTTCAAGTCGCTTCCATGTTTTAATATTGCCATTTTGTTCTTTGGAAGGAAAGCCTCACCATCCTTGCGTCAAATCTTCTGTACATCATTATGTCCAAAAAGCTCAATTCTTGTTTCATCACTCCATAGTACAGGTTCCAAAAAGCAATTTTTCCCCCAAGAACATTTTGGCAAAATTAAACGGAGCAGAATATGACATGGTTTATGAAGAGGGGTTCGTCGTGGTTGGTTTCCATACAACCCATTTCTATTTAAACAACGTTGTATTGTGCGAGTGCTTACACTGATACCTGCCTTATTCAAACTTTTGGCGATGTCTTTCAAAACAACTCTTAGGTTTATATGAACCTCGCGAAACAGGTTTCGTTCAGTTCGCGGTGATAATTTGAGTTTTCTTCAAGGCCTAGGCAAATTCTCTGTCGTGCCAAACATTTTAAACGCCTTTACAACTGAGTGTACCGTAGATCTGGGGATAGCTAACCGGTTTGAAATAGTGTTGTGACTGTTTCCCGACTTGAGAAAGTTAAGAATTCTCTGTCTCAAGTCAACGCTAAGCTCTTTTCTCTTCCCTCATCATTGTGGCACCCTGCATTTTTTAGAAAGACTAAAAAGAGATATTCAAAGAAATATGATTTAATTTTTATTCGGTTTATTAACCAGTTGTTAGTTATTTAGAAACGAAGAATAATTGAGTTTTGAGAATAATTCTCTAACTGTATTTAGGCGATCCAAAGAGAAGAAGAAAAAAAAAATAAAAAAAGAAAGAGAAATAGGAATAGATAATACAAAACCCGGTCATAAGTAAAACTAAGACAAGACAGGTGTCAAAATATATCAGGTCAAATTACCTGACCGAAATCCAGGGAAATAGAAATTGTTATATTTGGTTGAAGAAATAGAGTTTGGAGATAATAAAATAAAACAAAAAGAAGAGGAAAGACAGAAACATAATACGAAACCAGGTCGTAAGCGAAAACACACACGTACGACCAGCACCTAACAAGTGTCAAAATTATCAGGTCAAGCACTTGAACTAATTCCGTGTCCGCGTAGGATGGAAGTTTGTTAAGGTTGGCTGAAACAATAAAGATTTTTTTGAACAATGGAAACGAAATTTTAATCGGAGGAAAGGTGTCTTTTGTGTTGAGGGGGTGACCGGTGGAACTGTATACAGATTCTGACCTGTTAAAAAATTGGAACCCCACGATGATGAAGTGGAGACATTTTCAATTCAGATAATTAAGATTTTTGACTATCAGGTCTGACCAAAAACAAAGAAGGAAAGAAAACGATTGTCTCGGCTCACAGATAGCGCCAATATTCCTTCCTGAAGTCACATCTAATTAGCGGCAGGCTGTTTTGACAGAACCCAGGTGAGAAAAAGCCAAGATTATCATTTTTCGTACGTGTGAAAAAGGCCAAATTAGATTTTGTTTTTTTTAGAACAAGAACGATGTGAGCCACGCCCGATTGTAGACGGGAGGCGTCCCACCACAGTCTCATTAGCCGAAAGCGGTCACGTGATATGCGGAAAGAGGAGGGAGAATGCTCGATCAAGAACCATTGGTCGAAAACGGTCACCTGACATACGAGAGACCGGGAGAGATGGGTATGCGTCTTCCCCCCAGAGGCACTGTGAGGAAGTAGGGGTGAAAATAATAGCGATAATGGGAAATCAGAACTAATGTGACTTTTGGGATTATCGAGAGAGCCCTGACGCCGACAGACCCACCCCGGTTTGCTGCGGCGTCAATAAAAGCAGGACCCCAATCGACAAAAAAATGAGTTCAGCCCCGGACGGCAGCGAGAAGAGATCACCTCGGACGACAGAGAGTTGCGGCAAGAAATCCTTCCAGCCCAAGTCGAAAACAAGAAATCCTTCCAGCCCAAGTCGAAAACAAGAAATCCTTCCGGCCCAAGTCAAAGACAAGAGAAGTTCTATCTAAGTCGACGAAGAAGAAGATTACTCGAAAGCCGCGGAGAAGTTGCAGCCAAGTCGAAGACAAGGCCAAAGAGTTACTGGACGGAAGAAGAAGAAGTTAAAATCAAGCCCAGCCGAGAACAGAATTCGACCCAACCAGATCGAAGTGAAGAAATACAACTCAAGTCGAAGAGAAGAATCAACTGCGAATGATTGATAGAAATTAGCCCCAGTGTCGAACTAAACCACACTCCGACATACACAATTCTGGAGAGTAGACAATTCGAAATCGTTAAGTTGTATGATAGAAGCTTGGTGCCATAGTCCACAGAGCGGGTCGGGAATGAGAACAATTTTTCTTTATGTAACGGACATTAGATATAAAAGGTTGTCACCCTTTTTTTTTATCAGTAATTTTTTGTCTCGTGAGTTTTTTTCTTTTACTTGTGTTTTGCCACCCCCGTCGGACTCAACTTGCATACGGCCCAATCCCTGCTGGTCCCGTCTGTCTAAGATCTAAACACAGCGTGGGTAGACAGACCGGAGATCAGTACAGTTGCTTTAGCAACCAGGTATTGGAAGCGGGTTGGGAAAGGCGAGGCTGGTGATCATCTAACCAAGAGGTTGGAGCGGCACGCTTGGAACCAGGAGGAGCGACCAGGAGGAGCGACGTCACAGTTGGCGCCGTAACCAAAGGATTCGACCCTGGGCCAGGTGTGTACCCGTCACATCATGTTGTTAACGTAAGAATAACAATGGTAACACTTTATACATCAAGTGTTGTTCTTTGGTCGAATTATCACAAATATCCTACTGAATAAATAGTGTAGAAAGCTTTACCGATAAAATAATTCTGTATATTACATATATTTACACGGGTCAATCAATTTAAAATGATATTTTCTACTGTACGAATAATTTTATCTTTTACTCTTTGGCATGTTTCGATCCAGGATGTCTACCCACACTGAAAGATTGTGATACAGCGAAACAGTCTGTCTCTGGATGACTATATATATATATATATATATATATATATATATATATATATATATATATATATATATATAGAGAGAGAGAGAGAGAGAGAGATTGTTGACGCGATATTATTATTTTTAAAGGGTATATTTAGTTAATAGATATATACCTGTGAGTGAACTTAATAGCTACTGACGTACAGATCGAAAATCTTATTACTATCAGGTGGTACATATACTTTTATAACATAGCTAAGAAGCTAGTTATTAATTTCACTCTTGAATGCGGGAATAATAGGTATATATACTCGAACACATTTACCTTTTAAATATATTATTTGGTTACTTGATTTTGCTCAACGATATATCAACCTCTATAGGTATTTAATGCTAGAATCTAAGATTATATGAATTTTTTATTGTATGGGGAAATCTTAATAATTTAGTGCTACAAGTCTTACTTTTTAATCCATAACTGAGGGGAGAAAAAGTGCACTCATCCTTTTCCCAGAGATATTTACCCGTAGGTGAATATAACGAAACTAAAAGGAACTGGAAATCAGCTATTCGATTAATTCCGAGCCATTACTCGCCTGGACACCCAAGTTTACAGCAACTGCTATTCTCAAGAGGTCACCTATCTGGAGTGTCCGTGGGCACCCCGAGGCGGTGTAATGGTTAGCAAGCTTGTCTCCCTAGAACAATTACGACTAAGTAGTGAGTTCGATCCTCACTGGGTGTCCCATACTTTCAGCTTTGTGCCACATCTAACCTACGCATGGAAAATCAATATCTGGATTGTGTGTTTTTAAGATTTTTTTTGTTGTTGTTTTCTTCAGTAAACGGGATTATGTAAGAATCATTCGAAAGAACGAAAGTAGACAAATGCGTTCGTGTATTTCGTAGGTTTCATATGCGCGTTAATTTATGAATGACTGTTTGGGGAAAATTATGAGAGTATATATTCTGTTTGTTTTGCGCATATCACTTAGACGTGTCATAGTGTTTTTCATTCTGTTCCTGAAATATTAATGTAACCGACACTTCGATTTTCTTAGCAGAATTACCAAAGTCTAATACCAGATTCAACGAAAGCTCTCTATAAATGTAACCCTAATTCAGTTTAAGATCTCACTCGTATAGAGACATATTTATAACGCTGTATCTATGACAAAGCATTTTGACGTCATATCTCTTCATATCTAAATGACTTTTTCCTTTATTATCTATGAATTACTGTGGTTCTTGGGAAATATAATAGAGTAGAATCCTGTTGTTTTCTCTACGGTTTTGAATTCATAGTAATCCCCCTCCTAGGCTTTCTGAAAACCAAGATTACTTGACATTACTATTTAACCCATAACTGTTTGGAGAACTGATGGGTTCATGACTTTTCCAAGACACTCGTACCTCTCCAGTAAATACTTGACCACTCCTGCTATTCTCTACTTCTGTAAGAGCCAGTTCAGACCAAAGATGGATTACTGCTGCCATATATGAGCGATAGAGTCCAAACGATTATCTGCATCCTTGTAGGTGACGAATTATTTTCCATTCTGAAACCTCGTTCTCACAAATGCCGCAAGCCTCTCGCAGGTATATAGCTATTTCCATGAAGAGTGTTCAGAAAAAACGACATTCTTTACTTCCACGAGTATTAATTTTCACGTCTAAGAGCCACCATGCCACGCATATTGTAGCGAACCACCCTCATTCACTTCATATCCTCCTGGGGGATGTAAGTTCCACTGGGACAGCTTCTTCCTATGAACCTTGTACAATCTACTCCCAAGTGGTTGCTTCTCGGACTAGTATAAACTTAACCTGTTTATGCTTAGGGTTAAGCGATATCTTCCCCAAATAGCCATATAAGCTTTGCATCTTATTCTTTCGCTATTTCGAGTGATTTCCTTGTCTTGTCCATGCAGGGTGAACACCACTGTATAAAAAATAAATATCCTGGGCTGAAAATTGAGCTGTCCTTTGCAGAATAAATGCTGTACGTGCCCGAAGACTTCTTATTTTATATCATTGTTACATTTGTAGTCGTATTACATTCTATT
>OZ010586.1:97604591-97664591 GCA_963932145.1 Acanthosepion lycidas | reverse complement strand
TTTTCTCTTATTCTTTCACAAACAGTAACCTCTTCTGTCTTACTTTCTTTATTGGAATGAAATGGTTTAAACAATGACGATAAATGTCTGCCAACATATCTTCAACCGTTATCTGCCCTACATAGGTTAATGATATGCATTTCTTGCTTCCTCCACGAACGCGCTGACATCAGTCTCATTCAGTAACCATATAGCTTGAATATAAACGTACTACTAGGTTGGCATCTCGGTCCCACCCTTTCACTGTTGAGACGACTAAATGTAGCCATCTCTTCTAATCCAACAGCTTCTTATCTCGCACTTCCCGTCAGTGGAACACACTTCATATCATTTGGTTTCCTGATAGCTATAATCTTCAAATATTCAAATGTAATGTCAATCGACATCTTCTGATGCATTGACCTTCATCCCTGTCCTTCTCTTTATCCTTTTCCCAAACACTTCTCTTTACTCTCACTCTCTGTAACCCCTTGCGTGCTAGTTGCACCCCTGTCTTGCTTGGAGTGATTTGCTTGAAAAAAATAGTGTTTAAATATATTTAAATAGATTATTTTCTTTCAATTAGTTAGAATTCAATTATTCCTATAAAAATAGTTTGTTGAGCCAGGGTTAATGTATCATAGATTCAATCTGGTAGATTTTGTATCACCTTATATATCCTGAGAAAAAAACCCAGTGCTAAAGCTATTTCAAAAAGCCACCTGACACAATGTATCAACCTTTTCAAGGATATAACAAGAACAAGACGAGAAGAGCTATATTTCTTCAAAACAATCTATCGCAAAGCCATCACTGTCTTTTGCTCGCTGTCTGTTAAGGACAATATGATTGTACTTGACACTTTAATCTAATTTAGCGGTTGATGCAATAATTTAGATAAATCACTGAACCGGTCGCTTGGCTTGTCTATTAACG
This sequence comes from Acanthosepion lycidas, assembly GCA_963932145.1. Taxonomy (NCBI): domain Eukaryota; kingdom Metazoa; phylum Mollusca; class Cephalopoda; order Sepiida; family Sepiidae; genus Acanthosepion; species Acanthosepion lycidas. The sequence goes on along the minus strand of OZ010586.1, from coordinate 97,663,676 downwards.
ACGTGAGGTCGGGACCCCAATTCCAAGATGACTATTCGTTCCGCTGTAATGGTATCGATCTGCTTGCTACCATTTCAAACGGACTGTTGATCACTGTGACGCTGCCAGTGGTCCAATTACGAGAGTTGCAAAGAGGCGTACAGCTGATGCTTAAAGCAGTACGCAATCAGTCGATCGACGAGATATGCTAGGAGCTTGTCAGAGATGGAATCGTAAGCGTCGAGAAAAAAGATCAACCAGACAGAAACCTAAATATGTAAGGAAGCAGGAAAATTAGACAAAGATGATGGATACAAACATGAAGTATTATTAGAAAGGTAGTACAATTAAAAGAAGACAAAGCAAAAGAAATAGAATGGATAATTATGCTAGCTTGAAAGTAAGAAAGAAATAAATAAAGAAAGAAAGAGAAACACGAAAAATTAGAAAAAAGAAGAAAGAAAGAAAGAAAAAAGCAAAAATAAGCGAAAGAGAGTAAGTAGGAATAAAGAAGAAAGACTGAAATAAAGAAAGAAAAAGAAAGGTCGAAATATTTAAAAATATGGAAAGAAAATTATGAAAAGTAGAAAATAAAGAAAGATCGAGAAAATGAAAACGTAAAAAAATAAAAAATAAAAATTGCATGAACGACTGGAGTAAAATGTCAAAATCAATAAAGATGTAACGAAAAACACGAAAGAAAAAACAAAGGAAAAAGAAAAACAAAAGAAATTATTTCATTCTTTCTTTAAAAGGAAGGACGGACATATACTTAAGAAAGGGAGAAAGAAAGATAGAAAGAAAGGAAGAAAGAAAGAAAGAAAGAAAGAATTAAGTAAGAAAGAAGAAAGATAAACCAAAAGAAAGAAAAATTATGAAAATATGATAGAAAGAAAACTAAAAAAAGATAGAAAAAAAAAGAAAATGAAAGAAAACCTTAAAATAATCAAAATCAAGAAAGATCTAACGAAAAAAGAAAGAACGAAAGAAAAAAAATAAATTCATTTTTTCTTTCTTTAAAATGAAGGAAAGACAAATAATAAATAAATAAATAAAGAAAGAAAGAAAAAAAGAAAGAAAGAAAAACGGGAAAAAGAAAGAAAGAAAGAAGGAAGGAAGGAAGGAAGAAAGGAAGGAAGATAAGAACGAAATCAAGTCAAATCAAGGTAAAAACAAAGAAGGTACAGCTTCATCAAAAGTATAAATAGTAGACAAAAACAAGAATTTTTTTAAAATGATAAAGAACATGAATATAAAATCAAATGAAAAAGAAAGAGTTAATATCGAAAGAATTTCACACAGCAAATAAAAAAGAAAACATAATTCGTAATGATTATACAGATTGAAAGAAAAAATAAGAACGAAACTAAAAATAAAAAATCGTCGTTAACAGATTTATTGCTTTTTACTGTTTCTCCATTCTGGTTCACCTGAGTAATTAACCTTGTTGTGAGAAAAAAGAGAAAGATCTTTGATCAAAAATGCTGACCAAAACGAAAGGCGTTAATCAAAGCGGCAAGCGCCAAGTAAAAACATAAACACTGATATGTGAGTGAATAATTGAAGCCAATGACAGCGACATCGCGCAGAATAATGGTGGCTACACAGAAGGGGATAAGTTGATTTAACAAGAAAATATAGATAGGAGATCAATGAGGCTAAAGTCTCCAAGAAAGTTTCAAAAAATGGCCTGGTTTCTCCTGCGTTTTTGTTTTTTGTTAGTGAGAAGAAATAGTCGGAATCCAATGTCCGAAGGAAAATTTAGATACAGCCAGAATTTACAAAAAAAAAAAAAATGTAAATTCATTTGGTTAAGAAATAAAAATATTATAATAAATCGCTAATTTAAAAATATTATTAATCGATAAATATTAACTAAATGAAGAACGCATAACAGTGGCAATTTGAAAAAAACGCGAAGAAAAAATTAAAAAAAAGGACAATGAGAAGAGATTTTTTTAAATCATTTCACCCCAAGCAAAGCAAGAATGCTACTAGAAGGGAGGAGATTATAAGAAGTGAAAGTAAAAGAGAATAAGAAGATTAGGGAGGATTTGGTGTGAGAAGAAAAAAGGGAACAGGTTTCAAGAAGTCAGAAGATAATGATTATGGATGCCTTTAAATTTTTTAAGATACTAGATAATGGGGATTAATGCATAGCGGCTCGGATTTGAGGAGTTGGAGAGCCGAGTTCGAATTCCATTTGTATCCATTACATTCACTTACGTTCTAATACCCTTAGGAAAGGTATAGATTTTCTTCTCCTCTCAGCTATGGATAAATAGCATGACAGACCGAGTTCTATAGCCTTGGATGGCAATTGGTATACCGCAGACAGAAATGCCAACCTACTGCGGGAAAAAAAATCTGCCTCGTTAGTCATGTATCGAAAGATAAATTTTCGCCTAAGCGGGTATCACGCATGGTACATAACTGACTGATTTAATGTCGAAGCAAGAAATCAGACGGGTGTTCCACAGGTCATAATTGTGAAAAAAGAAACTGTTAGAGTGGCGGTTGCATCTATCTATTTTAACAGTAAAGTGATGGGACCTTGTTGCCAATCTAGTAGAACGTTTAAATTCATTTAGTCGAGGCACAAGAAAAATATTCATCAGAGTAGTTTCCATGAAATTTTTGTAGAAAAGACATAGGGTGGTGACGTCAGGTCAATGTGAAAGTGGCTGATATTTGAGATGCTGGGTCAATATTGATTACATTACAATGTTTTTAAATTTTATCAGGAAATCTAGAGATGTGCTGCTGCAGCACCAGACCAGATTTGGCAACAGGATTCAATGTATCGAAGAATGTCAGATTTATAAATGTGCAAGAGAATTTCAAACGAGACCAATTTTCTGGAATTACACAGTGAACAAATTTTATTAATAGGTTGGTGCAAAAATTATGACGTAATAATGTCGTTTTTTGACGTATTTTGTAAGGTCAAAAAACGACATTATTACGTCATTATTTTTGCACGGAAATAATAAAAGATGAACAGACGAAGAACGTGAAGTTTATCTTACTTTATTAAAACATGAATATATTACATTGGGACGAAGTAGCATTAAAAGTATCATTATCTACGAATACCTGGCGGTTAGTAATACATTTCGTCACGCCTATTACCTGTTTACTTAAACTGGTACTGAAACTACGAGGGATACGAAACATCTTAAAATAAATGAATAGATAAAAACAATTAAACTGAAATTAACTAATGCATGATTGTTAGCAAAAGGGACAGCTCAACATGCAAATTACAGAGTTAAAACCTCAAAATCAAACAAGTACAGTAGTTTTAAAATATGCAAAGTATTTTAAAATGAACGGAAAGCGCGACACTGAAAACAGAAGATGCTTTGCGATAGCGTCAGATGTTTTACAAAAGCTAAGCAAAGTATTAAGGAACAGAAATATTTCGCTAGAAGCAAAGGAAATATTACTGAAATATTACGCAATATCAGTCCTCCTATATGGCAGTAAATGTTGAACAATTTCCATCTGAAGAAGAGACTTGAAAGACCAGCGATATGGTTCTACAGAAGGATGCTGAGAATACAATGGACCGAACATATGAGCAACAACGAAGTTTTAAAGAAAATAGAAGTAAAAAGGATACTCATACTTAACATCAGGTAGAGACAGTTGAAATTTCTAGAGCACAAATGAAGAAATTGGGTTTGGAAAATTTCCTACTCAAGGGACAGTTTGAGAATAAGAAAAGAAAAATAAAGGAAAACAGTGCTAACCTACTTAGCGTGATTGAGTATATGGATGGTAGAACAAGGTTGTGGAGAGATAACAAAATGACAACATTTAGTAAGAGCTACAAATGACGGGAAATTGTCATGTCCCTTCAGAATGATGTCGATCATGGCGATCGACATCATTCTGAAGGGACATGACATATTGAAGGTGAAGAAATCCAAAAAGATTACAGTTAAAATAAGAGAAACACAAAGTTTGACCAACAAAAATCACCTTCTTTTACGCTAATATAGATTTGGTTGTACTAAAATCTATTTATGTCTGATTATACTTTTTGATGACGGAAACTTTAAAATAAGAGCTTTTGTTTTATATATCTATGACTCCCTTTGGTTTGTGTTATTTTTTTACTGTATATCAACACCCATATTTTTAGGATAGGTTAATATGAATAGAATATGTATTCTTTTGAAGAAATCAGGTTGTAGATCAGGTTGTAGATTAGGTTTCATTAACGTAGCTTTGTAAAGAGACCTTTTGTCGAGAGTCAAATGCATTGATGGTAATATGTTTTTTCAAACATCTATTGCTGATAATGTTTTTTCAAACATCTATTGCTGATAATATTTTTTTCAAAAATGTATTCAGGTAATATTTTTTTTCAAAAAAGTATTTCTGGTAATATTTGAGGTAATGTTATTTTCAATAATGTATTACTAGTAAGATTTTTTTCAAAAATTTATCGAGGTAATATTTTTTTCAAAAATCTATTCTAATATAAAAATCTACTTTTATAATATCATAGTGTCTTGGCCCCAATTTGGGAGCTAACTATTTGCCCATAGATGGGAGCGTATCAGGTGCTACCACCCCGAGTCAGAATTATGTGAGAACAACAGCAATTAAGAGGTGATTCCACACCCTTCAAAACCTTCAAATTGAAGGCCTTGCTTCCGGACATACTTTATCGTCATACACAGAATGAAATTTCCTTTGGATTATTATCTGAATTTAAATGTTGCTTAAGATTAAACACCGAGTCTTTATTGATTGGTCAACTACAAATAAGTTTTGTTCTGTTTTTGTTGTTGTTTTTTTTTTTTTTGTTTGTTTTTTTTGCTTGTTTTACGGCATATCAACCTCAGTGGCTCATTTAATACTGTCAAAGTTTTTCCTTTTTTTTTTTTTTGGTTAATATTTTTGTTTTGTCAAAAATCTATTTCTGGTAATATTTTTTTCCTCAAAAATATAGATGGTAATATTTTTCAAAAACGTATAGATGGTAATATATTTTAAAAAACGTATTGCAGGTAATAGTTTTTTTTTAATAAATTTTTACAAAATATTTCTGGTATTAAAACCTATTTTTACACTTTTATACTGATTTTACCTCAGTTTCGGGGTTAACTATTTTCTCATAACTGGGACCCTAACAGGTGCTACCACCCCAGGTCAGGGCGGACCTGGGAACATCAGCAAATAAGAGGTGGTTCCAAGCTCCTCAAAGCCGCCTGGTCAGAGGCCTTGCTGTTGGACGTAGTTTATCGTCTTACCCTGGACGCGGATCTAGTTTATCGTCATACGCAAGACGGTACAAATAAGTGAAACCGCGTTTGTAGATTGGCACCTGTCAAGATAATCAATTTTGAAGTTCCAATTGTCTCTGAAAATATGTATGAAAAGACAACTGTCAAATTATTTAAATAAAATTTTCAGGGGTTTCCAAATGACTCTGTGAAAGAATATCGTGAATCAAACATTTGAAGTATTTTTCTTTTTCTAGTGTACAGCTTCGTGTGACAATCAATTTTCTGTCAAGATAGAGATTAATGATTTCTTCTGATGCTAAAATTAACTCGTTTTATGCCAAATCAAATTCATTTCCTGTCAACGGAATATACAATATCAAATACATGCCCGCCGCTGACTGTCAAAAATCAAATGCTCAAGATAAAACCACTTTCCACTTTAGTGATCAGTTTAAAACCATGGATATATTTCGATACTGATTTCAGAGTGAAATGTTTATATAATTAAATCCACTTAGAATGCAGCGTGGAAATAGATATAAACTTTAGCTGTTCTAGTAATTATACAATATGGTAAACAAGTAACGGGCCCTTCTCTCGGTCTTTCACTGAATACTCTCAGTCCTAACTGCGACTATATAACCCTATGAACGGATACTTCCAATGTCTGCTGAAGTACCACTTGATTTTCAATGTTTTCATTTAGTTACCTACTATTTTTTTCGTTCCTCAAGAGGGAAATTGATTTCAGTACCTCATTTTGATAATTTTCCTGTAGGTCTTAAAATCGTTCCGTCTCTAATCTGATCCCCATCAGTGTGCATAAAACTGGGATAGGTTCTCTCTATGTTCACAAAGGGAAACAAATAGGAAATAGTTACTGTGATGAGAAATAAAGACAAGACTCCTGTTTTCAAGAACTTGCTTATTTAATCAAGAGATTGCCCGATCCAGGTGACCATTGGGGAACTGCTATCAATATAAATTACCGATCAGCTCTAAATTTCCACCTTCGAGAACTATGGCTATCACGAAATCACGACGTTCTACTGGCAATTCTCATCGGCGTTATCAGAACTATGATGACGAACAGCACATCGTCGCTAAAGTCAAAAATTACCTTCAGTCTTAATAGTGACTCTATAAGCCTGCGATCGGAAATTTCTTACGTCCGGCGAAGTGTCACTTGATCTCAAATATTTTTTTTTTGTTTATTTATCTACGATGTTATTTCATTTCTGTTAAATGTGTGTTTGTTTTAATACCGCATTTAGCAGACTTTACTGCTGGTATAAAAACACAAAATGCTTAAGACTGAGATTAAAAAAATACCATTTACTTCAATGTGGTTGTCCTGGCCACAACGTAGTGTCACAGTATTTGCATCGTCTTTTTTTTTTTCATTAGAAACTGGCATATGAATGTATGCTAAAGCGCGGCGCTACATTCTTCAATAAATATTCCGAAGGTTGTGTCCATGTCCGAATGCCATCTATAAACGCGATTCTACATAAACTCGTTTTGTGGTGTTAAACCAAGAAGACTTGTATTGTCCGAAAAAAATGTTCACTAAAAGATTAACAATCATGACGCCACCGTAAAATCCTTGAACCAACACAAGAATAGAGAAAAAACATTCAAAACGGGAGATGAAAAGATCATTACACAATTTTAAATATACATCATTGTGCAAATTAATTAAAAGAACAGCTTTAGTTTCCTTTCTTTCACCACACAGTTTCAGACCCAGTGGATTGACACGATGTAATCCATTTCTATTTTTTTTCTCTGATTAGATCATTTGCAGTGGTGTTCAGTACTGTGAATCTATTTTCGGGGTGTGTAATGAAATTTATTTGAATATTGCGTCATCCGTGATTGCAACAGATTTTTATCACGCGCAGACACTATTGTCTCGACTGTCGATTAGTTGTCCTACGACCATTGTCTGATATGGGCGTTACTCCAAGGATGCGTACAAAAAGTTGTAACACTGCACGAACACACTGGCAAGCCTTACCAGTGAGCAAATCAAAGTACTGGACTGAACCGGAAACTCTCCTGATTTATATTCAATTGAAAATCTCTGGTCAATCTGCAAGGAACGACTTCGTGGGATGGACATATGAAGTACTAACGTGTGCACTGGGTCATGTTTCATTGGAAAAATACGCTTTGCACAAGGGTGTATGATGATTTCACAAGAATTGACATCTTGAAAGATGCTGATCGTAGAAATTTTATTTATAAAATAAATATTTCAGTCCCCAAAACTTTTCTTGTAAACTAAAATTTTTGCTACAATTTATTTTCCCAAAATATTATGGTTAAAATCTTTCCTTTTTTTTTTTTTTTTTTTTTTTTCACTTTTTCATATATTTTAATTATTTGAAATAATCTTAATGGCTAATATTACTGACGTCGTACCGAATATCTTGTGTATCAATGGGAAAATAATTACTATCCAGAATGTTTGTTAAACTTCCATTCAATCTAGCGTTATTCGATATAGTTTGTTATTCCATTCATTGGCAGTAGAGATCCAAGTTAATCATTGAGATTTGTAATCATTCGTAATATAATGAATACAGTATATGACTTCGCTAGTTGCTAAGTACATTTAACTCAACTTCTTGCTCAGGCGTGAAATTACACACATTTAATGTCTAATAGAAACAAATTGGAAGACGCATAGCCACTAGGGATTTGAATTAGGAATTAAGAGCGTGTGAAGATTGAAGGTTGAAGTGTCCTGATTCAAGACCACTCAGAAGATTTCCACTTTCAAATGCCATCTATAAAAACGAGTCTATATAATCTTGTTTTGTGTTATTAGTCTAAGGAAAATTTCTTTTTTTTTTTGTCAAAATGAGGGTTTTTGAGCCATAATCAATAGAAATGTAACAAAAACGTGGCAGCCATATATCATTTTTGGAGCAGCTCCATAAAAAATCTAGCCCAATCGAAAGAATTGGGAAAAATCATTATCCGTTTTTTCGATGACGATTACGTTTAAGCATGAAACAGACCGTCGCCACTGAGTGTTGATTTCACTGTTCACTTTCTTATTTACATATGACCTAAACCTGATATCGATCACTGAAACCAATAAATATAGTATCCTTTAAACCTATAAACGAAGGATTGGATAAGGATTTCCTTTCGAAACGTTTCAGAAAAGACGATCAGAATTCTTTGCTTTCGAGTAATTCTGAAAATGAGATGAGGATTTACCTTTAATTCGAAACAAAATAGTTTGTAAAATATATTAACTCTGGATATGAAGTCAGAACTATAAAGACAGAATAGAGAATAAATATTAACTGCTTTTTAAGAAAACACAGATTTTGTTTCTACTTTAACCCCGAGAAATCCCAGCTTAGGGAAAAATGTACCGTGATTCATTATTTAAGCCTGGGCACAAATGCACATACACACTTCTTTTCTGTTTTGGATCTGATAAAGCCTAGCAAGGCGAAACGCGTATTCAAATATAGTTTTAATTAAACGTTGTCACATTTCTTAAAAACTTTGTCAGGATTCTATATCCTATTTGAAACACATACACACATACATACATCTCTCGCTCTCTCTCTCTCTCTCTCTCTCTATCTCTCTCTCTCTCTCTCTCTCTATATATATATATATATATATATATATATATATATATATATATATATTTACCTGTTTAAATGTGAAATTGTTCAAATCATGTTACAGCATAATTTTCCATCCTGCAAAATGTTTAATATTTGAAAAAATTAAACTGAGTTCCTTTTTTCCAGGTTTTCAGATATGACGTTTAATCAACTTGACACCATTTTTCGCAATAATCACTAAAAAAAACTGTTTGAGTTATTCAGCTAGAAAGAGAATCGGTTCAATCGTTTTGTGTCAGCGCCACTGTCTTCCCATCTGACCATTTGCGAAAGTCAATTCAAGAACCATCAAGAGAATGAATACGTCTAAAAAAGAAGAGAGAGAGCAAAACTGGTTCAGGTCACAACAGGAAGAGGGATCATCATTTCAATTTAGAGCTAAAGAGATCAATTAGAAAAGATCCAACTCAATTCATGAACATTGTTTCAATCCTTTATAAGATTTCGATACTTTGCTATGATTAATCAATGATGAACATGTCATTTTCGTTGGGCTAATGGAAGCCGACACCGTTCAGATTCTGGAAGTTTTTCTTCTGTTAAACTTGGAGAGTAAATATACATTCTTATTGCTCAAAGTAGGGTACAAGTTCCAGTAAGATATTGTTAATCATGTCTAAGATACAATGGTGCAGATCTTAATCTAACGATTGGACAATTTGTTTACATTCGTAAAAACAATACGCTAGAATTAGCAGTTTCTCTTTGAAAAGTGATAATAGCTTAGGGGTAGAAACTCCAACTGACACCAAATCGGTCGGATTTCGATCTTGGGTTGAGGCTTTCGAACGTCTAGTCGCAATGAAGTGCTGCGAAACAGTACTGTCTGCGAATTACATATATATATATATATATATATATATATATATATATATATATATATATATAAAAGTGGACATTGAAGTCAGCCCTCAGAGGCGACAGGCTGTTTCATACTAGATGCAATCGTCAGGCCTAGCATGAAACAGCCTATCGCTTCTGAGTGTTGACATCAATGTTCATTTTTACATATGCTCTATCTCTGATATTGGGAACAATAAATATAGCACACCATAAAACTATATTTCTTCATATATATATATATATATATATATATATATATATATATATATATATATATATATATATATATATATATATATATATATATATATATATATATATATATATATATATATATATATATGTATATATATATATATATATATATAAATCAACACATTGGGTTCTGAGAAATGATTTTAGCGTTTTGTAGGTCGCGACTGATCACGTGATTTCGTTTCAAACGTGAAATTTAGGGCATATATATTCTGAAATCTGAGACTTTAATACGTCTTTCTACATGATTCGTGTGCCCCTTATTCTATTTAGATATTATTTTTACATTAGAAGTTAAATTATATGATTTTTTTTTTTCACCATTCAATCGAACTATTCACGGAAAGAATAAACGCTGTGCACTGAGCAAAAATTATATATGTCGTTTATGAAGGCGGTGTCATAGCTGACAGTAATGTTTGTGGTAGAGAATAGGAACGATTTATTGGATTACAGGGAGCATTCCTGTAGGACTGTAGATGGTCATGATGACTGAATCGAAATGCTGATTAAAAACAGTCACCATCACACGACCCTAAGACAATCCACATATTAAATATGAGCTTTAAAAGCATTTAAAAACACTTGGATACATGAATCGCTACTTCGGGATCTAACGGGAAAATGATTAATGGGCCGCATATCCAGCCGGGATTCTCTGCTCTTTTGAGAAGAGCACTGAAAAGCGATGAAAAGTATAATGTTTACAACAATGGAGAGCAAAACTGGACTCGAGTGTAAACTATACCACCTCACGATAACCACACTACAAGACTATCTTAATTCGAAGTATATCATGCTGTATAGATGGTAGGATTGGATGAACATTGCGAAAGAGTAGCTGCTTCCAGAAAATCAAACATTTCTCTCAGAAAGGTATTCTTAGCATACTGACTAAAAGCAACAGCGATAGCTGAAAAACTTCCAGAATCTGAACGGTGTCGGCTTCCATTAGCCCAATTTTGACTCGTCAGATCTTTTTATAGCTTGCTTGGTTTGTCCTAATACGCCTGGACGTTCTCAACTGACTTGACGCCATCCGATTAACACATGCTTTGATTCCTACAAAATTAATTTAATGCGAATAACTTGAATTCTTCGAAATGTTGTAAAAACAACACTACTTCGACCATTGTATTACGCAGAAAGTTGACGATTCTAGCAGTACAGAAACATAAGAAAGACTCAAAGATCATTCAAAGTAGTGGAACAAAATGGCACATATATCGATCTTGTCTTGAATATTGCTGTCACACCTGGTTTGTTGCTCCTGAATTTAATGAATTATTTATTAAGTAACTTATTTAGAGTTTCTTGATAAAATGCAAAGAAGTATCTACAATATTATTGGTCATCTTCCTGGCATCTCGGCTTCAAACCCTTTCCCATTTCCTTAATATAGCTTTCATATAAGTATTCTATTTTATCGCAATTGTTCTGATAAAATTTCCTCTTTTGTATTTAGCAATCATTCCAGACAATGTTACTGTTACATAAAATTTATACTTATAAAATCCTTAATTTTATAATTTAATAAATTATTTATTAAGTAACTTATTAGTTTAAAGGCAGTACTAGATTGGGAAACCCTCATTAATTTACTACTGAAATAACTAAAAGTAACCGTAAGTTCTATGGTAACAGTTTCTTCTATCCCTAGTGGAACTTTCTTCCGGCTGCTTGCTTCCCAGTCAACTTTGATCTTCGAAAGTTTAAATGCAATGTTAATCGTTACCTTCTGTTTTTTTTTTAATTCTTGTTCTTTTATTGTCCTCTCTCCTTAATAGACTTTTTTAATATATTCTGTAACACTCAGTAGCCTTTTACGTCCTAGTGACTTTATTGCCTTGGTTTGGATGAAATGATAAAAAAAAAGTGTTGAATAAATCTGGAGGAATATCTAAGTATTCTCCTATGTTTGCAAAGTGATTTAGTTATTGTCATTGAAAATGATAACCGGAGCAGAAAAGGAATTCCCTTTAAAGCCAAATGTAAATTAGTATCTTTGAAACAGAATTTCAGCATTGATCCTGATTGTAGATTATTAATAATCTCCGCTTCTACAACGCTTTCATTTCGATTAATAATCCTCATTGAAGTTCAGGGACATAATCCCTGCTGGACGTTTATATTCCATACGAACATTATTATCGTACAAGGCTTGGAATATAATTGTATTTATCATTGCAGATGGGGGTCAGCGACTTCCAAAACGTACGACCATAGTTAACTATGTTTTCTCTGCTCAAATATGAAACCATTTCTTATAGTGATGCCTAGAGGATTTTTTAACCTTTGTTCCATTAGTAGAGCATATTTTAAAATATATTTATAATTCTGGATGAGCAAAAATTATTCTAATATTTTATCAATAATATACACGGAAAAACACTAAACTAAAATAAATACGTATATATCGTATTAATATACAATTAAAGATGGTCTGGTATCAACAAACATCTTTTAAAATGTGTTCCACTAGGAGTAAGTGAGTACTAACATTTAATAAGCAGATGCTTTTAGAGTTAATATTCTTGGTGAAGAATAATTACGTGTTGCAGTACAGAAAACTTAATGCACTCTGTAGCTTTTGCTACAGTCGTATTTAGATGGTTGATGGCTTCCAGTTTGGAATTGTAACCTTCTGCAACGAGATCTCCATGCCTGAAGCCAATCAAAATGCATCAAATTCTCGCTGGTATCTCCTTGGGCGGATGTTTTGAACAAGTCAATATTGCTTGAAAAGAGACCAGAAAACATACTTAAAAAAGATTAGATTATTCGAGTTCTATGATCTCTAGTTACATCTGGCAGCACTTGATGGAAATCGCCAGCAAGCGAAATCACCTTTCCTCCAAATGTATTAGAGAAGCAAGTGATATCACTCAGGTAAACTATCAATGACAAATGATAGATAATGAAAAGTAATGCTGAAATGTTTACGCTATTGTTCATCCAACCAAAGGCCCAAGAATAACTCAAGACAGAGGGTTACCGAATGGGGTTTTATGAATTTGCAGATTAAGAGGACATACAAAAATTTCGCGTAGACTTCATTTTCCAATCTCTCGTAATACCTCGCTTGATAAATTTCGTTCATTGCATATTTATAAGTTTCCAGAGCTGAAATCTACTGCTTGAGCGAAATTAATTTATACCACTGCAAACATTATAAGAAACTTTGGGGTATTTGAAATATCAATTGCTCTCAGGACATTGGCGCATTCAGCGGCTTTGACGCAGCGTGCAAGCATCTTTGAATGTATTTGTAACAATTCCATTAATATGCTTTTAAATATTTATCATTTGTTCCTCCAGGATTATGAAGGAATATATGATTCACTGTTACCTTTCATTTACATTACACTATGTATAAGAAAAAATCGGATCAAAGGAAGTTAAAAGTCAAATTTACTAAACTCAGACGTTTTATTGGTTAATGAATATATTTTCCAATTTTTAATATCTATTTTTAGGAGAGAAAAGCTTTTTTAATTGTGATTCTTGTATCATTCGAAAAAAAATGATCGTCTGCTTTTTGAAAGTTTGAGTGGCGGTTTGAGTTATCAATATCATGGAGGGAGCATAAGTAAATGAAAAAAGTGGACACTGCGGTCAAAACTGAGTGACGACAGTCTGCTTCACGCTCGAACGCAATCTTCAGATAATGTGTGACGTGTTTTGGTTTGACATTGTATAGTGATTTTCCAAGCTTAGATGTGGCACAAGGGCGAAATTATGGGGCAACCAGTGAAGATCGAACTCACTACTCAGTCGTATTCTTTCTTCAAGCGAGACAAGATTGCTAACTATTACACCGATTGGGGCGCTCTGGTTTGACATTATATATATGCTAATCGAATGTACGCAATTGGTAGAAAGGTTTATTGCAATATCCCAACGGCTATTGGGTTGGCGGAAACAGTCGCCCGAGGTTTATGTTCGAGCATGAAATAGACAGTCGATGCTGACGTCAGTTTCCACTTATATATATATATATATATATATATATATATATATATATATATATATATAGTGTGTGTGTGTGTGTGTGTGTGTGCGTGTGTGTGTGTTTGTATGTGTGTTTGTGTGTGTGTGTGAGCTAGAGCAAGATCTAAACGGACAGCCAATCTAACAGTGATCTCGTGCGACAATCCTCACTCTTACACCATATGTGGTCTCCTTTGTAAATCACTAGCGGGTCTTTATCGCACGAAATTTTCTAACTGAATCAATTAAGCAGTCAGATCCTCATATGTTGAAACCAACGTCAGAGTCGATATATATATATATATATATATATATATATATATATATATATATATATATATATATATATATATATATATATATATTAAAATGAAGAGAGGTACCGCGAACGTTTTTGGATATAATGTGGATTTTTAAAAAAATATTATGCTTTATTTTCCATAATTTTACTACACGTGTTTCTGGTCTCGCGACCGTCATCAGGTAAAGGATGGAGATTTCCACGAATCATTAAAAATATTTTTTTTTTCTTTTGTGCTTTTCAATGTTACATATTCGTATTCTCTGTTTTTGTGTTAATAATCCGAATATATATATATATATATATATATATATATATATATATATATATATATATATATATATATGTATCCTTGTGCAGGTATGCAGAAAATAGAAAAGAACACGTTGGGTGCATAATCCGGGGTTCCTTAGTATTTTTGTTTTTATTTTTAAAAAACAGTGCTCCATACAGAAGTAGAGCTTATATTATAATATATTATATATATATATATATATATATATATATATATAGTTTATGGAAAACTAGGTAATCTGTATGGGTAGACCCAAGGAGGATAAAATCCAGAGGGCTCAATGTAAATGCAGAGCAAATAATTTAAATAAAAACAGACCACTTTAAGGTTCCATGTAATAAATTATTTCACGAAACGAATATATATATATATATGTATATATATATATATATATATATATATATATATATATATATATATATATATGACTGAAAGGTACAAAACTAACCTAATGTATCTAAGAATCCGACTCTTATTTAAAAACATCACATTTACAACGATAAACGGGAAAACAAATCATATTAGTTTTTTTTTGTTTCGTGACGGAAGTCATTCGGGTACTTTTCTTTTGTACATTTTCCGTTGTCCATGCAAGCAGATTTTGGACAGAGCATTTTAGAGTGGCCCTGGGTCATAAATTGCTGGAAAAATTCATAGAACGCGGCCATTTCAACTGAATTTGTAATTTCAGGAAAAACAAGATAATAAACTCCTTCTCCTTTTTCTCATATTGTCTATTTCAGGAAGAATAATGTACATATGAAAGCAGAGAGGAAGGAATTCTTTCGTAAATGAATAATTCGAATATTAACAACAGTTACTCGCAGAATGTGCAAACGTCGTGGCATTATGATATCGGCCTGTCCGTGAAGTGCCACACATGATACACATTTGGATGATCACTACCCTTTCGATTCAGGATTGAATAGGCAGAAAATTTCCCGCAGTAGGTTGCCGTTTCTTTCTGCAGTAGACTGATTGCCTACCAAGGCTATAGGAACCAGTCTCTCCTGCAATTTATCCCATAGCTAGGAGGTGAAGAAATGGATTCATACCTTTCCCAAGTCTATGTACGCGTAATTGAACGTGACGCATCAGATTGGAGTTCGAACTCGGCTCTACAATTTCTCATTGAGCTACAGTGCACACCCTCGTTAAGTAATGGTCAGTAAAAAGAATAAGCCGATTTTCATATTATTCATTAACGCCGATTATTATTATTATTATTATTATTAAAAATTTTCGGACAATTTGGATTGTAAGAGAAATAAATCAGGTTTTCCATATTTAGCAACAAGTGATTTTGCATCCTAAGCATTTTGTGGCATATTTCGAGGACTTCCAAGGAATGAAGATAGACAAACAACAGGAACAAGGTGAACAGCAATATCTCTCTGAGGATTACGCAAGTAATTAATCAATCCATTGTAGGTTGATGCGCCAAGCTGCGCTTAATTACTTCTAATGAACGGCAAACGACTGACTTCATCTTGTACTTAAGCGTCTACTAAGTAGTGTTGAAAGAATTCGCAACCTTATGTCTAAGACAGAAACCTGAGCTTGTTTCATGCTAAAACCTCTAAAAAATCCTTCAGTATGTTTTCCTTCTGACGTCTGTTTCACTTTCATAAGGGATATATAAATCGGAATGTTATTAGATCCATTCTTTAGCTTTTCATCCCAAGGAAGGTGACAAATGCACTAAGACGCAAGGGGTAACTAAGAGAACGCTACTGATTGAAAAAAAAACAATAAAAAGAACAGGATTCAAAGAGATAAAAAATAACGATTGACTTAGATTTTAAATTCTTGAAGATTGCATTTACCATAAAGCAAGATACTCAAAGAGATTTCCATGGGTGAGAAGAAATTATTGGAATAGAACTTACGGTTAGCAATTTCAGCAGTAAGATGATGAGACCTATCTACCAATCTAGTACTGAATTTAAATTCATGCATTCGAGGAAAGCTCATCGGAATAATTGACATGAAAATATTTACAGAAAAGACACAAACTACGTTACAGCATGGGGGAAGTGATTAAAACTGAGGAGTCTTTATTCCCTCCACGAGGATATATAGCAATATATTGTTCAACAAATGGCACTTCACAATCTTCAAAATTTATGTCATTTCCAGAACAGAATGTTGGCAAAATATATAAAATTATATTGTTAAATATTAGAGAGAAAACACTTATACTTAACATCAGAAAGAGACAGCTTAAATATATAGGGTAAAATGTGATGATAGTGGGCTTGGAAAATTTAACACTTCCAGGACAGATTGAATGCAAGAGGAACAGAAGCGCATAACATAGATGACGCGCTTGTGTTAATAGATACCGGAACAGGTTTTAAGAGACAAAAAATAAACATGCAAAAAAGGAGAGGAAATTTGAAGAGCCATGATAGCCAACATCCTGAAGGGGCACGGCACATAGAAACAAGGAAACAAAAGTTACTTCGTTTCAGGTAATTCTTCCTGTCCTAACTGATATAGAATTTTGAACATAAGGGTTACATTTGATGGGGATATTAATTGTTTTCTTGGTTTGGTTTGGTTCGTTTTACAGCATATCAACCTCAATGGATTATTTAATGCCGACAAGAAGTTTATTGCTGGTAATGTTTTTTCCAGAAATGTGTTGCTGTTAAGATATTTTTTTCTTCAAAAATATTAGGTTGGTGCAAAAATAATTTCGTTTTCTAACATATGTTACTATGTGAGAATACGAAATTATTTTTGCACCAACCTAATATATTGCTGCTAATAATGTATTGCTAGTAATAAATTTTTAATAAAAAATTATTGCTGGTATTAAAACCTATTTTTAAATTTTCATAGTAAATTCATCCCAGTTTGCAGGTTAATTATTTGCCATATTTGGGATTGGGGCACTAATAAGTGCTACCAGCGTGGCTCAGGGTGGACCTGGGCACACCAACAAATAAGATTTGGTTCCGCGCTCCTCAAAACCTCCTGATCAGAGGCCTTGCTATCGGATGTAGTTTATTGTCTTATCCAGGATTCAATTATGTTTTCCATTAAATTTAATAGAAAGTTATCTGTTTGAGCTTCCATGAAGATCTTCACTTGAAGATTCTGCTTACGTTAACAATATGCAGTTTCCTATATTGTCTCTTTTCATATATTGGATGAGGATTTGTTGTATAGTGATAGTTCGTTTATAATCTACATGAATATAATCTGCAAATAATAGCAGAGAGACCGCGCTATTAAAACTGTAGTTAAAACTGAAAATAAATCTCAAGATAACGTATCAGACGACGTCAAAACCAAGTAACTACAAAAATTTAACCTGCTCGGAAATGTTATAATAGACAATAGAAATATCGACAAAGAAATCCAAGGACGCATTAGAATGGGGAAAGATGCCTTCAAACTGA
The DNA here is from genome assembly GCA_963932145.1 of Acanthosepion lycidas. Taxonomy (NCBI): domain Eukaryota; kingdom Metazoa; phylum Mollusca; class Cephalopoda; order Sepiida; family Sepiidae; genus Acanthosepion; species Acanthosepion lycidas. The sequence goes on along the minus strand of OZ010586.1, from coordinate 97,645,701 downwards.
GCAATATACAAACGCAGGAAAGCTCCATTGGAAATAAAGACAAGAATCCTGATATATTATGTTATACCAATCTTCCTTATCTGTCTATATTTCTGAGATGAGGTATTATGTACACTATTTACATTATTCGGACTATTGTCCTCATCTTTGTCGCCATAATTTATTACAACGTTTCGGCCAATGTACGCTCCCGCCTTCTTCGGGGGGGTTGGAATGTCGAACTGAACCCTTTATTTGGCTCACTGGGGTAGACTGTTCTAGTTCCACGTGCCATGTCTAATGGATGTCAGTTATCAGTTATCTTCTGTTAATTCCCCTTTCCAACTTCACCACTGCCTTAACCGAAGTGTGTGAGTTCAATAGCTGGTTAAATGCTTTGTAAAAAATATGTATTACCAGCAATACATTTTTTTTTAAATTATAATTATATATTTTTTAAGAAAAAATATTACCAGAAATAAAAAATTTGTCGGCTTTAAATAACCCATTACGGTTGATATAACGTAAAACAAACCAAACCAAACCAAACGAAATCAAAAACCTACTTTTTAACCAAAGTTTTATTTACATCTAGAGGGATATAATTCATATATTTTATTATGTAACCTATGTTTCATTATCTTGAAAATGTGTAGATAGGTTTGCCAATCACTCGGTTCATTCTCCTTCCTTGAATTTTTAAACATGAGCAGTTGCCATCTTAATGAACAGGTCCAACGAAAACAGCAATTCAGCTGTCTTAACTAAATCAAATAATTTTCTTATTCGATGTTCACTTCACATTAACAACAAAGGAAGTAATTCGTATATCTCTTCACATATTTTTTCTGGTAAAAATAACTTTGTGGTTGTTTAATAAAGTCGTTTTTTGTTGATAAAATTCTTTTTTATCCAATTTGAAAGTAGAATTTCACTTATAAAAAAATCAGAGGTAAGATTTAAATGTAACTAGCTAAGATTTTGATTTAAAAAGTAATTCAAATTTGATTAAAGCAGAAGTACTATTGGACATTTTGTAGGAAAAATAGTAGTAGAATAGGCGTAATGGTACTCCTATAGCAATGTCTATTTGATATATTTATACATTGTATATAAACCGAGCTATAGGGCTATGCATAGATTATTAGTGATTAAACCTGAAATTCAATCACAAAACTTTTACGTAAGCATGTAGTAGGTAAGATTATCAATTCCTGATGGAGAATTAACGACCAGGTATTCATAGTTTGTAAATATATGAATGGATAAGCTTTTAATTGTGAAAGTTAAGAAAAGTGTTGAATATAGTCTTGTAGACCTACACATAGATGAGGATGGATCAGTGCTAGACACCCTGGCCATGCCACTAAGCTTGATCTGAAACAGCGCACAGTAGATAGTTTGAATTAAGAATAAATACTGTTAGTCCAATTAAAATAAGGACATGTTCATTATGGAAGCAGAATGTTTAAATATTTAGGTCTTGTTTCAAGCACATTTATATAATATCCTGATGTAGGACTAAGCACTAAATATTTTGAGGTGAATAACCCTTTCAGCAAGAAATGAAACGTAATGTTATGAGTGGAGCACAGAAAAGAAATCTGCAGGGTAGGAGCAAATAGGAAAACTTCCAAAATTAACATCGTTGTTCAACACTGATGCAACGAAAGCCGTTAATATATTCCTACAGTTGCGGCATCCACATAAGCATCCATTTCCGCTATCAACCATCCAGTTCCAGTAGACATAATATCATTGCCTATTGCTGCTGCTGCTGTTGCTGCTGGTGACATTTTACAAAATGAAATAATCAAATCTATAACAATAATGGAGTCTGCAATCCAAGAGACAGATCTGGTTTTATGGAACATTAATGATATTAACACAATAGATTACTGGATTCGTAGTGGGTCCTCGACTTGTTAGAATCATGATAGAAACCTTTCAGACTCACGCAGAGTGTATACAACAGCTGGACTAGAGAATATGAAGGCAAGGTATTTATCAAACATTATGTTCAAATGTGAACTGCGGAATGGCGAGTTTGTAAAATGTGAATGACTAATTTATTACCCATCCCAAGGTCTTTTGTACTGCTTTGTATGTCGCCTATTGTCCAAGAAATAATCTCCCTTTGCTACATCGCAGTTCAATGACTGGAAGCACAGTTATGTTATTGTAGAACCTGAAAATGGAGAACATCGAAATATGACAGCATATTTGATAAGGCATAAAGCAACGGGAAATGTAGATTCTTTATTATTTGAGCAGTATTGCTCAGAGCGGGAATTATGGCACAAAGTGTTGACACGTGTGGCTTCTGTAATTCGCTTTCTTGTCTCCAGAGTTTTGCCATTTCGTTGATAAAAATCTATTGGATCAGCCAAAAATGGCAACTACTTACGTATGCTAGAGCTGCTGAGTTAATTTGACCCACTCTTGGAAGAACATCTCAAAATCTGTGGAAATCCTGGAGAGGGAATCCGTCATGTTTATTTGCAAATATTCGGGGGGTGGAGGAATGGGACAAAATATTCTTTGCACTATTCTTGAAGAAGCAAAAGAATCAAAGTATTATTCAATAAGTGTATACTCCAGACATTTTTCCCACAGATCAACTGACATTTATTCTCCAATAGATTAAAGGCTGTGAGTCTATGGAAAGTTTCTTGGTTTTTATCCTGATCTTTTCCCATGGAGCAAAGGAACTAACTGAAAACAAATTTCTACTATCAAATTGCCGTTGTACGCCATACGATAATGCATCAAATATGTCTGGATTCATCAACTCAGTGAGTTTGCCAACTATGTCCACTGTACTGGACACAGCCTGAACGGTGGAAGTAAAACAGCGGACAGTTATCTACAGACTGTAAAATTGTTTGAATTGTTTAGGATCTGTGTTCCTTTTTTTGTTGTTTCTACTCATGGCTGGAACGTATTGACAAAATATTTTGTGGTCACGTGTCTTTGTGACTCACGGTTGTCAGTACTTTTGATATTGTTAATGCACTGCAAATGTAATTATTTCACGCGCTTTTCTTGCGGCATAGGTGGCGTTGTTGAGTGGCATAATGCCGGATTTAATGACGTTCCTTGAAAAGAACATTTCTCCTAGAAAATTGACGTACACGCGAATTTGACACAACCTGAAATGACGTGACTATATTTCTCAGAATGCAGTTTTATTTATTCTTTCATTTGAATATAAATAATGTGTCGAATTTCCGAGACTTTTTTTAATATGAATTGGATTTGCAAGCGACAAATGACAGACCTCATCTCGAAAGAATTAAGCGTTGTGTTTTTTATTGTTTATTCTTTCTATATAAATATATGTGCTTGTATTGTGTGCTTGAGTTTGCGAACGTGTATGCATTAGATTCCAATATAAAGATTGATCGCGAAGATGTTTGGCTCATGGTAAAAGTTATACTTATAACAGACATTTTTCTGAACAGATTTTTTCCTGGTGTGAGGGTCGCAAATTTGTTGACGATGAGCTGTCATCCTTTGCCGGTTTGACCAATGTAATGATCGTGGCAACCTTTGCATGTAATTATGGCCCTCTGCATACTTCGCATAGGGTTCGGTTGTATTTTCTCTGAGTCCCACGAAAAAAAGCTGACTGAAATTCGTCTTGCCGTCTTTCTATTTTGCAAAAACTTTTAAAACATCATTTCAGTTTTTAAATCAGATGAGATTAATACCGGGTGCCAGATGTTTTATGTAGTGGACTGCTCTAACAGAGAGACATATATATATATATATATATATATATATATATATATATATATATATATATATATATATATATATATATATATATATATAATTTAAATAAAAACAGACCACTTTAAGGTTCCATTATTATTTATTACCGTTTAAATGTGTCAATATCTGCTAACTCACTCATGTCTTCTCTCTCCCCACCTCACTTCTTCACTTCGTTAATTTACATATGTTTTATACGGCCCGTCAAAAATGTGTAAATTTTCTTTTCATTTTTTGTTTGGAAGTTAAGTCTGATGATCCGCATTCCTTTAAAAAGGCTGGGGTGAAATAATTTATTATCTGGATTTACATGGAGCTTTCAGATTTTATCCTCCTTAGGTTTACCCATACGGATTACCTAGTTTTTCATAAACTATATATATATATATATATATATATATATATATATATATATATATATATATATATATATATATATATATATATATATTAATCTATCACCGTATCTTTCGAAATGTTCGTTGTAAACGAAAACACCGGTTACTGTAAATAAAATAGTGTTCGAGCTTCTCCGAAACTGAAACGAAAAACTGAACTGTTTCGCCTGCCAGAAGATAAGATAATCAATCATCTCTTTATACAGATCAAAGGAAAGTTTCAATCTTTGTCGATTGATTTCAGAGAACAGCCATGTTCAACTTCTTCCCACCTTTCTCGCGCTTTTTCCGCCTATTTTTTCCTGCTCCCATTTTTCATTATTTTTTCTACTATCAAATTGAACTAATAATGCTTGAAAGGGAAGAATGCGTCTGGGTGAATGCTAAAAGTCCTCTCTTTTCTTCATCTCTTTTTTCTTCTTTCTTTCTGTTTATTTATTATTTTCTGATCTTTTTTCCATTGTGGGAGTTCCGCCACACCCACGACACAACCATGCTGGAAAGTAATTTTTCCGAATTTATTTTTATATTCAAAAGAAACGAAATTAGCAAAAAAGAATCAATAAAAATCATGATTTTTATTCATCAGCTTCTTCCAACAATTTTCATTAAAAAGTTTTCATTTCTTTTTCTTTTTATTTATTCGCTTCATAAATTTACAAAATTGACTTGTCTAACCGACACCATATTGTTTTCTTCTTTCGTTCGTCATGTTCGTTTACTTCCACGCCCTTCTCCTCACTACTTAATTTTTTTTGGTCTCCTCTCATTCTTTTTTTTCTTTTTATCTGATTGTCTCCTGTTACCTCTACTTCATTCTTTTCTTTCTCTCAATTTCAATTTATCTTATACCTCCTCCTCTGTTTACTCTTTCTTCATTTTCTACTTCTAACTTTTTCTTTATCCGTTTTTCTTCTCTTCTATCATCTTCCTTCTTCACCAACATCCTATTTCCCGTTTTTTTTTTCATATTGATACATTAGTGTTCTTCTTCCAAATTTTCGTTCATTTCTTTTTCTCTTCCTCCACCCACTTCGCGTTCTTCTTTCTTTTCTGTAATTTCTTTTCTTCTTCTTCCTTTCTTCTTCTTCCTCTTTTTGCTTTCTTCTTTTTCTTCTCCTTCGTCTTTATCCCTTCTCCTTCTACTCCTCCATTTTTTGTTTTATTTTTATCATTTTCTTCTTTTTCTCCTTCTCCGTCTTTTACTTCCATTTCCTTTTCTTTTTCTTCTCTTTTCTTTTGTTCTAGTTCTTCTGTTTTTCTCTTTTTTTTTTCCTTCTCTTTTAGCAAACTTTTTCACATTAATGTTTTTTCTCATCCTCAAAGAATCTCATAACTCAATCTCTGTTTTCATCCATTTAATCAACTTATAATTTATTCAATTTCGAATTACATTTTCGCAGTTGTAAAGCTTCGATCTCAATCTACCGTTTGCACGGCGTGTATTACAAAAGGACTGAACTGCAATATTTCACCCAGTGGAGGATGGATTCACTTTCTTAATAGATTGCGAAGCTTTTTTTTTATCGTTGTTTTGTGGCAATAAATGAATTTTCAATACGTAATGCGCCATCCCTGACAACATTTTAACTCGTAAGCAGTTGGCAAAAAAGGACTATAAATTAACTATTTGAAGTCGTTTTATTTTATTTTAACAACTTTTAGCCTAACATGTAAAAGCAGCCACTTTTATTTATTTCTTTTAAAAAAAAACTTAAATCCACTTCCTGCTAATATGAATGGATTGCCATGTTAAAATAATGAAATCAAAAGAATACAGATTTTCAACCACATCAACACGTCGCCTCTTTTCTTCTCACCTAAAGTAAAATAAGAAAGTAAGAAGCTGAATAGGTGAAAACAGAATTAGAATTCACAGGAACGGATAAAGCCGACAAAGAAGCGCCAAATTTAGACATGATGCTTATCTTAAAAGTCACTAAAGAATGAATTTATATTCTTATAAAAAAACAGGCCTTGGGCAAACGAGAAAATTTACTTTTAATCTGTGTATAAAACATCTGTGTACATTGTATCAAATTTTATGATTAATGTTAAAGTTTGTATTATAAAATTGGTTTTAAACAAAAGAAGTCTGCAACATTTTCAGACATACGTATTAAATAAAGAAAGGGAATTTCATATATATATATATATATATATATATATATATATATATATATATATATATATCGGGGGCGTGTGTGTGTGTGTGTTCGTAAATAACATTGGTTCTCTGTAATTTGGATTTGTTGTGTCCAGCTCTGAAATATAGTTTGGTAATTTTCCATATATATTTAAATGAAACCTAATTGAGTTATGGCCAGAGAGATGCTACGTGAGTCTTCTAGTTAGGCATGTTGTTGTATAACCAATATAATTATTTATGAATTTGGATTGATCAGAAACACAGTTCCTTAAGGGATATGTGAATTCTTAAATAATATTGGTTCTCTGTGATTTGTATTTGTTGTGTTCAACCCTGAACAAACACACACAGACACACACTCACTCACACACACACACACACACAAATATATATATATATATATATATATATATATATATATATATATATATATATATATATATATATTAGGGGAAAGATGTATGACACTGTGGAAATAATTGCCACAAAAAATACACTGGAATATCTCCTAGGAATTTAAATAAAAGTTTATGTGAACACAAAAGGAATCTTTTACAAAACAACACATTAAATTGATTAGTTGCTTACCGAAACCAGACTCAGCAGAAGTTTGTTATAAAAATGCTACTGTAATAAAAAGATGAAATTGACAGGGTTTTCACTTGCTTATTTTTCTCATTTAACATTTGAGCAATCATTTTTGTTAAGAAACCACAGTCAGGGCTATAATTTCCTATTTTAATCCCGGAAAAAGATTCCCGGGCGGTTTTTTTTTTATTTATTTTTTTTTTAATCCCGCTAACACTTTTTGTTATCTCGCCCGAGAGCGTAGAAACAGCATGTGCGAACTTCTCATTTTGGCAGGTAATTCCTTTTGCTGCAATCCGTTTTCCTTTTGAGCTAAGAACAACTCTGGGTCAGAATGGAGAAAAATATGCCCAGAATCCATATTATTTTGTTATTATTATTTTAATTAAATGGAAGAATTCAATAAAAAAATAACTCTTACACTGTTTCTTTTTAAATAATATGTCACCACACACCCAAACATTTGCAAGCAACTTGATGTAGAGTGTAGCAAAGGGACCAACAGGAAATAAGGTGGATGACGTCAGCCTAGGCACCCATTTTGTGGAAGGCGAAGAAAAAAGCCTACGCGACTATATCGAAATTTTAAGTAACATGTTTGTTAAAAATGTATTTTCTAACACATATATATATTTGTATGAAGAAATATCTTATGTGGGTAAAATATAATTCTTTCAAAGATTTAACTGGCAAAAACAGGAAGATATGTATCCATTTTATTGTTTTCTTTTTACTAATCCTAACTCGTGGAAATTTTACGCCGAATATTTCACAAAATAGGACATTTTTCCAAAAACATACTATAAAGTCTAAAATTAATATCTTCATATGAAACTCACAACGCGAAGTTATTCTGATCAAGTTAGTAACTTGTCATAGTCTTAACCCATTAAATATCACCAGAGATTGCCCCCGTTAAGTTTAAATGCTTCATGTTTGTTTTACTGTGCAACTCAAGTTGTAATCACCTGAAGAAGGCCGGAACATCATGAATATAGAAAAAAAAGATGAAGACAACAATTCTAACAATGTAAATACTGGAAATAATTACTTTCTTACCACTCATCTATCTCCAGGTATAGACATATCTTGAAGAAGGCCGGAGTGTACAGCGGCCGAAACGTCGTGAATATGACAATAAAGATGAGGACAACAATCCGAACAATGTAAATACTGTAAATAATTCTCATCCCAGAAATATAGACATATACTGAAGTGGGCCAGAGTGTACAACGGCCGAAACGTCGTAAATATTAAAATAAAGATGAGGCAACACTCTGAACAATGTAAATACTGTAAATAATTACAATATCTCATCTCAGAAATATAGATAGTTATTTATAATCTATAAAGTTAATTTATCGACTCCGTTACGTCTGTCTATATTAGTATCTGGCAATAATGATTTTTGTGCACCACTATCTACTTAAAAAATTGAAACCTGTCCGCGTTAAGTTTAAACGATTAATGTTTTATACTGTGCAGCTCAAGTTGTACAAGGCCCTGGAGCCACACATGATAAAGGGAGGATTATATTAATAGGCAGTTTATATGAATAGGAGAGGAAGATAACGGGTTACCCTAGACCTGAACTGGTTAAGATGTTAAACATCCTTTTGGAAGTCGGTTCCAAAAAGCTGTGGTTCGCGGAAAGAAGCTGTTTGAATGGAACTGGCTTCTCACTGTTAAAATACGAAGGTAATGTGGGTGGTTTGCAATAATGTAAGTGGTATGAAAGTTCTTAGTTGGTTAGGACTAGCAGAACCAAGAAATGTAGTTCGTCCTTTCAGATTCCATTGAAGTAGCAATAGAGCAATGAGAAACTTGCCATATCCCATCTGTGTAAGAAAGAGAGAGAGATTGAAGGGTTTCAAATAATGTATCACCCAAAAGAACTCAGTGACTTTTTGGAACTTTATCAAGACTGGAAAGTGACAACTGGGCAGGTGTCCCTCAAATATTCCACAGTACTCCATCATCATCTTAACCTGGCTTGACCATTTTTCCTTCATCTTTAGCGATGGATCGTATATATGATTGCCATTTGAGGTCAGGTGTGGGTTTAAGGCCAAGTAGTCTTTCAAGGAGCCTCTACAATGGGACAACCGTTCATCGTGACTGGCGGTATCTCGGGTTCAGATCAGCGATGATGGAATGTTGCAAGTTTAGTTTTCGAGGCATTGAATGTAACCAGCCAGCCTTTCCCTTACTTAGTACTAGGTCGGATGAGAAGTCAGCTACTAATCTCGGATCATCAAGAATGTTAGAGTTGCACCCGTATATCGTCATATGAGTGTAACTCTAAAACTATTAATGATCAGAGATTGACATCTGTCAATGTTGATTATTTACCCGTTGTACTTACAAGTCTTAATATTTCATTCGTCCGTACTGTTGTTAATTTATAAGTCGGTGGTCACCAGTTTTGGAGTGTATCGGTTAAAGAAAAAGACTTAGATGCATGTTACAACAGTAACAGTATTTATTATTATTATTATTATTATTATTATTATTATTATTATTATTATCATTTTTATTTTATTTGCTTTCTGGCGTTTACACATTTCTTTCCGGGTCCCGCCCAGGGACCTAAGGTTAGAAATGGCATCATGACACTTTTCACTGACAAAAAAAAAATAAATAAAATAAAAAAAAAATTAAAAAAAAATAAATAAAATAAAATAAAATAAAAATTACATAGATAAAGCCCTTCGTAAAGTGTGGGCTGTACTTGTCAGAACAATTTTTTGTATCTCCTTGAGGCATGGGCTTCCCGGAATCCTTGCAATTAGTCTACTGCAATCTTTTCCAACCAGTCCTAGGGCTCCAACTACAACAGGGATTGTTGATGTTCCCATATGCCACATTTTCAAGACTTCTTTTTCAAGGTCATTGTATTTTGACAGCTTTTTGAATATCTTCAAAGATACATTGCAGTCAGCAGGGACTGCCATATCAATAAGGAGGCACCGTTTTTGTTTGTGGTCTTTAATAACAATATCTTGGCGGTTGGCCTTGATTGTTCTGTCAGTGTGAATTGTGTAGTCCCATAGAATTGTAACAGGTCCTATCTCCGTAACCGGGTCTGGGTGGTGTTGGTACCAGTTTCTTTCAGTTTCCTTCCCGTAGAAGTTGCAGATTTTCCAGTGCAGATATTGGCCCACTCTGTCATGTCGGGTTTTATATTCAGTGGGTGCCAACATCGTGCAACCTGATACAAGATGATTAATCGTTTCTGGATATTTATCACAGAATCTGCATTTGGGGCTGACACAATATTTTAGTATATGTGCTTGATAATTCCTAGTTAGCAAGCATTGGTCCTGCGCAACAAAAGCTAATACATTGTCCTCCCCTAAATAGAATCTGTAGCGTGATTTGCCAGATGGTATTTGCTGTTGAACAGATAGCTTCCTCTGTTATTGCCTTGTTCTGGAGATCGTCCTTTGGCAGTGGAGCTGGCACCAGGTCATTGTGAGCTAGTCTGTCCTAGAAGCCAGTTGCTGTCTCTCTGATACTAGATAACCGTCATGTAGTTTTCTAATTCTATGTGTGGGGGGGAGACAACTTTTTTCGCAAAGGCATGAGATATATTTGTGTCATATGAATAAATCTAATTGTGTAAAGATACCCGCAAGTAAGGATGAAAAGGTTGCAATAATATTTTAAATTTTGTCAAGGTGAGCCAACTAAATTCAACTGTCTGTTAATCTGCCATGTATTATAATTATATATAAAAAAAAGCAAAGAATTAAATATGAAAAAAAGAGCAACGAAACAATGCAGTCATTGATATATTAATTATCAGTGCGTCCACGTTCTTCCGCAATCATGTCTATTGATTGAACAAAGAATTATTTAAATAAATCCAGAGACGACGGGTAAAGATACATCAGATATAGATTTACAAAAACAAAATCTGTTTAACTTGTAACCTCGGGCAGGATATGCACTTTGAAAAGAAAAAATAAGAATTGGATTTTTGCTTTTATATTTCGATGATTATGCGAATTAAGAAGCAAATCTCAAATGGGAAGCTGAATTTTACCTACGAAGGGATTAAAATCCTGAAAGGGATTAAAATCCTGAAAGGGATTAAAATCATGAAAGGGATTAAAATCATGAAAGTTCAAAAAGGCAGGTAATGAATTAATCAATCAGGGAACATTATTTATCAAATTAGACAATTTTTTTAATCAAATATATCGAAAGAAAAGTACAGGGTGCTTCATAAAGATGGGTTATATATAAGGGTGTTTCATTAAGACGGATCGAAGTCAGCAGTAAATAAATCAGTGTTATTAGTAAAAAAAATCTATTTATTTCTCTATTGGATTATATTATTTAAGTCATGGCGATTATGTGTGAAAAATAATATCGCCCAAATGTCCGCCAAATCTGAAAGAAAAAGAGAAACATCATTAGACGCATAAACTTAATTCACATTTAAAATCGGTCGAAGTTATTGGGACACACTTTATATACAGTGTGGAGAGGAGAAACAAATATTAATTTATCCATATATATATATATATATATATATGTGTGTGTGGGGGGGGGTGTGGGGGGGGTAAAAAGTGGTTCATTAAGGCGGATTAAATATAAGGGTGTTTCATTAAAACGGATCAAAGTTGTGAAAAAGAATATCGCCCAAATGTCCGCAAAATCTGAAAGAAATAGAAAAAAATCATTAGACGCTTAAACTTAATTCCCATTCAAAATCGGTTGAATATTGATATAGTTTGTTAATAAGTACAACGCTTATAAAATGATTTTCTTCATGTCAAGTTGAGGAGTTATGGTTTACTTAAGATTTTTTTTTCTGCTTCTTACAGTTTCACATCATAAAATATTCACTTGTATAATGATAGTAGTACTAGCAGTAGTAGACATCTGTTTATCTCACGAGTTAATGGTAGCACCTTGTTTGGTCAAAATCCTGTTCATTTGTGAATGGACTGGCGTGATCTCTACAGAGAGGATAAACGTGGGCGATGGTTTATGGACGCCATGTGCTGCCCAGACCACATCCGACAAGATCCAAAATAATAGAGCTCATTAGATTTGGGGCCGATATGTCTGCGTGAGTTGCCGTAAGTTTATCAATGCAAATACAAAACACAACACGAATATTGAAGTCTTCAAATGGCACATCCAGTTATATGGAACTAATTTCTCTTCTCATGTTTATGTCAAGTAAAGTCTAAGCATCATAAAATTTTGTTGAAATGAAGAAAATAATTTACCAAATTAGATATCAAGATTTGTTTTTACTTTATTTTTCTACATGACGTGTATCCTTTCAGAACATGAGCGATCATGGGTCTCCACAGCCTCATATCCCTAGCAACCGTTTTTAACGTTTGACCCTCTGCCAAATTTTCAACCTCCCATTCTGACCTCCAATCACACAAGCGCGTAAACTAGGTGGAATGTTTTCGATAAAAAAGATTTCCTGATACAAGTCCTACTAATTACCCCATAGCTGGGGGGAAGAAGCAGTGGATTCAGGTCTTTCTCAAGGGTATTTTTGCATAGGTGAATATAACGAACCCAACATGAATTGGAACTCGGTGTTCCGTTTAGCAACCCAGATGCGTTATCTATTACACCGGCCCTTAAATTCAAGTTTAAATCAGCTGGTATTCTCAAGTGGTCACCCATATAAATAATGACCTTGACACAACATTGCTTAACTTCGGTGACCATACGAGAATCGATGTTAGAACGTTATATGTCCGTAATCCCGTCTTCGATTAACGTGTGCGCCTCAAATTCTCCTAACCTTCTTTCCTCATTATCTGTCCCAAAACATTTTAGCTGTCTCTTTGTGATTCTGGGTAAAAGCATCTTTTTCTCTTTACTTGTTTTTTTTTTTTTTAATAAATTTTAGCCATTATTCAATGAGTCGCACAAGCCAGAGAGTTAATTAAGAAGCCTTTTGTATGAGTGGTAAAAATAATAGATTGGTAATGCAAGATTACGAATAATTGTAGGCTTCTCAAGGTAAAGAGTCTAGTGCTCAGAAAAGCATCGTCCCGGATATTTCTTCCACAAAGTAGTATTATTGCTAATAATCTGCCCTAGAGAAACTTCCTTCTTATTAATGGAATACAAAGTATATAGGGATAGGTCGTCCAAGAGTCCGTGGCATAGAAGGTCTTAGTGGTGAACGTTAGAAGTGGTGGAACGCAACTTAAAAAAAGACCCTGACTCGTCGGCTATAAATTTTCGCTTCTGGTGTTCTTGTTCCCCAAGGCGATACTCGTCAGGATCGCAAGCCATTATTCGACAGAGAAGAAATGAACTTCATACATAAATAAACACGCGGAAGACATAGCATAAATCAGCAGAATGAAGAAAATTCATATTTGATGAGTAGTTTGACTGATGATTTGCAATATGCACGATTTGCAACCTGGTGCAATCACAGAAAATTGAATCATGAGTAAAATCTTAGAAATCGGAATTTTCAGAAACTCGTGTGTCCTTTCTCAAGGAAAATGTCGGTCATATCCATTGCAACTGTAGCTGTGGTCGAGAGCCGTCAATAGATGTGTATTTTTTTTCTTTTTGTACCTGTTTGTGATTCTGTGGCGCCAATCAACAAGTTTCGAAGAAGTGTGGACTTCTCTAAAACCCATAGGCTTCACACAGTGAAAATCAAAAATTTTTTTAGCATTGATCTCTGAAAGCTGGCTTTTCAGATATTTTAGAACGGGTTTGGCGCCATGACATCCACATGGAAGTCTCAGTTTGTCGAGGCTATTTAAGAACATGTCACAAGTTTTCAAGTTAATTGTTTGGTTATTTAGCTGTTATCTGTTTTGGGCGAAACTTTTTCTGACGCAGCCTATTCTATGTTCAATTTGTTTATCTCCTTAGACCATTTTATGCTTCTTCAACCCTCCTTCCCTGATGGGTGTTGGATTTTTGTATTCATGTATCAATGTGTGTGCATTAACGTGTCCATAATTTATTTTAGTTGTCTGCCCCGATAAGGTTTGTAGGCCGTTAGCAGATTATTTTTTGCGGAAAAAAGTATTCAGTGAAAATGATTAAATTTCTGCTTAAACGTAGTATGTGACAATTTATTAGGTTGGTGCAAAAATAATGACGTAATAATGTCGTTTTTTGACGTTAGAAAATACGTCAAAAAACGACATTATTACGTCATTATTTTTTGCATCAACCTAATATTTTAAAAATGGAGATTAAGTCGATTTTTTGTAGATTTTTATCAGTTACATGCATATATATATATATATATATATATATATATATATATATATATATATATGTGTGTGTGTGTGTGTGTGTGTATTAATTTAATTAAAATTTGAAAACAAACAACCTTAAGGGTCCATTTTTTATATTTTTCCCCAGCAAGGTGTTTTTTTCCTGGTTCTTCAGATCATATTTCCGAGGATAAAAAATGGTTTTATATTTTCGTATTATTTTTATACACTTTTCAGGGGTAGTTTTAAGTTGATGTGAGGTGAAAGAGAGAGGTGAAGGATGAGGAAGACCGATATGGTCGAAATTAGAGAAGGAAGGGAGAGATAGGAATAATTTAAAATCTAATTTTATTAAAATACTTAAGAGTAAGAGGGGAGGCGTCAGGACCAGACATTGGACTATTTAATAAGTCATCTCACAGGAAACGTGACAAAGGGAAAAAGAAAAAATATATAAGAAAGCAAATGTGGAAGCAGCGGTGGGAGGGAAAAATTGTAGTAAGAAGAAAAGGTAGAATAAATTAACATATATAGGCATATTGTAGTTAATTTAAAAAAAACACAGATTCATATATTTTGCAGTTAACGTTTGACTTTAATTTAAAAACTATCAACAAGTGAAACGTGATAAAAGGAAAAATAATATAATGTGAATATAAGACAAACAAAAGATATTAATATTATTAATAAAATTAAGGAGTTAAAAATGAATAATTAAAATCTTATATTTCAAATTTTAAATTTTGAATCTTATATTCATAATTTAAAATTTAAATTTAAAACGACCTAAAAAACGTTAAATAGTATCGGAAAATATGGAAATTAGAACAAAATTTACAAAACTTTTTTAATTTTAATTTTTTTAATTTTAAATAATTATATAAAAACAATATGTAATATAATATCGAAAATCATTTCGAAATGAAATAAAATTTAAATCTAATAATATTATTATATCGTAATAATAATGATAATAACCATGAAAAACAACCAATGAGAGGAATAATAATAATAATAATAATAATAATAATAATAATAATAAACTAATGATAATACCAATTAGAGGAATAACGGTATGAATGAAACGGTAATATTAGATCAGTTATAACCCATTTAACCATATATATTCCTGCATATATGTACATATAAACGCACTCACATATACAAATACCTACACACCCTCACACACACATATATATTCATTTCTACATATATACACTTGTAGATACATACACACAGATACATACATATTCACATGTATATACACACATATACATACATATATACAGACATACACACACATACACAAATTTGCGTCCGTACATATATATATATATATATATATATATATATATATATATATATATATATATATATATATACATATATATCGATAGAGATACACGCATATATATACACAAACACGTATATATGTATATGCATGTGGATGTATCCACACATTCAAATACAAGCAAGTAAATACATAGTACCATATGTGAGAAAATGACATTATTTTTGCACTAACCTAATATATATATATATATATATATATATATATATATAATTTTTGTTGATGTATCGTCATACGATTATACGTCTACATGTATGATTAGTATGCCAACAAATATCGACAGATTTCAGAAGCGTAGATATGGAATGGTTGCTTTAAATTTAGTAAGCATTAAAATATCTCTACGATTTACTGCTCTGTTCTTCAAGTGAATGTCTGTGTCTATGTGTGTTCGTGTATATATGTGTATATGTGTTTGTGTGTGTATCTGTGTGTTTGTTTGTTTGTGTGTCTGTATGTGTGTGTCGATCCGTGCGTATGTGTGTGTTTGTGTGAGTCTGTGTGTTTACGTCTGTCGGTGTCTTTGTGTGTGTGTATGTCTATGTGTGTGTGTGTCTGTATGGGCTTCTCTGTGTCTCTATCTGTGTCTGTGTGTTTATGTGCGTCTGTCTGTGTCTGTGTTTTGCGTGTGTGTCTGGATATCTGTGTGTGTGTCTCCGTGTCTATGTGTGTGTGTGTCTTTGTGTTGCTTTGTGTGTCTCTCTGTCCCTTTGTGTGTCTCTCTGTCGCTTTGTGTGTCTCTTTGTGTTCATGTGTGTGTTTGTGTGTGTTTTTGCATGATTATGCGTGTTCGTGTGTGTGTTGCTTTGTCTCTGTGAGTGTCTCTCTCTGTCTATGTGTGTCTGTGTGTATGTTTTGTGTGTGTGTGTGTGTCCCAGTGAGTGTCTCTGTGTCTCTTTGTTTGCCTCTATGTGAGTCTATGTGAGTGTGTTTGTGTGTGTATCGTTGCGTTTGTGTGTGTGTCGTTGTGTTTGTGCGTGTGTCTGTCTGTCTGTCTGTCTGTGTGTGTGTGTGTAAGAGTAGAATTGGAAAGCGTACTTCCCTTTCGACATCTACTTTAAAGCAGCAATTTATTTTCTGACATCATTCCTTGAGCGTTCCATTGTGGATGCCTATTTAGTTGTATATCAACTTGCATTCGATAACGGACGACGTATTTATGCGCCTCTAACGCTAATGGCTGAGATGGATTTCGTGCAGTCTCAATGAAATGGCTCCTTTCGATATTTATTTCTGCGCATCGAAATTCAGTGTCATCGTTCCGAACGTTCCACCTGATAGTTGCCCCCCCCCGTTTTGTTTTATTTTGTTTTTTGTTTTCTCCTATTCTGCTTCACCAGTTTCATGTTAATTGGCTACTCGATCCGAATATCCTTTCCGTGAGTTAGAAATTTCATCCGATCGAATAACAAGAATGTATTCAATATTTTGACTCCATTCGCTTCCCCTGTATATTTGGAAGTATCGAGTTTTGTTCCTGACAGAGAATTGAAGAAGCAGGTGTAGAACAAGGAAAAGAAAGAAACTGCGTTTTCACAGATGGAAACTCTAGAGACACACGCCTGTCAAATTTACGAGAACAATGGCAATAATAATTGTCGATAGAAAAGGCGTTTAGTGATATGAAATGAGAAAATGACATTTACATGAAGAGATCTCGCTTTTAAGTTAAAACAGTGTTTTTTTTTCCTTTTTTTTTTTTCTTTTTTTTTGAGGGGGAGGATGTATGTAAGTGTATGTGCACGCGCCCGTGTGTGGTGTGATTGTTTTTTTAAGGCTCATCAACAGCTTTGTGGGTTATTTAGAGTCAAAAGATATTTTGGAGTGTAAGGATAATTCCTTTTTTTTCTTTTTTTTTTTTTTGCTAATATGTATTACATTAACTATTTTTAGAGAATAACTGAAATTTTTCCAGATACCAATGCTACTATTTATCTCATAACTACTCCAAGGAAGATGGATTCATATATTTGTCAATGTTAATTACGGGTTGGTTAATATTAGGTTGGTGCAAAAAATAATGTCGTTTTTTGACGTATTTTTAACCTAATATAAAGAAGCTGAGCAGAATTCGAACTCGGTTCTCCATTACACCACACTATCCCTTACACCAGCCGCCCATTTACATAGACAGTGTTTGTATGTCGTCGTTGCTCTGATCAGACACGAAAAGGTAAAGAAAGATTAATCGGAATACGAGAATAAATATATCTGTTATCGATTTGGGGATTTTTTAAGTATCTGACACAACTAAATAGATAGATAGATATATAGATAGATACGAATAGACGGAGATAGATAGATAGATAGATAGATAGATAGATAGATAGATACGAATAGACGGAGATAGATACGAATAGACGGAGATAGATACGAATAGACTTAGATAGATAGATAGATAGATAGATAGATAGATAGATAGATAGATAGATAGATATGAATAGACTGAGATAGATAGATAGATAGATAGATAGATAGATAGATATGAATAGACGGAGATAGATACGAATAGACTTAGATAGATAGATAGATAGATAGATATGAATAGACTGAGATAGATAGATAGATAGATAGATAGATAGATAGATAGATAGATAGATAGATAGATAGATATGAATAGACGGAGATAGATACGAATAGACTTAGATAGATATTAGGTTGGTGCAAAAATAATGACGTAATAATGTCGTTTTTTGACGTAAAAAATACGTCAAAAACGACATTATTACGTCATTATTTTTGCACCAACCTAATAGATATATATATATATAGATAGATAGATAGATAGATAGATATTTGTAATACCACGAACCTTCTTGAAGAATAACATGCACAGCAAACTTTATGCAATGACGAAGTTAAATGTTATTACTTTAGTGGGTACAAATATTTCCGTAATCCACCAGCATAAATATATGCCTAGTGACGTGAGCATTAGAGAATTTTAATGAAAAAAATGTGACTCTCTGTGAGGTTAAAAGCTTATTTTCTTTTATCAGGGAAACCACTTTAAGCCCGTCCTGCTTTAGACCAGTAAACCACAAAGTTCAATTACCCTATTCCAGAAATGGCCATCTATTGTTCGGATTCTTCTCTATCCGCCAACTTTAATTTCGTGACCAAAACGTTAACAGAGTAATCTCTAAGCACTTAATCCGAAGTTATTTCTTAAAACTTGAGACGTTATATGGAAAGGGATGACCATTTATATAGTGAATAGCATCTTGGATTGAAGAATCGGAGAGTCGATTTCGAATTCCAGTCGAATCCATTTGCATTCACTTACGTCCTAAATAACATTGGGAAACGTATTAATCCACTTCTTCTCCCTCCAGCCATTTTTAAATAGCTGAATAGAATGGTTTCCATAGCCTTGGATGTTATATGGTCTAGGAGGACAACCCTAATTGAAAACCTGTGAAGGGCCGTTTGGGGACTTTGTGGCACTAAGTGCACCAGGTTTATGTATTCGTCCCTTCAAAAAGTGTGGATGCTTCTGTACAAAGCATTCACCACTATAATCAAATAACATGTGCCGGTGACTGGCTATCGTTTCCTAGGAACTGAGCTGCTTGCCCCTCATACGTCGAATACGACGGAAGAGTCAACCACACACGGCTTACATAACCCATTATCAAAGATGACAATTACATTACAATATATTAAGCAATACACGGACAAAACAGTGATAAAAGTTTGTTTCTGTTTACATGGAAGATTTCCAAACAACGACAAACTCGTGCGTATAAGACGCTGGAAGCGAAAATCGCACCGCAGCTCATGACGTCGAACAAGCCATTGGTATAAAACAATGGCTTCACGTAACAATTATAGGCATTTAAGAATATTTGTAGAGATTTCTTTGTTTATTTTGTTCAGGTTAGGTTTCAACTGTTTTTTGTATATAGCTTCAACAATTTTTAGTTTTTGTTTATTGTTTTCATGTTTAAGTATAGTTGTGTTTTCAACAAAGATTTTCCGGAATAGTGTATGCAGACAGGCATTTTCCTTGGAACTCTTCTCTGTAAATAGAAACAGACTATTACCACTGTTTTGTCCGTGTATTTACATAAAATAAATAGGCAACACTTGTCTATATTATTTAATGAAACATGCATCAATAAAAAATGCTCCCTGAATACACACAATATATATATATATATATATATATATATATATATATATATATATATATATATATATATATAAACATTTCGCGCCAAAGTAATAATTTAACTAAGGCGCAGGGCGCTGATGGTAGTGTATGAGAATGAGAAAGATATGGGCATGAAAATGAAAACCCAGTCCTAAACACAAAGCAAAGGATAAACCTGTATTCGTCTTCAAAAGACAGAGAAGCAGTATGAACTGGACGATATGGAGAGATATGACCATACTGAGACCAGATAGATAGATAGATAGATAGATAGATAGATAGATAGATATGAATAGACTGAGATAGTGTTATAGTGGAACACACCTATTCTATAGTTAAAAGACTCTCCCACCTATAATAAGTAGGAGTAGTATGAGTAACGAGGGAGTCTCTCAGTGGGTCGGTCAGTCAGTCGATACCGGACGGCCGTTAGTCGGGTACTAAAGTATCAGCGACCACAACTAGATTTCTCTGCGTCATTACCCATTATATCAAGTTCCTAATGTTTTGTACGTCGAACCTATTTTAGGACCGACTTAGTACAAATACAAGCCTCCACTGTGAAACAACTCCATAACAGATAGATATAGATGCGAATAGACTGAGATGGATAGATAGATGCGAATAGACTTAGATAGATAGATAGATAGATAGATAGATAGATAGATAGATAGATTTAACAGTAAATTTTTTTAACCCAGGGTGAATTTTAATACTCGATTTCTTCAGACGGAGTACGGGACTAAAATTATTTTGACACAAGCAGTTTTAACTTCGATATATGAAAACAATTGCAATGCCAAAACAGAGTGATGTAAAAATTAAATTACTCTGATAGATAGATAGATAGATAGATAGATAGATAGATAGATAGATAGATAGATAGATAATCTGTTTTCTTCTCTTGGTAACATTTTTCTATTCTTGAAAATCCGACCTCTTTGTTCGGTATATAAAAGGAATGTTTTATATAATATTTCAAATGCATTTTCTCACAATATTTTTTCTAGCAGTTCTTGATCTAGTTTATGCATGTCATAATCGAATCAATTATTTTCGTCAAAGGCGTGCTTTTCCGCTAGAAACGAACGTATTTGTGGAAATATATTTCACACAGTAATGAATAATGTTGTCAAGTGTCATACGATGGACATTCTTTGCAGGGCTCACTGATTCAATTGCAATGTTATTTTCCTTGCATACTTAACCGGAAGTGGCGAAAAAGACAAATAGTAAAGCATTCTCTATATACCACTCCTTTCTTCAATGAATGGGTCCCACTCCCGCGCCAACTAAGACCAGGTTTATCAATTAGCCAATTAGTCTTTCTTTTTTTTTTTTTCACGATTTAGTATTATTTTCTTCTATTTCCATCTATTCAGCATCAACTCGATCTATGGCTGATGTAAAAATCCGGGAAAAACAAAATATCACGTTTTATGCCAAGTTTCAAGCTAAATGTATTATATTATTATGTGGATAAAGAACGTTTTAGAATCTTTCAATAAAATAACTCATAATAATGGTGGAATTTGGTGTTTCGCTGAATGAAATTTATACTTATAGAATAATTTTAAAATTTAATTAATTATTTATTAATTAATTTATGAATTTAAGGACAGTACAAGATTGGCAACCGTCCTGATGGTGTTTCGTTTTACGTGGTTGGAAGTCTAGCGTGCTTCAACATATGGGCGGGGGGGTGTCCTTTAACAGGTCTAAACAAGCTCAAACAGGTGTGTGGGGAACCAGAAATAAGGAGTGTCAGAGAAAAGCAATAATAACAACGAAAATTGCAATATGAGTTCTGTTAAAAAAACATGCAATGATAACAGCAAAAATTGCAATATGGGCACAGGTAAAAATTGTTACTGAAGATATTAATTTTATAAGACCCAGAAATTCATACACCGATGTCCTTAAGGACACTTGGCACAGTGGGTAAATCCAGCGACAGGACCCAAAGACTTGTGAGTTCAATACCTGGTTATGGCAGTGGATAACTTGGAGAGGTAAATTAACAGGAGATAACTGACAGCTATTAGACATGACACATGAAACTAGAACAGTCTACCCAGCAAAATAAAGTGTAGAGTTCGACATTCCAACTACCTGAATAAGGCCGGAGTTTACAAAGGCCGAAACGTTGTGATAAATACGACAGCAAAGATGAGGACAATAGTCCGAATAATGTAAATAGTAAACATTTATTTGAGCTTCCTTAAGCCAGAGCATTTATGTGAAAAATATTGATTTTTAATCATTTATCTGTGGTTCAGTTTATAATGTAAATACAGTGTCAAATCGACCGCTGAATTCTTAAAGAATTTTGTGTATTTTGTTTTTATTGAGGTAACTTCTTGTGAATACCTGCTACTGTAAACTTGGATGTCCTTGGATGATATTTAGGAATGGTTAATTGCAGAGCCGAATCGAAATTCATGTTGTTTTTATTATATTCAATTACGTGCAAATACCTTTGAGAAACTTATGCATCTTCCCATTCTCTACTAATTAATTAGTAAGACTTGTAATGACAAAACTACACAGCATCAGACTTTAAACGAAATTAGTCAACTGAGAATGCAAGGTTCGCGTATAGTGTCATTTTATAGTCCCAGTAAACAGAAATATATCTCTCAAAGAGGAGAGTAACAAAACAAGGGGAAACCACTCTTTATTACCTGTACCAATAAATCAACATTGTTGATAAGCAGTAGAAAACGAATCAGTAACAAAATAAATATCAAGATTGAATCATTGCCCAACTCATTGATAATTACCTACTACTGATGGTGTCTTTAATCACAGTTTTAGATAGTCCATAATAGAATTTTTCTATGGAAAATCTTAATTGTATCAATGTAGATATCATCTTGTTTTTTATCAAATCACTTGACAGAATCCACAAGAATGCATATCATGAGAGAAAATGAAAGATAACATAACTAAGGTCTCATTTACATCAAGTGTGGAGAATATATAAAATGAAGAGCTATTTATATAAAAGCTGTTGAAAAACTTGTAAGTAAACACAATATCTGGGAAAGTAATTTCTAGATCATAAAACTTCAAATAGGAACCTTGGTGTTCATATTTTAGTTCCTGTTAGGGGATGCTAACTTACTTCCCCTATAAAAGACAATAACTCAAAATACAACTGAGTTACTTCCCTTGACCGTTAGTCGGACCGGGCACTTCTGAATTCAATGTGGTAGAAAGCTGAAATGCACGCGGAACACACGTTTTAAATCCAAAATAATCCTTTCTCTTCTCAGGAAATGAATGAATAAAAGTTCTTTTTTTTTATAATGTGTTAAAATACACTTGTCTTTTATTTTCATTCGTTTTTGTTTATCCCAACAAAGTTGCATGTAACAGTTCTAAATCTGGTGGGAAGATGTTCTGAAATGATCTACTAAAATAAATGGAGAGAGAGAGAGAGAGAAAGAGAGAGAGGAATGCGTTGAATTTTCTTATGGCATATTCATCACCTCACGCTGTAATGTTTTACCTTCATAAAGAGAAAGATGTTAAAGATGAGTATAAGAAAGGTAATGAGTTAATGAGGATTTCTCAGAAATAGCATTTACATCTATTTTGTTCATGGTATCTATAATAACTGTGCTTGCCAATGCCTTTGTCAATTCTTTAGTTAGAACCACCGTTACGTCCTGCCAATACTTCATAAATAATTGGCTATTCTGTTTTTATTACGTGGAAAGAAAAAGACATATGAGAGACGCTACTCGATTTCACTGAAAAAAGAAAGACTCAAAGAAATATAGCAGTGTTTAACGTCTCCTGGTAATACCTAATAAATAATGGACTATTCCGTTTTAATCAGGTGAGAAGACAGAAAATAGCATAAAGATTCTACTTGATGTCAGTGAGAAAATGAAAGAAAGAAGGCAAGATAGAAGCGTTAAACGTCTGTTTCTGTGTAGAGGAAAAATGTAAAATTCAAATCATTTCATTTGTATCCCATTACTTCTTAAAATAACGACCAACATTCTCATTTATCGTTGTTACTGCAATATTTTCTTAAAGTTGTTAAGCTCATATATTTAACGATGTGATACGGGAATTTCTACGGATATTTTCCCGTCGTAGATCTCGCCAGGAGCTTATTCAATCATTATCTGAAGAATTGCGATTCATCAGAAATTTCAAATAGGAAAACCATGAAGTTTCTTCGGGTTAAAACTCGCATAAATAAATAAAAAATTAATAGTTTATTTTTCAAATAAACTTTAATTTAAACGTTAAAAAAATGTCGGATTATAAATAAATTCATTGGTTCTTTAGAAATATTTTGAATATCAGTCTGAGCTGGTATTGTCTCTTTAAGAAAAATAATACGAGTGAAGATCATGTGCTTTCCTTAATTCCAGTAAAAAAGAGTCTTGGTTACTGTATGTCCCTCGTACCTGAGCGGTAAAACATGCTGAATAAAATGGTAGTTTCTTTTATGAAGAGGGACCTAGTTTCGATCTATTACATATTTGCTTTACAAGGATGTCCCGAATCAACAGACCGACAGACGTATTACACACGGTTTAGTATGTAAAAATGGGGTGTTTATGTTGTCATGTCCCTTTCCATATTATATGTCCGAGAAATTAGAAGTATTTCTTTCCCATTCTAAATACTTGTATTTTTGTTCCGCTTTTCCCTGAGAATTTCCCGTTTCTCATATCTTCCATCCGTCGTCTCTCCATTGTACATATTGGCCAAGAAAAATGTTTTAAATCACAGAAAAGAAATTGTTTCTCTTTTATTCATGATCTTTTTTTTTTTCTAATCTGGTAACCAGTGACTGTCACCCCCAACTCCAATCTGAATGTATCAGCATAAAACACTTTTACTCATCCAAACCACACGACTTAATGTCTACCTCTACTCAAAACACTCTGGCGACCGACCCGTGTCTGTATTTGGGAAATAAAACCTATTTACCCTTAAGGATAACCTTTTATTTTCATACTGATCATTTCGCCCAGATGGATCTGCAGCCTTCTTCAGATACAAGAGTAATGAAGACATGTGCTCAATAAGTGTTGTATATATTTCTTAACATATTTTCAGGGATTTTTCGTTAATTATGTCTTAAATAAGTGGGGAAGAATAACATTTTTGTTTTGTTTTGTTTTGTTAGGGTTTTTTTAAGCATTTCACCCCAAGCAAGGCGGGAGTGCTACTAGCACGCAACGAGTTACAGAGGGTCGAGACCGAGTGTAAAGAGGGTTTATTTTAGGAAAGGATAAAGAGAAGGATGGGAAAACGATCAGGGTATCAGAAGATACTTATATTATAATTATCAGGGAAGCAAATAAGAGAAATATAATTCCATAGATGGAAAGTGCGAAAGAATATACTGTTTGAGTTGAAGAGACTGTTACATTTAACCGTTTCGACAGTGCAAGGGTGGGACCGATGTGACAACCTAGTAGTTGGCTTAAATTCTTGCTATCTGGGAACCAGAGAAAGCAACGTTTCGGATCAGTTGCCGCGAAAATACTTATAGAAGAGACAGAGGGAAACCACGGCACGTCTGCTAGAAAGAGACTGTAGATTAGATGCTGGATCAGGTCCTATCATATTGCATACCCGTCTCTGGAGTTTGTCGAGGACCTCGAGACACACCATATGGGCACCAGACCATATATGACAGCAATATTCCATGCAAGGACGGGCGGTTGATTTATACATTTGAAGAGTGGACCCAGACGAGAAAAACTTTCTGGCACGACACAGAGAACCAACATTCCTTCCGGTAGATGAAGCTGTTGGGTCTATGTAGTTGTTCCTTCTCATATCAGCAGAGAGCGTGAGACTAATCAGCTTTTAGCGAATACTAAGGAAATTTAATTTGGAACAATCCTAAGAATTTTTTACACCGAATAATAAATGAAATAAATTAGAGTGGAAAGATTTTTTGAGATATGCATCCGAATGATTGGTCAATAATATATGTTGCTTAGATTTGGGCAGGCATTGTTAGCTGTTCAAATACGCCTTCAAATTTTGGAGGAACATTCTCCCTCTTCTGTTGGAGTAATGTCCAGATATTTAAATTTTCGTAATTGTTCTATTTTGGTATCTCCAATTCGTAGTGAGCATCTTGGAATGTCAGAGTCATGTCTTTTTTTAAGCAAATGATTCCTCATAAGGAAATGTCTAATACCACCGTACATACGTAATTACTTTCTACTAAATTAAAGCAATTATATACCAGAACATGCTGGAAATTATTGGTTAGCCAAGTTATTTGTTAACTATGTACTGTACCAATGCAGTATATACACGGTCATGGTCCTCCACACTTTCCTCTTTCCTAGGTCAAAGTTTCACCACTTACTATCAACCATTATTATCTCCAAAAATTATTACAATCAAAAAATGTTTTCTGGCTTTAAATAATCTGCAAAAGTTTGATGGTAAAAACAAATCAATTAGTCCTGGTGAAGAAGCAAGTTGGATTAATGGATAGCGCCATCTTTATTTTCGTGACCAAAACGTTAGCAAAGTAATCCCTAAGGACTTAATCCGAGGTTATTTCTTAAAACTTCAAAAGTTATATGGAAAGAGATGACCATTTATATAGTGGATAGCTACTTGGATTGAGGAATCGGAGAGCCGGGTTCGAATTCCAGTCGAATCCATTACATTCGCTTATGTGCTAATACACTTGCGAAAGGTATGAATCTTCTTTTTCTCCCCCCCCCTAACTATGGGTAAATAGCAGGACAGGCCGAGTTCTATAGCCTTGGATGGCAACTGGTCTACTGCAGAAAGAAATAACAACTTACTGCGGGAAAAAAATCTGCCTCGTCAGTCATGTATCGAAAGATACATAATCGCTTAAGCGTGTATCACGCTTGGCACATAACTGACTGCTGCATATGCGTACTATAATACGGTTTTCAATTGCGGGGAAACAAGGCGCTAATGTTTTTCTTTTTTTCCGCAGTTTCCATCTTACTAGGAATAACTAGGTCTCACCCATCGTACACCACAAAGGATGTTTTGTATGACACCACTGCAGTTCGATGCCACAAATCTGGTCTTCTTAGATTCTGCCATTAACCAGCTTGGCACTCAAGAAATCTTGTCAACTCCAAAAGTTCCCTCAACATTTGTCCAAACATAATGTTTATAATACTGTTTTTTCTTTGTACGTATTTAATTATTTGATGAAAAAAATAATAATGACATCTCAGTTATTCTATCTTTCTAGCAAAAATAATTTAAAAGTTTAATCTTTGTAATTAATTCTGCCTACGGATGTAACGAAAACAAAGTCTGTTTTTCAAATGACTGAAATTAAAAGTAACCAGAAAATTAACATGAATCCCAGAAAATGAAAATGAAATAATGAAATATTTCGTTGTTATGGCGTTCGATGGCGTCATCGAGTAATATCTCGTGTTAACATATCAATTGAGTATATTGTTACTAGGAATCGAGATAAAACTGTGT
The DNA here is from genome assembly GCA_963932145.1 of Acanthosepion lycidas. Classification (NCBI taxonomy): domain Eukaryota; kingdom Metazoa; phylum Mollusca; class Cephalopoda; order Sepiida; family Sepiidae; genus Acanthosepion; species Acanthosepion lycidas. The sequence continues at coordinate 97,618,583 of OZ010586.1, read as the reverse complement.
TTATCGACAAATATATAAATTTACATTGTGTTTTATATTGTACATTTAACTGACTTTCAGTTAATTTGCGTTGCTGATACGTGTATATATATACTGGTGGTTTGGGCGGTGTAATGGTTAGAAAGTTTGTCTCGCTAGAACAATTACGACTAAGTAGTGAGTTTGATCCTCACTTGTTGTCTCCTACTTCTGGCTTTGAGCCACATCTAAGCTACGCTTGGAAAATCACTATATAAAGGGGGTTTGCCATGTTGGGTATGCGTGTGTCTGTTTTCAAGTCAGTATTTCCTGTCCTCAACAATAGACGTTTGTGTAAAGCAACTGTTAGCTCGCTAACTCAGCCAGACAGGATCAAATTCTGGTCTAATATGCTGTGTTCACTGTTCTATTATTATCCTCGCGAAAGGCATGAACACATCACTTTCCAATCCTCCACATAAGTATATAGATCAAATAGCAACTTCGGCAAGCCCTCGCTCAGCTATTGATTAAATAGCAGAGTAGATACATTTTCTCCAAACTATGGATTAAATAGCAGAGTAGAGTAGACTCACTAGACTTAACGAGTAGCCTGTCTAGGGGAATGATTACTCTGAATTAAAATCCGTGGCGAAGACAACTGGAAACCAATAATTAAAAGTATATATCGAGCGTTACGATCACTTATGCACTGAAGAGATATGGAATTTAAAATATAGTTAGTTTTATGTGATTTAATCATTACTAACTCCAGCGTGTGTTACCCAATGTTATTTTCCTGAAGGGAAAAACATGCAGAAATAAGGAATTAGACATGTCTTCTATACTCTATCGGATAAAGAGCAATGTAGAACTGACTCCTTTGCCTTGAGTGTTAGCTAATCAAAACCATGGAGAAGAAAACGTGACAGTTCACTGATAAAGAAAAAAGGAATCTGTGTCATGCAATGGTCACCTTTTACCTGAAGAGAGATGACATTTTGAAAAACGAATTAGGAATAACATTTGAACCATTGCCGACTCCAGAGTGTTAATTTATTCCGTGTAAATAATTAAACAATAGTTTTTTTTGTTTTTTAGTTGTTTTTTGTTGTTGTTGTTGTTGTTGTTGAGGGGAACCAATTCAAAAGGAAAAAGATTTTTGACCAATGAAATCCCCGTTTTTTGTGGGTATTTTTTTTTTTTTTTCATAGCCAAGGTAATGAAAATAGTAACAAAGAAACTACGCATGCCAACGATTAGAAAATTATTGACATCATTTCTCGCAAGGTGGATAATGAATACTGCCCAGGAAAATCAATAACATTGAAAGAAATAACATTCATAATGAATACAATCGTTGTTATAATGACACCACAGTAACAAAAAAGAAGAATTTTTAAAAGCCGGATAAGAAAGATGTGGGAGAAAATGAAAGAAATCCTCAAAGATTAAGAGGAAATGAAACAAAATGTCTCTTTATGTATACCGCTGGAGGCGATTGTCAGTGTCGATTGAATATTGAAATGTTATGGCTACAAATTTCCTTCCCCTCCTTCAGGTAATTTTAACTGTTTCGTTTTTCAGTAGCAAATAAAAACTATTTTTTTTTTATTTCCTTTCGTTTTTCATTTGACTTGTTTCTGATATTCGTCTGCTCAGAGTTTCGTTTGTTTTTTTCTTGTCTTGCTTGTTTGTTTTTTAAACTGCTTTCTTTTCTTCTCTTTCCGTTTGTTACCATTTCTCACCTAAATTTCCTTGAGGGGGATCATCTTTTATTAATGCGGTTTTTTTCTGCTTTGTTTTTGACTTTGTGGCGGAGTTCAGTCGTTCTGCAAAGTTTGTATTTCTGGTATTTTCAAAAACCAGTTACTAATACTGCGCTGTCGGAAAATAACCCTGAAGAAAGCACATGGGAAATAAATGGGGCTTTAGTTAACTAAACCACAGATTTGGATAAATCTTATAATATGAACCACTAGCAAAACGTTGATTGGAAAGAAAAACGAACCGTTAATACAAGAGTGTTAATAAAAGTGATATTTAGCTAACCTCCCACGAGGGTTACGTGTGGCACAAGGCTGGGTTTAATGTGGGATCTCCGAGCCCGTAGGCTCGGCCAAAAATACTCCCTCTTTGAACCGGCATAAACGGGTTCAGGGGCAGTCAACCACCCCGAACGAGACCCTGCCCTTCGGCGGAGACTTGTCCTGATTGCTCTCCGCCCGAAGGCAGAGAGTGTTAATAAAAGTGCTCAAATAGAGTTATAGATTTATTTATATGCTAACTATTTGCTTCATTTTTGTCCTTGTTGTCGCAACGTTTCGACTGTTTTGCTTTCAGGCCTTAATATTAAATCGTCATCTCAAAAATTCAGAAGTTGCATATTAGTTTTTTACAGACAAAGAAATTACAAACGATAAATACAGTTCATTATATATATATTTTTTTTTTATATTTCTTAGACATTATTATCAGGATTACGTTGTTTTTTAAACATAGTTGTATTATGAAATATATTAAAGTTTGGTTTGGTAAGTTTTACGGCACATCAACCTCAATGGGTTATTTAATGCCGACAACTTTTTTTTTCAGGTAATATTTTTGTTTTGTCAAATATCTATTTCTGGTAATAATTTTTTCCTCAAAAATGTATTGCTGGTAATATTATTTTTAAAAAAATGTATTGCTGGTAATAGTTTTTTACAAAGTATTTCTGGTATTAAAATCTATTTTTACACTTTCATAATGCCTTTTACTTCAGTTTCGGGGTTAACTATTTATCCCTAGCTGGGACCCTAACATGTGCTACCACCCTGGATCAGGGTGGACCTGGGAAAACCAGCAATTAAGTGGTGATTCCACACTCCTCAAACCCCCTGATCAATGGCCTTGCTGTTGGACGTAGTTGATCGTCTTACCCAGAACCCGGATGTAATTTATCATCATACCCAGGACGGTGGAATATATTAAGTCCGCCAATAATTATATATTTTTTTCTGTTTATACTTTATTTTAAATAGATACCATTTATTTTAGGAAATGTTCTGTGTTTTAAATAAACAGTATTAATTACATTTACAGGCCTGAATGTTCGAGAAATTTCGTAGAAAATATGCGTTCTCCGATAGGAATCGAACTATAACAATGCTATAGGAATCAGCTAAAGATAATGGTTAGGGTTAGCTGAGTTGTATTGCGCCTTAGTTCAATTGACAGAACGTTGGTCCGATTTCTGTCGGAGGACGCATATTTTTTACGAAATTTCGCGAACATCCAAGTTAGTAAAACTAATTAATACTATTTCTTTAGAAAACAGAGCATGTTCTAAAATTATCTGTAAAAAGAATATATTAAATAGTTGTCTAATAACATACCAGTTTAATTCTGGGTAACTGAATAAAAAATTGGATAAAAAGTTTATGTTACGCGTTTCGTCCTTCAAAAGGATATCTTTAGACTAAATATTTTTTGTTTGTTTTGTTTTGTTTTTATGGCGTACCAACCGTAATGGGTTATTTAATGCCGGCAATATTTTTACTGCTGGTAATTGTTTTCGAAAAATGTATTGCAGGTAATATATTTTTCTTCAAAAATATATTGCTAGTAATAATGTATTGTGGTAATAATTGTTCTTCAAAATTCATTGCTGGTATTAAAACCTATTTTTACACTTTCATAGTGTTTTTCACCCCAGTTTAGGGGTTAAAAAATTGTCCTTTGCTGGGACCCAAACAAGTGCTACCACTCCAGGTCAGGGTGGACCTGGGAAAGCCAGCAATTATGAGGTGATTCCATGCTCCTCAAAACCTACTGAACCGAGGTCTAGATGTCGGATGTAGTTTGTCGTCTTACCCCGGACACGAATGTAGTTTATCGTCTTAACACGGGGACGTATGTAGTTTATCGTCTTACCGCGGACACGAATGTAGTTTATCGTCTTACCGCGGACACGAATGTAGTTTATCGTCTTACCGCGAACACGAATGTAGTTTATCGTCTTACTCCGGACACGAGTGTAGTTTATCGTCTTAACACGGGGACGTATGTAGTTTGTCCTCTTACCCCGGACTCGAATGTTGTTTATCGTCTTACCTCGGACACAGATTTAGTTTATCGTCTTACCTTGGACATGGATGTACTTTATAGTCTTACCCAGGACGAATTTTTTTTTATTTTTTTTATTGATGGTATCATCTATATGTCGAGTAAACGAACACAATGACAAATATCAGTTAAAAAATATCCATCTAGAGAAAGGCTGAATTTTCTAAATTGTTGGGTTCAAAGGTGTTTTCTTTTATCACTGTTCTTTTAAAATGTTCTACATTTTAATAATAATGGTGATATGCTTTATGAACATTGATGTAAATTTACTCTGGAAGATTCAGAAATTAGTGCATTTTCCATACATTTTTCACCCTAATTAACTACTTTTTTCTTTTTATCAAATCAATTATATAATCAATTGGATTTTCTTTTACAGAAATTTGGATGCGATCTTATTTGTACGTAACGGTTATAGATGCTAAAAAAAGGAAACGATGATCCGTTTTCCAGTTCGGGCAGAGGATGTTCAATTTGCACTACAGTTCTTGCCATAACAGGCCAGAAAATTCTGATTTCAAACCGATAGGGAAGACAACAGGAAACTACTCTATCTTTCCCATGACAGCTTAAGGTCACATCACGCTGAAACACCAGTTCTCGTACGATCACCAGAGTTAAGCGACGTCGAGACTGGTCAGTACGTCGACGGGTGACCGCTTGGAAATACCAGTTGCCGTAATTCTGTGTGAGTGAATGATTTAACAGAATTGTTAAGCGGAGAACCGCGTTCCACTTCTCGTAAATACCCTTAGGAAGGGTATGAATTCACTTCTAACCTCCCACCACACCCCAGATATTGGTTAATTAGTAGGAGTGTATCATTAAAATCATTATTATCTAAAAAAGAAATGTAATATACAATGTAAATATATTTCCTGGCTTTAAATAATCGGCAAAGAGTTGATAAGCCATAAAAAATCGTATCAATCAATTTATCCAAGACAAATATGGAAACGTACAGTCTACAGCGAAAAAGAGATTCGGAGAGCCATGATCGCCTGTATCCTGAAGATATATGGCATTTAAAAACAGAATTATTATTCAAATAAACATATGATCTCAAATAATACCAAATGTCACTTAATAAATCTTAAAAAATAAAAAAGTTGTAAATATTTACATAGATTAGTCTGACAGATATAGAATATGGATTTATTGAAAACACAAAAGTGGCAATCTGACAATCTTATAAGTGTGTGCTTACTACTTTGACCAACAATATTGGTATATTGACTTTTACCAGGATTCCTACTTCCGACGTTAAAATGTCTTAGCTACAAATGTTTACATAAACTAATAGGTCGGAAAGAAATTGTTACCTCTTTTTAAGTTGAAAAAGGAACATATGCTTCTACGGTTTTGTTTGATATATTTATTCAAGATAATATCACGTTGAAATACCCGTATGATCACCGAAGTTAAACAACGTCGAACCTTGTCAATACCTAGATGGGTGACCTCTTCTTATCAGCAATCGTGGTATTTATTAATTTATTTTGATGTTTATTCTCCAGAATGTCTGGAAGAAAGACAGACATTCTATAACGGATTAATTTTCACTATTCTACTTAGATCTGGCCAATGATAACGGGTTTACGTTCATATCCCTTTGAAACACCAGTTCTCATCCGATCAACAATGTTAAGCAACGTCAACCCTGGTCAGTACCTAGATAGGTGACCGCTTGGGAATACCGCGTCAAATATCACAAATCATAGACAAAAATTGCGGTTGCAAAAAGCTGGTTTAAGCTTTCCTGCCAAGTATGTCCCAACATAAAGGTTACTGTGGTAAGAATAACCAACCGGTTTTATAACAGTTAAGGTGGAAATGGATCATAACAGACAGTTCACCTATTTTGGATGGCCGCTTAGGAATACCAGGTGATGTAAGCTTGGATGTGCGGGTGGTGTAATAGATAACGGCACGGAATTCGAAATTGGAGGACGAATTTCCAATTCCACTCAGGTTTCGTTATATTCATTTACAAGCAAATAACCTTGGAAAGGTTATGAATCTACTTCTTCCCCCTCCCGTATGGGTTAATTAGTAGCACTTGTATCAGTAAATCATTATTGTCTCCAAAGACATTCTTACACTCTTAACATATTTTCTGACTTTAAATAACCCGCAAATGGGTTATAAACCATTAAAAACAATTGAATTTATATTTCCTCTCATTACCAATAATATAGTGATTTTCTAAGCGTAGCTTAGATGTGGCACAAGGCTAAATGCAGGGACACCCAGTGAGGATCGAACTCATTACCCAGCCGTAATTGTTCTAGCGAGACAAGCTTGCAAAACATTACACCGCCACGATGTGTCCCTCATTACCACCAATAAAACCCCGGTGGTTAGATATTGTTCAGTTTTCTTTGCAAAGAAACTCTTAATATGATTTTTAACCACTTCGAAAATAAACTATTCTCCCGTTAAAAATCTTTGCAATGACCTATAAAGATGGATGAAGACCAAATGAGAAGGAAATGGAAAACGTTCATATTTTGTCGGTCTCAGATGAAATAAGAGCCACACGCTCTTATAATTGACCATTGATGGACCCTCTTTCTGGCATTTTTCGCCCAATGCTCTCAATCGGTGTCACTGTTTCTCCGCAATAATTGTTACGTTCTAGTTTATCACTTTTTGACAACAATCTTGATATCCTACACAGACAGTAATTAATTACGGATATCGTTCTGGCTTGTAGAAGGATTCTCCTTTCACAGTGTGTGCTGACCATTGCTTAATTCATTGAATAGGATTATAGATCGCATGCTTTTCATTAGTAGTGATGATTCTATCCCCTAAATGGATGTTTACACTTCAATGGCAGCAAGTTTTTTGTTGAGCTAATAAGCAGTCAGATGACGAAAGAGCAATTGACTATAGTGAAACACTTTATATGATAGAAGCGAATTTTCACTTGAACTCTCTTGCTAAATCTCGGTAGACTTGCTAAAACTTTTTCTTTACTACATTCAGCAGAATTTCATTAATAAACAATAAACATGAACGTCCAAAGGAAACTTCGAGTAAATATTTACTAAATGAAATTGAGTAAAATAACCTTGGCATGTCCAGATAGTTCATGTTTCAATTACATAGACAGAATCGTCCTGGGTATGACGATAAACTAAATCCGGCAGCAAGGCCTCTGATCGGGAAACACACATTAATTTCTTTCGTAATCATGTTCACAAAAACATGTATATGCACCAAATCTGAGTATCTTCTACCATGTATTCAATTGTGAAAGCAGAATAACATATATCATATTTTTATTACTTCAAAGTTCCCAAGAAAATTAAATTTCAGCATTAAATGACCCATAAGGAGTTGATATGCCGCTAAGCAAACATATTACTCAATAAGAGAAATCATATATCCGACATCAAGGCTTTTGATCGGGAAAGAAGTTTTGAGGAGCGTGTTACCACATCTTAATTGCTGTTCCCAGGGTGGTAGCACCTGTTAGGGTCCCATCTATGGGAAAATAGTGAACCCCCTAAACAAATACAAAACACTATGAAAGTAAAAACAAATACATTTCTATAGTAAAATTACCAATGATACGCACATACTAAAAAGCCGTAGCGACTTCTGCTTAAAATTCTACCAAACATAAAAGAACTTTCAAGCCATTAAGCCATATAATATCTAACAATTTATTAATTCAGACTGTATTTCAAAATATAACTTCAACAAAACTACAACATAAAATGCACAAATCAATGCCTCTAGAAATTACGTCCACACAAACATGTATATGCACACAAGTTTTGTATCATCTACCATGTATTCAACTGTGAAAGCAGAATAACTTTTATTTTATTTTTTTTTTACTTCAAAGTTCCCAAGAAAATCAAATTTCGGCATTAAATGACCCATAAACTTGTTGGTGTGCCGTTAAACATTCAAATCAATCAATCATAGACAGTACCAATATTTCTAGATTTTTGTTGCCGAGAAACACTTTTTGAAATCATAGAGGAAACAGTATGTAGTTTGTAATTCAAGCCAGGAAAAACCTGATGATCAGAATCGAGTAAAATGTCATATTTATTAAGGATCCTGATCCAAGACAAGTTGTGTGTTTTATGAATGACTTATATGGACTCGTGTAGTTTAACATTCTGTTATTTCCTAACGAAGTAATAGATTTTGATTAATTCGACAGATTTTGTATCATTTTAAACGTTATTTTTAGTGGATACATATATTTATTAAACAGAGTATTTATTTATTTACGTCTACCGACCTGAATATTCAAGAAACATTATCAATGAAAGAATATCTGCTCTCCGATAGGATTCAAACCTGCGTCCCTTGGGCAGATGGAGCTGCCGTTACATTCGACCGACTGACAAAAACAGAAAAAAACTTAGTCGGCCAGAGCTTAGTTGGTCAGACTGTGCCAAATGTAACCGCAGATTCCTCTGCCCAGGGTAACACAGGTTCGAAATCCTGTCGGATTAGCCTAATAAATACTGTTTTCTATAATTGGTTATCATACAGAAGATTAGCTTTCCTCTATGAACAATCAGTATATATGGTTTTAAAATAAACTTTTATCAGACAGTTTTGTGAAAAACCGCAAAGAATAAGTGAAGGAAATGTTTACTTGTTCTTTATTTCAAAGGGGCTATAACACAATTTCAAATTGATAATCGAAGCCTCGTTTAAGTGAATGATGGATTGACCTTCAGATATTAAATTAAATATACACATAACGGAAAAAAAAGTTAAAACTGGAAAAAGCTTTTAGAATACAAGAGGCTGCAAGAACAGTTTTAAATTTTAAGCTTGTAATTTTCAGTAGTAAGTGATATACAAGCATTTATGTAAATCGAATATATGCGTTTATTTAAAAGTACATACGTGCATAAAATTAAAAATAAAATTAACCATCTCTAATCGATATATTAAGAAAATTAGTCGCATCACAATAATGAATTAATCACGAATATTTTAACGTATTTATTACTTTTTCTATGGAATCTATGGTGGTTAGCTAATTCCTGTTTCAAGCGCCTTCACAGATAACAAACACAAAACAAAATGCTACTGGAAAAGAGTGAACAACATTGCATGCCAAGTAGCTGAACAAAACCAGTAACTTTAAAATCTCTGTCACGATGACATGCCATTTAAGGCCATCTCAGCTATTGACCACAACTGTAGCGTTTAATTTATTCAATTTTACAGTAGAATATTTAAAAAAAATTCCCAATGAAGGTCTCATATGCCGATTGTCTCTCCAGGCCAATATTATCTAGCAATTACCCCCCTGAAGAACAGCAACCTCGAGATTCTTATATCCTCGTCAGAACGCTACGTTTCTAACCAATTGGCAACGAACCCATTCCGTTTTTCATACGTGTGCTTTATTTTTTTTTCTTTTCGCGGCAATTTTCACCAATTTTTAAACACTGCATACGATTAACATTCTCGACTCAAACCCTAATTTTAGAGTTCACGTGAAAAATGTTAATCTTATGCAGTGTTTAACAAATTGTGAAAATTGCTGAGAAAAAATATCAGTTCGTTTCGCATGAATTTGGTAGCGCTATCAACAGAGCTAAAAGCCAGCTCTCTAGACAGGAAAGAGACTAATTTATAGCCACACGCTCCTTTAACGAACAGGTTTGATGATTGATTTCTTTGATTATTCGTCCATTGGTTTCCTTTACATCAGAAACGTGTTCATTGAATCGTCACATCCAAAGAGCAAATTCCAAATAGACCCTTTGGCAATGAAGCAACTACAAAAATAAAAAAAAAAAACTTGTATTGTGATAACAATAAAAACAACAGCAGAAGTAGCTATAAAAATATAAACATAAAAGACCCATGGCGAGAAGAATAACTAAAATTATTGGTTAGTAGGAGTGTTACGATTTGAGCAAACTTGTTCTTAGATGAAATTATTTCACTTTATTCTGAAGAAATGTATATTCAACATATTTGATCGCCTATGCTTTGTTCAAAACGCTACTGATTTGAGCGTGTGTGATTACAGTTACTGGTGCTAGATGTTAAACTGGAGGCCGGAATACAAGTTTCGGTCTAGACTATTGCGTTCACTTCGAACTAACGCCATCCATTTCTCAGCAGCCATTCTTGGTCAAAATTTAAAACAAAAAACAAAACAAATGTTAAAGGAAATATCACCACTCTTTTTCCAAGAAGCAACAGCAGTAATAATAATAAGGGAGAACCTATAGAGAGCCATGATAGCTAAATTCTTTTTAATAATTTTCACCCCAAGATAGGAAATAAATCCACTAACGAAGAACAGAAATTACGAAGTCAGAAGATAACGATTGACATTGCATTTAAACCTTTGAATGGCACAGTTTACTTGAAAGTGTTAAATAATATTTTCAGACTATTATTTTTTTAGTGGCAGTGTATTTTTGGCTTAGACCTTCTGAGGCTGACATTTAAGGTCAGATGGTAGACAAAATAGGGAAGTAGATTTTGATTGGCTTAGCCTAACGTGGGAATGAGTTACTGATTAATGTTTTTCGGGAGTTGCTGTTTGAACGTCATGCTAACTAGACGAATTAGACTGCGATTATGCAACCATCCACCAGCCCTATGGAGAATGGTCTTCTGAGAGTTAATTGTTACACGTCAAAGGAAACGGACGTTTGAGATTTTCGTGTCTGGAAGTGGCTCCCTAATAGTGGTGACGTGTAATAACCCTCACTTGATAGAAGATGGACCCGTTGATGTGGTTAATAAAATAAAAGTTAAAAGTTCTTTGTTGATGTGTTTCGTCTCTGAACCCAAAGAACATTTCGCGACAACGACCAAGAGAAGAAAAGGATTGAACTAAAACGACAAGCGATCACCGACCAGACGAGATGAGACTAACCAAAAACATCCACGCCTAATGAGGTAATGAAGGAACTCTTATAACCAGCACCCCAACCAATGAAGGGTATGCAATAAAAGCAAGAAGTCGGAAGAGAGTCCCACAAGCCAGAGGTCTGGTAGAAGTCACTATTAGTATAGAACTTACGTTTAAATCTAGCCATTTCCCCTATAAAAAGATGAAACCCTAGCGCCAATATGGGAATATGCCTAAATTCATAAAGACTCGTTCCCTAAGAGTAACATTCATCCGATCAAAGTTATCTGAGAAGCAAGAAGCCGTAAGATACTTTCACAAAAGTAACATTTTGGATAGAACGTTACACATTAACATTTCAACGGTAACAATAAGAGAGATCCACAAGCGAGAATAGTGAGAGTAGTAAGTGTTAGCTTATATCCTAAAAGAAAAGATGTGAAAAAAAATGAGAATAGTTCGAAATGGGATATCCATTCCATAGTCATTAAATTTTAATTTTAATTGCAACGTCTTTTAAATCACGAAAGATGTCGATTCAAAAAATACATTTTTCTCTTAAATATACCTTTGCTCTTGTATCGCCATTGTTTAGTAGAAACGCATAAAACTCTTTAGCAACTTTTGATGTTTAGATTCTATAATAATGATCTCGAAAAAATGTTACAATTGACTTTGTGGCAAATGTTTTGGTGGAACGTTTGTTTTAAAATAGAAAAAAAATAATTCTCATGCAAATGCATAACGACCTTCTTTTGGACAGAGACAATAAATCACATCTTGTTGAGGAAAAAGACATGATTTCTTTGATTTCGAAGGAAACTGCATGTACATCTAATGAGGTAGTATATATACCACCAAAATGTTTTCAATCGAAATATATAGAACAAATACAAAATATTCGACATTTTTATTTCATTAAAAATAGAAATAATAAAAGTTTGGCTGTAGAAAAAAAATACGTTTCTACAGGGAGACCTACAAAAAGAGGAAATTTGGTATAGTTTATTTAACTGTTGGAATTTTTGTTACAGTTATTTGAAACAAAAGCAAAGGAGAGAAATTTAGTAAGTGATCACAGACCAATACAAATGTTTGATGTGGTCTTCAAACTAATGAAATCTGGCAACATTTATTAACATTTTTTCAGTCCAAGTTAGATGTTCTTTCCTAAAGAAAACAATCACCTTTGAAAATTTGATAACTGCGGCATCCTGGAACAAGAAAAGGTTAAAATAAAAAATATATGTTGGTTAATCGTTTTGCTCATTCATATCGTAAAATATACAGTTATTTTTTCTCTGTTAGTTAATTTTTTCATAATATAGAAAATCTAAAATTTCCTTTTTTTTTGTGGGGTACCATGTAACTAACCACACAGACATATTCCGAAGATCTGATTAGAATCGTCAAAGAAAAATTCTACTTAATGGCCGGCTGCAAAGTTACATCGATCGTCCTAAAATTTATCTTTGAAAGCATTTTTAAAGGCGCGTCTTTCCCTGCAAACGCTGCTGAAACATAAAAAAAAATGCCAATGGATCAAAAGAATTATTTCAAAAGTGAAATTATGAACATAGATAGAGAAAGAACATTAAAATTCAGATGTGATTTTATTTTAATCTTTTTCAATCAGAGGAGATACTAAAAACGTTCAATCACCCCGAAAACATTATTCAAATATTTGATCATTGAAATAGTGATTTGGGGAAATGGTCCGTGGAGATAAGTTTTTGGTACCTACTCGTATATTTCTTAAACATTTCGCACCAAGCAAGGGGATAATGTCACTAAAGGGGTTACTGGGTGTGAACGAGAAGACTTGAGTGAGGAGCAAGGACAATAAAATAACTGTGTTCAAGCAGATAATAATGGCGATTGCTACTGCATTTAAATTTTCAAAGATGGCAGGTGGCTGGCAAGCGAGAAGACAGAAAATATTTACACAGACGAAAAGTGACAGGAGGGCAACTATCACAAGAGAATATACGGTTACATCTAGGTAGGTCAACAGTAAAACGTAGGGCCTAGTTCAGTCAGTTAGTTATGTGCCATGCGTGATACACGCTTAGGCGATCATGTATCTTTCGATACATAACTGACGAGGCAGATTTTTTCCCACAGTAAGTTGCCATTCCTTTCTGCAGTAGGCCAGTTGCCATCTAAGATTATAGAACTCAGTCTGTTTTTATTTTTAGTACATAGCTGGGGGGAGAGGAAGAGAATTCATATATTTCCCAAGAGTATTTGCACGTAAGTGAATATCAGTTATGTGCCATGCGTGATATATGCTTAGGCGATCATGTATTTTTCGATGCATGACTAACGAGGCAGATTTTCACTGCAGCAGGTTGCCATTTCTTTCTGGAATAGACCAGTTGCCATCCAAGTTTCTCCTGTTATTTACCCTTCTAGTTAACAATCTAGTAGTACGCTTAAATTTAAGCAGCCGAGATAACAAGGCGGAAAGCTCTACCGAACAATTTCCATGAAAATATTTTAAAAACACCGATATATATATATATATATATACAGAAGCCAAGGCACCACAGTGGGAAGGTGCCTGAAGTCTAGAGGCCAGGTCAGATTTGGATTTTCTCAAGTATATATAGATGCATAACAGGATCACCAGATTGGATATAGCAGCAATATTTTATGTATAGACTAATGATAGATATATAAAGGTGCGTTTCTGACGTGAACAATTATATTGCAAGACACAGTGAACTAGCTTTCCTAGCAGTAGACCTAGCAATTGATTTAATATAATCATCCTACTTCGACTTAATGCCAGTGAAAATTATCTAAGCCCAACAAGGCGCTAATTGTTGCTCTCCTGCAGGTTAGCATTAGTCAGGCTAATGGAAGACTGGAAAGGTTCTCAGTGTTGAGTAAATGATAGCAATTTTGTATTAGAGGCGTTAAAATTTGCGAGTTATTCCTTTCCCAGTTAACCGCTGATTGGAAGTGATTTTCAAAAGCAGATTACCTTGTAGGAACTGTCAAACTTGCTACTAAGACTGGATTAAATAGTTGTGTCTTCAATATAAATACATTAGGTT
>OZ010586.1:97557091-97602091 GCA_963932145.1 Acanthosepion lycidas | reverse complement strand
TTCTTTATCTGCGCAGTTATTTTTTTATGTCGGTAAATATTTGTAAAATCTAAATTTCGCTGTCTCCCAACTATGTCAAACTTTTCCTCTAGTGGCGGATGTTTGCTATATCTTTTCTCGTAATTCATCACAAAATATTTATTCACTCCATTTTTTTTTTTTTTTTTTGTTTTTTTAAGCATTTCACCCCAAGCAAGGTGGGAATCCACTAGCACGCAAGGGGTTACTGAGGATTTGGAGCGAGAGTAGATAAGAGTGATAGAGGAAAGGATGAGGAGAATGATAGTGGATAGATTAAGGCAACTGGAGATGTCGATTGACATTACATTTGAATAGTTGGAGATTATAGCTATCAGGGAAACAGGAAAAAGGAAGGGCATTCCACAGGCGAGAGGTGCGACATATGAAGCTATTGGAGTAGAAGAAACGGCTACATTTAACAGTTTCAAGAGCAAAAGGGATGCCAGCCTCGTAGGGCGCTTAAATTCATGAAGTCTGGGAACCAGCGAAATCAGCTCATCGGAGCAATTAACATGAAAGTATTTTGTACTGGTGGTAACATGGCTACGACTAGCTTGGACGGGCTTGGACGAGCTATGACAAGCCAAGACAAGCTATGACTAGCTGAGACTAGCTCTGGCCAGTTTGGACAAACTATGATCAGCTTCGACCAGCGGCCCAAGTTTTTTCAATCGGGCCCCCACGTTAAAAACTGACCTTGTATCACAACCTGACTCCGTGGGGGTCAAGTAAATACCGTGTAGATTGCTCTCTTGAGGGTTATACGCATTCGGATACTTACCCGCCCCAGGTCTCCGTCCTTGTGCTGGTGGTAGCTTGGGCCGGCTATGACAAGCCAAGACCAGCTATGACTAGCTTAGACCAGCTATGACTAGCTTAGACCAGCTCTGGCCAGCTTGATCAAGCTATGACCAGTTAAAACAAGCTTAGACCAGCGGCCCGAGTGAAAACAATCGGGTCCCCACGTTAAAAAATTGACCTTGTGTCATAACCTGACTCAGTGGGGGGGGAGTCAAGTAAATCCCGTGTAGATTGCTCTCTCGAGTAGTTTGTAACACCCTATTTATCATCTCTCAGTTGCGTCTGTCTTTGGTTAGAGTGTACTCAGGGGCGCCTCCGTAAAAGGACAGAGTCGCAACCGAGGAAAATTATACCTAGAGGTGCCGGCCCTGGGGAACAGCTACCCGAGGCCGCGGCTTCTCATTGCACTAGAGAAAAGGATCAGTGCTCGCACCGAGGCCTGCGCAACCGACGGTTGCGGGGGCTCGGGGAATTTTTGATCCTTGCCCGGGTGCACGCGCTCGGGTCCCCACCTAAAAATAGACCTTGTGTCTATCTCGTCCTAGTGGTGGGACAGCTTAAGTACCGTGTGTAGATTGCTCTCTCGTGCAATGCATCTCTGTCTTTGAGCAGAGTGTGCTCAGGGGTTGTCCCACAAAGAATAGTCACAACTGAGGAAAATTAGATTGAGTGGTCCCAGCACTAGGGTACAACTTCTTGTGAGAATTGAGCTCAAATTTCGCATTTATTTGTATAGATTCCATAATAGAGGTTTTACTTAATTAACTATTATGTTCCTTTAACTCTTCAAATCTAGAATGTATAACTAATTCTAATTTCTATTTTCCTATCTTTAGACTATATTAATTTTATCTTGTAAATTCTCACTTGTTCTGTCACCCATGAAATAAAAATAATTGTTTGTACGAAAAATAAGGATCAACGTATATCAAATCGCCTTTAAATTAAGTTGAAGCAGAAGAATTATCGTTGAACTTTTAAAAGGTAAGCTTAAACATTAATTCAATACTTAAATGCAACGATCAGTTTTGAGACCTTCTGTAGTTTATTGTGGCCTGTCGCATATACTCCTCCGATAGGGCGACTTTTAAGTTAGTCTAAAAATATTTTCGGCAAAAGGAATGATAAGCCGTAGAAAATGAATCAATCAGTTGCCTTTTCTTTTTATGTTGTAGTATCTCATTCCTTGGTCAATTATCTTCCCGTTTATGGATCTCTGTATAAATATATTTCTATTGGCACGCATGCTCAAACCTACATAGATACATATATTCACCTTTCTTTCTGTATTTAACTTAATTCTTAGTCTTTCCACTTAATATTACTTTATATTTGTGTCACAGTAATTGTAATATTCGACATGAGGAAACATTTGTTATTCAGTGGCCGTGCTTCCACTTCTGCCTCCGGTCGACATTTATAAAATCTTTTTCTTAAAACAATTTTCATGAATAAAGTTTTCTCAACTCCAGTTACTGTTGTTATTCTTCCTAGTACCGATGGGAGTTTCCTTCCTAATCTTTTGTATGATGTAGTGAGGGAGATCAACATGTTATTATTTTCTCTTTGGGTGAAATGTGATAACTATTTTATCCATTTTTGGTATTGTTGAATGTTGAAATTTTTAAGTTTCAATCGCCCAACCTATTACTAACCATTGATCCGAGAAATTTGATGTATAAAGCTTCTGTAGTTTATTGATGCCTATCGCAATACACTCCTCCCTAGCTATTGTGATCAAGGCGAAAGCAAGAGTCTTCCACAGGAGCTAGCTAAAATGCCGCCAGATAGGGCGGCTTTTAAGCTAGCTTAAAATGTTAGCAACTGACCGTATCAGGAATTATAAGCATGGCTGTGCGGGTGGTGTAACGGTTAATTGCTCGGAATTGTTAACCGGGGAGGCGAGTCCAACTCTAGTTTAATTTGATATATTCACTTACTGACAAATACTATTGGAAAATGTATGAATCCCCCACTTCTCCCCTAGCTATGGGTAAATTAGTAAAACTAGTATCACTAAAATCATCATTATCTGCAAAGAATAAAATAAAATAAAACTGCGTTCAAAATATTTAGATTTCCGCGTACAAATATTTAGATTTCCTCATTAAACTCGTAGAGGTTGATATGCCACTAAAGAAAAACAAAAAAAAACTCCCAACCAACAAATTGGAGATATAGAATTAAAAAATGTAAACATTTAAGAAGTGTTTACATAGAGGACTGGAAATGTGACACCGAAATCCGAAGGTACAATGGGACAGCAAATGATGCCTTCCAAAATCTAAGCATTGCATTGAAAAACAGGAAAACATCGTTAGAAGCAAATAAAATCGTTCTGAACTATATAGTGAACTATATTATTCAATATCGGTCCTCCTCTACGACCGTGAATACTGGGTAATATCTTCACAGGTGAAGAAAAAAACTTTAGGTAAGAGATATGTAGATCCAAAGATGGATGCCGTGAATATCTTCGATGAAGCATGGGATTAACAATGAAGTTTAAATGGGATTTTTAAAAAAAGTCAATTGAATATTCTAAGGTACATAATGATGGACTCGTGTTTGAAGAATTTGACTCCCAATGGGCATATCGCTATGAAAAGGAACAGGGGAATCAGCGAATAGGGATTTTCCAAGGTTGAAGGTCTGGGGCACCTAGTGAGGATCGAACTCACTACTCAGTCGTAAGTATTCTAATGAGACAAACTTTTTAACCGTTACACCACGTAGGGGTGCCCAAAGGAAAGCCAGTGAATATTCTCTCTAACTAGGTTGTGTGCATTGTTGGAAGGACAGGGATTAGGGGATGTAGCAAAAAGAGAAACCTTAATAAAACCTACAAAAAGAAGAGAGACCTTAATAAGACCTGCAAAGGACAGGAAGTTGTGAAGAGTTATGATAGCTTACATCCTAATCAAGAAAAATTTTGATGACTGCATGTTTTCCTATTTATGTTACACTCAAATGTGTAGGTCTAATTAAATAGCAAATGGCACTGTGTTGAGGGCAGACAATAAAAATTTCAGGAAATTCCAAGACAAGTAGCAAAGTGAAGGGAAAAGAAAAAAAATCCCTAAACTTTAAGTAGCGAGAATGTGTAATCGTTAACATGAGCAAGACCGGAATGCAAGCTAAGACGTGGCCGTACATTTGGCCGACGGATATTTGACCGACGTACATTTGGCCGACAGACATTTCACTGAAAAATACAAATAAAAATAGCAACAAGCAATACTTTAAATATATTAATTATCAGTATTATAAGGTAGAATAGGACTAATAATTACCACTGAATTTCAAGAAATTAAATTAGTAAATTTACAGTTAAAAGTTTCCCTATTTATATGTTTACTGAAATTAGTATTTTTAAAAATGTATGAGCATATTTGAGTAAAAAAGAGCACCTAGATTTTTAAAGTCGTATTTAACATTTATATTTAAGATAAAAGCTAGTTCAACTCTTTAAGATAATGATCATTAAAAGCAAAATTGAAAGATCTTTCATATCGTAAAAGGTTAAGATTTTTGCTGTAGTAAAATGTGCTTTTTCTCAAATTACTTATCTTACAGTAATATTTGAAGTAAAATATCATATATACAGAATAGAAAAAAAACCTATAAAAATGACAAATTATTTTCCATTCGACAACCTTTTTTTCTGACAGACGAAACCTCACAAGTCTCTCGCTCCTCTATCGCTAATTCCAGGGAAAGTTCTCAGACGAACTACATTCATTAGTTCTACTAGTACTAACGGTCACTGTAAAGATCCGATATGCGACGCATATTTTAGTGAACCACCCTCGTTCCCTTCGTATTCCATTGGTGAGATCTAAGTTCCACTTGATCAGCTTATTCCCACAAACCGCTTCTTTGTGAAGACGGGGTCCAAGAGCATGATTTCCCGATCATTATAATCTCAACGTGTTCAAGTCTAGTGTTAACCGTTATCTTTCTCAGCTATCAGCAGAAACTCTGCCTCTTAGTCTGTAACCTACTACATAGAGTTTCTCACGGGCCTTGTAGATGCTGAAACCCATTCCAAAATAGAAACATTATTCAAATAAATGGAACATTCTAAATAATAAGTAAAACGCTAGCAATAAG
This sequence comes from Acanthosepion lycidas, assembly GCA_963932145.1. Classification (NCBI taxonomy): domain Eukaryota; kingdom Metazoa; phylum Mollusca; class Cephalopoda; order Sepiida; family Sepiidae; genus Acanthosepion; species Acanthosepion lycidas. The sequence continues at coordinate 97,597,156 of OZ010586.1, read as the reverse complement.
ATCACTGTCGTTGTCTTCTGGTGAATGTCTTCTAACCTAGAACTTCTTTCGCACATACTACGTGTTAACCCTATGGCTACTCTATCACGACTACTACGACAAAGGTTCAGACGAGCTCCATTCTTTAGCTCAGACATTTAATATCAAGGCCCTCCTTATTACGTCCACAGGGTTAGAACACCATAAGCACCAAATGTATTCATTTTGAAGGGTGTTTTCACTCTGGATGCTTCCTCCTATGGACCGTTGTGAAGCGGACTCCCGCGTGTATGTTTCCTCGCCCACTCCAATCTTAAGCACTGCCATCCTGTAATCTCGAGTGCCAATTTAGTAACACATTAGCTTGAGTGACTCTTGGGCCTTGTTTGGTTTTCCTTTTGTTTTACGGAATATCAACCTCAATGAGTTATTTAATGTCGACAAGATTTTTAGGATAGATTCGTATGAGCACAATATACAGTGTAACCCGGATATAAGAGACCCGGATATAAGAGAAACACTGATATAAGAGAGATTTTCCCTGGTCCTAAATTAGAGCCTGTGTTGATGTAAACAAAACAGACCAAACCCGGATATAAGATAAACCCGGATATAAGAGACTTCTTCTCCGGTCCAGACAACTCTTTTATATCCGGGTTACACTGTATATTCTTTGTAAAAAATCAGTGTAAAGATCAGGTTTGATTAACATATTTTTGTAATTTTTTTTTTTATCGAGAGTCAAATGTATTGCTGGTAATATTTTTTTTTCTAAAAATGCATTGCTGCTAATATTTTTCCTTCAATAATGTATTGCTGGTATATTTACTATTCACATCTATTTTTATACTTTCATGGTGTTTTGACGCTAGTTTGGGGTTAAATATTTTCCTATAGCTGGGACCCCAACAGGTGCTACCAGCCAGGGTAAGAGTGGAACTGGGAACAACAACAATTAAGTGCTCGTCACACACTACTCAAAACCTCCCGATCAGAGGCCTTGTTACCAGACATAGTTTATCGTCATGCCCAGGATGTTGGGCTTTTTACTGAGTGGATCTTTAGTTAAAACAAATTCTATAGCCTTTTTCGTTTCGCCAAAATTCTTACCATTATCCGAAGTGGATCTTGAGAAGGAAAAGAGGGACATAAAATAAACCAGAAATTTAATCGCCCGACAGTGGAGGGGGCCTCATATTCAGTCGGAATGAAGAATTTTAAATTGATCAGCTATCTTCTCCAAAAGATTAAAAAGAAAATTAAATGTTCTAGAATTTTAAGAAATATTACTGCCAAACCAAAATTCTTATATTGTATCTAACATACTCATTCGCTGGGAGAAAATCATTTCTCGCAGAATCAATATTAAAGAACTTTGTCTATTAATTTCTTGTTATTTAAATGATGTCCTCTCAAACAATCACACCACCAACAAAAAAAATATATTTGTGTCAAGATATTTTACGAACCTTTCTCTAATTATTACAACTATTTAATTACTACCATCAGCATTACCTTTCCATCTTAGAGAAAAAATATGACTTGCAGACTTTGGACAGGCGGATGAGAAAATTACTGACTATACATCAAACGCTTGGAATAACGTTGAAGCCAAACAAAGCGAAATAAAAGAGAAGTAATCAGTCTTTACAAAAGAAAATATTTGTCTGCATAAATTGATAGACAAAGAACCAACAAAGTGCTGGCGGCAACAACTTGAAAGTGCATTTAAAAACCGGAAGGTCACAGAACAAACAAAGACAGATTATGAAGAGATGCTGTAGAGAATAGAAATTTAGAATAATGAATTATTATGGATGCATGCATTTGGTTCACCATTTTAGTATACAATATATGAAGGTTCTTTTTGCACAAAAAGGCTAAAGGACCAGCGTTTATCGTACTTCAGAGACTGGCGCTACATAATCAAGAACTGTACCAAATAACAGAAACTATATCACTTGACGACTTTCAACAACGTCAAGTAAAATTGTAAGCAAATTTAGCTCGATGTGAAAATGCTGACACAAAGATGTTGACGTTCATCAGCACTGAAAAAAAATAAGATTATTAAGGAAACACCAATCTTTAGTTGAAAGAGCTATAACAGTTAATATACTGAGTCAATAGAAAGATTTTACAAATTTCGATAACATGAATGCCTAATGTTTATATATAAAGGGACCGCTAATATTGCCATTGAGGTTACTAATCAAAGTTTGGTTAATAGCTTCAGACAAAATTGGAAAGCGTTAGATCGTCCATATATATATATATATATATATATATATATATATATATATATATATATACTGTGTATATACATATATATATATATGAATATATGCGTATATATATATATATATAACTTATGTGTGTACAAATATATACATATATATATATATATGAGTACCATTATATGAATACATATATATATATGAATATGAGTATATGTATATATATATATATATATATATATATATATATATATATCCTTACATATATATGAGCATATATATGCATACATATATATGAATATGATAACATATATATGCATACATATATATGAATATGAGTATATCTATATACATAATTATTTATTTAAAAATATGATTCCTCCGCTAAATAAGAGTTCTTATGTTTCAAAAACAAGAGCTGAAAACTTCAATATAAATTTTAGAATTAAATTGAATTAAAATACAAAGCTCTGTTTCATCTTCAAGCGAAATTTTAGGAATAAACTAATCTTTAAATTTACGTGTCTTTATAAGCATATTTATTATTAAAATTAAATTACTATGGAAACGGTTAGAACAATTGTTTAAATAAGAGACGTAAGGGTTAATCATTTGTATCAATATCTCAGTTACTTTCGGAAAGAGGTCAAGTCAAGGTAGGATTGGGGTGTCTAAATTAACGCGGAAGATGACATTTAAACTCATACCGTCTACCCTGGTTCACCGTAAAGTGTCTATGGGGATTTTTTATTTTATTTTTTCCTAAAAGGCTTGTGTGCATAATTTTTCATTCTTTTTGTCTAATTTAAGTTTATGGTTTTTATTAATACAGTGTAACCCGGATATAAGAGACCTGATATAAGAGAAACCCGGATATAAGATAAATTTTATCTGGTCCCAAATTAGAGCCATACTTACCTAAACAAAATAGACCAAACCCGGATATAAGAGAAACCCGGATATAAGAGACTTCTCCGGTCCCGACAACTCTCTTATAGCCGGGTTACACTGTACTATTTTGGCATGCGTGTTTCTCCAGAATTTTACTATTGTGTTTTGTTTTTTTTAATACTTTCTCGATTTTCAGTGCGACTGTAACTTAATTTTAAGGTGTTTTTATTAAAGATTTTGCTAAGTCTGCTATTTGTAGGAAAGTTGTTTTTCAATTAAAGCTAGGAATTTATATCCTAGATTAATACTAACCATTTGGCTGAACGGAGGGATATACCAAATGATTTTTCTTTTCCTGTTTTTCTTCTGGTTAGTACAATTGATTCTATAATTTATGTTAGCATTTTTGTATCTGCTGTTTTTTAGATCCGTGTTATAAAAATTACTGTTGTTGGAATATACCTTTATTAGCGGAGTTCATGCTGATTCATTTCTCTATTGATGAGGGTACATGCTTAATTATGGATGGAGGGTGGTTAGACTTAGGGTGTACATACAAGGTGTTAGCGTTAGGTTTTCTATAAAGTAGGTATAAGTTGTTCATTAAGTTCAGAGTTACGCCGAGGAAGTTTACCCTTTTTAATTTTGTATTGACTATAGTTTTTAAGTTGTTTTCTGAATTCACAATATATAATCTTTCTAATTTTATCTATTTTAAAATTAGTGGAACTCCTTACTACATGAGCCCGTTGACTTATATTTTGCAATGAACATTTACAGAAGTAAGGAATTTGGCGAATTTCAACGGTGCACATAATAGGATGGCATCAGTGTAGCAAACGGTTAATAATATTGTAATGAAGAAGGCCGTTGTCGTGTGTGCGTGTATATATATATATATATATATATATATATATATATATATATATATATATATATATGAATCTGTATATATATATGTATATATGCATGCATATGAATATGTGTGTATATATAGACTATATGCATGCATATGTATATGTGTATATATATTTGTATATATGCATATATATATGAATATGTGTATAGATACATATGCATACATATATATATATGAATATATGTATATACATGCATATATATATATATATATGCATACATATATATATGAATATATGTATATACATGCATATATATATATATGCATACATATATATATGAATATATGTATATACATGCATATATATATATATATATATATATGCATACATATTACATGAATCATTCATGAAAAAGAAGAGTAGTAAAGTTAATGTTATAAATGGCGAAAAACATCTCCGCAAACAAATTTATTAAAGTTACATTAACCTACGAACCGCTCGATGAATGTTATCATCCTTGTTTTTGATAACTTCAAGTTGTATAAAGTCTTTTTTTGTTCTGCTAGTACTTTCGGCTGTACATTCAGCCATCCTCAGGCATGGAAATTATTATTTTTATTTTTTTTAGTCGAACTAGGTAATACGGACACGAAATATTAAATGCGGATCGAAATATGTTTTTGTTAGAAATGTGTTATTTTAACAGATAAAAACTTATGGAGCCTGAAGTTATTAAAAACAAGGATCATAACATTCATCGAGTGGTTGGCAGGTTAATACAACTTCAATAAATTTTTTTGCGAAGATGTTTTTCGCTATTTATAACATTAATTTTACTAAACTACTTTTTGTATGAATGATTCATGCAATATAAATTGAACTGCACCACATATTTGATGCGTACATACATCTCCGAATATATATATATATATATATATATATATATATATATATATATATATACCTAGTGAGCCAGACAAACCTACCTAGGTTTTATCTAAACGGATCGTCAGGGAAAGTTCGTTTTTCGAAACGAGTCTAGTTATATATATATATATATATATATATATATATATATATATATACTGTGCATATAGTGCTGGCGTTAATAAAAAGCTAATCGATGTAATAAAACAGAGCTATTAAATATATATTAATAAATATACATATTAACCCTCAGCGATAGCATAACTCGGAGTTTCAGTAAAAACGCAACTGTCAGGTGTTGAGTATAGATTGGTCGTTACGTAATTTAAATGTTAGAAATATATCTGTTTATCTAAATGTTCGCGTATATATATATATATATATATATATATATATATATATATATATATATATATATATATATGAAGAAATATAGTCTTAAGGTGTGCTATATTTATGGGATAATGTGCTCAATATCAGAGATAGAGCGTGTGTAAATATAAAAGTGAACATAGAAGTTAACACTTAGAGGCGACAGTCTGTTTCATGCTATATGCAATCGGCCACATATGCTGTTATTTTTCTTGGCTATTTATATATATACGGGTCAGTGGTGTATTGTGGGTAGTCTATTATGGCGGTTATTTTACCGGAAGTCGTTTATTTATTTATTTGGGTTAAATTATTTTGCTTGTTTTTATATTTATTTTTATTTTTTGTTTCTTTTTTTTTTTTAATCGGGGTTTTTATTAACGTAGTAAAAATTTGTTTATATCACTTATTTAATAGTTTTGTTTTGAGAATTTAATTATAGCTATTTATTCGATTTTGGGGTTGATTGTTGTAGTTTGTTCTAACTATATTATTTTTTATTATTTACTTTATTTATTAGGGTTCGTTTTTTTTTTGTTATTATTATTATTCTATTTCGTCTATTCTAACAGGTGTAATTTGGTAATTTGTTTGGATTAATTCATTTTGCTTATTTTATTGTTATTTTGTTTATTTGTTTTTATTTTGTTTTTTTCCGTTTTCAATTTTTAAGTAACGTAGTAAAAATTTGTTTTCATGTCTGCATTTTGAGATGAGCTCGGATCTTTTATTTAATAATTTATTTTGGTCTGGGAAATATATATATATATATATATATATATATATATATATATATATATATATATTATACATGGATTACAGTCTTTTTTTAATTATACTTGGGAAAATAAAATTATTTGAAAGAAAATTTTGGAATTTTTCTCTATTTTCTACGAATCTCTGGTATACTAATCCCAGTAATACAATCTTCCTTGTATAGCCAGGGTATGATACATTACCCATTAAGACAAGCCTCCACAGCTTGTAATAGTTTGTGTCCCGACTTTGTCCGTTATGTCAGAACAGATGATCTCTTCAATATGTATTAGACGGTTGCCCCAAGGCATTAAGTGATGAGCGATACTGGTGGCGCCATAATAGTTTTACAAGCCATTACATCTATAGTTTTTAGAAGTCACCAAACAAACCGATATGAATCAAATAAGATGATGAATTCCGTCAGAGGCGGAGAGAATGTAAAGACATTACAGAAGAAGAAAAACCCTCAGTTCTGCCCCGGACTGGTAAATGATAGTAGATATAGGCAGCCTGCTTAAAATTCCCAATGAAAATAATACAGACTAAGCTACGTCCGGACAAATTTATTTATTCAGAAGACCATGCAAATCATCATGCTAGAATTAAAAGACCCTTGGGATGAAAAGGGCTGTTAATTCAAATATAATGATTTACATGGTCTTTTCAGAATAAATATTCTTGTCCGGGCGTAGCTTTGCCAGGCGGTGCCAATGTAAGATGCTGCGCCAAAATTACGTGCAACTGGCTTGGAAAAGAACAAGCCATTTGCTAAATAACAATGGGAGCAGTAGAAGCCTCTAGATGTATATGGCTTAAAAGATCATGTGATTGGCTCTGAGTAAGGAAATGAAGTTAAAATGCGGATGATATTATTATTATTATTATTATTCGAGGAAACTGGAATGTGAAGTTATGGGTATGATCTAAAAATACACAGAATCTCGACTAGGATACAGAATTAGAGTACCACGAACCATTGTTACCTATAGGACATCCTTGGCAAAGATTTAGAACCTGTTTTCCCACTTACCAGGGATTACGGTTATATATATATATATATATATATATATATATATATATATATATATATAGAGAGAGAGAGAGAGAGAGAGAGAGAATGTACACGGGGGATTAACATTTTTTTCTTTCTTGGATGATTAACATGAATAGAATTAGGATACGATTAAGTAGAATATTATTCATATGTGTGTTTGCTATCTAAGTGAGGGAAAACAAAATCAGATCGAAACCGTTACTACGTTTGCTTTGTTTTTTTTATGGAAGTGCGTAGATGGCTTGGTGAACCGGAAGTTATCCGTGATTGGACTATAAATTGTCAAGCGTAGTTGCAGTGCATGATTTAAAAAAAATGGAGGAAATCATAGCTGACGGATGACACACAAGTCGATACCTGATCAGTATCGGTTGAGAGAGAGTTGAAAGCTCCTAAACCCCCTAATGAACCTCGGCTAAAAACATCACTTATGATGCGTGTCAAAGAAGTAAACAGATGTATTTTACGTATATATATATATATATATATATATATATATATATATTGTCATCCACAGACAGACTATTTCACTGTATCACAGATCATCTCTGTGGTTAGACGTCCGATTGCCTCAAGCCAGGATCGAAACCTGACTGATTTGGTATAAGTCGGAGATTCTTCCCCTAGAGAGTGAGAGTGAAGTAGAAGTGAATGAGATAGATTTCCTTATTCTAGTATTTGCAGAACCACGTTCTTGCGAGGCGAAATTTATTGTTGTGGTAAACCCTCTTAGAGTATAAGGAATTCTTCCTTCTCTCATAAATACGGGAGCGAAGAGTGTGAATTGGAGTGGAGTATTAGACGCAGTGCTAATCTACTATCTCTACGGTAGAGAGGAAGTTGAATTTTTACGTATTTATTTTTAATAAACACGCCAGTGGTTCAGAGTTCCCGATACATAGAAGGTCTTTGCATTACATTCGTGTTGGAAGAAGTAAAATATTTTTCAGTGTATTTTTCAGAAAAAAAAAAGTGCGTTTTGTACTGCGGTACGGTATGTGTCGAAACGTAAAGTGAAAATAAAACTCCTTGAAACGGGAAAAGACTTCCTAGATTCTAAGCTATAAATTTTACCTGAATCTGAAAAAACATCTATCTGGATAAAGAGGCACTTAAATCTCTGAGCAATATGAATCTGAAAAAATTCCAAATTGAAATGGAAAAAATAATACAATACGGCAATATTTTTAAGCAGACTGCATCATAAAAAGAAAACATTTAATTTGCGCTGTTGCGTCAGTTGATTCTGAAAAGTTCCTTTAAAAAATGGAGATAGATGAACGAAGATATAAAACAGACTAGAAGATGGAACGGAAGAAAAAAAAATAAAATGTCTACTGAAAGAAGAGAAATGTCTAAAAGGAAGGGAAAGATTCAAACACCTGACGAATGGCGAAACTGTGAAACACTACAAAATATATCAGCTGCTATCACAGATGAAATAAATTAAAAGTTTTCATCTGAAGACAGGCCGATAATATACGCTACAAAACTTCAGTGTAGACAGAATAGAACATACCGTAGTAACGAAAGCAAATGTCACACATATTGAAATGTAAAAATAATGGAGAAAGCGAATCCAAAATATGAAATTAAAACATACGCTTTCGAATCAGTTTATAAAGATATAGGAACGTGATCAATATTCTACTATTTTTAGATGCCTTCTCCGTTCAGGGCGTAAATGATCACATGTCTATACAGATTCCTTTCTTTTTTATCTTGGAATTCATCATGCAGTGGTTTCCTATGGCCTAATTAAAGATTTTGCATCCAATTTAGTCCTTTACCGTGACCGGTTGCCGCTCAAAACTATAGAGTCCAATCTACCTTGCTATTTAACCAATACATTGTGCAAAATGGAGGAGAATAAGGTATGGTTAATGATTAAGAAGATGAAATATACTCTAAGAAACAGCCACACAGATTTATACGATATAATTATAGGTTATGGGTTATAGGTTATACCATATATTTCATAGGTTCAGTTGACACGCTCAAGTCCCCCAAAATGGGAAAAGCTGGATGCAGCGGTAACTTTTCATTAGCCCGAGAATTGACGAATCAGCAAGAAGCCGAAATTTTCGCGTACAAAGAGATGTTTATGCTTCCAAAATTCAGGGGTGATAACTGTTGTGGCCTGTTTAGGGGCCAGAAAGAAAGACACGGAAGACGAAGGTAGGTTAAAAAAAAGTATATTGAAGATATATACAAAATAATAGTGTTAGCAATAAGTAGATTAGTACTGCGTCTACTACTCCACTCCACTTCACACTCTTCGCTCCCGTATTTATGAGAGAAGGAAGAATTCATTATACTCTAAGAGGGTTTACCACAACAATAAATTTTGCCTCAAAAGAACGTGGTTCTGCAAATACTAGAATAAAGAAAATCTATCTCATTCACTTCTACTTCACTCTCACTGCCAAGTACTCAACAAAATTTGACCTACTACGTGCAATATAAGAAATACAGACCATATGCACTGCGTTATTTAATACTGAAAATAGCATTTCTTCTGCGGAAAAGATGTCTGAATTGATTTTCAGTAAGAATGGCAGATAGGTTTCATAATTTTTAATGTTGAGATTGATAGTTGTAACCAGGTAGACTAACGTAGCGACACAACGGATTCGGTCCCTATGAACAATGACTTCGGTTCCCTAATAATATATCGTGACACATGATCATATTAGATTTCATGACTATCTCATAATGTCAATGTATCGAGTTTTTTTATTACTGAATTTCATGAAATTTAAGGCTCAACAACCATTCATGTGACCGGAATTATCGCAAAGGAAGGTAAAATGAAATGGCAATTATGGCGATAAAAAGGATAGATGGTGATTGGCTCTTGACTTGTAGAGTCTAAGATTGTAATGAAAGCATCCAAATTGGAGTTTGTTCCACAAAATTGGGAGTTCTCGAAAGCTTAGTTTAAGTTGTCTCTTACAAATAGAACACGGGTGAAATGTAAGTAATTCGTTCTCATTTGCATACAAAATAGTTCTTTTACTCGACAGGATACAAACTAAATCAAGAGAGCCTACTCTGCTATTTAATCTATATATTGGGTGGGTGATATGGATTCATACAATTCTCAACAATTTTTTTGCGAAAGGGAATACAACAGACTTGGCTGGATTTTGAAGTCGAACAAACTTTACGCTGTTCACCGATTAAACTTACGCTTAACCGCAATGAGTTACTAATCTGAAAAAGAATTTATGCGGACCGGAAGATGGAAACGAACATCGATACACTAATAATAACATTAAAACTTTAAAACCGGATGAGGTCAGACGAAAATAGAGTCCATGGGATTTGCTTTAACATTATTCGCAGCTATACAAACTAAAAAAAATGGAAAAATAAAAACTAATCTGATAAGAAACGGTGACAAAAGAAAATCAATTACAAGTCACTACAAACTAATAACATTGTTGAACCCCGTTACTGAATTGTAGAAAAATGCTATAGATTTAAGTGTTGTCAGTGGAAACTCATTTTTTGTACAATACCGGATCACATTATTTTTGTAATCATACAAATTAACCGATCAGCGACGTCATATCAGGTGCACGGTATTCTTTGAAATTGCAGATGATAAAACATTGTTCTTAGGTACGCAATTTTTGAGGATCAGTTCAGAATAAGATCAACAATACCTCCCCTCTTTAAAATGGATATTTAAAAATTGAGAAAATATTTAATAACCAAAATAATAAATCTAATTTTTGGAGCCGATGGTTTGTTATATAAACCAGAAATTTTTATTCGCTAATTAGACTTTCAAAATAACCTTTGACAAGGTGTTTGATATGCCAAACTGAAATCCTCACATTTAATTACTCATATTTTTCGTATATTTATTCGTGTATATAATATTACAAAAAATGCTTAGCTATATTGACACATAAAATCACATGCAAGCTAAGTTTGCTTAAGAGCGTCAACAGTAGCAAGCTAGCTTCTGTGTATTTCATGCGGCCGACAAATAAAATTTATAAGCATAGATAAAACAACGTCCATCCGTGTCACATGCATTCCTACACATGTCGACGGATTTTCTTTTTTTCCTATAAAACGAGATCCATTCAGTTGTACTGTAAAGATACCGAAAATATTTTGTGTTAAGTTGTTCGCGAAAATCTGTCATACATTTCTTTCAATTTAAAAAAAAATAATAATACTCAAATAATAAAATATTATTAAAATTTGTAGAGCTGTGTTGGAGATTTGCTTATTTCTTCACTTTATACACACATAATCCACTACAACGTGCCTCTCTATTATTACTCATAAGACAACTGGCGAGAGAAATGGATTTCACACCAAAAAGCTGTAACTGTCTTCCTGGTGTGCTGAATAGATACGGCTAAGTGATTTATCATTAAAAACTCAGGAAAAATTCCAAAATCAAAGAACTCAGCGTTCACATGAATAAAATGAACGAAAATACAATGACAGGGTGAAACAAAGTTATGAGTCAGCATGTCTTAAAGTAGAAACCGTTCCAAATTAAGGCAATGGAAAAATTTACCGACACTTCGTAGCAGAGCTTAACAGAAAAAAGATACTTAGTTAATTAAAAAACAACAACACTATTAAATTTTGAACTTTGCTTTTTGTTACTACATTTTCCTATCTACTGGCCTTCTTAATTCATCGATATCAGTCGCGATCATAGATTACACAAGCCCATGCCACAATTAATTATAAACTTCTCAATCATCTCCATGGTTTTATAGTATAAGCTTCATCAGATTTACATATTATTTTAAATATTATTTTAAATTCCGAATACAGCTTCTCTTAGAGTTGTTGTCAACCAAGAACAACAGTCGAATCCTCTATGGTGAAGAAGAGATGTATTCCTGGCTTCCCAAAGAGTATTTGTACAGAAGGGAATATAATGATGTCGCCAGGAATTCGAACTCGCCTTACCGATTTCTTTTTTTTTTTGACTCCTTAACACTAAACACTACACATTAACACTAAACACTTTAACAAATAACACGTTAACAATAAACACTTAACGCTACTCGTAGATCCTTTAAAATATGTCATACTTTTAACATTAAATATTTCGTATAAAATTAGGCCGCTCATGAGAAAAAGTTAATTTAAAACTTAGTAGTCAATATATTTAATAACTCATCCTAAAGTTATAATGTATTTTAATGTAACTTCTCAAAGTTACAGACAATACGCTTAAGTCCCTTATCAAAGTTATTAACAACGGGCTTAATGACTCTTCTCAAACTTAGAAACAGTTTGTTTAATGGTTCATGTCAATATTATAGGTAATATGTCTATATTGTATAAAAATTGTCTAAAATTATTTGTCGACAGATAAAAAATATTTTTGTAACGTTTTAATCATTACTTTGAACAATTACTGAATCAAAGTTGCTTCTTATTTATGAGAAAATGTTAAAATAAGTGTTTATTGCAAGGTGAAATTCTGCAGCATAATTGTTAATATGTTACTGAAAACTGAAAACATATTTAGTGCTGTCATCATGTCGGAATATTTTTTTCTTTTGAAATCTCCTTTGCTTTCAATATTGATTTTTTTGGTCTTTAAATTTCTTAAATTGATTTCCGCTGGGCAGATGTTATTCTCATTTTAACTCTATTTAATGCCGCAAACTATGTTTTCCGACTTCTTTCTGATGACGTGAAGAAATGTAATTGTAGCTGTTTTATTTTTTAAGGGTGGAAATGAAGATACATTTTTTTAGATGATGCAAGTATTCAGAGGCACCAGAAATAATGAAATAAAAATGCAACCCGATAAGACGACACTTTGATAGCTCGAGTTTGACTGTATATTGCATAATTGTAACGGCGGTTATAAATTTAAAAGTTCACAAGAAAAACCAAGATTATATCGAAGACTTCTTATCTGTTTGCGAAAAAAAAACAAATTGGAAATTATACTCTAAATGATCAGGATCTTTAGCCTGAATTCAGACGGGAATGGAGTTTGCATTAAGAAAATATACTATGTAGTAACAAATGTCCGCACCGACCTTGTAATAGGTGGCGTTTGAATAAGAGATTTTGTTTCAACGGTAAATGAAATATACGGCAAATCGACATACTGTTTTTAGTGTTACATTAACGTGTCTTTCTGTACGAATTGAGTGTGTACTGCGAATTTAAAATTTGTCCCCTCTAAGAGTGAGAATTAAGAAAAGTAAGATTATGTTTCGTCATTTCATACCCTTTGAATTCAGGAACGGATAAAGAACACTGCACGTACCATAAAAAAGACGAATTCCGTTCATAGAAATGGATCCATAGTAAGCGGCTTGATAAAATCGAACGTGAAAATTTTGATATGGAAGGATGAGGTCGTGTCGCGAAACTTTGATTAAAAAATAATCCAGGTTACTCCACTTATATGACCATTGTAAGGCATTTGAAAACATTTGACTAAGTGAATCGCTACGATATTAGATGCCGCACATGTTAATGGTAAAAATATAAATAACTGCATTTTCATTTGTACTGTCACGATCACAGCCGATGAGAAATGTGTTGTTTATAACAATATGGAGCGAAACTAACCCTGAGGTAAAGAAAATCAACCAAATAGTTCAAGTAGAAGGCCATTATGTATTATGAATAAGGACACTAAAACCAGAAAAGTACAGTTGTACCAAATAACAGCAGTCATCGATAAAAACCGCCTGGAAGTCGGAAGGGTTTTGTCAGAAAAAACGCTGGATCTTGCGTCATTTTAGATGGGTTAAACTTGGCAAGTATATTCGACTACATCTGGTATATTCACCTGACCTTACATCTTCGAATTACAACTTATTTTGATCCTTGCAAAATTATCTTCATTAAAATAATTGCCATTCTCTGGAAACCTATAAAATCCACTTTGACCATAACCAATAAAGCAGGCAAGTTCTGCGAGGTAGGAAATATGAAGTTCCCATAAAGATTGCGAATTTTAATGGGCCAAGATGACACATATGTGGTTGAAGAAATCTCTGTAGTAATATCTAAACATAGTCTTTAAAATTCCTTAAAAATAAAAAAACTACGAACCTTTGTTCCGACCCAAGAAAATTGCAGGGGTGCACAAAGGGAAGAGGAAAAACAACAAATGGAAATTCTCTCATGAACAGAAAATTCTTATATACAATATATCCAGAATTTCTCTGCCCAATATGCACAGAATGCTTATACCAATATATCCAGAATTCTTCGACCTAATATATCCAGAATTCTTCCCTCCAAGTTATCGAAATTTTCCTACCCATTATATCTAGAATTTCTCTACGCAACATATCCAGAATTCTTCTATCCAATATATTGAAAATTAGTCTATTCAATTTAGTTTTAAAAATGTTTTAACCAAAAGTATTATATCCAATGGATATAGAATTCCTCTACGTAATTTATACATAATTCATCTATCCATAATTCATCTACCCAATATGTACAGATCTCTTCTACCAAATACAGACAGAATTCATATATACATTATATCCAGAATAAGATTAGGTTGCATATTTGTCAGTGCTATGACATATCTTCCGTAAGTCATGAAACGAAAGTCAATTCAAAATTTAGTTGTGCTAGTCTTTCAAATATCGCCCAATTTGGCAAATCTGGAACCACATTGTGTCAATGGTTTGCTCTGTTTCCACCCACCCCAAACCCTATCTTTCTTTTATGCTGGTTCTTTATTGTTTCCTTTCTTTCGATCTTTTTATCCACCGATAAAAAGTAATTGACAGTTTCTTTGTTTGGTAGACTCAGGTTAATTGAGTGTCTTATCATTTGGAAAGAAAATACAGCTGAGTGTTATCTTGTGTAGATCAATTGGCATCCACAGTGGTTTTCAACCAGACGCCGGGCCAAGATTTACGATTTGAGTTCATTTCCTCAAGCATTTTGGGTTAACACGGGCTGGGGCTAGGGATAATGAATAGATACAACAAAGAATCAACTCCATGAAAAGGTGGTGGGTGAAGCATTTCGCGGAAGCCGTTCCTCATTTAAAATAATGATAGGCTTGAGATGTCGACTTCTATCAATAGTAAGGCTTCTTTTTTCTTTTTTTTTTTTTTTTTTTTTTTTTGGGCCTGTCAAAAAACTTAAAGAAATCTGTCTTGAGACTTTCTTGCTTTTGCATTTTATTTTCTATTTTTCTTGAATTCGCCTATCCTACAGAATTCTTGCTTTTTCATGTCTTTTTTCTCTCTCTCTCTCTGTCAGTCTTTCTCTCTCTCCTTCTCTCTCTCATTCTCTCTCTCTTTCTCTGTCTGTCTGTTTGTCTCTCACTTTCTCTCTCTTTCTTTTTGTCTCTCTCTCTTTCTCTCTGTCTGTCTGTCTGTCTCTCTCTCTCTCTTTCTCTTAACTGTGTTTTCTTCTTTTGAATTTTTAGTTCTATTTTCTCTATCATTATTGCTATTTTTTCGTTCGTTTTTCTTCTATATTTATATTCAGCCCTGCTTTTTATGTTTTACCCTTACACGTTCATTCACTCATCTTTAATTCTTGCATTCATTTAGTTCTATCACTTACTTTGGGCTTACGGCCATATCACGTTGAAACACCGCTTCCTCTATGATTACCGAAGTTAAGCAACGTCAAGACTGGTCAGTACTTAGATGGCTGACCGCTCGGATATACCAGGAATATTTACCCACCAAAGTCGTTTTAACGTGGGAAGCGCCACACATACTTATACGTATAGGGCAAGACAAAAACTGATTTTTGCCCTGACCACGGCCCTTCTGGTATTAGTATTAGACCGACCTATCCTCTATAATTGAATCAGGAAGATACTGCCGTGGGGTTGGAATACCTGGGGCTGAGTAACTTCTATCTAAAATTAGGATAATCATAGCTCCACTTACAGCAAAGGAACATTAACCTCTCAGTAAACCCTCATTGGCAGTAACATTTGATGTGCGAGTGGTGTAATAAATAATGGCTAGAAATTATTCATCAGAGAACCGATTTCCAGTTCTTGTTGGGTTCGTTATATTAACTTACTCGCAGATACCCTTGGGAAAGATATGATTCCACCTCTTCTCCCCCAGGGTAGATTAGTCAAATTTTTATTACCAAATCATTAATATCTCCAAAAAATTCTTACAATCTATATAATAAATCCGAATGTCAGTGTGTCACACTTTTTTAACTTTACTCCTGGAGGCCGTAGCCCAACATTTAATCGCATTTTGGAATCAGGCCGACTCCGTGAGCAAATAAAAAAATTCCAGGCCTGATTCGAACCCGCAATCCTGACATTTTGGATTTCCATGTTTTCATTACTGCGATTATTTTCGGTGAATTTTTACATGAATATTTTGCGACATTTTGTTTTTTTTTTTTTTGTCCGAGAACAATTTTAATAACTTTGGGAATAATCGAAATTAATTAGGAAATCCATCGAAAGTCGGCCATGAAATAAAAATAATTGTTTGTGAGGAAAGTAAGGACCTACGTACATCAAATTGTCCTTAAATTAAATGGCGGCAAAAGAATTATCGTTGGACTTTTAAAAGGTAAGCTTGAATATTAATATAATATTTAAATGCAGCGATCAGTTTTGAGACCTTCTGTAGTTTATTGTGGCCTGTCGCATATACTACTCCGATAGGGCGACTTTTAAGTTAGTCTAAAAATATTTTCTGCAAAAGGAATGATAAGCTGTAGAAAATGAATCAATCAGTTGCCTATTCTTTTTATTATTGTAGTATCTTTTTTCTCGGTCAATTATCTTCCCTTTTATGGATCTCTGTATAAATATATTTCTATTGGCACGCATGCTCAAACCTACATAGATACATATATTCACCTTTCTTTCTGTATTTAACTTAATTCTTAGTCTTTCCACTTAATATTACTTTATATTTGTGTCACAGTAATTGTAATATTCGATATGAGGAAACATTTGTTATTCAGTGACCGTGCTTCCTCTTCTGCTTCCGGTCGACATTTATAAAATCTTTTTCTTAAAACAATTTTCATGAATAAAGTTTTCTCAACTCCAGTTACTGTTGTTATTCTTCCTAGTACCGATGGGAGTTTCCTTCCTAATCTTTTGTATGATGTAGTGAGGGAGATCAACATGTTATTATTTTCTCTTTGAGTGAAATGTGATAACTATTTTATCCATTTTTGGTATTGTTGAATGTTGAAATTTTTAAGCTTCAATCGCCCTAACCTTTTACTAACCATTGATCCGAGAAAGCTGTTGTATAAAGCTTTCCTTTTAGGTATTGCTGAAAGATTTTCGCCTTATTTAATGCTATTTAACAACAGTTTAATGTAAATGTTTTATAACAACTTATAATATTGATGGTCCGAGGAGCAGAAGGAAAAAAAACCCTCTTGTAAACGAGAGTAGAACAAGATCTTTGCGATATAGAAAGTAGACAGACAATGCTTAGAGTTACAAAAGATGGGAAAAATTTGGAGATCAATGTTCGCCACGTTTTGAAGAAACAGGGTACGTAAAGGAAGTAAAAGGAGAAAGGGTGGCAACAAATCTGAAGTAGCCTCATCCTTCAAAGAAATATGCACATTTGAAATCAACATGTTTTCCGCTTTTCTTTTCAGCTAAAGAAATCTTCAAGGAGATATCAACTTTAGCCAGTTAGACAAACATCTAAATATTCGTTATATGTAAAATAAAAAGGTAGCATCATTTTGCTGATATTGTAAATCGAACCCTTTACTAAAATTTTAAATGTTTTATAATTCTGAAAATAAAAAATACAAACAGTATATTCTGTAATCGACCGGGTCTTTAAACACTTGGAATTTTCACCGTTCAATTGGAACTGTTTAAGTTTAAAGTTAGCCCATCCGAAAATCAATATTAGTAAAAACAATTGGGTGCAACTGAGGCACATCCCCAAATGGTGGGGGTTAACTATTTGAATGGGAAGTGTGGCCCTGAAAAGGGCCGTTTTTGTGTTCTCAATCTTGTTTCAGCGTCACGTGCAGCAGCTGAAGAAACGTTTCTCCTCAACCGTTTATTCTGTTCATCATCATTTTCAGCCTTCAGAAGCGTTCGAATGAAAATTGGAAACGCATAAACAACCTCCGATCATACGAACACATATATACATACACACACGTTTTGAGAATTATAGATATAGATAATATTATTGTAATAATTTAAACAATTTATTTTTATTAAAATTTTTATGAAAGATATATATCCAAGAACAGAGAGTAAATAGTAAAATTTTCTGAGTTATAATGGATAGGAAGTAGGAGAGAGCCATTGTCGCCAAGAATTTGGACTCAATACCGTCACTGACGAATTACCTATCAAACAAAAAATTTCGTCAAAATCGGATGAAAACTGTGGAAACGCATAAACAACATCCGATAACACACTCATATTTTGAGAATTTTAGATATAGTGCAAAAAATGCATTAACGTTTCCTTGTTAACCTTACTGGAATTTACGACGGTAGCCATTTTTGTGTTCTACGATTAGAGACATATTTACAAAAAATTTGGTTACTATAGATGACATCATAATTTAATATTGCAGTTACAGTTTTTATATTTTCTACCTGCATTATCTACGATTTCCTATATACAATTAACTATTTTGCTGCATGCCAGAAAGAATTCTGCTTTTTAGGTTATTAAATTAAAATATATAAAGAAAACAAACATGAAACAAAGAACTAAAATCAATTCATTTAGCAGACTGGTGATATATTCCTTTCTTATGGTCGCTTATTGGATTTTCGTAATGCCACCTGTTGCCATTAAGGAATATATCATTATTAAAAACTGGAGACTAGATTACGTGACCGATAAATATATAAATTCATATTGGGTTTTACGTTATAGAATAGACGATAATATCGAAAATATTTATAAAGAAAGACGAACACTGAAAAGAGTTGTTGAAGTATTTCACCCCAAGCAAGGCGGGAATGCCAAGGGTTCGCATGGGGTTACACAGAGTTGAAGGTGAGAGAAAAATGAGGTGGAGAATGAGGAAAAGATAAAAATGACGAGAATCAAGACATTAGAAGATGGCGAATGACGTTGCATTGAATGTTTTGAAGATTTCAGTTATCAGGGTATCAAGTAAACAGAAGGGATTTCCACAGGCGGGAACTGGTTGGAAAGAACCTGTTGGAGTAGAAATGGCGTCTACATTATCCATTTTAACGATAAAAGGGGGCACCTAGATGCTAGTCAATTAGCGCTCTTAAATTTATGTAGTCGGGGTACCAGGTTAAAAAGCTCTACAGGACAGCTACTATGAAAATATTTGTAGAAAAGACAGAGGGAAGCCACATTATGTCTGTGAAAAAATGACTAAAGTCGAGTTCCTAAGTCAGGATCGATTATATTGCATATTACTTCCTTGGATTTTGTCGAGGATCTCGAGATGAACAGCAGTGATAACAGGCGAGATATGGCAACAGTATTCAATGCACGGAGGAATGGTAGATTTATAGATAAGTAAGATGGATTCTGATGAGAAAAGCCTTCTGGCACGACACCGATGGCGATAAGGTTGTTAAATGAGAGTAGTTTCGTTTTGGGGACATTAAAATTCGCGAGCCATTTCCTACCCAAGTTGACCATTGATTTTCGTTGATTTTTAGTTATATTGTTACAGAGTTCGGTGCTCAAAAATAGTGAGTTTTATGCCAGGTTAAGTTAAGCTGAGATAATATCATTAAGATTTTAACGTTACATACTACGAAAAGCAAAAGGTTTGGAAGAAATAAAACAAAACCTATGGTAAGTAAAAGATTATTAGGGCTTTAGCCAAAACATGCGCGAATATTTTTTTTAGTTTTCCTTATACAAAGAACCTTTTCAACACAACGATCGTTGAAGCTTTATTTATCGTCCTATTTTAGTCGAGACTGTTGTTGTATGACTGCAGAAAATGTACAAAAACCCTTTATCAAAAATGATGCTTGAAATTAAAAATATGCCTTAACGAGATAGACTTGGCCGTTTCTCCCTTGAAACTACGTTACCCGATCAAGTCAACAAAGCTACCATGATACAAGCAGTTACTGAGTGAGACAATACGAGAATAAGAAAAGAAAATTATTAAGGTGAAACGGGGGGAGAACAATAACAGAAGAGAGGAAGACAAAAGATAACGATTGACATTGCATTTCAAATTTTAAAGAAAAAATTTGACTGGTAAGCAAGAAGCCGGAGTCCTTCAAGCCAGAGGTCAGATAGAAGTAGAAAACTTACGTTTAAATCTAGCCATTTCAGCTGTAAAATGATGAGACCATTCCAGCAATCCATAAAAACAAGGCATCAAAGAGTAAAACTCTTCAGATCTGAGAATCCAGAGTTCCATAAATAAAAAGTTCCATAGGTAACTTAGTTATATTTGGCGATTTCAACTGTAAAATGAAGAGATATTTCCGCCAATCTAGTTCCGCCAATTCATAGTCTAGGTACCATACAGGAAAGTTCATCAGAAGAATTACCATGAAAGTATGTATTGCAGATTCTTCTTTCTATTAGCAAGAATCTATAATATATAACAGAAGCAGCAGACCAGATGTGGCAGCAACATTCCGTGCATGGACGAATGGTTGTAAGATAGATTCTGGCGAGAAACATTGTCTAGTACAATACAGTGAACCAACTTTCTTAGCAGCAGATCTAGCATTGATTCAGTATAATCTTTACACTTAATGTCAGCGGAACACTTTTGCTAGAGTTACTCTTTTGAAGGTTAGCATTAGCCATACTGATGGAAAGCAAAATGCTTCTCCCAGACGACTAAATAGACCAGAGTTGTTTACCAGACGTTAAAATTAAGTCATTTATTTATGCTGCCTTGTGGTCATATCCAAAATACGGAAAAGGCTATAAAAGTTTTTTTTTTTTTTTTTCAGACAGAAAACCCGAAGTGAAACCCCAAAGGTGTTGGGCTGTAAACGCTGACAAATTTATGGCAATTCTTAGGACCTGGATTCCGTTGCATCTTAATTAGTTACTCTTTTGAATGTTAGCATCAGCCATACTGATGGAAGGCAAAAGGGTTCTCCCAGACGATTAAATAGACCAGGTTTATTTAGCAGACGTTAAAATTAAGTCATTTATTTTCGTAGTTATCAGCAGATGGGAGGTTATTTTTAAGCTCAGGTACTAATTTGACCTTATCGTACCGACCGGCCTTTGGACTTGATTTAATACAGGCATTTAGAAGAGTAAATCGATTTGATGACATAGATTTCCATAAATATTTCATGAAAATCCAGTATATATTAAGTATATATCCGAGTAGATGGAGCTCGACAGACCAGGAATAAAGTCCAGCTTGGGAAAGAAGAAATCCCTGTTTTAAATCTCCGCTGCCTTGTGGTCATATCCAAAATACGGAAAAGGCTATTTTTTTCCGGCAGAAAACCCGGAGTGGAACCACAAAGTTGTTTGGCTGTAAACGCTGACAAATTTATGGCAATTCTTAGGACCTGGATTCCGTTGCATCTTTATTAGTTACTCTTTTGAAGGTTAGCATCAGCCATACTGATGGAAGGCAAAAAGGTTCTCCCAAAATACGGAAAAGGCTATAGAAGTAACTTCAGACGGAAAACCCGGAGTAGAAACACGAAGGTGGTTGGCTGTAAATGCTGAAAAAATTACGGCAATTCTTGGGCATTGTATCCCGTTGCATCTTGTCCTTACTCTCACAAGCGGAGGGAGGTGGGGCATGTAGTTTTGGCAGTGCATGGCCTCTATATACCAACACCAGTCTAAGAGAAGGAAACTGTGAATGCAAACCACCTGATGCCTTGTAGGTCTTGCCTCTTTAACTTCTGAGAGGAGGGACGGGGTAACCTCAGCATCCTGGTGGAAAAGGAACTGGCAAAGCATTGTACTATTTGACTTTGAATGACACCGTAAACAACAATTCTGAGATCGTGATGAATGGTGACCACAGAGGCGGCCCAAAACGCGATAACTCAATAAATGAACGAATGATATATTCAGCAAATAATATCCATTAAAATCCAACTACTGCCTTATTTATATTACTGAAAACATCCTTTTTCACAGAGGGTAGTGAATGAATAGAAAACTGTCCCTCTTTCGGCAGACAACGCCAAGATATCGGATATCTTTAAAAAGGAGATTAACATACCTTTTGAATGTGTTAATACATGGTAAATATACTCATGTACAATGTTTATCTTTCATACTTTTCGAAAACAATTGTTCGAGAAATAAGACTTTTAGTTCACATCAGTCAAGATGCCTACGCATCGAAACAAAAATACATCTTTGTAGTGAGTAATTGTTTTTGTGCGTACGTAAAAATTTATAATAAATAATTATGGCTCTACTCTTGGGATTGACTCCTCTTTTGATTTAATGCTGTGAACGTTAGAATTTATATTATTTTCGTTCTCATCACATTCGGACATATACTGCTGAACGACAAGCTAATTCTAAAAATAAGGGTCACCTGCATAAATGCGGAGCTCTGCTGTAAAATGAATGGAGCACTTGGTGTTTGTTTACGTTTATAAAAACAATAGACGCTAGATTTAGTTGTTTTGTCGAGTGAAAATGGCTCAGGGGTAGAAGCTCTGACTGACAACAAATCGGTTGGATTTCGATTCGGATTTGTTGTCATTCAGTTGTCGCACTGAGGAGCTGTAATACAGCGAAACAGTACTGTCTCCGAATAATATGTATATATATATATATATATATATATATATATATATATATATATATATATATGTTTCTGTCTGTGGATGACGTTATATATATATATATATATTTACGTTATATATATGTCTCCGAATAATACATAATGTTTCTGTCTGTGGATGACGTTATATATATATATATATATATATATATATATATGAAAGCAGCATTGATACTTAATCCCTGGGTAAAAAGAAGTGATACGGCATGACATCTCTATCGCTGACATTCCAGGCTCTTGATATTTCAACTTCGCGTGGAATTAGACGGTTATGTTTTCTTTTTGAAAACCTGTATTGTCTGTTCACTTTCTGGGGTTCTAATCCATCATCCACTGCACCTTTCGTTCAAATTAAAGTGTTCTGATGGTATTAGGACACTTAGCAGGAGTTTTAAGATTGGTTACTTCTGTAGAATAATCTTTAGTGGTTTCACAGCTCTTTGCGAACAACTCTACAACTTTTAGGAGGCGAACATCATGAAATCCCTGCCCTCTGTCTTTAAAGCAACGAGTACAGCATACCTTTTAATTTGCTGCGTTAGCTTGATGCATTTTATCATTTATCTGAAAAGAAAAATAGTCAGATAAGTCTAAAGCACTTAAATGACGTCTCCTCAAAAAGCATTGACCAACTCTATATTTATCAACGTTAGTAAGTTTTAAATGCTTCGTAATAAACTCACAATTTGGATGGACATTATAAGATGCCGCTAAATCGTCTGTTTGTCGGTCATCAATGTCGGTCTTCAATGTCGTTTAAACAAACTAGAGTTCGTTTCGTTTTGATTGCTCTATATCCACAGAAAAGGTCACGACATCACTTATAGTTTGATTTTCAAGGGCCGGTGATATTTCTCTACTAATGACATAGTGTAAAAAGAAAACAACTCGTATTTCAAGTTTGTGATATTCAAGCTTCGTTGTGGGGTTAAACGAAAGATGGGCTTTCTTTCTTTTTCAATTTTTCTAATCGCTTTCCCGAAACAGAATCAAAGTCTGAAGCCACCTGCATTTACTTGTTAATTACACTCTCTGTGGCCAGTTGGTCGCCATTTTAGGTATCTGGCGCAAGCGAAGTTTTCTGCATGTAGACATACATCGCCTTGCCAAAATAGAATAGTTTGATTTTTGATGAATCAGCCGAATATTAATGTGACACCTTATGAAATGAAGCCACAGAGATTAAAATATGATAGATAAACAGATCGATGTGCGAATACACATGCGCGCGCGCACACACACACACACACACACACATATATATATATATATATATATATATATATATATATATATATATATATATATATAAGAAAAACAGACCACTTTAAGGTTCCATTATAATAATTTATTTCACCAGAGCCCTTTTAAAGTACGGTGGATCATCAGATAGCATTTCCCAAAAATGAAACGAAATGCCCCCAACACAAATACATAACGTTTAAGCAATAAATGTTAATATACCTGAATAATAAATAAAAAATACATTCCTAATATATATATATATATATATATATAGTGCTTAAACGTTATTTATTTGTGCTGGGGGCATACAGAAGGCGATTGTCTCCCTTTAGTAGAGATAATTCATATGGCTCTCGTGACAGCCGCTTATTGACGAGAGTGGCCAGTCATTCAGTTTGATTACAGCAACCAGATCGGTTTCTTTTTTAGCCTGAGCCAAATGTCCCGAGCTGTGCCTAAACGTGTCACCCCTAGCAGCTTATAAGCATACGGTGCTGTTTCTCTTTGGGAATATGCCGTTTTCATTTATATATAAAAAAAAAAAAAGACTCGCCGTTTCCCCTTTATGGAATATGTCGTCGCTTTGGACATAATAGATGAATCCGGCCCATTTGAATCTAGGGTCCTAAACATGACTTCTTCAGACACAGGAGTAATCTCCATATTATATGTAATACCTTTCCTTTCTGTTTCTCCGTACACTCTCCTTTGCTATGCATTAGGTTGGTGCAAAAATAATGTCGTTTTCTCACATAGTAACATATGTGAGAAAACGACATTATTTTTGCACCAACCTGATTGATTGATTAGATATCATCTGAATAGATATATATCAACTAAATAGATAGATTTGCACCAACCTAATAGAAGAGATGTCATATATTATTCTCCACGTAGGGCACGTGAACACATATATATATATATATATATATATATATATATATATATATATATATATATATATATATATATATATATATATATATATATATATATATATAAGTGTTTATTCGAAAATTAAAACATAAATATGTTATAAAATCAATAGAAAAATAGCTATTTTGTTTCAACACTTTTGGTGTCTTATCAAGTGATGGTGATAAGCTATTTTTTAGTGATTTTATAACATATTTATGTTATAATTTTCGAATAAATAATTGTTTGCTCTACTCTGTATGGAGCACTTTTTTACCCTCTTGGGTATATATATATATATTAAGAAATGGACAAAGTCCGACAATTTATTTATTAAAGACATTTTTTATGTTTAACGTCTTTTTTATAGATACAAGTATTTAAGTAAATGCTATGTTTATAATACGGCCTGATGTCCGGTTACATTTAGAAATATTCGCCCTATGACAAGATTGAATGTACGATATTCATGGAAGATTTAAGTATTATAATGGTCTTTATATATATATAAAATTTTTATATAAAGCGTTCGGTAGGTAAGGTCGAATTTACTGCTTATAAACTTCAATCTTCCATGAATCTCGTACATTCATAACTGCTCATGGCGTATCAAATGTAAACAAACGACGTCATACATTAGCATTTACTTAAATACTTGTATCTATAAAAAAGAACGTTAAACATAAAAAATGTCTAATAAATAAATAAATATATATATATATATATATATATATATATATATATATATATATATATATATATTCTGTATGTCTTAGTGTTTTAAAAGTCTCTCTGAGGACAAAGCATGTTTATCATTTCTGTTCCTTTCAGCCATTTTGTTCTGTCCGTGAATTACGTTATTATTATATCACGGATACAAAAATTTCCATAATGGGAGAAACGTAAATGGCATAAGTCATTCTTCGCTAGGTCTCTCCTGCTATCTTTTGACCAAGGCGAGATATTATTTACCTGACATGTGATATTATCATCCATTAACTGTTGAACACGATGCAATATGAACGAGCAAATATGAAATGTTAATTACTTGCCTATCTCGACGCTGATCAAAGAATAAAACGTACGTAACGTTTTCCAGATGAAACGAATCGTTATTTAAAAATGGCAATATGCTAATACGCTGGAAATTTTCGTCGGTTTTCGTATCATAAAATCATATGCGATGAGATTTCTTCTGTCACCATTTCACAAAATTAAATTATTATTGTCTCATGACTGAATTGTTTTATTGTTTCAAGCAAGCAGTTGGGTTTGATTCGCTTCTACTGACGTAGTAAATCGGCGGCCAGTGAAAAGTCGATTGTTCTTTCACAAAAATTCCTGCAGACACCAAGTTCCGTGGCACTGACGCTTTCCTGATTAAGACACATGAACGTACGACCAGGAAAAACAAAAGTGCTAACAGCTTCGGAAGTTTTCTTGCAGAACTAATTAACAAGTGGAAATTTTCAAATATGCATGAGACTTGCTAGATGCTATATAATTAAATGGAGACACACCAATCACTACACCATCTCCAGTAACTGCAGATTTACAAAGTAAACCGTCACCATATCTGGGCGTCATGCTATTGCGCAGACATTTTTATATCTTAATTTTTCCTGTTGTGCAACACATATTTTTTCACATGCAATTTTGCATTACACTAAGGCAGGAAGAACTTTTTGTGCTATTGAATGTACAGTTTCAACCGTCTAGTACCTTTTTAATACACAGTGGAAGCATAGTCTTCTTTATACTGTCCTTTGTATAAAGTACGTTCCCACATTTCTGCAAAAAAGCACAATAAATGTGACTCCTCATGTCAGGATTTCGAGACTGTTTAGGGAGAGAGTGCTGTAGGGATACAGAAGGCGATTATCTCTCTTTGGTGGAGATAAGTCACATGGGTCACGTGACGCCCACTTAGTGACATCACTTCATACAGTGACGTGGTTGGCATAACATCATTCGTTTTTTTTTTGTTTTTTTTTTTTTTTTGCACCAACCAAACCAAACGGTTGCTTTATTTTTTAGGCTATGCCATATAGCAACTTACTTGCACAAGGTGCTGTTTCCATCTGGGAATATATATCCTTCCCAGCGCCTGCCGTCAATTTGGGTAAACGCCGTTTCCCTTTCATGGAATATGTCCCCGCCTGGGACATAGATGAATACGGCACGCTTGAATCTGGCGTTCTAAAAATGGCTTTTCCAGACACAGGAGTATCTCCATATTATACGTAAGACCATTCCTTTTTCTTTCTTCTTATACTCTGCTTTGTTTGCTGTGTAGATATATATGATATATTTCTTACCACGTGGGGCACATTTATACATAGTTTTGTATATATCTTAGTGTAATAAAAGTCTTTTTTATAACAAAACGTTTTTGTCTTTCCCTATCCTTTCAGCCATTCCGTTCTGTCTGTGAATTACGGTATTATTACATCACGGAAATTATAATGCTCATAACGGGGGAAATACAATTTTTTCCATTGCTCTCTCCCGTACAATATATATATATATATATATATATATATATATATATATATATATATATATATATATATAAGTGAAATACCGATTGTCGTACAATCACCGAAATTAAGAAAATGGGTGACCCCTTGGGAATATTAGACAAACCTTGAGTGTTCGAGTGTTGCCATAGTTAACGGCTCAGAATTGTTAACCGGATACCTGAGATACAGCTCCACTTGGGTTTGCATCTTCACTTACGGGCAAATCCTTGACAAAGGCATGATTCTAACTCTTCCTCTCCAGCTATGTGTTAATTATCAGAACTTTTATCAGTCAAAAATATCCTCACAATCTAAAAAATATGTTTGCCTTTAAATAACAAGTAAAAGGTTGATAAGCCATAAAAACAAATCATTCAATCAAACACACACACACACATACACACACACACACACACACATATATATATATATATATATATATATATATATATATATATATATATATATATACCTTTGTGCAAATTACTTAAAGCAAAACGAATAATTCCGCTATTGTTTACTTTTTGTCATATTTTTCCAATGAAACATCACCCAATTCACATGTTATTACTTTGTATATCCATTCTACGAAGATACGCCACACATTCGCGATTGGATTTAAATCAGGAGAGTATAAGGGTTAATCTATAGTACTTTGATTTGCTTACTAGTCAGGTTTGCTAGTGTTCGTACAGCGTTACAAATTTCGTACTTTTCCTTGGAGTAACGTCCATCGCAGACAATAGCCATAGGAGAACTAATCGACAGTCGAGACAATAGTGTCTGGGAGTGATACATAACTGATGCAATCACGGATGACACAATATTTCTCAAGGCCAAATAAATTTCATCATACCACTGCGAATGGACTGAACTGTAGAAAGAAAAGAAATTGATTACCCCCTGTCACTCCAGTTGGTCTAAAACTTATCGTATGGTGAAAGAAAGGAATATATAGCAGTTGTTTCGATTAATTTGTACAAAGGTGTATATACAGAGGGAGAGAGGGAGAATGAGTGGCTTTGCCGTTCCTTTTGTATATATGATTTTTAGAAGTAGTTGCTGATGCGCAAGGTGAAATTAATGATCCGAGTTTAAATATCGGCCTGATGTACTATGTTCACTTCCTGAAAAGTGTCCTTTTGAAATGAATGAATATGTTTCTTCTCCTAGTAACTATGATATAAATACCAAGCTCGACATCATTCTCTAGACTTTGTTGGCGGACAAGAGAAGACAATTCTAAATTAGATAGAGTGGTGAAGGCATCTCCACTCACTTTCACAAAGAGGCATGGCAATCCAAAAAAATGAAACGGAATCTGTACAATGCCGTGGTCGTCTACATCAGGTGTCGGCAACCTTTCGCTATGTGCCGACTTTGGGTTTTAAAATCATTCAGTGTGCCAACAGCTTACGTATTTTGATACAAGTCAAATTCAATATACCTGTTCTATAATATACTTTATATAGTAACATACTTTAGTATATATTAAAATTGAAACAGCTAAATATCGTCTTTGCGTTGTAGTAGTTATTGGTTCGGATTTTGTGATGTCATTTGCAACTGCGTGCCTTAGAAATTGATTGATGTAGGTTGCTGACCCATAGTCTGCCTCATTAAGCGACATGACTTCATTACAAAAAAAAAACTGTATTCATAATAATCAAGATGATGATATTATACAGGAGAGTGATAACAACTCTCCTTGCACCACCTATATATCTAAGCTTACAGCACCTGGTATACATAAGCGGTTACTTATTATGGGGATCTAGAAAAATCTGAAAAACAGAAAAAATCACAACCAAATCTAAAAAGCAAGCCTATGCGCGAGAAAACATTTTTAAAATATCAGTTGGATTTATATATCGGAAACTATAACATATTACAGAAAACTATACGCAAAGACTATACACAAGCACGCACGCGCATAATATCGGTACGTATAGACACACCCATACACAAAGTGTTATGGGGTCCTCCCCTTTTTCATATAAGTGGACGACCAGAGTGTTACTTGGACTGCTGCCGTTAAATACCCAGAGTCAGAATAGAGAGAAATTGGGAGAGTGAGCTGAGATTGTGATTGAGTTGGAGGTAGAGTAATAGTGTGAGGTAACCGCTTGTAGAGGTCAGTTACAAGCACGTAGACTCTAAGAAAGTCCTACTTCGAGAATATATATATATATATATATATATATATATATATATATATATATATATATATATATATATATATATATATATATATATTATTACGACTAACCGCGTTCCTGGATTTACTAACAGAATTACCCTTTGTATTATTGTGTGAATACATTTAATTTCTTATCTTTATTTTTTGTGTTTGTCATTCATTGGAGACCGAGTTTAATCTTGGAATCCACAACACAAAGCATGCATTCAAACACATATAGCTTATGGCTATATAAAGTTGGAACACCGGTTCCCGTTGCCCAGTTTTTGAAAGAGATCTTTCTCTATTCCAGTACGCCTTCGGATTTCGGTGTCATATTCTGTCCTCTGTTAAAACATACAAGACACCTAAATTTTCGTATATACTTGATTTTGCTATCTTCAATTCGGAGTTAGCATCGGAGGTTGTTCCACTTGCTGACAACCATATATTCGGTTTTCTTGCAGCTTGATAGTCCTTTCTTCTCGCTTTCCTTTCTTAACTTATCCCAGAATTCCTACATATGGCTTGGATATTTTTTTTATCTGAATTATTTCGTTTGGTTAAAATTAATATAAAGAAGAAAATAAAGACTATCTAGACACGGGCGTTACTGTAAGCTTACCGTCACATCTAGTTGAAATGCTGGTTCCCGTACGATGACCGAAGTTGAGCATCGTCGAACTTGATCAGCACCTAGATGAGTAACCGCTTATGTATATCTGGTGCTGTAAGCTTTGATAGTTGGGTGGTGCAAGGTGAGCTGTTATCGCTCTCCTGTATAATATTAACATTGCTTTTATTTCGTTATGTTCTTTTTAAGTTACGCGTACCATCCATTTTTGTTGTTGCTGCTGTTGGTAGTACTAAAATGATTTGTTTTTTTTTATGATTCTTTAGCGTCAGTCTCCAATGTTCAAAGAAGGATACTTTTTTCCAAGACCGTCTGGTGTCACTCCCTCAAAGCCATGTCTAATCATTGATCTTAGAAAACGGTTGTATACAGCTAAAAGTTTAGATATTAGATTTTTTTGAACAGGTTTGGGGCTATGCATGATAACATATGAAACTTTAAATCGGAGTTTCTCTTACTTTTTTTCTCCTTCAGTTTTCTTCTTTTCTAAATCTTTCTTTTCTTTCCTATTATTCTCATTAGCGCCTTTACTTTTTTTTCTCTTATACCTTATTCTTTTTTTTTATTTTTTTGTAATTTATTCTTTCTTGCAGTTTCATCTCATTACATCCTGTATTTTTATATTTCGATAATGCTTAATTATTTCTTTTAGACCTTTATTCACTGAACGACTTAAAAGATGGGCCTAACGTCGTCGTAAGCTGGTCTTCACTGGAGCAATCAACTCATTCCTTCAAAGCAAAGGTCATTTTTCTCATTCTCTGTCAGTTAAAGCACTTCCACTGTGCCGTAAATGTCAGATCTCTCGACATTTTTTTTTTTTTGTCAGAATCCGTCTGTTTGCTACAGTGGAAGATTTTCATTTTTTCGCTTCCTTAGAGAGAAGACAATTTAACGGTACCGAACAGCTGGGCGTGTATAAAAATGGACTGAAAATAAATTATTATTTCTAAACGACGGGAATATAAAATAACCATATCTGGAAAGTATTGCTGGAAAGAAATGACGTAATTTGTCGTGTATTAACATACTATTTGGACGCTGACTTAATGGAAGACTCATTGACGGTGGTTAACTGGGGTCTAGCTTGGTCCATTTTAGTGTTGTTCTTAATCTATATGCCAATGGTCTGTTGCTGTTTCAATAGCCTCCTGAACCGCTGATACTCAACTGTTATTGCAATATCTCCCTGAAATATTCCTGTTGAACTGCTATTGCAATAGACTCTTGAACTGCTTCTATTCAAATGCTATTGATATAGCCTATTGAACTGATCCTATTGAACTGCTATTGCAATAATCTATTGAACTGCTATTGCAAAAATATCTTGAATTCCTTCTATTGAAATGCTATTGCAGTAACCTACTGAACTAATTCTATTGAAATTCTATTGCAATAGCTTCCTGAAACCTAAAATTGAACTATTCTTGCAATAGCCTATTGAAATCCTTCTATTAAAATGCTATTGCTATAGCCAGTTAAACTGCTCATATTGAACTGTTATTACAATAACCTATTGATCTGCTATTGCAATAGCCTCTTCAACTGATTCTATTGAACTGCTTCTATTAAATTTCTTCTGGGATCGTCAGATTGAGCTTCAAATTTCCTTCGGATTTTGGACTTTTCTTTCTGATTCGCGTTTCTGCTTTACCATTTTCTAGTCGTTGTAATGTCTTATAATTGGAACAAATATTATTAAGTGCTATCCAGAATTTCTAAAATGATATTTCTTACGATTGTACCATCTAATTAAAATACACACATAGGTAACCGTCCAATGGTACCTTAACCAACTGGGAAAGATCCACCAATAGGCTTCGTGTTATTTACTCGATGTCAATTATTGCACGAGGAATTTTATAAGTTCCAGATTTATTCGCGTAAATCTCGAAAATTGCTGACGACGGAATCCTTAGGTTTGGTTTACGTAAGTGTCCAACAAGCAGAAGCAACTATGTGAATAACAAAATCAGCAGTCAGATGAATAGGTTCGAATTGACTAAGTTTACACACATTACCATGTTCATGATGGTCTTTTATAAACAACGTCTTTTATTGAATGAGGTTGTTGCAGAAATTCAGATTATGAAGATATGTAGGCTTGATAACGTTTGGTCCTATACTTGAAGTAGAGGAACAACCGTTAAAAGGATCGTATATCGTCTCTGGTTTTTTTTCCACAAAATAACAGTTCTTGGAAAAGTATGTCAGTGTATTTTCATCCATACTAATATAGGGAAAAAAGTTTTGTAATGAGAAATATTTCATCTAAAACAAGGCCGCGTAAGCGCCTCTGAACAGAAACTATGAAATCTGGAAAGCAAACATTAGACAGTTCTTGTCTAGATATAACAAGAATACTCTATTTGTGATCTGATCTAATTCTTTTTTATAGAACTGTTGTGATAATTCTCCTGCAGTTAGCTGACTTTTTTTTTTCAGCTATAGTTTGCAAGAAAACCTGATCGCAAAGCATTTTCGAGAAAACTTTTCTGATCCCAATTGACAAGACCATCTTTGATATGTCCTAATACTTAAAGCTTCGTATCCATAGAGAGAAAGAACATATCTATACGCTGCCATTGCCGAAGAACTATTTTTCCATTCATATAGATTACACTGACTTATATTCGTCTGATCTAAATTAATTATAAAATGGTAAAATTCTTACAAAACTTGTCCATTCCCATAATCTGTAAAAACAGAAGCATCATTAGTTTTATGATATCTTGTAGTCTGTGACATAGAAGTATTATTTATCGCACAGAAAGTAAAGCCGGTGGGAAAGGCTGGTTTTCATTATTCCTAAATTAATCTAGCTAAACTCACTCATTGGCCCATCCGTTCATATAATATTCCATTCACCAAAACATCTCATTTATTTGTCACCAAATAGTAAAGTATGTATTAAAAAACAGTACCCTCAGATTATCGTGCCAAAAATGAGGTATGACTTTCTTTGAAACTTATAAAATTATATTTCTATCATTAGCCTAGAAGTCGGCCTTCGGGCAGACATTAGACTAGCTGCTCGGAAGGGGTTTTGGACCTTCAGTCTTTTACCTTCTGCGTCCTATGTACGTAAAAGTTATAAAGATTTAGAAATATTAAAATTATTTTATCTTTATTCGACACGTTAATTCGGCATAATCATTCTTTGTATACACAGCAGGTCTCTGTAGTCTGTCTACATTTATTTTGCGCTCAATTTTTATTTTCTTTTATAATCGCCACACTTTATAATGCCTTCACATAAAATCAATCTTAAAAGACATTAAGGAACCGAACTATGTAATATTTTGAATACATCACAGTACGCGTGCTAGAAAAAGAAAAAAACATGAGCAACGTACCCTGCCCTGCTTAATTTTAATTACGATTTAATTAAACGATATCAATTGCAGTTGGGACGAAAATCGAAATTAAAATAAAACCTTTAATAAAGAATTGTTTATTAAACCTTTCATTGTGTCGATGTATAAATTTAACTTAAAATGTTATTTATTTAATTTTTAATCATGTGTAACTGCAGTAGTTATTATCTGTTTCTTCATGTTGTTTATGAATCGCCGTGATCGAAAACCAGACGGACACACGTACACTGCGCTTTATTTATATAGATTTCAAACGCATAGAAAGTTGCCGTAGAATAGTATTTTCACACTGACTCTTTATTCTCATGATTTACAATATAAATTAGTATTGTTATTGAAATTGTATTCGTCTCATTTTATGCGCCGTGTCCCCTTAGAACATGGTTGATCACAACTTACAATCATTTGTAGTTATTATGGTTTGTCAATTCCAGTCTGTTTTCTGCTATGCATGTGCACAAACTCATTGCTTCGGGCCGTCCCTCTTGACTTTAATATGTCCTGGGAGTGTCAAATACTCCAACACTTTTTCTCATTACGTGTCCTAGAAATGTCATCTAAAAGTTAATATGAATAATTATTAGCATCACCATCAATAAATGATAGTTTTAATATCTCTTAAATAATTAATTATACCATTATTACAAATCCTGTTTCAATTTATTGAAGTGGTCCAAATAATGATACGTTGATTGTTGATTTAAACGAAGTCAGTTTTTTTTTTCTGATTCTTTTAAATTTCAAAGATTCTTATGGTTTCATCGAATTTATTTATCTATTTTTTCTTGGTTTCTCCTCAACGAAAATACTCAAGTCAAGCACCAGATAATTTTAACGACAGGAAAGTCAATTGCTTTGACAGTGACAACGTACAAATCAAAATCGTTGATGTCAGATTTTTATAAAGTGGTTTTCAATATTTTCCACTCAGCATTCCGATTAAAATACGTTTTCACTCGATCGCTTTCACAGCTTGATATCCCAAAATATTCTGAATTTTATTTTTTGGATTTTACAAAAAAAAAGTACAATTTAAAACATTTTAAAATTATATAAAAAAATTAAATAATCTATCTCTGATAAACATGTTTATTTTTTCTTCTTTTAATATACATATATAACCTCGTCCTCCTCGTCGACTTTATCTCGTATCCAAGAATTTAATTTCTTATTTCCTGATAGCTTCCTTTATGATGATTCCGTTTATTACTAAATTAGCTTCCAACGTGCAGTCGTTTCACCAAAACCCGCTTCCGTCATCCCTTCCGTGTCACCGTTTGGCTTTGCAAGAGTTGGTTGGAGGAGGGACTGCCCATGGCGTGAATTTGTTTAAGGTGGACCTCAACTTGCGAGGAAGTGACCTACACACATGATTACATGACCTTCCTCTGCGGCACATACGGAATGAGACATACAGAATCCAGTCATGAAGCTGCAACGGATTGCCGCTGATTCTGTTATAATTTCGAGTGGCGCATGTCCTTCACGCGTAGTCCTGTTCATCCACCGGTTCAACCGTTGAGATGTAATATAAATGCAATTTCGAATCGTTTAATTTATGTCCACTCTTACATTATTATTACTAAAAGATTAATTATTTATTTTATTTATTTTATTTGAATCGTTATTTAATTTCAAGAAATTGTTTGTTTTTTTTAAATTTTATTCAATTACTACTCTTTAATCTGTTATTTTGTATTATTATTATGAAAATTAATAAGAAATCAAGTAGTATTTAAAAATTCATTAATCGCGTTAAAATTATTGTCTTTATATTCTGGTTATAAAAACAAATATATCAGATATAAACTAGCCCTAAAGAGAAGGTTTTATTTCCTCAATGGAATAATTGAACTTGACCTTAATATGGTGCCTTCATTTGCCAAAATGCTAAGGTATGTTTTGAGCGAAAGTGGTTACCCAGATTAAAAATTGAACACAAGTTCGATTCCTGTGGGAAGGAATATATTCCTTAATATGACTTTAAATCTTTAGGCCGGTAGATATTGCTTCCACTGGTTGAAAAACGTACATACCGTCGCAAATATTTGTACGCACAAAAAACACTTATATAAAACTGTCTTCCATCAGCTTTGTTGAATGCTAACCTCCAAGAGTATGACCGTCTGCGACTTCCAGGGCTAACGTTTTATACTAATAGTTTCTTTCTCGCATTTGATGACTCTTCCGGCTTCTTGCTTTCCAGTCAAGTTCAATTTTTTTTTAAATTTAAATGCAATGTCAATCATTATATCTGTCTTCGTAATTCATGTTCTTTTATTCCCTCAATGTTCTTTCTTATCCTTATATTCTTTTGCATACTGTAACGCCTTGCATCTTAGTGGCTTTATTGCCTTATTTGGGTGTGAAAATATTTTTAAATATAAGAAAAATATAACTGTATGCAAGACAAATTAAATAAAATCGATTGGAATAATATTTTTGATTTGATAATTTACTTTTTTTCAGTGGCGTTTTCTAAATGAATAGAATATAATTATTTTTTTGCTGACAAACCAGATGTCATAAAAAAAACATGTTTAGAAACGTGTAGGACGCCGACTTGTCCCGGGAAGTGCAGCAAGTCAAGGTGATAGTGAGGCCACAAGCGACCAATTGATCTTATTGGAACATTGAACTTTGCTGTCCCCATAGTTATCCACAATTCCCATATATCTGTAGGTAAAGCAATTTACGTAGAGAGTGACCTCTCCACTACGTCCCATAAATTCTTTATTAGACACATGTTGGTCGCAAGTAGTGATCACACCATTCGATAGAAGTCATCTTTGGAATGGTTCTCAAATCAACATAGCCTGATGTCACGGTGCATCGAGTCCATGAATGTGTCAAAACGGCCACGAAGACGTGGCCTCCATTTAGAGACGTGTTTAGTCGGACCCAAACTTTACCACATTAAGACACTGCAGAGCATTAACAATATAAGAAATAGAAATAAGCACAGAAAATTATATTTATTCACTTCCAGTGACCATACATAGGGAGGTGACATATTAGTATATTTGGGCCCTGTCCTAACTGTCGCAGTCAAGTTGACGTCGGTATTTCACGAATCGTCCTTTTTAAGGCAATGAAGGAGGTGCTGCCACAGAATTCAAAAGTACATTCTTGAAAGTTTTTATGTGAACTTTCCGAAGGCAGAAACACAACAGAGACTTGAAGAGCAGTAATTGTACTTTGAATTTACTCGTCCTCGGACGGTGACGGGTTATGGCTCAAGGATAGTTTAAAATGGGGTATTAAAGTACGTGCACATGGACCAAGTCTAAAAACTGCCGGTTTCCCGGAGCCAACGTCGTTCTCAAATAGATATTCTCGCTCTCTTTGATGCAATAAGGGATGTGCCGTCGCAATGTTAGTATCCCCCGGGACCAAGTATCCCACATTTATTTGTTGTCAGATACTTCACTTGTGATCCAAGCACGAAAGTCGACTTCCATACCTCACTTTAAACTGCTAATATATTATGGAACAACCACCAGTATATTGGATGTCGTGTTGAAACTGGGATTCCATGGCGTCTTAGGGTCTACGCCATACCTTAACCCTGACATATTCTAAAACAAAATATAGAACCATATCTCAAAGTCACGGGTCCAATTAGTAATGTCACGAGCGTAGATGAGGCCCGCCTTTCGGTGTTGTTGGGTTTAACCATCGAAACTAAAGAATGCTCTACTGACCTGTTAATATAGTCATTTCGTATCTTTGGAACGAATGTGAATGCGGTCTGAACTGGTGTCGCTTGGCTGGTAAACTGTGGATATACATCATTAAAGAAACATTCGACTAATGCGTGTCCCATGAAGAGCAGTAATGTCCTCCATAAAATATCCTCGGTACACACATGACATCATTTATTGAGTAATGCCAAATATGCCCACAATTTCATAAATGGCAGTCATGCCCCTTTCGAACTTACGTCACAGTGCACACTAGCCGAACATATATCAGACAACTATTTATATAGATCTGGGCATTTCCATGGCGTCAAAGTATGGTGTCATCACCTACCATTACCACATAATGTTGTGATATAGTATTGGCACGTCTGATGATGAGATATAGATCTGAGAAAGCTTTATCTAAGAATAAGGGATATATTATGTCCTTTCAAATACCCAGTACACTTTTTTATATCCGCCCCACTGACTTCCGTATTATCCAGTGTCTCTAAAAGTTCGGGTCTGTAACTGTCCTAAAAAGCAATTTTGAAGTGATTCAGCACTGTTTTTTTTTTTCTCGATCTTTTATATGCCGTTTCCCTACCAGCTGTGTGCGGTCATGGCTCTTCAAATCATTCTATCTCAGTAATTGTTCGGATCTGTTGCCTCAACGGCAAAGACACACCATACCACTTACACAGTAGCAAACCACTCACATTACCTTCGTATTCCGTCGGTGAGAAGTAAGTTTCACTCGAACAATTTCTTCCCGTGAATCCCTGCTCTGTGGAACCGACACCCAAGAGGATTTTTCTTCGATCACTACAATTTTAGCCTGTTCAAGACTATAGATAATAGTTATCTTCCACTCCTCGCCGAGAAAATTCCCTCCTAATGTTGCCCCCAGCCTTGAAATCAGTGAACATTACTGTAAATAAAAATATTTAAAAAAAGCTAAATTTTCCACATTTCTAGCTCCCAGTTCATGCTCTGTCATTCCTTTAAGAAAAAAATCGGTAGGGAAGCTCTTTGATGAATCTTGCTTTCAGAATGTCATGTGAGTATCAGCTTATCTAAGCCCTTCTTCCTCACTATGCATTCCAGAAATTTCAGCTTTCATTCCGACTCTAATTAGAAGTGTCATTCCTGTTCCGATTTTCCTTATAACTTTCTCGTTGCTCATATGTTACATCCATGATATTTTCAATATCTGTAGAGTTCTATTTCTTTCTTAAACATTTTACATAACAGAAATGTTCAGCATTCATTACCATGTAGGAGGATTGATATTAGGTTGGTGCAAAAATAATGTCGTTTTCTCACATATGTTACTATGTGAAAAAACGACATTGTTTTTGCACCAACCTTATATTATATAGCAGGCTAGTAGTTTTTTCTTTGTTTCTTACGAAAATTTCCCGTATCTTAATACTTTGCATAGCTTTCGGAAGGTACCTTTCGCTTATCCAATGCATCCCCGGATTTCTGTGTTTTTTTTTTGTTTTTTTTTTTAGCTTTTTTTTTCTTGTCGGGGTTACATTTATCGTTCTCTGTTCAGATATTTCCAGAATGCACGTATTTCTCGTGTCTCTGGATATATGACAAGGTTTTATTTTTTTATTTATTTGCTTTCTTTCTGTTAATCGTATTTCATGGATCGATGGAAAAGCTGAACTTTCAGTAGGATAGGAGATTATTCTTTTTCATTTCATTTCGTTTTTACTGTTTTTTTCTTTATTCTTTCTATCATTGTAAAATATCTTGTTTTCTGACCTGGATAAAGTAACCATTTGTGCTTCCATAGTAACAGAATTTTCTTCACTTACCTTCTCTTAGGATAGTATCTATTTATTAGGTTGGTGCAAAAATTAAGACGTAATAATGTCGTTTTTTGACGTATTTTTAACGTCAAAAAACGACATTATTACGTCATTATTTTTGCACCAACCTAATAGTAGGTTAAATCAACTTCCTTGACGCAGTTTCCAATGAATTATTCTCGCTACTCATGCATGTCGATTGTGTATTTACTTTAGGACTGGTTGAGGTAGCATTCTCATATGCATGTCTTTCATTTTATCTCTTTCTTTCTTCTCTCTCTCTTCTTCTCATTCTTCATCTGTCTTCTTCGTTCTACCCCCTCTCTTTCACTCTTTCTAATTCTTCCTCTCTCTCTCTCTCTTTCTCTTTCTTTCAATCTCCCTTTTTCCTATCATTTCCCCTCTCTTATTGTTCCACTCGCTTTCCCTCTCATTCTTCCTTCCCCACTCCTTAGGTCTCATCTTTCTCTCTCTCTTTTTCTCCCTCTCTCATACTTCCTCTATCTCACATTATCATTCTTCTTCTTTTTCGCTTTCCTTCTCATTCTCCTCGCCCTTTTTCTCTCTTGTGTTTCCTCTTTCTCTTACTTTCTCCCCCCTCTCTCTTTATTATTCATCTTTTATCTCATTCTTTCTCATTCTTCTTTTGTCTTACTGATTCTTCCTCTCTCTGTTTCTAACATTTTCCTTTCTATCTTTCCCTCTCATTCTTCCTCTCTTACTCTTTCCTTCTCATTCTTCCTCTCCTACTCTTTCCTCTCATTCTTCTCTCTTACTCTTTCCCTCTCATCCTTTCTCTCCTACTCTTTCCCTCTCATCCTTCCTCTCCCCACTCTTTCCTCTCATTCTTCCTCTCCTACTCTTTCTCTCAGTATTATTCTCT
>OZ010586.1:97530206-97556891 GCA_963932145.1 Acanthosepion lycidas | reverse complement strand
CATTATTCCTGTATCTTTTTCTTCATTATCTCTTTCATTTCGTGGTTATCCCCTTCTCTCTTTTTTCCTCTCATTTTGCTCTCTTTCTCTCTAATTCTATTGTACTCTCAATCTTTCCCCTCTCTCTTTTTCTCTACGAACTTTGATACTATTTTCTTCAATACCTTTTCCCTTTCCAGTTAGATTAATGTAAACACTTAAAGTCTCGTGAAAGAAATGATATGATTGGATGAAACAGCAAATGAAAAGCAATAATAACAATAATAACACGTAGAAAATGAAACAAAGAAAATCATTATACAACATTGTGATTGAAACACTTTTACCCAATCCAGACCCAGTCAAGATCTGGCAGTTATAAACAAGAAACCATTTAAATACCAGATATAGCATACGGTCGTCTGAAGATTTTTTTAAGCATCGAACCCAAGCAAGGCTAGAAACCACTACCACGCAAGGGGTTACAGAGAGTTGGAGCGAGAACAAAGAGGAGTGATAGAGGAAAGGATGAAGAGAAGGTTAGGGGATAGATCAGGGCATATGGAGACGTCGATTAACATTACATTTGAATAGTTGGAGATAATATCTATCAGGAAAACAATAATTCGGTGGGGAGTTCCAAAAGCGAGAATTGCGAGACATGAGAGTAGAAGAGACAGCTACATTTAACAGTGAAAGGTTGAGAGCGAGATACCAACCTAGTTGAACGCTTAAATTCATGAAGTCTGGGAACCAGCGAAAGCATCTCATCGGAGCAGTTACCGTGAAAATATTTCTAAAAAAGACAGAGGGAAGCAACGTCACGTCTGTGAGAGAGCGGCTGCAGACGAGATGCCAAATCAGGGTCACCTACATTGCATATCCGTCTATGGATTTCATCAAGTGACCTTGAGACAAACAGAAGGGGCTCCAGACCATATATGGCAGCAATATCCCATGCGCCAATCTGAGAAAGCTAAGAAGCTAGTTTTATAAACTAGGTTCCTTATACATAGATCCAGTTCACCGGGGACTTTTTTGTGGAATAGGTAAATAAAACATTTGGCACGTCTTCGTTGTGTCTTTTATCTTCTCTCACGACAGAAAAACGGACCAGATCTTCGTTTTGTGAACGCTGTCTCCGTCTTTCTTCTTAATGCAAGCATAACTCTACTGTTGATATGACTATGGCTCTGTTTATGACTGCGACTGCCGTCACTGCAATTCTGAGTGCAACTGCGCATTCTCCAGAATGCGGCTTGAATATAGAAGACCGTAATCGGAATTACCTACCTTCCGGATTAGCGTCAATTGACCGATTTTTTAAAAATTTATTTTGTTACCTTTATCCTTTTTCTGGAAAGCGAGTGGCTGCTTTGAAACACTTATGTTACGTTCATTTTTATAGAACTCCAGGCACAGATTAAATCATTTACAATCTATGTGTCCTATCCAATCGAGAAGATAGATTATTTTTATTATTATTATTATTATTATTATTATTATTATTATTATTATTATTATTATTTCCTTTGATTTCTGCTGTGTACTCATTTCTTTCCGGGTCTTGACCAGAAACCTAAGGTCAGAAATGGCATAATGATATTTTCCACTGAGCAATTTTGAAAAAAAAAACACACATATTTTACATAAATAAAGCCCTTCGTAAGGTGTGGACTGTACTCGTCAGTACAATTTTTTTTATATTTCTTTAAGGCTTGGGCTACCAGGAATCCCTTCAATAAATCTATTCGAATCTTTTCCAATCGATCTGTGGTCTAACAACTACGACTGGAATAAGTTGATGTTCTCATGTTCTACATTTTTGAGATTTCAATTTCAAGGTCCTTGAATTATATCTTTTTGAAAGTCTTCAAAGACACGTTGCAATCTTTAGGCACTCTCATATCAATAAGGAGCAATTTTTATCTTTGCGGTCTCTGATCCCAATGTCTGAGCGATTAGTTTTGAATCTTCTGTTTGTGTGAACCCCATAAAATTGTTACAGATCCTATCTTTGTAACGGAGTGTGGGTGGTGTTCATAGCAATTTCTCTTCAGTTTCCTTTCCGTAAAAGTTGCATATTTTCCAGTGCATATTTTGGCCCACTTTGTCATGCTGGGTTTTATATTCAGTGGGTGCCAATACCGTGCAACCTGATATAAGATATTAATTGTTTCTGAATATTTATCCCAGAATGTGCATTTTAGGCTAACCCAATTTTTCAGTATGTATGCTTGATAATCTGGAGTTAGCAAGCCTTCGGTTTCATCGTTTATCCCTGCACTACGCAGCCACTGATCCGTACGGGTTTTGTTTACATCAGCTTG
This sequence comes from Acanthosepion lycidas, assembly GCA_963932145.1. Lineage (NCBI taxonomy): Eukaryota > Metazoa > Mollusca > Cephalopoda > Sepiida > Sepiidae > Acanthosepion > Acanthosepion lycidas. Next base: position 97,554,582 of record OZ010586.1, on the reverse strand, counting down.
TTTTGTACGGGCAGAGTATTGACCGTGAAGTGTTTTATGTTGCTATCGTTTCCGTATCTCGTCGATATCACTTGCCTTTGCTTTCTTTTTTAAGTATTTTGCAGCTTCAGTCGGTGTATTTTGATTTACATGTATTTCTTCACCCATTTGAAACACGATTTTGAACTTGTTGGCTTCCTTGATTACTGAATGAAATCGCTTACTCTCCTTCATATTCTTTGACACATATCATCATCAAGTCTTTTGTAGTGTCCAGGTATCTTTGAAAGCCAATTTTTGTAGTTTTGCAAGACAGTGCTGGTTGAACTAATCATCTGCCTCCTTCGGATCTGGGCACATACAGGTAAGAAGCTTTCTCGTTTTGGCGTCCATTCGTTTAATGTCAGCTAGGATGCAATTAAGGATGTCGAAATTGCATTGCACCACAGAGATAGCCAAGGTATTTATGGCTGATATTCTTTTTTTAATTCAGCTGGGTATTCACTACCAGATGCAGATATGTAGTATTCCTTTGTTACATTCTCCTTCATTTGGGTATGATATATTATTATTATTATTTTCTTTGATTTCTGGCATTTACTCATTTTTCCGGGTCCCGCCCAGGGACCTAAGTTTATAAATGGCATCATGACACCTTCCACTGACAAAAAAAATATTACATCGATAAAGCCCTTCGTAAAGTGTGGGCTGTACTTGTCAGAACAACTTTTGTATTTCCTTGAAGCATGGACTTCCAGGAATCCCTTCAATTAATCTACTGCAATCTTTTCCAACCAGTCCTAGGGCTCCAACTACAACAGGGATTGTTGATGTTCCCATATGTCACATTTTCGAGATTTCTATTTCAAGGTCCTTGTATTTTGACAGCTTTTTGAATATCTTTAAAGATACATTGCAGTCAGCAGGGACTGCCATATCAATAAGGACGCACTTTTTTTGTTTGTGGTCTTTAATAACAATACCTGGGCGGTTGGCCTTGACTGTTCTGTCAGTGTGTATTATGTAGTCCCATAGAATTGTAACAGGTCCTATCTCCTTAACCGGGTCTGGGTGGTGTTCATACCATTTTCTTTCAGTTTCCTTCCCGTAGAAGCTGCAGATTTTCCAGTGTAGATATTGGCCCACTCTCTCATACCGGGTTTTATATTCAGGGGGTGCCAATATCGTGCAACCTGATACAAGATGATCAATCGTTTCTGGATATTTATCACAGAATCTGCATTTTGGGCTGACACAATATTTTAGTATATTTAGCAAGCATTGGTCCTGTGCAGCAAGGATAAAACCTTCAGTTTCAGCTTTAAACCCTGCACTACGTAGTCACTGATGGGTACGGGTTTTGTCTACGTCAGCTCGATTGGTACGGGCAGTGTATTGGCCATGAAGCGGTTTATCTTGCCATCGCTTCTGTATCTGGTCGGTTGCATTCGTCTTTGCTGTCTTTTTTAAGTATTTTGCAGTTTCAGCCGGTGTCTTCTGCTGTACTTGCATCTCTACGCTCATTTGAAACTCTATTTTGAATTTGTTGGCTTCTTTTATTATGCAGTAAAGACGCTGACTACTTTCATGTTCCTTGACGCATACCATCATCCAGTTGTCTGTAGTTTCCAAGTATCTTTGGAGGCCAATTGTTGTAGTTTTGTAGGACAGTTCTAGTTGAACTAATCATCTGCCTCCTTCAGATCTGGGCACATACAGACGATCAAAATCAGCTTTGGGATGATGCATGCGATAGCATGTGAGAAGCTTTCTCGTTTTGGCGTCCATTCGCTTAATTTCAGCTATGGTCCAGTTAAGGACATTAAAGCTGTATTACACCACAGGGACAGCCAATGTGTTTATTACTGATATTCTGTTTTTTTTAGTTTAGCTTTGTCTAGTACCAGACGTACACGCCTGTAGTACTCTTTTCTTATTTTTTCCTTCATTTGGGGGTGTTGTATGCCATCTCCTTCGCTAATTCCTAGGTACTTATAAGCTTCTTCATGCTCCAATTCCCTAATCTTTGTGACAAAACCTAAATCTATTAAGGGTGTTTCTGCAATTCTACCTTTCTTGAATGTTACTTTTGCACATTTATCTACTCCGAAGTCCATACCTATGTCGTCACTGAAATATTTTACAATATTGAGGAGGCTTTCAACTCATTGTAGTCTTTGGCAAAAAGTTTGAGATCAGCCATTATTATTATTATTATTATTATTATTATTATTATATCTTTGATTTCTGGTGTATAGTCATTTCTTTCCGGATCCCAACAAGAGACCTAGGGTCAAAAATGGTATCATGACATTTTCCACTGATTAGTTTTGAGAAAAAAGAAAAAAAAACTAAGATCACACACATGTTACATAGAAAAAGCCCTTCGTAAAGCGTGGGCTGTACTTGTGAGTACAATTTTTTACATTTTTTATGACTTAGGCTACCAGGGGTCTCTTCAGTGAGTGTATTAGAACCTTTTCCAATCAATCGGAGGGATCCAACTACAAATGGAATTGCTGTTACCCTTATGTGGTATATATTTTTGTACTTTGATTGTTTTGTCAAGATTTGAAAGCATACATTATAATCTGCAAGGACTGCCATGTCAATAAGAACGTACATTTTGTTTTTGCGGTCTCTGATCATGATTATTATTATTATTATTATTATTATTATTATTATTATTATTATTGTTGTTGTTGTCATTATTATTATTATTATTTTATTATTTTTGTTGTTGATGATAACTTGGCTGCCAATCCTGTTTTTGCTTGCAGCTGAAGCAAGTGACGCCATCCTTCCTTGTTGCGTGTTTTCTGCTTTTCTGCTTCACTTCTGTATTTTTTTCTCCATTTTTTAACCTCCTTTCCTACCTACCGTTTCATCCGTTCCGAGAGAGAGGCACACAAATCTTTTCTTTTTTTTTTCAGACAGCACATGTGACAATCGCAGTACGGTCAGTTTCCATCAAACGCCACTGTCACTTTCAATTTTTATGATTGCTTACGAAATGCCTCGCTAACCATAACCCAAGTGCCTCCCGCGTTCAATACTTTCGTTACTACTGCAATCAGCTTCTTACTTACTGCAGTAAGTGTGGGTTAATTGATGAGAGCATGCAGAAGCCAATTTCACCGATTTTTTCGACAGTGAAAGTAATTAGTTGTTAAAGCGACACAATACCTAATGCAGTCTCATTTTTCTAGTGGAAATAAAGCAGTTTAAGCTTTGCGTCGATTCTCGTCGAATTTTAAGAACATATGACTGAAACACGGTAGTCAAGGTCTAATGAACTTATTAGTATGCGTATATATATTATAACGTATAATACAAATTTAGTATAAATATGGTATGTAATAAAAATAATATGATGTAAGTAATAAACAAATTTTAAACATGCACATACGTATGGCTATATTTATTTAGAGAAGTTTAGATGTGGCCGAAGACCGAATGTATAGAGCACTCAAGCTCACTTTTCAGTTTAATGGATCTAGCCAGACAAACTTACTAATCTTTACAGTATGTCAAGGTGTCCACGCAAAAATATATAAATTATAATTGAAGAGAGCATTATAATTTTGCCTGTTCTCCCTTTCGGAAGGTAGGTAGCGTCTATGTTATACTCTGTCATTACCTCAAATAAATAATTTTGAAATCAAAGACGATGTTTGGTTTTAGTGCGAAAAAGGAAGCAGACGTAAAGAAAGAAAGAAAAAAGGAAACAAACAAACAGACAAAGGCCGGAAGCATGAAAGAAAAGAAGAAAAAGAAAGAAAGAAGGAAAGAAAAAAAAGAAAAGAAAAGAAAAAAAAGAAAGAAAGAAAGAAAGAATAAAGAAAAGAATAAAGAAAAACGAAAAGAAGGAAGGAAAAAAATTGAAATCAGTGACGCTGTTTGGTTTTAGTGCTAAAAAGGGAACAGACGCAAAGAAAGAAAGAAAGAAAGAAAGAAAGATAGGGAAAAAGACGATAAAAGGAAAGAAAGAAAGATAGCGTTCTTATGTGCTTTAGTAATATGGGAAACCGTATGCCTTGCTCCATATCTAAGCTATGCTTAGTAAATCACGATATAGAAAAAGCTGTCGATTTCTACTCTTTTCATTTGTATTTTCTTTCTTCTATAAATAATGACCAACATTATTTCTCATAATTATTCTTGGAATATATTGTTACAATTTTTAGGATCAAATATATAACAATGCAAAAGGCGAATTCCCACGCGTATTCTATAATCAAAACTCCATTTTGCATCTGATCTTGAAGATTTGATTTTATTTTACAATAATGTTCACCTTAAATTATTTACATTATTTGGACAGTTATCCTCATCTTCAATGATCTATTCACAACGTATCGGCCGTTTTACCTTCCGGCCTTTTCAGGCGAGTGAAATTTTTAACGAACCCTTTATTTCGTCCATCGGGGTAGATTGTTCTAGTTCCACGTGCCATGCCTCTTCAGGATGCCTCAGTTATTTCTCTTTAACTCAACTCTCCAAATTTTGCTTCAGCAATGCTGTAGCTAGGTACTGAACTCCCAACTCTCTCGGTCTAGTCACTGGATCTAACGGACGTCTTTATCCACTTTATCCATCGATTTTGGTGAACCAAATCTTGGAGAGCTCAGTTAAAGGGAAATAACTTATACACACGGAAGAGGCATAGGACGTCGAACTAGAACAATCTACCCTGGTGGACAAAATAAAGGATTTGGTTCTAAATTACAGTCACCTGATGGAGGCTGGAGCGTACAACGACAGAAACGTTGTGAATATGGCAATGAAGATGGGGATAACAGTCCGAATAATGGAAGTATTCATAATACTCATCTCAAAGATATATTGACAGAAAATTTTCACCTTGTACAAGACTCAAGTTCCACTCGGATTACAGAAAACAGGTAAGAGCCAAAGCTTATTAGAATATGTATAGGAGATAACAGTTACTTGAACAGGTTCAGATTGTAATGATCGGGAAGCGTCCTCTTGGGAGCTCATTTCACAAAGCAGTGGTTCGTGGAAAGAAGTTGTTCGGGTGGAACTTACATCTGCCACAATGGAATATTGGAATATTGATTCATTGGAATATTGATTTTGTTTAGCGGCATATCAACCTCAATGGCTTATTTAATGCCAACAAGATGTTTATATGACTAGAAAATATATTCTTTGTAAGATATAAGTTTGCAGATCAGGTTTCATTGACATATTTTTGTAAAGAGTGTTTTTTGTCGAGAGTCATATGTATGACGGGAATTTTTTAAAAATGTATTACTGGTATTTTAAATTTAAAATCTACTTTGATACTTTCTTAGTGTTTTGACCCCAGTTTATGGGGAAGGGTTAATTTTTGTCCATAGCTGGGAGCCTAACAGGTGCTACCATTCTGTGTCAGGGTAGATCTGAATACAGCAATTATGAGCGGAGTTCCATGCTCTTCAAAACCTCCCGATTACGGGCCTTGCTTCCGGTTGTAGTTTATCGTTATACCCAGGACAACTATGGAATACGATGGGAATGAGGGTAGTAAACTACAATATATGTGGCATTGGGGTCTTAGACGTTAAGATTAGAACTGCTTGAACTAAGGAATGTAGTTCCTTGGAAAAATTTCAGGTAATTTCTGAAGAGGATTTTTCCAACATTTTCAGTTATGTATCGTTCGACTTGAGGTCTACCGTGAGCTTATAAAATTCTTATGTTACAAACTTTTCAGAAGTTCAATATATTTTAGTATATTCTTCTATTAAATAGATACAGAAATTATTTCATGACAAAATTATATCAATGAAATAAGAATACCCCCTTTTTCCAACATTCTTCATACAGACGAAATAAACGCCACGGATATGCCAAGCTTTTTCAACGATGAGAATACTTCTCGTGATTAAAATTAAATAAACCTGCAGACCTACTTCCGTGTTTTGTCCTCAACACGACAACTAAAAGAGAACATATGATTCAATAACAGATTCCAATACGTTTTATAAGAAATGATTTTCATAATTCTATCAAACGGGCCAACATTCAATTACGAAACTTGTGCTGTGATTGCCACGAATTATGTGACGTTGGCGCCAATTATTGAATTTCGCGCGTTTTACGAAGACCAGGAGGATTTGGTCGGTGAAATGGAAACTGATTTTGCATGAGGCAGTATTTGCTCACACACCTTCTGCTTGATTGATGACCACTTGAGCCATGAGATTCAGAAAAAAAAAAAAAGAAAACAAATAAACTAAATTAAATCATGTTTCAAGTTACAGGCCATAAGTAGAGCCGATGGATGAAAGTAGATTTGGTGAAGGATGCCAATGTCATTTACCAATGCAATCCATTACGCTCCATCCAATCTCTCTGGCTGAATCGTTCCTACATGCTCCATATATATATATATATATATATATATATATATATATATATATATATATATATATATATATATATATATATATATATAAATATAAATTCCTATGAAAGTTATACTTACGGTATACACGTGTTTGAATAGAAACTGTTGCTTTTTAATCAATGGAATTGATGTCTACCGGCCTGGCTAATAGATTGTCAGTGGAAAAATTGTGCCTTCCGCTCGGGTTCGAACATGATTCTCCTTTACCTTGTGGGAATGACCTTTAAGCTCGCTGAGGTTTTACAGAGCACACACACACACACACACATATATATATATATATATATATATATATATATATATATATATATATATATATATATATATATATATATATATATATATATACACATGCATAAATACATACTCACACACACATATATACATATATATATATATTTACATGCATAAATACATACTCACACACACATATATATATATGTACATATATATATGTGTGTGTGTGTCCACAAATCACTGACACACATAAGCAAACACACACACATATATTATTATTATTATTATTATTATTATTATTATTATTATTATTATTATTATTTAATAGACAAAGTCCGACAATTATTTTAATTAATTCACAGTTTATACGTTATTTTTATAGATACAATTATTTAAGTAAATGCCGGTATCATAATGAACAATATTAACTAAATTTTCCGGCCTGAATGTCTGAGAAAATTCACAGAAATGTTTCCTCCGACAGGAATTGAACCTGTAATATATACCGTAATTCTCAATGTATAATATGCATTTTTCTAAAAAAAAATATTAAGAAAATTTGGGGTGCATATTATGCACAACTACAAAAAAAATCTTCAAAAATTTACGATAAGAAATCGATCAGAACACAAAAGAAAAAGCAGAGATGAAAACAAATTTTACTACGTTACTTGAAAATCCAAAACTAAAAGTGAACGAAAGAAATATATAAATAAAAAATAAAAATAAATTAATAAAATAAAATAATCCAAATCAATAAATAAGTAAAGAGATTAAGAAAATAATAATCAAAATAACAAAGAACATTATAAAACAGCCACAAAAAAAACAATTGTTTCTACTCAATAGATGCTAAAATAATTTGAAACGAAATTATTACCGTATAACCAATAACAGTTAATGTAACAAAATAAGTCTAACCATATTGCACCATTGACTGGCATATATAAACAGTCGATCCAAAATGCAACACCCATGGAGTAGAGATTGCGTTTAAGCAAGAAATAGACTATATATATATATATATATATATATATATATATATATATATATATATATATATATATATATATAATTTTGAATTTTATCGTATAATTTAATATTAATTAGATAGAATGAATTCTATTTTAGACTAACCTTGACATTAAAGCATTAAATAATTATTTTAACCAAAGTTCATTGTCAAGTTTTTTGAATTCTGATATACTTGTAATTTGATCATTCCAGCTTATGTAACAGCGTTTCCCCCAGTGAGGGTTTTTTGATTGATTTGAACTTTTTAAAACCCTTTATTCTACATTCAACACCATTACTTGATAATACACCAGAAGTGTTGAAACAAAATGGCTATTTTTGTAGTGATTTTATGACATATTTATGCTATAATTTTCGAATAAACAATTATATATATATATATATATATAAATATAAAAGTGAACATAGAAGTCAACACTTAGAGGCGACAGTCTGTTTCATGCTATATGCAATCGTCAAGCCACGTGTGCTGTTATTTTTCTCGGCTATTTATATATATACGGGTTAGTGGTGCATTGTGGGTATTCTATTATGGCGGTTATTTCACCGGAAGTCGTTTGTTTATCTATTTAGGTCAAATTATATTGCTTGTTTTTATTTTTGTTTCTTATTTTATTTATTTATTTATTTATTAACGTAGTAAAAATTTGTTTATATCACTTATTTAACAGTTTTGTTTTGGTTTGGGAATTTAATTAAAACTATTTGTTCAGTTTTGGGGTTGATTGTTGTAGTTCATTCTAAGTATTATTTTGGCGGGAACAGTTTTTAATTGATTATCTTTATTTGGGATTGGTTTGTTTATTTATTTACTTGGATGAATTTAGGTTAATTTATTTTACTTGTATATTTTCTCTTTTCGGTTTTCGATTTTTAAGTAACATAGTATTTTTTTATGTTTTATTTCTATTTTTTTTTTTTTTTTTTTTTTTTTTTTTTTTTTTTTGTTATTTTTGCTTATTAGTATATTTATTTGTTTTTATTTTATTTTTTCCGTTTTTAATTTTTTAGGTTACGTAGTAAAAATTTATTTTCATGTCTGCATTTTGAGATGAGTTCGGATCTTTTGTTTAATAATTTATTTTGGTCGGGAAAAGTAATGATAGCTATTTTTTCCTCCGAGCAAAGTTTGCAAGTTTTTGATTGGTTATTGTAGGCTGATGATTTTTTCCTTATCTTCCAAGATATTTTTGGTGTGATGTTCGTTTTGTTTTTAATTTCCCAGATATACTTAGAAAGCATTGTACTGTTTGCATATTTACTATTTGTGAAAGATGTTTTGTGTGTATAATTTCTTTGTTTCCAGGGTCCTTCAGTTACTCCTATGTATACTTTTTCTTCATTATCTGGTGATTTTATCGTGGCTTGGTATATTACGTTGTTTTGTAAACAATTTCCGTTTAAGGGACATTCGTTCTTTATTCTGCAGTTGCACGTGGGTTTAATTTGTTCGTGTGGTTTGTTGATAATTTTCCTATTGTGCTTTTTTATTATTTGTGCCATGCTCTCGGTGCAGCTGTAGCTTATTTTTACAGTGTTTTTGTTGAATATCTTGTGTAAGGTGCTTGATTCTGGGAAGTGTTTGTGTAAGAGTTTGAAGAATATTTTCCCTACGTTTGTTTTTACGTTCTTGCTGTACGGTGGGTTGAACCATATGATATTTCTTCTTCTGTTGGCCTTTTTTGTATTCTGTGGTGAGTATGTGAGTGTTTCTGGGAATCCGCTATCTTTTAGGGCTGTTTCATAGTCTTTCTTAGCTTTGTTAAATAGGGATTCATTGGAGGAATTGTCAGAGAGCCTGCGGTTAATCGATTTTGGTATCTGTTTGATTATAGAAGGTGGATGGTTGGAAGATGTGTGTATGTAGAGTGGTTTGTCATTAGGTTTTCTATATGGTTTATGTGTGCCTTCTCTTAGGTTGAAGGTAACATCTAGAAAATCTACTTCGTTTAGGTTAGTTTTTATATCTATGTCGAATCCGTTATTTTTAAAAATCTTTATTATTGCTTTTCTAGTTTTGTCTGTGTTTTGTTTGTTACAGTTTCTTAAGATTATGAGGCCATCGTCCCTGTAGAGTCCTGTGTCATTTCTATCTATTATTTTGCTCAGTTCGTTTAGTAAGTAAATGCCTATGATTTCGCATGCTTCTGCACCGTCAAAGCTTCCCATTGTAGTGTCAAATATCCCATCTCTCTTTATCCATAGCACACCTTAAGACTATATTTCTTTATATATATATATATATATATATATATATATATATATATATATATATATATATAATAAAAAGGCTTAAACACTAATATTCCATGGTCATAATTTATTCCATTGGAATCGTAAATACGATCCAATTCCTCAAACCTACAAATTCAAAAAGAAAACGGAAAAGAACAACTCCGGAAATAAAAATAGAATTTAGAGAGAGCGAATATGAGAGTGTGGGACGAATGTTAGTTCTAAAGAGAGGGGTAACATTTGGGAGATTAAAACTTAACAGAGAGGGTTTTTTTTACAACTAAATGAATGTTGTCGAGTGTCAAATACATTAAAGATACATTTCGTGGTACCATACACATACCATGGACGATCTTATGTTAAAGATAAGAATAAGAAGGAGGGAGAGGTAAGGAAAGAAGTGGTGGGGGAGAAAGATGGGGCGGGTGAAATTAAAATTGAAAGAGACGCTGTGTAATTGAGAAAATTTGATAAAAATAATATATTATTATATCCTTACTCTGTCCTAGACATTGAGTTCTACCTGGATTCTATCCTCTCGGAATTTTTTATTCAAAAAATATACATGTTTGTATATGCTCCTGTGGATTTTGCATATATATGTATATTTACCACTAATATTATATATATATATATATATATATATATATATATATATATATATATATATATATATATATATATACAAACACACACAGTTGTAAGAATAGGAGTTTGTGACCCTGGATTTTTTTTTTTTAATTGATTCTATTTATGCTTGTTTGAGTTTGGTGGTGGGAGGGGAATTCTCCTCCATGTCCGTTTTGGAAGACATTCTCTCCCACAGAAGATATATATACATACAGGTGTATGCATTTTAGTTCACACAAATACACCCGTATAAAAGTGGATACACATCCATGCGTTCGTACATACATAGATACGTAATTGTCATTCTATTTCGATGTCGGGACTGTATGTAGCCATGTTCTTTCAACAAGTGGCAGATTGGGATGTTCTTAACTCTTTTCACATCGGCTGTCTGACTTGGCAAACAAACCTACACTTCCTCACACACACATACACAAATGTAGATATGCACATACACTCCTACTGGTGTTAACTGTAAAGTTAGCCTTAATGATGATGGAAACGAAAGTGTAATAGTAAAAAAATGTGTCAATAATGACAATAGTAATTATGATAATAGCTGTTGTATCTATAATGATGATGATGAAAATAATAATAATAATAATAATAATAATAATAATAATAATAATAATAATAATAATAATAAGGTATTACAGACCGCAAACAAAAAAGTGACTCTTTATTGATATGGCAGTCCCTGGAGACTGAAATGTATCTTTCAATATCTTCAAAAGCTATCAAAATACAAGGGCCTTGAAATCGAAATCTCATTTATTATTATTTATTTATTTTTTCAATATAAACTATGTAAATAGTATTTATTGTTAATCTTATATGATTTCCTAGAATATTTTGGTATTTATAATAGTAACAAATTTGGTGGGGGCGGTTGTAATATAACTAATAATTTATTATTTCGTTTCTTTTTAACTTCTTTTTCTGGCCATACTTTCATATCTCTTCGATTTTTTTTATAAACCCAACTTGGGATTTTAGAGTTAATATCTGGGTCAAATTTTGTATAACCTTTTTTCCATTTAAGCCTTACAACATCCGCCTCTACTTAACATCACTCGGAAATTTAGTTTGGTTAGCTCAAATTCATATTTTCAACAGCTGTCTCTCTGTTTTTTTGATTTTACATTTCTAACTGTACCAGTCCTCCATTTGAGTCAAAAAATGCTATCAATTTGATGCTAGTTAAAAGAGTCTATTCTCATGAGGTAATTTTGGATTCGTCCATTATGTAATTTATATGCCTTTTTATTATAAATGCATCGAATACTTTTTGTGGATTAGTTTATATTATTAGGATTATATAGCAAAAGAATTATTACTTGTCGAATCGAGTTCTCTCGCGAAACAGTATGTCTGTGGATGACAATATATATGCTCCTGAAAAATTTATTTCGGTTTAGATCTCTGGGGAAGAAGTAAACAGTTTGTAAACAGTGACTATTACGGCTAAAAATGCATGACACTTCGGTAAATCGAATCGAGTTCTCTCAGTCACTGTGTGTTTATCTAAAAATAAATACGCTTAAATTCACCTTCTTAGGCTTAGGGGTAAAATCTCCGAATGAGGCCAATTCAGCCGAGTTTCGATCCTAGCCAGAGGCAAACGGACGTATAGCCACACTGATGAGCTGTGATACAGCGAAACAGTATGTCTGTGGATGACAATATATATGCTCCTGAAAAATTTATTTCGGTTTAGATCTCTGGGGAAGAGGTAAACAGTTTGTAAACAGTGACTATTACGGCTAAAAATGCATGACACTTCGGTAAATCGAATCGAGTTCTCTCAGTCACTGTGTGTTTATCTAAAAATAAATACGCTTAAATTCCCCTTCTTCCCTTCCGTGCGCCAACGGCTTAGGGATAAAATCTCCGACTAACGCCAATTCAGCCGGGTTTCGTTCCTACCTAGAGACAACCGGACGTCTAGCCATACTGATGAGTTGTGATACGGCAAAACAGTCTGTCTGTGAATGACAATATATATATATATATATATATATATATATATATATATATATATATATATATGTGTATCATCAGCGCTTCAAAGCAAAGACCCACCTTTGTACGCATATTATTCGTGATTTGTTTTTTTGCTGATGATGCGGCTCTTGTAGAGTCATCTTTTGAGGAGGCCCAACATCTAATAAATCGTTTCTCTGCTGCATGTAAAGCATTTGGTCTTACATTTAGCATAAAGAAAACTGAAGTTGTGTACCAACCTTCTCCTACTCCGAAGCAATTCTGTGGTGAGGAACAAAAAACATCAGTCTACAAATTTCCAGAGAGACCATTGAGAGTAGAAGGCAAACCCCTGAACTCTGTAAAGTCTTTCACTTATCTTGGTAGCAAAATCAATTAAAGTGGAACTTTAGATGATGAAATCATGCATCGGATTGCTAAGGCTACCAGCGCTTTCGGCAAACTTTGCCATCGCTTGCGGAATGAGCGGGGTATTCGACTGGATAAGACAATTCGGGTTTACAAAGCTGTTGTACTTGCCATCTTTTTGTATGGCTCAGTCATGGAATCCATACAGGTACCATATACGCCAACTAGATGTTTTCGATAAAAGCTGTCTGAGTGCAATCTGTGGAGTTAAGCTTCAAGATAGGATATCTAACGTAGACCTGTTTAACAGGTGTAATATTGGAGGAATCGAGACTTTTATCATACAGTCTCAGTTACGGTATACTGGTCATGTCTTGAGAATGCCTGATGACAGGATACCCAAGATCCTAATGCAGAGACAGTTAGATCAAGGCTACAATAATGTAGGACGCCCATGGCAATGATACAAAGACAAGCTGAAAAGCAACTTGTCAGCAGTTAATATACCACATAACACATTTGAGCGCTTAGCTTTGGAGCGGGTAGAATGGAGATTAATGTGTTTTAGTGGACTCAGCAATTTTCAATCTGCTTGTCTGAATCATCTTCAAGAAGCGAGAGCAGTATCTAAAAGGTCAGATAATCTAACAGTGATCTCATCTCACAATTCTCACAATTGCTCAATATGTGGCCTCCTTTTTAAATCACTAGGGGGTATTAAATGCCACTTAAGATTATCGCATAAACTTTCATAACTGAATCAATAAGCTGGCAGATCATCATAAGTCGAAACCGACGGGAGAGTCCATTTTATATATATATATATATATATATATATATATATATATATATATATATATGGTATGTGTTTAATAGGTCTGACTATATATATATATATATATATATATATATATATATATATATATATATATATATATATATATATATATTGTATGGGTTTAATAGGTCTGACTGAGATCTCTTGCCTTGGGTGGCAATCCGACTGCGATAATGAACATTCTAAACCAAACAATACAATACAAGTTTCATTTTATTGAATACTTTGTTAGAAATTTACACATTTATGAAGATTCCGCTGATCCTAAAATTTAAAAAGCGTTTGAAAAAAAACTTATGCAATCGTATATAAATTTGTAATGTGCTTCTTTTTTATGTGATTTGTCCGTTCTGGACATAGGCGATTATAGATCTCTACAACATTCTATTCTTTTGTTGCTCTAAACTATATTTCTCCTCTTACTATCCTTCCCACTCACTGTTCTGTCAGCCATTTACACGAGATCGCTCTGTCGGTTACTCACTGTTTCTCTTGCATTCAATATGTTCCACGAGTATTGAATTTTTCAAACCTTCTTTCCTCATTATATTCCCTAAAATATCAGTTTTCTTTTCTTTCTATAAAAAAAATATTCTTTTTGTTTCCATTTGCCTTTAAAATCATTATCTTTGCCCACAAGACTTCTCCCCGCTATTCTCAGCATCCTTCTGCACAATCAAATTCCCATAGTCTCAAGTCTTCTCTTCATTCACTGTTATATAGGCAGATTCATTTTTCATAGCAATCCAGCATTCCTCTCTTATTTTTCGCAGAGAAATGTTCGTGTTTCTTAATACTTAATTTAACTTCTGAAAGGCATAATTAAAATTCTCTCCGATGTTTGATTAGCGCCACAGATAGCGCTGCGTAAAGCGGAAGCAATAGACAGAATTCAAATTCGTCTGTTTCATTGTCTTTCGTTCAAATGCCCGTGGGAAAGGCATGACTCCAACTAATCCTCCATCTATGGCTACAAGGATTATACAGAGTTTTGTAAACTTGGCTGTTATTGAATCTATGAGAAATAATCATTCCGTTTGCAAAAACTCCGAGACAAGCCACGGAAACTAAACCACTATGTTTCCCAAGAACTCATGGTAATTTATAGATAAGAATACATAATCTGTGGAGTAGTATGACCTCCTACGTCTTTAAGTAACGTTGGATACAATGACAACCGTGAACATGCAATAATATCGCAGTAGATAAAAGAAAGAAAACCCAGTTTTTCATTTGTTCCTCCATTTTGTTGTATAACCAAACTTGCACGTTTGATCAAATTATTGACAGACTATCTATAACTTACGATGTGCTCTCGGCTTCTAAGTAATGAATCCCACTTGAAAGAAATATTATTCAGTGTCTTTGTCGTTACAAATTTTCTATCAAACGAGTAATTTATAACAGAACAAAAGGATCTTTGTTTTTAAATTGCTCCTTGTTTTATAAGATTTCATCATTGCTGCTGCACTCTCACGATTAGCATAGTGTAGTTTCGCAAGTTTCCGTCGACAGTCTTTGACATATTTTCCAGAAAAGGATTTGTCGAAACAAACCGCAGACTATATAAATTTTATGTTGGAAATAATTAACGTCTAATTTCCTGATTGGTTAATTTTAATAAACTTTAAAACTTGCGCAATTTTTTTTTTTTCACATATTATATATAAATTTATAAGATTTTACAAATTTGAACTGAAAGTAATGATAATTGTTTTGTCAATGGATACCAAATGCTTACCTGCACGGAAACCGCAACTCACACTGTTACCATTCTTCTTCTTTATGTGACATATACGTTCAGGATATTAACGATAATGACCCTCCACAATTTCCTGTCCTTCGTTGCTCTTGATCAATTTTATCTTTTTGCTAATTCTCCTGTTCCGCCATCCGCTCACTAAACATGCCATGCATTGTTCTTTTCTACCCGTTTCGCCTTCAATCTGAGTATCAAATTTTCCAAGCCGGCTCTCCTCATTATCTGTTAGAATTTTCAACTGTCTCTTCCTGATGTTAATTATTTTTCGTTTCGTTTTCCTTTTCAATTTCTCTGAAACTTCGTCGTTGCTCATATGTTCGGTTCATGGTATCCTAAGCATCTTTCTGCTAAACAACATTTCTGTTGTTTCAAGTCTCTTCTTCATTTTTGAGGAGATTGTCCTGCATTCACTGCCATATAGGAGGACTGATATCATGTAACAGTTGAGTAGGCTTTTCTTTGTTTTTAACATTTTTTTCCTGTTTCTTAATACTTTGCTTAGCTTTTGTAATGCATCTTTCTGTATCCAATCCGGCTTCGAATTGCAGTCATTATTTCCGTCCACTGTTTGAACACTTAATAGATTTTTTTTTTTTTTTACTTGTTTCATTTTGGTATCCTCAATTGGTAATTTGCATTTTGTGCTCCTCCTTTTGATAACAACCACGCATTCTGTTTTCTTGCAGTTGATGTTAAACCCTTTCTTTTTGCTTTTCTTCATTGCCTTCTGTAGAAGTTTTGTAGTTTTCTTTCTGTGCCAGGTATATGAAAATTATACAATAAAAATAAAAGAGAGATATATTGGCTCCTATTTGTTTATAACCTAATTTGAGATCTTTATAGATTTATTCCGCGTGATTTATTTATTGTTTCCTTTTTTTCTCTGCTGTTTCATTTTTTTGTAGTTTCTGTCAATTGTTCTGAATATACTATTTGCATGTTGTCTCCAACAAACTCTGGCCTTTTCGCTTTTGTTTCGTAACTTGATGTAGCGTTTCTTGATTTATTCAGCTGTGAAAGATCGGGGGAAAAAAACTGCCCACGGTTTGGCAAAGGAAATAATAAAGAAAAGATATTTGTCGAGCTTTCACTCACGTAACCCTGATCCACATTTTTCCAGGCAAAGGTTAATCCGTTACTGCGCCTGCGCAAAATGCAAGAAAAAAAATATCCTCTGACGAAATCCACATTCTTTTATGTTCAATGCTCTTATAATATTCTGGTTTTCTTATATATTCGCTGTTTCATACTTCCTTTTTCCTTTCACATGATTACTCAGCAAGGCCAACAAAAATCAAAAACAGATTGCTGATCAACGCACGCAAATATAAAAGCTAAGTCTTTAAGTACATCTGACTGAGCGTACGTCTCCTTATGAGAACACAGATTTTACCAGTATATCATCGATCATTCATCTGAGAAAGTTCCGGCATATATATAATGCATGATCGTCGGAATTTCCATGAAATATCAAACTTAATCAAACTGGTTCCGCAAGTTAAAAAAAAACTGTAACAATTCGATCAATCATAACTTAGATAATTTTTTTTTTTTTGGTCATCCTCCGAAAAAAATTGATTATTTCCGCCATATTACTCAGAATATTCACAATACAGACAACTCATAGCATTCCCTATCAGCTCACCAATACGTATGCTTATGTATACACACACACACACGCACACACACAAATTCACACATAAATATTTACACGCACAGACACATATTTCTATAGAATTAATAGATTTATTTTTAATGAGATATTTTTATTACTTCAAACGTTATTATAACAAGTCACAAGTCATCGGGACCGAGAGTTGGAGTGTGCTGGTTTTGTTCAGATTGTTGATGATTTTAGATAACACGTTCTCTCACAGAAACTGTAACTACGGTCTGATCACCATGGTTGCAGCATAAAACACAAATGTGCCTGAGCGAGAGTCTGCAATAGGGATTGTTTAACCTCCCTAGTAGACGGGGATCCTCAAATACGAGTGGCCATCTATTCTCTCTCTCTCTCTCTCTCTCTCTCTCTCTATATATATATATATATATATATATATATATATATATATATATATATATATATATATATATATGTGTGTGTATTTAGGCAGCAAGCCTACTTTCACGTACATTTCATTGAAAACGACAGACAAGGTGCTTTTATTGAGTTTTTTTTTCCATTTTCTCATGGATGTGGATTTGTTTAGAAAAAAATATTATGCTTTGTTTTCCATAATTTTACTACACGAGTTTCTGGTCTCGCGACCATCTTCGGGTAAAAGCGGAGATTTCCACATATTATTAAAAATAATTAAGTTTTTCCTTATGTTTTTCAATGTTAAATATTCTCGATATGAGACATTTTCTGTTTTTGTGTTAGTAATCCTAATTTATTTAATATACATACTTTTCTCTCGTTGGAACCACGACAACCTCTTTCTTTTATATATTTATATATATATATATATATATATATATATATATATATATATATATATATTATCACTGAAAAGTCGAAGAGATTCCGCAAAACTCAGAATAGAGATACCTATACGATAAGTGAATAAATCTAATTGTATTTATCTCTCATTTCTCTCTCTCTCTCACTATATATATATATATATATATATATATATATATATATATATATATATATATATATATATATTCAATAAACAAAAAAGCATAACCACGTGACCAAAAAAGAAAAAAAAATAATTTTTTATTTTTTTTATTTTTATATTTTTTACAATTGAATAAATAGTTCCAGCCCTGTTTAATTGTGTTTTTTAGCTTTTTTAACCCCCCTCCCTCTTTCGTCATTTTTGAATAATTGGTTGTTTTGTTTGTTTTTTCTCGTTTTTTTTGGGGGGGTGGTCACGTGTTTTTTTATTTACTATATATTCCATTCTTTCTTTACCTTGTTAGCCAGTCTTCCCTGACGATCCGATTAGGTGAATCCTTGGTAGTTTTGTCTGGCTCTCTAGGTTTAATATATATATATATATATATATATATATAAGCATTTCACCCCATGCACGGTAGGAAGTCTCTAGCACGCAAAGGGTTACAGAGGATTTGGAGCGAGAGCAAATAGGGGTGATAGAGTAAAGGATGAGGAGAAGGATAGGGGATAGATCAAGCCAACTAGAGATGTCGATAGACATTACATTTGAATAGTTGGAGATTATAGCTATCAAAGAAACAGGAAAAAGGAAGGGCGTTCCACAGGCGAGAGGTGCGAGATATGAAGCTATTGGAGTAGAAGAGATGGCTACATTTAACAGTTTCAACAGTTGCCATCCTCGTAGGGCGCTTGAATTCATGAAGTCTGGGGACCAGCGAATGCAGCTCCTCGGAGCAATTACCATGAAAGTATCTGTAAAGAAAAGACAGAGAGAGGCGACGGCACGTTCTGTAAGAGATTGACTGCAGACGAGATACCAGATCAGGGTCAGTAACCTTGCATATACGTCTTTGAATCTTATCAACAACCCCGAGGCAAACAGAAGGGACTCCAGACCATATATGGCAGCAATACTCCATGCAACGGCGAATGGTTGATTTGTAGATTTGAAGGATCGATTCCGTGGAGAAAAATTTCCTGGGGCTGTCCAACTTTCCCTGTGGTGGACGAAGCAATTGACTCAATGTATTTGTTCCATCTCAAGTCAGCAGTCAATGTGAGAACGGGCAGCCGCAAACAGGTGCTCTCGTAAAGTTGAGCGTCAGACATTCTAATGCGGGGCAGGGAAGGATCTCTGTGGTGATTAATATTTTTTTCCCTAAATACAAGATCTGAGAGTGAAGGTTACTGAGTGAAATTGTTTTGGTGAAGTAAAAAGTATGGAACAAAAGGTACACATGATGAGGATTTATCGGTTGACTCAAGAATCGAAAAGACCAAGATTGTAAGATTGTAGTTGTCAGGGAAACATCTTCCGAGAAACAGTTAAAATATTGTAATTTGAATAAGATCTGCACCGTAAAGGCATTTTTTTCTGTGGATGCCATGATGGAGTGTATAACTGCCGCTATGTTTGCTTAGTGACTAATTCGGGCGGATTTTTTTTTTTTTTTACATATATCACTTACGATGTTGCTATTTCATTAGCTCAACTCCTTACTCATGTCTTAAACCACATTTACGCTATCATCAATTGTGCACTCTTTATTTTTCGGATTAACGGGATCTTAATAAATAACTAATTTTCTGTCAGATTATTCAATAAAAGTTGTAACTTTTTAGAAAAATGTCAACACTCATCTCTTACTTCATGTTACATCTCATCACGAAGGTCGTTACCTATTAGGATCGTAGGAGCTGCATGTGCAGTTTGATAATAGCTGCAATGGTAGGTTCAGTGCAAGAAAGCCTGATAAAGCCCATAACTCTCCCGGTTGGTTTTGTTACAGAGTTTTCATTCTCATATCCAAGGCAAGAGATCACAGTCAGTTCTTCTATTGAAGCCATAACACAAGGGAGTATATATACATATATATATATATATATATATATATATATATATATATATATATATATATATATATGTATGTGTGTGTGTGTGTGTGTGAACATTGAAGTCACACTATGCGTCTAACATGAAACATCTTGTCACCTCTAACTGATGACTTCAGTATTCACTTTTATATTTACACACGCTCTATCTCTGATATTGAGCACTTTATCCCACAAATATAGAACACCTTAAGAGTATATTTCTTCATATATATATATATATATATATATATATATCTTCATATATATATATATATATATATATATATATCTTCATATATATATATATATATATATATATATATATATATATAATGGGCGTTCAAACAAAATTAGAAGTTCCCATGTCGCATCATCTCACGAAACAGCGAAGTCAATTGGCCATCACGATTATGCAACTTGAAGCCTTTAAATTTCTTCCTTTGGGGTCATTTCAAAACTAAGGTACAGCTGAAGGATGAGATAATAAGGCGTATTCGTGAGTTCGAGAGGCAACTATGCAGGGACGTCTTCAAAAATTTTGTCCATTGAGTGGAGGTGTGCCGACGAAGCTTTGGCGGATTTGGGGGCAATGTTAATTTTCACACATAATCGCCATGACTTAAATAACATGAGCCAATAGAGAAATAAATAAATTTTCATAAATTGCACTTATTTATTTACTGCTGACTTTGATCCGACTTAATGAAACACCCTTTATGTATGTGTGTATGAGTGTGTGTTTCTGTGTGTGCCTCTGTGTGTGTGTGTGTGTGTGTGTGTGTGTGTGTGTGTGTGTGTGTGTGTGTGTTTATTAGTATCTATATATTAATTTGGTTGCATCTACGTCTAGTGTTTGTCATGCTCGGTATCACAGATAATGAGGAGGAAACAGAACGAGAGAGGGACAGAGGGGAGTAAAGGAGATATATATAGAGGGAGAACTTGGAGATACAAAAAGAGAGTGTAACACAGAGAATAATATGAATGTATCGTCTTAGATATGGCAGTAGTTTGTAGCTCGTGGTTAATTCATGTTTCGCGTCCTTACGATGCGTTGACAACAAATTTGCCTACTCCTGAACTCTAAGTGACATTTTGAATAAAAAAATCATTCTTCTTTTTTACCTTATCTTCGCAAATTTGTTATAGACTGAAGGAATTCAATCTTTATTGAGCATTCGAAAGTTTAACTGAAAGAGAGAGGGGGACATAGAATGTAAAACGGAAAGAGAGAGAAAGACTCAAAGCAGAGGTTGGCAACGTTTTGGTATGTATTCCCATGATATAAAATGTACTTTAATAAATTGTATCGCCCTTAGATCGCTCTGATCAGAAGGTTGCCTTCGTTAGAAGAAATTTTCTTTAGGGCAATGTTTTCTTGACATATTAACTTTGTTTTGTTTGTGTTTTACGGCATATCAACCTAGTTCGGTTATTTAATGCCAATAATAGATATACGGTACAACTAGATAGATAGCTTGTCATTCATGCTTCAATATAAAGATAAAGATATATATGTTGATATTTACACCTTGACAATCAGATAGCTCGATAATCACACTTCGACATATAGATAGATATTCTGATAATCCGGCTTTAGTATTAGGTTGGTGCAAAAATAATGTCGTTTTCTCACATAGTAACATATGTGAGAAAACGACATTATTTTTGCACCAAGCTAATACTTTAACAGAGATTAATTGTGGCATCGAGTTAAATTATAAAAGGGGAGTTTGTTTTATAATTTTGTTATGGATGCCGAATTCTGAAAGGAAACTATATCTTGTTGGTGTCTGTCTCTTCAAAGACTCTTTTTAGGCCCTCATGGTTATATTTTCGTCTTATTTTGGCGATGGTTCTGCACTTCAACATGAAGTGCTCCACCGTGAGTTTGCTTAAGTAAACATATCTGCCGAAGTGCGTAACGAAAAAATAGCTAAGTATTCAGTTTTCGTTATAATTTAGAGCTCCAATATCCATTTTCCTTTTCTTAATTTCCATTTCTTAAATTCTTTTTTCAGGCAAAAACAAAAAAATATTTCTGGAAAGGAAAGAAAAAAAAGAGTGCAGTGATTGAGTTAATTTGAGTTACTATTAAGTTATCGGGCAAGACTAAAAACCTTCGCGGGCTGGATGTGGCGCAAAAGCCGTAGCTTGCCGTCTACTGACCTAGTAGGTGGGGGAGTCATATTTTTTAAGCCAATTGATCCCAAGCAAGGCGGGAGTGCCACTAGCGCGCAAGGGGGTAGAGGACTGAGAACAAGAGTAAAGAGGCGTGTTTGAGGAAAGGAGACAGAAAGATGGGAAACTGGCTCAGGGTGTCAGATGTCGATTAACATTTACGCTTGAATATTTGAAGATTATAGTTATTGGGTAGCAAGTAAGGAGAAAGGAATTCAACGGACGGAAAGTGCGAGAAAAGAATCTGTTTGAGAAGAAGCGACGGTTACTTTTAACTGTTTTGACAGTGAAAGGGTGAGGCCGAGATACCAGCCTGGTAGCTCGCTTAAATTCATATCTTCCGGGAACCAGCGAAAGTAGTTCAGTTGCCATGAAAATATTTGTAGAAGAAAGAGAGGGAGGCCACAGCACGTCTGTGGGAAAGAGATTGCTGACTAGATGCCAGATCAGGACCTATCATCTTGCATCTTCCTCTCTGGAAGGGAGCACCAATCCATATATGATAACAATACTCCAGTCATCTTAGGCAAATGCATTAGTTTGTAGTGAGGGATTAAATCATGTTTCGTGACCTAACGGTCTTTTGAGTACATTTCAGTATTTTTAATAGCAACTTCTCTCATAACAATCTAGAAATGATCATGCATTGAAAAGTGAAGAATACACCATTAAAATTTCAGCAGTAAATTCATTAAATTTTCATATTGTTGCTAATTTATATTATTATATAATAAAAGTCAGTTTTTACACGATAAAACTATTAGTTATCAATTTTTTATGCATTTTGCACCAAACAAAGCAGGAGTGCCACTAGCACCCAAGGGGTAACAGAGAGTGAGAACAAGTGTAAACACGGGTCTTTGGGGAAAGGATAAAGAGAAGGCCGGAGATCAGGATCGATTGGTATTATATCTAAGATTATAGCTATCAGGGAAGCGTGTAGGAAGGGAAGAGTTCCAATGGCGGGAAGTAAGAGGGAAGCTGTTGGAGTAGAAGAGTCGTTTTGTGGGAGCGAGATACCAACCTAGTAAGACGCTTATATTCATGCAGATGGAGCAGTTGCCATGCAAATATTTGTAGAAAAGACGGAGGGAAGCCACATCACGTCTGTGAGAAAGTGACAGCAGACGAGATGTCAGATCAGGACCTATCATATTGCATATCCCTCTCTTTATTTTGTCAAGGACTTCGAGACGAACAGTGGGGGCATCAGACCATATATGGCAGCAGTATTCAAGACAAGGTCGAAAGGTAGATTTATAGATTTGAAGGATGGACTCGAGAGAGAAAAAACCTTCCAGCAGGGGCATAGAGAACAAACTTTCCTTGCGGTAGAAGAAGAAGCTATTGATTCAATGTAGTTGTTCCACCCCAGGTCAGTTGAAAAAGTCTGCCCGAGAAGACACAGAGAGACGCTCTCGTGGAGTTGGACATCATCCATGCAGATAGGAGGCAGGAATTGATGTTAATATCTTTATCAGGATATATCTATAAGATTAGCTGCTAATATATACGTCGTTGATGCGTGCCTGGGTTTAGACTGTTAGCGATCAATCAAAACCTGTTTGGATCGCACCAGTTTTTATGTGTTGTGGAAATGATTTCTTGATTTTATCTGTTAGGCTATACACAGCTCTTACAATGAGCCAAAGGAAGCGGTGTGTTCGACTGAGTCAAATGCCTTTTCATAGACGATTAACGATTGTCAAACTTAAATACATTAATACATGCTGCCGAATTATTTTTTATATGTGTTATTTTTCATTCGTTCTTCTAGCCAAAAATTCATTTGTGAATAATTTGTACACTTTCGATATTAACGTCATTATGCAATTTTCAAGATTTACACTGATGCTCTTTCCATATGCATATGTAGTGGTTGTATTATTCATTTTCAAATTGTTACGCATTTTAAAAATTTCTGCAGTTTTAGCTTGTTCAATTTTCACTCAAATAGTTTTTGATAGATAGATAGATAGATAGATAGATAGATAGATAGAAATCTACCATTTTGTTGGAACCAACAGACAACTTGCCGAAAGACCTATAATCTTGACAACAAAAATTCCAAGGAAGGAAAGAAATAAAAAAAAGAATAAGATAAACAAAAAACAAACATCTACTGAGGCAATAAATTAAGTGCTCAAAATCAACACCTTACGAAACTAGCGACTCAAGCTGTCCTTCGTTGAGGATATGTATGTA
>OZ010586.1:97515206-97527706 GCA_963932145.1 Acanthosepion lycidas | reverse complement strand
TACACTGGCTTGGTATATTACATTGTTCTGCAAGCAATTGCCGTTTAAGGGATATTCGTTCTTTGTTTTGCAGGTACGCGTCTGTTTGATTTGTGCGGGTGGTTTCTTGTTTATTTTCTTGTGATTTTTTTTTATTTTCTAATGTTTCTAATATTCTAGTTGCAACTGTAGCTGATTTTTGTACGTTTTTGTAGAATATCTGGCGGAGAGTGTTGGATAGGGGGTGAGTTTGTGTATGAGTTTAATGCATATTTTTTCTACGTTTGTTGTTACGTTTTTGTTTTTTTGTTCTTTTTGAACAGTGGGTTGAAGCATATGATATTTCCTTTCCTGTTGGCTTTCTTGCCTTGTGTGGTGTGTATTTTATATTTAAATACACTATATCCCTGATATTGAACATTTCACACATAATTATGCAATATTTAAAAACTATATTTTTCTATATTTTATCTAATAATAGACATAGATAGATAGATAGATAGGTGGACATTGGACCAAACACCCAAAGGTGATAGTCTGTTTCATGCTAAATACAATCATCAGGCCTGACGACTGCTTTTAGAAAGTAACGAACTGTCACCTCTGGGTGTGGACAAACACATTTATATTTACACACGCTCTATTCCTGATATTGAGCACTTTAACACAAAAATATATCATACCTTAAAACTATATTTTCTCTCACTCACACACACACACATATTCTTATTTTTATTATTATTATTATGAACTTCTCAGTTTCTTGATCTCCTGATCTGTTCACTTAATTCAAAAAGATTTTACATCATTGAATTATCGGTTCCTTTTGAGGAAAATATCGATTGGACATAGCAGCCTAACTTGAAAAAGTACTAAGATCTGTGAGATCAACGCATCAGAAAGGGTTGGACGATGGATATATTTCTTATCATTGTAGAAATCCGATGTTTTATTGCCATCCCGACCTTGGCATTCCTGAGCAAACTCGGAAAAAATAATAAGAGGGAATACATGAAGATGCTGCAATATTGATCAGAGGCTTATCTGCCTGGATCTGACATTTCTACACTCTGATGGATAACCAACAAAATCCGGTGGTACTTTAAGCCATGGTTGTGACTACCTGAACATAATGAAGCCACGGACGCGAAATCATGTCACTCCCTATGATCATCATCTCATGACCGATTGGTTTGTGGCACTTTTCAGCACTGGACACACACACGCGTGCGCACACGCGCGTACGCACACACACATACGTTCGCACACACACACGCACGCTAACATATATATATATATATATAGAGAGAGAGAGAGAGAAAGAGACAGAGAAAGAGACAGACAGACAGACAGACAGAGACACAGACAGACAGACAGAGAATTATTCTTGGAGATAAACAAAGTGAACAAATAAACAGACTGATGATCATTTTTCAAAAGCAAACACTGATTATGTCTTATAAAACTAGGTGTAACTATAAACATGCACATACACACACACACGCACACACACAGATATATATATATATATATATATATATATATATATATATATATATATATATGTGTGTGTGTGTGTGTGTGTGTGTGTGTGTCTTCAGGTATTATGCGGTTTAAGAAATAAACGGCGTGTCGATTCGAAGAGGAAATATTCTTTTGCTAGCAAGCAGAACCAATATTTTCTCCACAAGTCCAAGAAAAATTAGGACTCTTACTACACACAAAGAACAATGGTTAAAACATAAGGGGAATTAACTCATTTTAATATCTGTAAATAACTACTTTTTGCCTGATGAATGTCGTGATACATGAAACACATGTAGCAAAAATATGGAAAATAAATTATAATATATATTTAAAAAATCCAGATTAAAACCCAAAACATCTGCGGCTCCTCTCTTCTCGTTAATATATATATGTATATATATATATATATATATATATATATATATATATATATATATATATATATATATATATATGGGTGGGTGGCTGTGTGTGTGTGTGTGTGTGTGTGTGTGTGTGTGTGTGTGTGTGTGTGTGAGAGAGAGAGAGAGTCAGGGCATGCGCGTGTTACTTTTTATTGTTGGAAGGAAATTACACCATCAATCAAAGGAATCATAAAACCTTACTTTATACTGAGGGTGAACTTTTTCAAAATAGCTTACCCCCTACTTGAATTTAATGACATCCAAATCCATAACGTCAGTCTGGAATAAGAATCGCAGCCTGAAACGTGGGACATATTGCACAATAATGCAATAGGGAAACCAAAACGTATTCCTGAAAAACTTCTGACATACTGAGACATCTCAATTAGTTTCATTATGGTGAAAGTACTAACGAAAATTGTATTAACGATAATCTCACCTTTTATGAAAGTCAACTCCTCACAAACTAGCATAATTTTCACTTTGGTAAGAACTGTAATGAGATATTGCAACTAGTAACTCCAAGAGTTTGCATACATCCCAGATAGAGGAATGTTTAACTGTCATATTGACCTAACAGCAGTATATGACCTAATTCAATTAGAATTCTTCTTTTCTTGTCCGTTACAACTAGTCTTTACAGATCTGACACCATTGATTGCGCAGATCTAATAGAGGAACTATATCGGTTCATAGAATCATACATATGTGTTGAGGACCCCAATACCAAAACATTTCAAACCTCATAAGTAGTACGACAAGGAAGAAATGCGCGCCTCAGTCTATGTCTCGTGAATATATTGTACAGATGGGAAAAGCTCGCCAATGAATATTGAAGCACTTCATGCCCCATCCAAAACGAATTTACTAATAGAAAATTTTAGTGAACGACCGCAGAGGTCAAAGAGGCCCAGGGTTGCATTTATTTATTTATTTATTTTTATTATTATTATTATTATTATTTTATTTTATTTATTTATTTATTTCTGCAACAGTCACTGTAACACTCAAGAAAATGGATTACCTCCAAGGCGAAAACGAATTCGGACGTGTCTCGCATTATAATACATCCCAACAGGAAAAATGGCGACATCGTGGGACACATATTTAAAGTCGTATAGAATCTCACCAGAATCTCTTTTTATATATGTAAATTTTGGCTGTCATAGAAGAAAAAAAGTGTATAAAGAGGCGACACAAAACGGTGACTGCTGTAGCGAACAGGTGACACATGTTGCGGTCAGTGTTGGGGAATTGTTTGACTTAAAGAAACGGATTGCAGGAATTGATTACAAGCCAACCGGCTACAATTTTACAAACTTTACTTACAAAAAAAGATCCTAATTTCCCTCCCGAGGCCAGTATAATATAAAGGATGAGGGAAGAGGGCTATGCTAATGACATACATATTCATAGTTGGCAAAAAAAGTACTGATGTTGAAAAAAAAAAGGACATCCTTTACCAAATATTCAAAGAAACAGAAGTCAAGTTAAACCTCTCCAAAAAGAAACTAAGATCTGAATTTATTGATTTGTTCATTTACAAATTACCAATGTTTTTCAATTTATTTAAAACCAGAAAACCTTTTTCAGTGTAAGACATTCTTTGGCGATAATAATGATTTAGTGAGACAAATAAGTGTAATTAACCCATAACGGTAGGGCAGGGGAGAATTAGAGTCATACATTTTTCCCAAAGGTATTTGACACCCGACTAGAATTGGAACTCTGGTCAACAACCCCGCATCCAAGCTTAAAGCACGTAGTATTTCCAAGCAGTCACCCATGTAGGTACGGAACAGATCCAACGTCGCTGAATTACAATGGTGTTTCAACGGTGTATCGATCAGTTATAGCAAACTTATTGTAGAAGATAAAGAAAATTGAACACAAAATAAACTGAGCTACGCTTAGTTTCAACTAACATCGGAAGTTGCTGCAAGAGCAAACAATTAGTCTAAAATATCCTCCTCAGATTGATTTTAATATGGATGACATGCATGTCACTGTTTCTTTTTTATTTTGTCGACTGCACAATATAGTATGGGCATTTGAGAAAAAGAGGACCATGACGCAATTCACTCTGAAGCTACAATACGAACATTTAAGAGTGTTTGGCTTTCAATATGAGGACAATGCATAGGATTGGGAAAGAGTTGGATTGGTGATTATGAAGGTGTTTGAAGTAATCTCTACTGATGGCGACGTTATTGTTCCATTAATATTCCCACAGGGTCTCAAAATCAAAGTAGAGACCTACGTGTCTGGCAAGAGGATTCTGCACCATGCCACACAAGCAAGAGAACCTAGTTATGAATGTCAGACAATTTCTGCGACCACATCAGCACTTACATCTCGCCACATAACTCCCTAGATTACAACTCCCTTGATTATTATGTGTGGGTTGCAATTGAGTGACAGATGAAAAAAAAACCTATTGTAACACCAAAGATGAACTGAAAGCAAGGATTACGGCAACATTCACCAACTGCAACTAGGAAACAGCCCAAAAGAGTTGCAGAAGATTTCGAAGTCGCCTGGAGGCCGTTGTTAAGGCCAATGACAATTTTATTGAATGAATTCACTCTTTAGTATTTCAAGATAACTTTGGTGTAATTTTGGTAAATATATCTGTTAAAATGAGATGTCAGTGTTATTCATCGCACACTGTAGTCTATATTCAAAATGGATATCATAGACGTTTTGTCTTGAGGGCCTACATATGAAAATAGGTTTGCTTTGAAAACAAACTCTGTATTTTTATCCATCTACTATCAGAAATAAACACAAACTTATCTGAGCCACCGTGGGTATTATATAAATAGATATCATAGTTTGGGGCTTGGTTTAGAACAAATTTTCAGGTATTTATTGTGTTTCTTTGTTGTTGTTTTTTTTCAAAATACCAACCAACTTCATATTATAATTAAAACCCTCATCAGACAGAATTTAGAAATTTCCATAATATTAAGAAATATTTCCCAAAGAGAAGTTAGAAGTTTACGAACCCGAAGTCAAAATCTAGTCAATAATGCTATATAATTTAATAATGATTAGTACTTTGTTTTTCTTTCTTCACTGTGATATCAACCAGCGTTCGAAGATTCATGTTAAATTAAAATTTCTTATCTTACACTACATTACTGAGTGCGATGGACAATTTCAAATGATATCTTGACTACTCTCCTTACTTTCGGCCTTATGCCAGATCGAAGCTTAAAATCACTATACTTCATTCGGGTGCTTATAATTTAATAGCGTTTTACTGGAAAGAATATAAAAAACAAATGTAAGTTAAATTTCTTTAAATATTAATTATTAGAAAAATAATTATGTTTTACGAGAAAGTTTACAAAAAATGGTTGGAAACCATTGCTGAAGAAGGCTAACATTAATTTCAACACTTTGGGGTCTGGCGCTAGCAACTCCATATACTCCACAGGAAAATCAATAGTATTAACATATAACATAAACAAATTCAAATAGCATGTTGAGTCATTTCCTCTGTTTCGTAGTTGGCTTGGATATGCGGGTGGTGTAATGAATAGAGGTTCGGAAGGAGAAATTGGAGACCCGAGTTCGAATTCCACTCGTGTTTACTACATTACCTTAAGCATAAACAAAAAAAAACATTGGGAAAGCATGAATCCCTCTACTCTTCTAGCTATGAGTTAAATAATGATAGCCAGTTATCTGGAAAAATCATTGTTATTCTGTTAATGCTATATTCACTCTCAAAAAATAAGAATTATTCTCATAACGTAAACTGTGTTGATTTTAAATATTTATTTTTAAACAACCGAAAAAGCGTTGATATGCCGTAAAAAACAAATCTGTTGTTGTTGGACCTTTTTCTCTTTTTCTTGCAATTTGTTTTTGATTCATTTTTCAGTCTTTTTTGCCTCTGTTTATTCTTTTGCAAAAGTAATTTGTCCAAGATCTCATCTAATGCATTCACATATTCATAAAATCCCATAATTGTTTACGCCTCTAACGTCATCTATTTTTTACAGCTTCATTTTCCAAAGCATTAATTTTATCATTAATTTCCTAAAATTCAGCCATACATCACATGATACAAAGTTTGCATATCATCTCGTCTGCTTCATTCATTTTTTTGTTCGTTTCTGGGTTTCCTTTTTTTCATGCTAAATGAGCTTTCAATTTTTTTTCTTGCGACTTTTGTCTAACATGTTTAATTCTCATTTTTTATTACATTTAAACCAATCTTGTTTTTTTCGAAATAAATTATTAATGTAAAACGTTGATTTAAATTTAATTCCTGAGGAAAAACCTTTGCTATTTCAAATTCTCAGAATTTCTGAGATTAAATATTTTAATTTTTCTATTCTTCTGTCCGTTTTCTTTGTCTCACTTTTTAATTGTTTTTAACACACTTTTTTGTATAATACTTTCTTTCTATACATCAGATATTTTTCGCATCCGCTTTTTCCTAAACTAATTTCAATTTTGTTTTTTTTTTACCTCTGAGCTATGATCACCAATCTTATTTTTCTTATTAATGAGACAATAGAGCATCATATTAGCATACTGTATTTCTTTTTAAAATTCGGAAACATATTGTAATATTTTACTGAGGAATTCAATTTACAATGTAAGTATAATGATAAACTGAATCTTTTTTTTGCCATGGTAGTTAAACCATTTTATCTTTAATAAACGAAAGATCCACCACGAAAAAAAACAATTTTCTGACATTTTTAAATTACTGTTATCCCATGGACTTTTTCTGGTAATCAGAAGATAAAAAATTAAGTAAAATGTCTATTGCGAAAAATTCCTACGAAAGGAAGTACAAACGTTAATTCCAGAATGTCGTTTATCAATTTATAATTCCTCACAAAAACATAGTTCGGTTCATGTCTGTGTTTTTTGCTGAAATAAATACCCATTATAAAGCAGCAAGTAGATATTCGTAAAATCCTTTCCAGATATTTAAATTAAATGTGATTGAAAAATGACAGTTAGTCCTGGGTATGACGATAAACTACATCCGGCAGCAAGGCCACTGATAGGAAGATTGGAGGTTTTGAAGAACGTGAACCACCTCTTAATTGGTGTTGTTCCCAAATCCACCATGATTCTGTGTAGAAGCACCTATTATTATGAGCCCAGCAATGGGCATGTAGGGAACACCCAAACAAACGCAAAACACTATGAAAATATAAAAACACATTTTATGAAGATGCTAGCTATACAATTTCCTATAAAATTACTAACAATACATATTTATAGTAAAATGACCTGCAATACATTTTATAGAAAAATCGCCAAAAATACATTTTATTTGTAGTAGAAGCCATAAAAATGAATCAGTTAATATATACAGTCAAATAAGAACATAATTTCGAACCTTGCACAGGTGGCCCTCTTCAGCTGCCTATCCCAAGATCCAAAACGTGATAGTAACAACAAAGATGTTTGAATGTAAATAATGTAGATAATGATAGCTTCTTATTCGAGAAATTCCCAGACAAATATAGTTCATATTTTGATCTCTTAATGAGACCCAAGTTATCACTTAGCTTTTCTACTGTAATTAGGCTAATATCTCGATCACCCCGTCGAGTTTTCAGATCGTAATGACTTGGAAACAATGTTTCCGTGAAGCATTTATTAGGTTGGTGCAATAATAATGTCGTTTTCTCGCATAGTAACATATGTGAGAAAACGACATTATTTTTGCACCAACCTAATATTAACACTGATATACAGTAAAAGTCACATATCAAATATTGGTATGAATCATCGTTATTTTCGGTCAACCGTTTCCAACGACTGAATAGGTCATGAATAACATTGTTGTAAAATCCAGCCAGCCTGCTATCAACGAAGTCACCAACTGCCCTTTTCATTTCATTATCAGTTGCAAAGGTTTTGCCATTTAAGAAGTTCAGCAATGCCTGGAATTGATGGTGATCTCTGTGTTACAGGTCGGGCCAGTATGGTTGGTGGGGAAGAACTTCCCAGTCTAGCTCTAGAAAATTTTCCCGGGTGAGCTTTGCAATATGTGGTCAGACGTTATCATCAATCCTGGAAGTTTTTGTGCAACTAACTCAGCCGCACGTTTCAGTTGTTTACAGTCGGGCTGACCCTTGATGGCTTTGATTGTATTCCAGCATTTCCAAGTGGATCATGTCCTTTATATCCCACCAGACACAAAACTATGACCTTCTTTTGATACAGGTTGAGTTTTGCCTGAGGTTGTGCAGTTCCATCCTTTTTTTTGTCCAGCCTCTCATGTGTATCACGTTAGAGTACAGGCACTATCTTACATCTTCAGTAACCTTTTTCTTCCATTCAATCAAAACGGCGATTCTTGGACAGGAGCAGGCCTCCATGCGGCGCCGAGGGCAAATAGCGGTCAGTTTACTTGGAACCCATGCATCCAATTTTTTGACTTTGCTTATTTTTCTCAAACTGATGCAAAATATCTCTATGCCTTATGCCAAACTTCTCAGCCAGTTCGTGTCAGGTATGGATCAGTTTCGACACAGGTCGACAAATGTTCATTGTCAATGCGAATGCGTATGGGTCGACCACTTCTTGGGTGATCTTGGGAATTTAATTTGCCATGCTTGAAACTATCGTAGGCCGTGCGAACATTAAATGTTTCTTCTCCAAATGCTTGATCGATACGACGTTACGATTAGCCTACGTTTAGGTCGGACTTGTAATCATAGGGCATCAATATAAGTTGCTGGGACATTTTTGGAATTCATAAGAAGTTCTGAAATCAATATATATATATATATATATATATATATATATATATATATGTGCCGAATTTCCCAAATCGTGTAACAGCATGCGATTATTGTTCATTCTACATAGTGTTTAATATCTATCAAAATACTAGCCTAATTGATTTTATTTTTTCCAGTTTTTCAAATAAGACATTTAGGCATCTTGACACCGTTTGTTGAAAGAATCTCTTTGAGCTATTCAGCTAGAAAGAGAACAAGGTAAAATCTTTTTTTGTCA
This sequence comes from Acanthosepion lycidas, assembly GCA_963932145.1. Classification (NCBI taxonomy): domain Eukaryota; kingdom Metazoa; phylum Mollusca; class Cephalopoda; order Sepiida; family Sepiidae; genus Acanthosepion; species Acanthosepion lycidas. Next base: position 97,518,791 of record OZ010586.1, on the reverse strand, counting down.
GCCCTACTATCTTCGGAACTGAGAAATGGTGAGAGGAAAAAGATCATTCAAGCCTTCAGTAATGCTACCAATATTTATACTCTGGCTTTCAAGAACCATCAAGAGAATATGTGAATATGTTTTAAAAATAGGGATCAGTAGAGAGGAAAATGGATTGGGAGGTCACAACGGCAAGAAGGATTGAGCTATTAGGTTGGTGCAAAAATAATGTCGGTTTCTGACGTAATTTTTAACGTCAAAAACCATTATTTTTGCACCAACCTAATAAATACATTCTTATTGTTCAAAGTAGAGCTTAATGGTGTTATAAAACCTCGGAGTATTCCAGTAAGATACCTTTAATCATTTCTAAGAAACAACGGTTCTAAGCTTAAACTAACAATGTAAAATTTTGCTGTTACAACCGGTATATAATGTTGTGCAGGTACTTTGTAGTCTTTACCTCATCAGATCTAGACTTCCACCTGGACGTCACGGATAATCTCCAAATTATTCAGAAATGTCTATACTGCCATATATTTACAACCGCTTGCTCAGGTCAATAATTAAAAATGGCTTCATAAGTATGAATACTTCAACAGTCCCTGGACATTGGCGCGGGAGAATCACACACCTCAACGAAATAATGAAAACCACATCACATGGGCACTACCAGCAACCAGGATTGATAGCATATATAACTAGAAGAGAAAATGATCATATAATAAAGATGTTGAATTTTGGCTCTATCTTAAACAAAGTGTCGTAAAGGAAACTCCTATCAATAGCAGAAAGAGCATTTAGTGGACATAAGAATTCTATTGCTCTGAAAAATTCTTATAAAAATTCTTTATAAACTTCAACACAATGTTATAACAGTTCAGCCAATGTCTGACGAATGTTTCCTCTACGGAAACGGCTAATTTAGGAATTATAATTTTCCCATTAAATCTGTGCTTGTTCTTATCAATCATGAGTCATATGTAAAATCTTAACAGACACCGACATGAATCATAAGTAAAATCTTAACAGATACCGTACCAGCCATGAACTAGCAGCGGGAATATATATAAAAGATGCCGCTGTCTTCTACAATTCAAGTTTTGAAGAAAAACGACAAAAGCCGTTATCCGAGGTGAAAAAATTAAATCAATATTATTATAGCTGAAGGGAAAAGACAGTGAACCGTCTCCTTCGGGATAATATCAAATTTAGAATACAACGAAACTTACGACACATATAGCTTATCCAGAATTAAGCTATTAAACCCAAGGAGTGTTAGACCAATTGCAAGTGTTTTGACAGAAAATATTTTCACATTTCATTCGTTGATATCCATTTACACTATTTACATAGTGTGGACTGTTCTCAGTTCTATTGCCATATTCACGAGATTTCGACCGTTGTTCGCTTCAACAATCTCCAGGCTATAAACATTGGAATTTCTAACGGAACCCTTTATTTATTCCATTGGGGTAAATTGTTCTAATTCCACTCTTCAAGTTTTTGTGCCTTCTGCTGTAGTTGGGAGTTCCACTTTTTGGATCAAGTCACTTTTTGAATTACTTGAACCTACGCCTTTATCGACCAGGTTATGTGTCGTTGGGAACATTAATGAGTGAATTTTCGGGACTTATAAACCTAATGTCTCTGTAATCTTTTTTTTTTTTTTTTACCAGAGTTCATATTACAAAAGTCATGAATATGGTAATAAAGATAAGCACAACAGTCCGAACGATGTAAATAGTGTAAATATTTAAAATACTTCATCTCAGAAACATGAATAGATCAATCGTTGATCTTTTGCTGGTTTACACCTAGAATCCCAATTTGTTTAATAACGAGACAGAAATGCACAGCTGAACTGTAAATCAAATATTTGTTTCTATGAGCATTTGTCTACTGTTGATTTTATTCAGAGCCACAGGCAGATCCGGTATAGTAAAGTCTGCCCAAAGCACCAAAAACGGGGTATCGGTAAATGGTAATCCATCAGGGATCAAAGAACTCCTATGTCAGGAATTAAGTCTACCCAAATCGTCATAGACCTGGTATCGGTAAATGGTAATCAATTAGGGATCAAAGAGCTCCTGTGTCAGGAATTAAGTCTACCCAAATCGTCATAGACGGGGTATCGGTAAATGGTAATCAATCAGGGATCAAAGAGCTCCTGTGTCAGGAATTAAGTCTACCCAAATCGTCATAGACGGGGTATCAGTAAATGGTAATCCGTCAGGGCTCAACAAACTAGGAGCTCCTGTGCCAGGTTGAGGCAAATCAGCTAGGGAATTGAAGAAAAAACTCATGCCGTCTGCGATAGGCATTAATATGATATGTGCCAGTCCTTTCGACAGGTTTTTAAGAGACATATATGTGCTTCCTACAATAGGAATTATAATGAGGTATGTGGGTGCTTCCTAAAAAACTCGTTATAATTATGGCATTTCTTTCTATGATACATTATGAAAACACGGAATTTCTTCATACAGTGCAGATTATTGTGAAATATACCAATCCTGCCCACAATATGAGTTATTATCCGATATATCAGTGCTGCCTACAATACGCGTTCAGATATGTCAATTATTTCGACAGTACAAGTTTTGAGATACGTCAGTTCTTTCTATAATAAAGGTTATTATAAGATCTTAATTCTTTGTTCAATACAGGTTATTATTAAAATTTCAATACTTTATAGAATACTAGCCGAATTAGCCGCGCCTTACTGCGTGTCAAACATTTTTTGTGTGAAAATGATGACTGATTTTAAATCATTTGTGGAGGAATATGATGCATTTCAGTATTACTCAATGATTTTGCCGATGTGAACTCTATCTTCTGGCTTTCTCCACGTTTTGGATAGGATTTGTTCAAATTTAATTTAAATCAAAGAGAAATAAATTTTCAGGTGTGGCCGCAAAAATAGCTTGATCTGACACCTTTGATATGTATATGATGCAATACTTCATTTAATGAATTGATGATCAGATTTTTACATTGATATGGGAGTTCAATTGTCGCGCAAATATATATTGTAAGGCACGACCAATTGCTTGGTGATTTCTTGCTCAACTTGATCTTCATATGTCTCATTTTGATCTTGCCGATTTGACCGCCATCTTCTGGCGTTCTACTTCTATATTTTGGATAGGCTATCTAATTACCCTGTGTAATGTAGTTTCAGAATATATATCGTTTTCAGTATCTATATCCAAAATCCTAGGAGGAGTTCAATAACAAGCGAGGCTTATTTTGAGATATGATTTAATATGATATATTTTGAGATATGATTAAATATGTAATATTTTGAGATATGATTTAATATATGTTGAGATATGATTAAATATGTAATATTTTGAGATATGATTTAATATGATATTTGGTGAGATATGATTTAATATATTTTGTGATATGATTTAATATATATTTTGAGATATGATTTTATGATATATTTTGAGATATGATTTAATTTTGTTTTATTGCCCATTCATAAAATTAACATGGAAATATTCATCCTTACAGTATTCTACTTCGTCAGGCAGTAAAGAGAAAAAATTATAAAGATACTTCTAAAAGTTAAATGCAATATTCAGTCCGAAGTATGCA
>OZ010586.1:97375206-97510206 GCA_963932145.1 Acanthosepion lycidas | reverse complement strand
GTTACCTTCTGCTGGTATGACGTTTGCTTGATATCGTAAATGTCCAGGTTTCAACTCTCGGTAGGGGTTACGCACTGCTGATGCAGTCCCAAATATAGGACGAAACGGCTGTCCAGTGCTTTCTGCATACTTTTGAGGTTTCTTCTAGACTCGATGAATTTATTTTTATATATATATATATATATATATATATATATATATATATATATATATATATATATATATATATATATATATATATATATATATATGCATTCCATAAATCCTTTTATTTTAGGAAAGGCAATTATAACTATTCGGTATTATATTAATTTTAATATGTCATTACTAAACATGTAATAAGCTAAGTTGTTTGTTATTCCCTATTGAAATCACCCTTCTTTGAATGCCCCATACTTAAACTATTTGTCACGGCTGACTGGTTTGCAGAATGTTATCGGGACGTTAAGAAAAGTTGGAAGCACGCTATGCAATAAAGTTTCGTATTGACAAAGATCGGTATCAAAACTAAACCGCACCATCCCTAAACTCCAGACCCAGATCCCTGTGACATTTGGTTGTTCCACAGGGCTAGTTATTTTAAAGACACTAAGTAATATGAAGGAAGATTTGACAAGAGTCTTCGATAACTTCAATTTGGATGACAACCATGTGGCCTTCATGAAGTGACTGGATAGCTATAATACGTAGATTGGAGTCCGAGGATCCTATTTTGAAGATATTAATTTGAAATTAACAGATATCTCTCTTAAAAAGCACTTAAAATTTCTGGAATGCACCTCATATATATATATATATATATATATATATATATATATATATATATATATATATCGGCTTATTTAATACCGATCTTCATCAGTCCTCGAATGCCTGTCTGTAAATGATTTATTTCAGATACCAGTCCTACTCAAAGGGTCACCTTGTTTTTGATAAGGCCCTTGTGTTGGTGCAAGAAGGGGGCGTAAAGTATCTTTTTAAGGGGAAGTGGTTTGGGGTCGGAATTTATTTATGGCCAGAGACTTTCATTGTATGTAAATGAATTTAGGTTCCATCTATGGGATACTACAATATGCTAACAAGTGTTTTACTGTGATTTATAGTAAGAAGTATTTAGACAATAAGGCTTTAATATTATTAATAAGTGATAGAGTATTTAAATATAAAACAAATAAAAGTTAAAATAAATTAGTTGAGTGATAGATTCATAATTTTTGTGAGTAATACCGAAGCAACCGATGAAATAAATCCTGCTGCTAGATATACTTACACACCTATGTACGTTTACATACACACACACACACACACACACATATATATATATATATATATATATATATATATATATATGATCGACTCTCCCGTCGAGATTCGACTGATGACGCAGATCAGTTTCCAGGAAACCGACAGCCCGACACCGGCACATGAGATTTGATTATAGTGGTGAAGGCCTCGTGCAGGACCATCCACACTTTTTGGAGGGACGAATACAGAGACCTGGTGCACCGAATGCCACAAGGTTCCCAAACGACCCTCCGCAGGTTTTGAATTCAGAGTTGTCCTTCTCCTAGACCAGTTGCCATCCAAGGCTATAGAACCCAGTCTGTCCTGCTATTTTACCCATAGCTGGAGGGAGAAGAAGAGGATTCATACCTTTCCCAACGGTATTAGCACGTAAGTGAGTATAATAGATTCGACTGGAATTCGAATTCGACTCTCCGATTCCTCAATCCAAGGAACTCCACCGTGCCTATATATATATATATATATATATATATATATATATATATATATATATATATATATATATATATGCCATTAAATTACACCATACGGTATGATTAAATTATGAAGATATTAAGTTAAGAATTTAATCACATGGGTTGCAACATTTTGGGTACTGTAATTTTTGGGGAGTTAATAGATAATAAGATAAGATCTATATTCTTATATAAGTTTGAACCTGCCCCTATCTCTATATTTTATAATTAGCTCTTTCCGTTGATTTAATAGTTTGCATTGATTATAGTAATTTATTATTCTGATTTCCTCCCTTAAAAATAGCTTGCACCTATCTCTAAATCTATTTGGTGGTGTTCGTGAGACCTAAAATTTTCCAATTTATTTTTTTGAAAAAAAAAAAGAGGTTCTGTTATAATAAATACATTTCCCCTCTGTGGATTAGTTTTAATATTTGATATTACTATGATTCACCTGGTTTATATAGCAACCGATCTATTACATGTACTATATATATATATATGTGTATGTGTGTGTGAAAAGTATATATATATATATATATATATATATATATATATATATATATATATATATATATATATATATATATTGTTCATATATTATATGCTCGGTACTTATTGGAAAGCCCTCAATATCAGAGATAGAGGTGCGTTGGCCGATCGCCTTTGTATGTGCGTCTGCGTACCTCAGTGGGTGTATATATATATATATATATATATATATATATATATATATATATATATATATATATATGAAAAATGAAATAGCCGTACAAAACGTATAAGATTAAACATTTTTAAATCCAGTTCAATGGTTACAATATTTGTTCTGTTTTTAAAATTTCCTAAAAAAGCTTATTCCTTTTAAATTAAGGAAATTTTGTTAGAATGCCCACATTGCTACCTCGAAAAGCGTTGGTTATTTGAAAGCTCCTGAGAATATATATTTTTGAAATTAAAAAAAAAACAGAGAATTTAAAAAATTATCAATAAGATCTAAAGATAGGTACATAGAGTATCTACATATACAAATCGTACAATGAAGGATGTTTTGAACGAGCTCGCTTCCAGATCCTTTCACATGGACACGGGTCTCCTTCTAGGATCTATCCTGGGTCCTACGTTGTTTCTGATCTTCCTCAATGATCTTCCAGATGTCCGAAGTTTCCAAGTAGGCATTTATGAAGATGACACTACCATTTAGTCCTGTATAAATAGAAAATCCGCCAGAGCTGACAAATGTCACCTGGCCACTGCTCTTGAAAAATAACTCCAATCAGTGGTTAACTGGTGCAGAAAATGGCTTGTAAATTAGAATGCCTCTAAAACGAAACTGCTCTCATTTAACCACAATAGGGAAACTCTCATGACCGTCATCAATATGACTAGTGCTAGAATCCTGGAGAGCAACATATTGCCCTTCTTGACGTCACGTTTGAATCTGACTTGGAGTCAAACGACTACATTGAAGCAATAGCTGAATCTACACTAATGATAGTTGGGTCACTACGTCATACCAGAAGGTTTCTTTCTCTTCATAGTATCTTACACATTTACAAGTCTATCATTCGTTCGTGCATTGAATACTATTCCCATATTAAGTTTGGTGCTCCTGTTATTGGGGGTTATTATTTGTGGTTCTTTACAAAATCCAAAGAAGAATCTACATTGTAATCGATCATGACTTGACTTCAGTCACTTTCTCACAGACATGATATACATTCTCTTTATCTTTTCTACAAATATTTTCATGGCAACTGCTGTAATGAGAATTTTACCTTGACTACATGAATTTAAGCGTGCTACTAGATTGGCACCTAGGTCTCACCATTTTACTGTCGAAATCAAGATCCACTTCTTCTTCCTTTCGTTTAATTGCTTCCCTGAAAACTACTGTCCCCAAAAATTCAAATGCTACGTCAATCGCCATCTTCTGTTGTCTTGGACCTCGTTCATATTTTATCCATTCTTCACGCCCACCACACCCAGTTTTTTCTCTTATTTTCAATCTCTATAACCCCTACATACTAGTGTAACCCCCGCCTTCCTTGGGGTGAAGTAATAAAAGTATTTATTATTATTATTATTATTATTATTATTATTATTATTGAGACCGACAAGCAGCGATGACTGTTTCATGCTTAAACGTAATCTTCAGGCGTATTTAGATCTGCACTGCTACAATGCCATCTCAGATCATTTTCTTATAGTGGTGAATCTTTTACGAGAAACTGATAACATCAAAGTTGTTAATAGTGTACTATGAAATCACCAAACAGCCCACCTCAGGTTTGGATTCTGCTTACTGTCATCTTGTCTGGCTTTAAATAAATGCAAGATAGCCCAGTCTAGCCAGCTATTTAACAACTAAAAGAAAAGGATGGATTCATGTTATGTTTTGTTTTGTTTTTTAAAGCGTATTAGTGCCGAATGCATCGGAATTTTCACTCGCCGTTCCACGTCTGTAATATTTACATTAGTCGAACATCGATCTATCTATCTACCCCGGACTCTCTCTTTCTTTCTTTCTCCCTCTCTCTCTCTCTCTCTCTCTCTCTCTCTCTCTCTCTATACATATATATATATATATATATATATATATATATATATATATATATATATATATATATATCAGGTTGGTGCAAAAATAATGACGTAATAATGTCGTTTTTTGACGTTACGTTAAAAATACATCAAAAAACGACATTATTACGTCATTATTTTTGCACCAAACTAATATATCGCACATATAATGCTAGTGTTAATAAAATATCAACATCATATAGTTTAATCCACCTTTTTAACTGTAAAGTCTAAACTAATATCGGGAGAATTTTCTTAAACTTACTTCAGAAATACCTTAGCCATTCACCAACACAAAAAAAGATTTTTTAAAAGTAATGTTAAGATTAGCTATAGCGGCGTTAATAATACAGATAAATTTATTTACCATCATAACAACATTATATTAAACAAATATATTTCTAACAACGTAAATTTTTCTAGACATAAATGCAACTGCAGAAAAAATATAACCTGTCCACATCGGACGAAACGCGTCGGCAACTTTTACAGTTTTCCTATTGTCTTTTACATTCATATATATATATATATATATGTATATATATATATATATATATATATATATATATATATATATATATGTATGAAGCTTTCATATATGCTTTTGTGCGAGTGAGTATTAGGTTGTTGACACTTTTATATATGTGTAACGATGGGTATATACGAATACAAGTATCCTTTAAAATATTTATGTGTATTTAGACATGCAGAGAACTGTTTCTGCTGCAGAGCCTGAAGAATATGATAAAAATATTCAAATTATTTACGACTTATCATCTATCTCACCACAGTTATTCAAACTTTCATCTCTTTTCTGGATGCACTCACATGAAGAGATTGCATAATCTTATTAACAAAAGAAAAAAATGTCTTTTTGCCAATGATACTTGAAGGACGTAAATGTTATTGCAAAATGCTTGAAAAGGCAATTTAGAATGACGCACCTTACAATGGCTGTCATTTGACTGATAATCATAAGAAATATTATTCATTGAGTGTTAATACCAAGAGCAAGAGCTGGCTTCCCCGGAAGATTAAGTAGCAAAATTTTCTTCCATAATCCACCAATCAGTATTCCAACTGCTTTGAATTATGCACTCTACAGAGTGGTTCCAAAACATTCCTAAATTTATCATTTTCTGTCTTTTATTATTTCTAATGCTCCGATAACGATTCGAAGCACATTCACTACAGGGTTCTACAAACTATATCTCGTTGAAAAACTGGTTGTCATACAATGACCGAAGTTAAGCAACGCCGAATTTGGTCAGAACATAGATGGATAACCGCTTGGGAATATCAGGTACCGTAAGCTTGGAGGTGGGGTTAGGGTAAGGGATAACCTCAAGGAATTGTTAATCGGAGAGCCGAGTTCCAATTCCAATTGGTTTCTTTATAATTACTTACGCTCAAAGTTCCTTGGGGAATATATGAATATACCACTTCTGTCCAGCTAGGAATTAATTAGTAGGATTTTCATCAGTAAATCGTTTTTATGTCAATAAAATTCTTAAAAATATTTTCTGGTTTTAAATAACATGCAAATGGTTGATAAGCCCTAATAAATAAATAAATCTTACAATTAAATGGTTAGAGTGATTGTATAAATGATAAGAATTAGAATTGCCATTAATTATTTATAAAAGAAACAAGTGATGGGTTACAATGAAGATCAAGTTACAATTTATATAATTGCTTTCAGGATATTTTGTTCGGTCGCTATGACCGAACAAAATATCCTGAAAGCAATTATATAAATTCTACCAGTGAGTAGGCGAATGACAAAAAGAAAAAAACTCGTTTTCTCTACGTCGCCATGTTTTATCTACGTCGCCATGTTTTATCTACGTAGTCACGTCTGTTCCATTTGCTTTCTGAAGCAGCAAAATAATTGTTTTGAATCTGAATCTGAAGCTACAACGAATCCCTTTAATGAGTCTATCATGTCCTAATCATACTCAGGTTTCCAGAAAAAAATGCTCATGTTGATGCTTTCCTATGCCACGTTCTCGAAATTTCTATTTCATATCCTTGTATTTTGATAATCTTTGAAGATCTTCAAACCTACATTACAGTCTAGAGGGATTTCCATACCAATAAGAACGGACATTTCTATCTTTGTATTTTTATCATTATATCTAGACGGTTAGCTTTAATAATTGTTGTCTGTCTATTTTAACGTCTCATAAAATTGTTACAGATCCTATATGTACATTTCGGATGAGGTGGTATTCATACAAATTTTTTGCAGTTACCTTCTCATAAAGTTTCAGAATTTGCCATTGCATGTATTGGCCGACGTTATCATGGCGAGTTTTAACATATAACCAGATAGAAGAGGGTCAGTTGTTCCTGGACATTCATCAAATAATCTGCATTTGGAGTTAATATAATTCTTTAGTATGATAGTTTCTTGTTAGCAAGCATTGATCCCGAGAAGCAAGAATAAAACATTCATTTTTAGCTTTTAATCCTTTACTACGCAACTGCTGAAGGGTATGAGGGTTTGTCTCCATTAGCTTGCTTGGCGCGGGTGGAGTGTTGGCCCTGAAGAGCTTTATTTTGCTATAACTTCTCCATTTGGTACTTTACATTTGCTTTTCCTTTCTTTTTTATGTTCTTTGTGGATACACTTACTTTCTATTTTTCCTCTCCTTGTAGTAATTCCGATTTGAATGTCTTTTCTTCTTTTATCACGGAATAAGATTTCTTATTTGGTCATATTTTTATGTCACAGACCAAATTCGGGTCTTCTGTAGTTTCTAGGTATCTTTGAAGGCCAATTGTTATTTTGTAAGATAATTCTAATTGAACTAATCCTATGTCTATTTCGGATCCTGACAGATACATATAGTCAACATTAGTCTTAGTATTATCCATTTGGTGGAGTTTTCTTGTTTTAACTTCCATTCGCTTAATTCTATCTATTGTCCAGTTAAGGATGTTGAAACTGTAATGCACTACAGTAATAGCCAAAATGTTTATGGCTGATATTCTGTTTTGTAAATTCGACTTGGTATTGAAGTCTATATGCACACGCATGTCGTATTTTTTTTATTTTTATAAGTAGTTGATCTTTTAAACCATATGAACCTCTTTGCTATTCCTTCTCTTATAGGGCCAGAATATTGTTTTAATCTAGAAAAGAATAACTCCATTTTATCAATGACCATGAATACAATTGCCATATCTGGTTTGGTGTCCTTGCTTTTCATCTCGATTTACTTGACAAAATCAAAAGAACGCTCTGCAATGTATCCAAAATCCAAAGAACGACCTACAATGTCATCAATCCTGACTTGGCATCTCGACTTCAGTAACTTTGCCACAGACGTCATATGGCTTCCCCCTGTCTTTTCTACAAATATTTTCATGACAACTGCTATGACAAGCTTTGTTCCCTGGTGCTTCGACTACATGAATTTAAGCGTGTTACTTGACTGACATCCAGATTTCAAACTTTTACTGTTGAACTCGTTAAATGTAACCGCAACTTCTCCTCTTTTCTCGCACTTCCTGACAGTGGAACTTCACTTGCTTCCTTGAAAACTACAATCTTCAAAATTTTAAATGCAATGCCAATCGCCATCTTGTCTTGAAACCCGTTCATCTTTTATCCTTTCCTCAGTCTCCTATACACACTCTTTTCTCTCAGTTTCAATCTATGTCACACGCTACTTATAATTGGCATTCCAAACTTGCTTGTGACGAAATGATTAAAACAAGTTCGACTTATAGGCTGTGGAGAGACATGTTATTGGCATCATGACATTTTCACTAAACAATTTGCTAAAGAAATAAAAAATAAAACAACCCGAGTTCAAACAGATTTTCCATTGATAGGGATTTTCATAAGATGTGATCTGTACCTGTGAAGACAATATTTTATATTTCTTTAAGGTTTTGGCTACCAGTGATTACTATAATCAGTCTATCGGAACCTTTTTCAATCAATCCGCAAGCTCCACCTACAACTAGATTCGTTGATGTCCTCATGTGCCACACTTTTTTTTTTTAGATTTCCACTTGTATATTGATAGTTTTTTGAAGAATCTTCAAAAATACATTGCAGTCTGCAGGAACAACAATGACAATGAGAATGCAATGTTTGTGGTCCACTTAATGATTTTGAAACTGTACTACTCCACAGGTATTGCTAATATTTTCTGTGGTTGATTTTTTGTTTTTTGAATTCAATTCCAGGCGCTCGTATCTGTATTTCTCTTTTCTGACTTTCTCTTCATTAGAATTTGCCACATTCTACCATCGCTAACTTCTAATTATTTTTTACGCTTCCTCTTGCTCCAGTCTCCATAAGATTTGTTAGAAAAGCGAGATCTATTGAGTTTGTTCCCGTAATTTTATTTTTCTTGACTTTTAGTTTGGGACATTTATCAAATCTGTAATCTATGCCGATGAAATGGCTGAAATATTCTACAGTATTAAGGAAACCTCTCAACTAATTGTCGACTTTGGTCATCCATATATAAGTTATAAAAATTTGTTGTTTATTTTGTCATGGTTATTACTGTTTAATTTATACGTATTATTATTATTATTATTATTATTATTATTATTATTATTATTATTATTATTATTATTATTATTATTTCCTTTGATTTCTGTTGTATACACATTTTCCTCCGGATCCCAACTGGAGACATAATGTCAGAAATGGTTTCATGTCATTTTCCACTGATCATTTTTGTAAAAAAAGATCACATACATTTTACATAGATGAAAAAAGTGTGAGTTGTATGTGCATCATCATCATTATTATTATTATTATTATTATTATTATTATTATTATTATTATTATTATTATTATTTCCTTTGATTTCTTTCGTCATTTCTTTTCAGGTCCAAACCTGAGACTTAAGGTCAGACATGGGTTCGTAACATTTTCGTTGATTATTTTTGTGAAGAAAACCAACCTTAAACTCTACACATCTTACAAAGTTAAAGGCCTTCATACAGTGTGAACTGCACTTGTAAGTAATTTTTTTTTTATTTCTTTAACGTATGTGCCGCCGGGGATATTGTTATTATTATTATTATTATTATTATAATTTCCTAAATTCTAACAACTCTATCGAGTGTTTTCTTCTACTGAAGCAGTAGTAAATCTCTTAAATATTCCAGGCTTATCTTTATCATCCTCGTCGATTGCTACAGTATGTTTCTTCGAATTGATTGCTTCATCTCCCAGATTCCAATCATCCTAATTCGCTTTTTACAAAGATCTTCCGGATCGTTCCATCTTATTTATGACTATATATTTCCCTCATCTTCATATTATCCGATTTCGTTTTGTTCTCTTACAAGATCTTGACATTTCCCGGCGTTTAACTCTTTCCATTTCACTTTGTGTATTGTCAGAATGGCGACATCAACCGATATCTTTTTTCCATTTATTTAGAATGAGTCGATCTGGTCGTCAGTTTTAGTTGATTGATTTATTGATTTGTTTTTTTTTGCCAGCCATTCAAAACATTCCGCTTTCTTGAAACTATTCCAGATTGTAGAAGCTTACTCACAGTACCCCGTGTTCAAAGTTCTGAAAATGTTTGTCTATTTGCCATTCCTTCCACTCCATTTAGACAAGTTCAATAAGTAGCTTACTCTCTGTTCTCCACTGTGCCTCCTGCCTTCAATATACACTACGTGAATGAAATTTCACAAGATTTTGTCTTCGTTATGGAGTTCAGAAATTCCAATTGTCTCTATTTTATTTTAAATATAATTATCCTTTTCTTTTTTTACATTTTCTTGAAAATTTCCCAGTAGCTTACATGTTCCGTCCATGGCATTGTCGGTATCCTTATGTAGAACCAGGTTTCTGTTACCTCAAGTATCCTCTTCATATGTGGAAAATTAACCTGCATTTCACTGACATATAGAATATATTACATACTAATATATATTAATATTATATATAGTAATATATAGACATATTACATAACATTTCAGCACTGTTGTCTATCTCTTGATATTATCCATAGCTTTTGGAACGTATAAAAGTCTATTTAATTGTAGCTTTGGATTATTGTGTCACATATTCTTGTTATAAAACGTTCCAAATAATTGCATTTCCGTACATGCTTTCCATTGGCGCCTCTCATTCGTAGATCGCATTTTGAGCTGGCCCTCAAGACATTCTATCTTCTTATCCGTAGTGCTTTCTTTCTGTTGTCTTTACTACCAGATCTCAGAATTCTTGCATTTTTCCTTTCGGTGTTTGTGTTGGATATCAATTGAGGAAAGACCTTTGACCTTACCTCTTCTGCATCAGTGTGTAAGCGGAAATCGGAATCGGTGACAGCAGAAACGGAAAATGCCCCTGGTGGTTAAAAGAAACACGACGCACAGGGGTCCTGAGCTGTGAATAAACATGGCGAACAGCTGTCCTGAGCGGAAAAAATTCGTGCTTGCGTGGGCACATGTCAGAAGAGATGTGGCTAGAAGAAGTTGCGTGGGCGCATGCTGGAAGAGATGTGGCCACGCGAAATCAAAATGTTATAAAACCGATTCAAATCTTGATCTGGACACAGAGAGTGGCTAGAGGTTCACCGAAGATTTGTCTCCGTCAGTTTCTATGTGCGCAATCCTAACCCCTGGGATTCTCCCTCACTCCACGCAACTCGAACAATAAAGGTATTTATATATTTTTGTATATAAACTTTCGTCGCCTTAGTTGAACCAAACAACAATATACTGCATTGTCAATACAGTGTAATCTACGGATCTTGTGTTGTTAACATTGGGCCCACTGAGAATAAAGCTTGCTTTGTCTACTAGTTTTCTTAGAAAAAGCCCAGTGTTTAGATTCAATAAATCTACTGAGAAGGCATATGCTTGAAGTACAATATTTTCTCTTATTGTGTAAATAATAAATTTATTTTCCATGTGTATACTGGAAGGTAGCTCACACTATAAGTTCTGATTATTCTAACATCCTTCTCAATTAAATAGAGTTTTCCTAGCAGTTCAAATAGATCTTTGTACTGTAGCTTTTCAAATAGTTTTGCATGAGATCTGAAACATAATATGTCATTCTACATTTGTATTGCTCTCTCCTAAATTATTCAGGTTCCAGTGACTTTGACAAAATTATACTGTTCTTGTCTAGTACCGATTTGATTATGTTTCACTATTGTGAGACCGGAAATTACCTACACAATAGACTCTTCCAGGCCTATATTAAGTAGGCGACAGAGCACTCTATAGGAGAGTGATAGAGAGTGACAGTGAGAGTCTAGTACGACTACCAGTGTTGGACACTAACTGCTTATCGCTGTAACCTGTTGTTAATATATCTTTCTTACATCTAATCCGTGTTCCGTGTTTTTACTTCTGTGGGCCAAACTTTGGCACCCACATCACTCACTTAGTTATATGGGCATTAAGCCGACTGTCCGATGGAGCTCGCCTTTATTTGCACCTCATTTCGTAAACAGCTCTACAAATAGCTTCCAATGTCTTCCACTGACATATATTTCATTATGAAATGTTTTGAACGCACTTTATTTTATAATTTATGCAGCCTGCTTATGAGTACGTCTGCTGTCCTATTAATTATTTTTATGTTTTTGGATACTTACTACTGAAAAGTTCATAGGATGAACAAGATACTCAAAGTTACCAAATGAGGTTTAATTTATTTTTCAACATTGTCTCTCTTGCGGGTCGCACATTTCTTCCATCAGTTTTGTAGTGCTTGGATACCATTGGCGAAGACGATTTCATCCTGTTGGTCATAAAAGTCATCAACAGAATATGTCTTCGATACTGATCCCCAGCCAAGTATTTCTTTCATGTTGGGGAGGAGATGATAGTCAGATGGAGACAAATAAGGAGAATAGGGGGTGGGGTGATTGACGAGTTCAAAACCACTTTCTTGCACAGCAGACACTGAAGCCAAAAGACGTGTCTACTTTATCATTTTCCTGATTAAACCAAATATCTTTTGGTCAGTATCCCTTGGTGTTTTGTCTTTTATAACTGCCTCAGCTAGTTGGCATAGTACTCGCCGTTGAGGTTTTTTGCCCTTGTGAATAAACACACTGCCCTTTGTATCCAAAAATATTGAGGACATCAACTTTCCGGTAGATAAAACGGCCATTATTTTCTTTGGCGAATTTGAGGGTGTGTTGCCATTGAATAGGTGGTCTCTTCATCACTGGCATAAGGTGATGAATCTGAGAGTCATCCTGAATTAGGAAACATGCAAAGAAACAAGAAGACTCTACCTCAAACAATGTCAGATTTGCCTGTGATGTGATCAGCACGATGCTCTTTTGATCAAGTTTCAGAAGATGTGTCACCCACCGAACAGAAACCTCCGTCATGACAAGTTCTTTGTACATAATATTCTAAATTCCCCCACGGGATAGGCTAATAGCATAGGCTATTCAGTTTATAGTAAATCGCCAATCATCCTTCACCATGTCCTATTCATGACTCTCCCTCTCCTGTAAAATTCAGCTTCCCCCTTTTGTACTGTTAATAAGGTTACTGTGACATCGTCTAATATACTAACTATGTCAATATGAATGTCCTTGAGACTATACGACTTTTTATGCAGGTACCTAATAACACCACGATGCCAGTATCGTTTTCCATTTTCAAGAGAAGTCACTACTGGTTACGTTTAAAGTTATCTTTAAACAGTAACTTGTCAGTTTTCCTGACAATATCAATGCATTTATTAATACGAAAATTTGAAATTAATGCATACAAGATTTCATAGCTCTGGCATAACTCCTTCGTAGCGAGTCTATGCACTTTTCAACCCACCTTTGTGTATATGATGCTGATTCTTTGTGTTTCATCACTCATTTAATAGAGCTATTCCTATTTAACCAGCTTTCACTTGTTTCAAATTGCTATTATGTAACCATTACTATTTTTTCACGCGGTACCTCATACTTTCGGACTTGTGCCACATCTAATCTACGCTTGGAAAATCACTATAATATTTACTATTTCTTGTAATCTACGAATCTTATGATATTAACATTGGGCTCACTGACAATAAAGCTTCGTATGTCTTCCGGTTGTCAGAGTAGAGATTCATTAAATCCAGTAAGAAGGCATTGTTGTCTCTTTTTCATCATCCCAATAATGTCATCTGTCATCCTCTCTTTTTTTCTCCATTCTTGATTTCCTTTGTATGATCACATTCTGCTATATCATTAATGTTTTCCTTAGTCTGTTCCACCTCTCATTCAAGTTTTTTTTTTCTTTTTTTTTTTTTTTTTGTCATCATACATCTCTTTGCAACTTGCGCCATTCAGGAAACAGTTATATTGTAGCTTAGTCCGGATATTCTTTTTTTAATTTTACGTTACTTTCTTCTGAGGTTACATATGATCGGTAGGTTTTCTAATGTAAAAATGCATTTCTGAATATTTGACACTGGCGTAGTCTACAGAATTTCTGTTCAAGAAAGACGGTGTCAACAAGACCCCTTACAATTAAAGAACATTTCTGAGAATCCTTGCTGAATAAAGCATGACGTTTTTCTGTTCTACAGTCTTGATCTCTATTCCAATTTTCCTTAAGCTCTCTTGTAATTTTCTCGTGGATCCAATCACATCCAGTTATATCAAGAATTATTCAACACCCATAGATTCTTTAACTCTTAAAATTCTTTTCATTTCTTCTTCAGATTCTTTAGTGTCCACACCTGAATGGAACGCAATAGAAAAATCAATAATTTGACGCTTGCTACCTTCATGATCGATGAAAATAAGGTTGGGTATACGTGCTTCAATAAAATTATTATTATTATTATTATTATTATTATTATTATTATTATTATTATTATTATTATTATTATTATTATTATTATGTGTTATCTTACCAGAGAGTAATTTTAAGTGCCTACTTAGTAATTTCTCGCCAATGTCTATCAGTAAATATGGCACTATAGGAGAGTTATCTATGCGCGTTAAGGAGGTTTTGTTTCGATAGAATGGCAATTGTGGATATGTGCAGTTTCACAAATAGTAACCTTTTGTACCTCTGAGATGATGATGTGTCCAGAAATTTTCCTCACATTATTTTCGGTACCTTCTTTATCATACACAATGTGCCTATCATAGCAAAGATGATCGCCATTTTAAGTTTCCTCAAATTAGTTCATCCGATTTCTACGTCCCTGTAATTTGAGAGATTTTGAAATTCTTTGTTAGGAATATTGGAATCATTTGGGCAAGGCATGACAATTAATTCTCATGTTCCTTTTTAGAAATCTTTTTTTTTATTATTATTATTATTATTTAATTTCCTTTGATTTCTGATGGATACTCATTTCTTTACGGTTCCTCCCCAGAGACCTAAGGCCAGAAATGTCATCATGATATTTTCTACTGAGCAATTGAAGAAGAAAAAACACATATTTTGCATAAATAAGGCCCTTCGTAAGGTGTCGGCTGTACTCGTGAGAACAAATTTTCTTTAAGGCATGGGCTACCTGTAATCCCATGAATGAGTCTATTGGAATTTTTTACTACCAATCCGAGGGCTCCAACTACAAAGTTTTTTTTTTTTAAATTTCGATTTCAAGGACCTTGTATGTTGATAGCTTTTTGAAGATCATCAAAGACACATTGCAGTCCGCAGAGACTGCCATATCAATAAGGAGGCAGGGTACCACGGCGTGGTGTAATGATTAGCAAGCCTGTCTTGCTAGATCAGTTACGATTGAAAAGTGAGATTAATCCTCACGAGGTGCCCCATACTTTCGGCCTTGTGCCACATCTAAGCTACGTTTAAAAAATCAATATCAATAAGGAGGTAGTTGTTTTGTTTGTGGTCTCTAATAACGACGTTTGGTCGATTAGCTTTGATTATTCTTTATTCTTATTAATATTTCCTCTTCTTCTGATTTCTGTTGAAGACACATTTCCTTCTGGGTCCCAACCAGAGATATAAGATAAGAAACTACTTCATGGCATTTTCCACTTATCATTTTTGTAACAAAAAAAAAAAAAAAAAAAAAAAGAACCCACATTTTTTCTATAGATAAATCCTTGCGTAATATATGAGTTGCACTTGTAAGTATATTTTTTTATTTCTTTAAGGCATGGGCTACCAGAAATCCCTTCAACATGTCTATAGGAACCTTTTTCCAATCAATTCGATGACTCCAGCTACAAATAGAATTATTGATATCCTCATGTGCCACATTTTTGAGATTGCTATTTCAAGATCCTTGTATTTTGATAGTTTTTTGAATATATTCAAAGACACATTACAATCTGTAGGAACTGTCAGGCAACAAGAAATCACGTTCTGTTCCTGTGGTGTTTGATCACGATATCTGGGCGATTAGCTTTTATTTTTCTGTCTGGGTGATGTTCATAGCAGTTTCTTGCATTTAAGATCTTTGTATTTTGATAGTTTTTTTTTTTTAATGTTCAAAGATACATTAAAATACGCAAGGTCTGACATGTTAATCAGAATGTACATTTTGTTTCTATTATCTTTGTTTACGATGTGTGAGCAATTACCTTGGATTGTTCTCCACCTCTCTCTCTCTCTCTCTCTCTCTCTCTCTCTCTCTCTCTGTATTGTAAAGTTCTATAAAATTGTTACATATCTTATCTCTCTAACTGGGTCAGGGTAATGTTCACGCCAGCTTTCTTCATACTTTGCGGTGCAGATATTCGTCCATTCTATCATGCCGAGTATTATATTCTTTCTTTTTTATGTGCCATGTCCTTTCAGGATGTTGGAGATCATGGCACTCCACCTCCCGCTATCCTTTGCAGCCCTCAGCATGTTCCTTCTCTTTGCTTTCTCCCCCAGACCACGTTCTGCCATACACTTAATGTCCGCCAGTAAGTCATGCCGTTGTTCCCTCTATTCAACCCGTGAGTATCAGATTCTCCAGGCCCACCTTCCTCATTACGTGTCCCAGGAACTACAGCTGTCTCTTCCTGATGTTAAGTATAAGCCTCCTCCTTGTTTTCATCCTCTCTAAGACCTCATCGTTGCTCACACGCTCGGTCCATAATATCCTTAGAATCCTTCTGTAGAACATCTCTGTCCCCTCGAGTCTCTACTTCGTCGTTGAGGAAATCGTCCAACATTCGCTGTCGTACAGAAGGACAGTAGTGGGTACTAACACCGCACAACCTGATACAAGATGATAAATTGTTTCTGGATACTTATCACCGTCTCTGCATTTGAAGTTAACACAATTTTATCAGTATGTATGCTTGGTAATTTCTACTGAGCAAGCATTGATCCTGTGCAGCAAGAATAAAACTTTTGGTTTCAGCTTATAAACCAGCACTACATCACCATTGATAGGTATGTCCAGTAAAGACAGGGTATTGAGGATGAAGATGACATCGTTTATGCATCTGGTACATTGCAGTTGATTTTGTTTTCTTTTTTAAGTTAATTATGGTTTATTTATATTTCTTCCCCCACTGGAAATTACCTTTTAAATCTGAATTTATTATTTGAATTATTATTATTATAATTTTATTTCCTTTGATTTCTGGTGTGCATTTCTTTCCGGCCCCATCCAGAGATTTAAGGTCAGAAATAGCACCATGACATTTTCTACTGGGCAATAAAAAAAACATATTGTACATAGATAAAGCCCTTCATGATGTCTGGGATGTACTCAGGGGAACATTTTTTTGTATTTCTTTAAGGCATGGGCTAAGAGGAATCGCTTAAATGAGTCTATTGGAATCTTTCCAATCAATCCGAGGGCTCCAACTACAACATGGATTGCTGATGTTCTCATGTGCCACATTTTTGAGATTTCTATTTCAAGGTCCTTGTATTTAGATAGCTCTTCAAAGATACATTGCAGCCTGCAGGGACTGCCATATAAATAAGGAGTCGATATTTTGTTTGCGGTCTTTAATAACAATGCCAGGGCGATTAGCTTTGATTTTTCTGTCTGTGTGTATTGTGTAGTCCCATAAAATTGCTACAGGTCTTATCTCCATAACCGGGTCTGGGTGTTGTTCCTTCTAATTTCTTTCAGTTTCCTTTCCGTAGAAGTTGCATATTTTCCAGTGCAGATATTGATCCACTCTGTCATGCCGTGTTTTTTTATTATTATTATTATTAGTAGTAGTAGTAGTAGTAGTAGTAGTAGTAGTAGTAGTAGTAGTAGTAGTATTGTTGTTGTTGTTATATCAGCATGGCTTACTTATTCCTTCATCTCTGATAACTATTAGGATGGTGCAAACATAATGACGTAATAATGTCGTTTTTTGACGTTAAAAAATACGTGAAAAAACGACATTATTACGTCATTATTTTTGCACCAACCTAATATTATTTTACGTTAGGATATTTATTTTTGGCAGTGTTTACGTCTCTGCAGTTGTATTTTTTAATTAATATTGGTGTTGTTTGGAAATAATTATTTTTCCAGAATTTATGTAAAAAAAGAAGATTAATTATAGCCTGGCTGCTTGATTTTCAAACGGAATCTCATCGTCTTCTAATGACAAAGATTTACGATATTACGAATTTCATGTAGACATATTTATGACATGGGCTGTTTCCTCAACAGAGGAAATGATCTTTAAAGAGAGATTTATGCCCGTAGCTATAAAAATTGCAAGGATTAAATATTTCTGTGTCCTAGCGAACAAGGGAAATGAATGCCCTGGTGAAATCCTGTCAGTTCAGGAAGGAAACAGAATTAAAATAAAACAAAATTTACATTTAGGCAAATGAGATTTCCCGCCCAAATATCTGTTATCGAAAGAGCTTTCATTGTTTCCAATAGTTGTAACTGAAACAAAGTTTGTAAAAAACGCATTTCATAAATCTCGCCTACAAAGTCAAATTCGAAGAAATCGAAAGAAGTTAATTTTGTTTCAGTTCCCTTCACAGTAACGTCGTCCTGGGTATGACGATAAACTACATCCGCGTCCTGGGTAAGACGATAAACTACGTTCAATAGCAAGACCTCTGATCAGAGGGTTTTGAGGAACGTGAACCACCTCTCAATTGCTGGTGTTCCCAGGTCGACCCTTACCCGGAGTGGTAGCACCTGTTAGGGTCCCAGCTATGGGCAAATTATTAACACCCAATCTTGTGTAAAAATAGGTTTTAATACCAGAAATACTTTGTAATAAAAATAAATTATTACCAGCAACAATTTTTGAAGGAAAACTTATTATCAGCAATACTTTGAAAAAAATAACAGCAATACAAACAGTTAGACAATCTTTGAAAAAAATATGAACAGCTATAGATTTCTTCAAGAAAAAATATTCCCAGAAATAGTTTTTGAAGAAAAACATTACCAGCAATAAAAATTTTGTCGGCATTTTATAACCCATTGAGGTTGATATGCCGTAAAACAAAATAAACCAAACCAAACTAAACCAAAGAATACATATTCTATTCATGCGAACCTATCCTAAAAATCTTCTCGGCATTAAATAACCCATTGGGGTTGATATGCCTTTAAACAAAATAAACCAAGCCAATCTAAACCAAAGAATACATATTCTATTCATACGAATCTATCCTAAAAATGTTGTCGGCATTAAATAACCCATTGAGGTTGATAAGCCTTTAAAAAAAATAAATCAAGCCAGTCTAAACCAAAGAATACATATTCTATTCATACGAAACTATCCTAAAAATGTTGTCGGCATTAAATAACCCATTGAGGTTGATAAGCCTTTAAAAAAAATAAATCAAGCCAGTCTAAACCAAAGAATACATATTCTATTCATACGAAACTATCCTAAAAATGTTGTCGGCATTAAATAACCCATTGAGGTTGATAAGCCTTTAAAAAAAATAAATCAAGCCAGTCTAAACCAAAGAATACATATTCTATTCATACGAATCTATCCTAAAAATGTTGTCGGCATTAAATAACCCATTGACGTTGATAAGCCTTTAAAAAAAATAAATCAAGCCAGTCTAAACCAAAGAATACATATTCTATTCATACGAATCTATCCTAAAAATGTTGTCGGCATTAAATAACCTATTGAGGTTGATAAGCCTTTAAAAGCATAAACCAAACCAAAAACCAAGACTTCACAGTAACGAGAAGTAAGCTATTCATAAAAAAACATTCTTCAGAAACCTCCCTTTTTATTTAGGACTGGTAACCGGCCGCTGAAAAGAAAAGGAAATTTGTAAAGCACAACGCATTTTTCATTATGGTTATTTTTTTATTTTTAAGGTTAATTCGGAATATACATCCATACTGTTCTTCTCTCTTCTTGAAAGTGTTTGAATATTTTTAATCCTTACTGCCGGATCAACCGATCACGCAGCAGGTAGTATTGGAAAACATGGTACAACTATCATTTATAGAGAGACCTTTATATAAAAAAGGAACTTTTCCGAATGCTTTTCCGAAGCATGAGTCTTCGTCTTTCGCAGTTAAACAATGGACACAAACGATACACTGGTATGTGTAGATGCACTTGTATACCATCACAAGAGGGTAAGGGTCTATTACTCGCTAGCGTGCTGCACTTGGCTGGTGAATGGAAGAAAATCAACCGTTTAACGAATACAATGAGAATATCTTCAACGATTTCATAATTAATTTCCGATCACTTCAACATATGAAACTTAAATATTCTTTGTTTTTTCGCTGAAATTCACCCAACACAAGTGTCAAGAGCCACTTAAGGATAAACACTACGTGTGGTATATAAATGTAAGAGGAGGATGAAGCAAGTGAGGATTATGAGGATATGTAGGATATATAACGATTGACCTTTGACTTGAAACGGTAAATTTATATAGTTCAGAGATTCATGCACGCAGGCATTTCTTCGTAAAAAAGCATTTTTCAGAAACCTCACTTTTATTTAGGACTGGAAACTGACCGCTGAAAGCAACAAGAAACTTTTAAAGCACAACGCGTTTTTCATCATGGTTTGTTTTTACTTTTAGGATTATACTGTACAAAAATATTTTTCTCAATTGTTGTCATTACAGATAATATATTGTAATATCTCACTATTTACACAGACAATTATATACATAGGTATATATACATATTCAGATATAACTAACAATATATGTAAAAAGGCAATATGAATGAAGACAAAAGGAACACTTACCTGAGCTAACACGCTTCGTCATATAGTTAAATGTAGGGATTTTATTACGGAACAAGTATTTTTACACGTAATGAAAAATGCTGTCAGTTTTTAGATTGTTTCAAAATTAAGAATACTGCAAGCTAAGTGAAAGATAAAGTAAATTATGGAAGAAGCTAAGTGATATACTTTAATATCTTATAAACAAAAGTGAGTAAAAGTTATTGTTGATTTTTTTCAAAACATAATTATTATTTATATTATTTTAGTCTATAAAAATCAAGTTAGGTATTAAATATTTTAAATAATGGAAAGTTTTGAATTTGACTTCGTTGTCAAGCTTTTTGAATTTTCCTATACTTGTATTTTGATTGGCCCATCTAGCCTTTGTAACAACGTTTTCCCCTTGCGAAGGATTGTTAATTAATTTGAAACTTTTAAAACCATTTATTTTACATTCAACGTCATCACTTGATAAGACACCGAGGGTGTTGAAACAAAATGGCAATTTTTGTAGTGATTTTATAACATATTTATGATATAATTTTTTTTTTAAATAAATAATTATATATATATATATATATATATATATATATATATATATATATATATATATGCAGGTAAAATGAGAACAGAGTATAATTACACAGTACGTAACAATTAAAAGAGGGCTGAATACAGAGTAGAGCTAAATATTATTTTTCTTAGAATATTAAAACAAAAGTCTGTTAAGAATCGCTACACGATTACAATCACGTTTCAACACCGCAAAGGTGTCTTCTCAGGCGATATCCAACCACTGCCGAGCGAAAGATGAATTTAATTTGAATTATATATATATATATATATATATATATATATATATATATATATATATATATATATATATCAATTATATATATATCAATTATATATATATATATATTAATTATATATATATATACATATATAAATTACTTATATATATATATATGTCAATTATATATATATCAATTATATGTATATATATATATATATATATATATATATATATATATATATATCAATTATATATACATATGTATATATATATATATATATATCAATCACATTTATCAGTTATATATATATATAAATATCAATTATATATATATATATATATATTATATATATATATATATCAATTATACATATATATGTATATATGTATTCGCAGATGGTATTCGTCGTGCCGTGTTCACGGCTGAGAACCATCCCCCCCCATCGAACGAGAATGGATTATCTCCGTGGACTCCGTGAACGAAGGTTAACAGTTTAATCACTCGAAGTGGTATTTGTGCCAGATGTCCATTATGAGTGTAAGGTGCTTCTTCTCTCTTCTGGAAAGTGTTTAAATATTTTTGATCCTTTCTTCCGGATCATCCGATCATACAGCAAGTAGTACTGGAATCCACGGTAAAACTATCATTTGTAATGGGACCTTTACATAAAAATGGAACAAAACTCTGCGTTTCCTTCTCTTTCGCAGTTAAACAATGGACACAAACGATACCCTGGTATGTGTAAATGCACTGGTATATCATCACAAGACTGTGTCATATGGTCTATTACTCGCTAGCGTGCTGCACTTGGCTGGTAAATGGAAGAAAATCAACAGTTTATCGAATACAATAGAGAATATCTCCAACTATTTCATTAAGATTCGATCACTTCAACATATGAAACTTAAATATTCTTCTTTGTTTTTTAGTTGAAATTCACCTAATACAAGTCTCAAGAGCCACTTAAGGTAGAGCGCTAAGTGTGGTATATAAAGATAAGAGGAGGAAGAAAGAAAGTGAGTATATGTAGGATATATAACTATTGACCTTTGACTGTTAACTTGAAACGGTAATTTTGTAGTGTTCAGAGATTTATGCATGCGGAAATTTCTTACACAACGTCACAATACTTCGAAAATAAATTCTCCAAAAGCAAATTTCTCCTTATAAATGGAATACAGAAGAAATGGGGTAAGTTCGACTACAATTAAAGCAAAAACATCATAAGAAAATATAAGATTGTAATTTTTTAGTATCTGTCTATATTTCTGATATGAGGTATAATGTACACTATTTACATTATTTGGACTATTGTCCTCATCTTTGTCACCATATTTATAAAACGATTCGACCGTTGTACGCTCCGGCTTTCTTCAGGTGGTTGGAATGACGAACTGAATCCTTTATTATGGTAGACTGTTCTAGTTCCACGTGCCATATCTAATGAATGTCAGTTATCAGTTATCTCTTGTTTATTTCCCTCTCCAAGTTCTCCATCGTCTTAACCAGGTATTGAACTCACACTCTTTGGGCCCTGTTACTGGATCTAACCAACGCCTTTATCCACTGTGCCATGTGTCCTTGAGGACACATGGCACAGTGGATAAAGGCGTTAGTTAGATCCAGTGACAGGACCCAAAGAGTTGTGAGTTCAATACCTGGTTAAGACGATGGAGAACATGGAGAAGTGAATTAACAGGAGATAACCTTTAACTGACATCCATTAAACATGGCACGTGAAACTAGAACAGTCCACCCCAGTGAGCGAAATAAAGGGTTCAGTTCGACATTCCAAACACCTGAAGAAGGCCGGGGCGTAAAACGGCCGAATTGTTGTAATAAATATGGCGACAAAGATGAGGACAATAATCTGAATAATGTAAACAGTGAAATTTTTTGTTTTAGATTTGGTGGAGTACCGAATAGCGGCTCGGATTGAGGAATCGGCGAGACGTGTCCGAATTCCAAACGAGTTCATTTCATTGAATTACGTGCTAATAACTCTGGGAAAGTTATTAATGCATCTCCACCCCCCCCACACACACCAAATATGAGTAAATAGCACGACTGTCCTATAGCCTTTTTTGGTAACCATTCTATGAGAAGAAAAATTCTGAATTCAAATCACTTGCTGCCATGTAGTACATGCTTCTTTAAATTCTCAGAGTAAGAAGCTTATCTCAACAAAAGGAACCGGCGAGCCATTGAACTACTTTGACTTGAATGTCACCATGAACCGCAATTGTGACATAGAAGGCTCCCTTTTTTCTACCGCAGCGGGTTAAATGCGCTAACCGAATGAATGATCATGAAATGACAGATTTTCGGTGTCGTTGTATAGACAGTGATTTCACTCACAAAGCAAATAATTTTCTGATTCGTCTTGGTTCTTAGGACAAACACGACTGACCCAAATAAATTTCTATCTTCAGTTTATGATCAAGCATCACTTAAAACACTATCTTCTGAAACTCTCTATAGTTAAAAAAGAAAGCGGCCAACAAACGTAACGGCACGATTTTTACACTTCCTCTTATGGTGTGTGCGAACGAAGAATAAGTCAATTTGTAACAAGTCTGCGAATATATATAGAATTTTCTCTCGACACGGTGCAATAAACGAGAGGCCAACAAAAAATTAGATTAGTGAAATAAATGAAATTAATTAAAAGATTACAGAGACAAGCTTTGAAAGTCTGAACGATGTTTCGTGTTAGGTCAAATTAGAAAGAGAAACTCGTTTATGGTAATTCAAAACACTGGCGTAAATTAATTTTCTTGATTCTTTTCGGAAGAAAATGAATTCAAAAATTCGCATGACGTGAAGACGACCTTTGTTTTCTTCGAAATCACTTTTTTTTTATTGGTTTAAATGAAAATCTTCATTTACCCTGTTCGGCGACTGTTCAGAGAAACAGAATTTGAAAATGATTTATCTTTCAACGGCACTTTTTTTTTTCTTAAAATTCAAAATGTTAATTGCATAGATTTGATCACTTAGAATAGTGTCTTCAATTTAACCCTGTCACTGTTGATATTGGTCCGCTCGCCACGTCACAACAGAGTGTGACACAAGGTCGGAAACTGTATGCTCAACTGGGATTTCTTTTCAATCCTTTACTCCAAATACTATTAAGAGTTTTATAGAATAATACTGAATGCAACAGAAATACCTTCTAGAAATACCACCTGTATAATGGTAAGAAATCCACTAGATGAATACACAATTACCACTAATGTCATACCATAAATCGACGAGGTATTTCTGGGAGGTTTAAATCTGCCGCACCCTCTATAATTTTATTTAAGGTGAACATGTGAATGTTGTTTTAATTATATTACTATTTTTTACTGAATATATATATATATATATATATATATATATATATATATATATATATATATATATATATATATATTCTGTTTATGCATTACGTTTAGATATAATTTATTTAAATAAAAGCCCCGTTTTTTAATTAAAGAGTATAAATTACATTTAGCGGCCTGAATGTTCGAGAAATTTCCTAGCAAATATATGCTCTCTTTGACAGGAATCAAACCTGTTATCCTAATGCGAAGCGTCATTTGATTTGACGTGCTGTTAAACATTCAGCCACAAAGAATCGCCTTATTAGCAACGTCCGAATTAAGAAATTTCTCGAACATTCAGGCCGGTAAATATAATTAATACCGTTTAATTAGAAAAAAAAAACAGAACATTTAATTACATGAATTATATCTACAAAAATAACATATAAATAAAAAATATATTAAATAATTGTCGGACTTTCATAATACTTTGTTATTGTTCACGTTAAGATATATTTCGTGAGCCGATATGATCGATCGAGAGAAAACGTCGAACGTGTATTTTATAAGCAGTAGTTCAGACTTTGCTAACCAGACTCTTTTTGTGGCTAGATAGTTAACAGCAGATCAGATCAAATGAGAGTTCCATTCGGGTTACAGTTTCGATTCCTGTTAAAGAGGACAGATTTTCTACGAAATTCCTCGAACATTCAGACCGGTGAATGTAATTAATATATATATATATATATATATATATATATATATATATGAAGAAATATAGTCTTAAGGTGTGCTATATTTATGGGATAAAGTGCTCAATATCAGAGATAGAGCGTGTGTAAATATAAAAGTGAACATAGAAGTCAACACTTAGAGGCGACAGTCTGTTTCATGCTATATGCAATCGTCAGGCCACGTTATATATGTTTGTGTGTGTGTTTGTGTATATATATATATGTGTGTGTGTCTATGTATATATATATATATATATGTGTGTGTGTGTGTGTAAAAATATATAGAAAATAGGAAAGAACTCGTTAGGTAAATAATCCAAAGTTCTTTAGTATTTTTGCTATTATTTTTAAAAAACAGTACTCGATACAAAAGTAGAGCCTAAATATAATTATTTATTTAAAAATATGATTCCATCGCTACATAAGAGTTCTCATGTTTCAAAACAAGAGCCAAAAACTTCAATATGATTATTTTAATTAAATTGAATTAAAGTACCAAGTTCTGTTCCATCTTCAAGCGAAATTTTTTTGATCCCCCCCCAAAATTATATATATATATATATATATATATATATATATATATATATATATATAAGTTAAATATCAAATGCAAATCAAATATGGATCAGATGATCAAATAAGCATTAAAAAGGAAACGTTTATCAATCTAACGTGATTCACTTTTATTAAAACATCGTTAGACTTAGAGAAAACAGGAAAGAAATGGCACTTTTATATTTTCAATTTTGTTTGAATCAATTCTCATTGGTCAGTCATGTAACACGTGCATTAAAACCGTAGATATAAATAAATTGTTTACAATGCAAAAATTTTTATGTAGAGGAAACACCATGTAATCTAAAAACCCGCATCTACAATCACAAGAGAGATTTACGTTTGGACAAACATTCTAAGTCTTTAATATTACATAGGAATGATTCTGTGTATAATAATTAATTTTCCTCAAGCAGATGACAAAGAATTCTTGTTGGAAACCCCGGAATCCTCCAAATACCGTCAGTCCCATGGCGGTCTTGAGAAAAAGCCAGTATATGCAGAAAACTGAAGCGACCAGGGGCGAGTTGCAGTTGGAGAAGCAGACGACGAGAGACGACCCCATTGCCGAAACCCAAGTAATTTGCTACCAAAGAGAACTTCCGACATAAGCCTTGTTCCAGACTTAGCTAAAATGAGCAAAGTATCATGATAAAATTCAAAGTGGGTAGGCTTAATATTTCTGTTCAAAAGAACGATATAAACCACACAGAAAATTGACCCGAAGGTTTTCGTGTCTGCCTTTTTTTCATCTGCAAATATTTATTTTTCATTGTGACACATTTTGCCAAGGGACAAACCAGCGCTGCGATTGCTGACGACATTTCAGTCATTGCTAGTTCCATGATCAAAAAGCACAACTTGAGCTGGGCAGGACGCAGACTGGGTGGTCAGCATTAAATTGGCCAACATCAGTATTGACCAGCGTAGGAAATGATAAAGGAGCGACCGACGAGAAGTGTCATTATATTGTATATAATGAAATAATAAACGGTCAGCTACTTAACTCTATCCCTGGCTGTGAGGGATAGCATTTTTCCCGCGCACGGCAGTTAGTTGATATTAGGTTGGTGCAAAAATAATGTCGGTTTTTGACGTTAAAAATACGTCAAAAACCGACATTATTTTTGCACCAACCTAATAGTTCTTCTATGTTACTTATTAATATTTCTTTGTTTAGCGGCATATAATCTCCTTATGGATCATTTAACGTCGAACGTTAATTTTCCTGGGAGCGTTATTAATTTCTTTTACAAAATGTATTGTTGGTATTTTTACTATAAAAATGTATTTTTATACTTTCATAGTATTTTGGCCCCAATTTGGGAGTTAATCATGTATTTAGACCTGGGACCCTAACAGGAGCTACAACTAGAGTCAATGTGAACCTGAGAACAGCAATTAAGTGTCGTTTTCACGATTCTGAAAATCCCCAGATCAGAGGCATTACTGCCAAATGTAGTTTATCGTCATACCCAGGACGAGTTCACTTATGTGATTGAAGAACTGATTCCAAACTGTAGACATGTTACTAAAATAGGCTGTGAGTTATTCTAAAAGTAACTGAGAATGTATGGAATAATAATTTTGTTTCAGAATTGCTGAGGCCAGCATATCCATGCTGACATGAAAATATTTCAGTATATTTACCTCATGACTTCAGTAGATAAATATTTCAAAGTACATTCAGCATATTTTTTTTCTTTTGTATTTTAGTTTAATTTATTGTATTGAAGCAGTTGGTTTATTTACTTTTCAAACTCTCTTGTTTGATAAGGTTATCAGTTTCAGACCGCATCCTGGATACGACGATAAAATAAATCTGCCTCCTAGGTATGACGATAAACTACATCCACGTCCTGGGTATGTCTAACAGCAAGGCCGCTAATCAGGAGGTTTTGCTGAGCGTGGAAACAGCTCTTAATTGCTGGTGTTCCCAGGTCCACCCTGACCCGTGGTGGTAGCACCTGTTAGGGTCCCAGCTATGGGCAAATAGTTAACCCCGAAACTGAGGTAAAATGCACCATAAAATATTACCAATTATAAGTTTTTGGAGAAAAAAACTATCACCAGAAAGACGTTTTTGAAAAAAAAAACTGTTGCCAGCAATAGGTTTTTGAAAAAAAAATAATGTTACCAGCTATACGTTTTTGAAAAAAATAATATTACCAGCTATACATTTTTCAGGAAAAATATTAACAGAAATGGATTTTTGACAAAACAAAAATATTACCAAACAAAAAATAAGTTGTTGGCATTAAATGACCCATTGAGGTGTATATGCCGTAAAACAAACCAAACCAAACCAGTTTTGAGGCCCAACGAAAATTTTAAGTAAAAGATTAATAAGAAAATAATGCCGCAAAGTTTGAAACAACTTAATCCACTATTTGGAGCTGTATGGCATTTTAAATTTGGAGCGTAAAAACAATCCTCTTCTCCTTTACCAACTCAAAAATAACCTTCCTTCCTAGAATACGGTTCAGAAAAATGCCACTTTGAATTTGCAAGTGACACAAACATATGTCACTCACATGGATGGATCACAGTCATTTCCTATATTCACCCGTTAAATAAAACAATCTTTCGCTTAAATTGTTTACAATCGGATTTGGAATCATATGCAATAATTACCCAGCTCTAAAAACCGTTATATCGAGGCAGTTTCTTCCAGCAGAAATGTTCTTATTAACCTCTAACGTTAGGTAGTTTCGACTTCATATTACACATTTTTCAGCATTTCTCCCCAAGCAAGGTAGGTGTGCCATTAGCACGAAAGGGTTACAGACGGTAGAGAAGAAGAGTATAAGGCGTGTTTGGGGAAAGGATAAAGAGAACGGGGAACAAGATCACGGTATGAGAAGATGTCCATTGACATTACACTTGAATATTTGAAGATTATAGTTATCAGCGAATCAATTAAGAGGAAGAGAATTCCACAGACGGGAAGTGTGAGAGAAGAAGCTGTTGGAGTAGAAGAGACAGTTACATTTAACCGTTTCGACAGTGAAAGGGTGGGACCGAGATGCCAACCTAGTAGCTCGCTTAAACTCAAAATGGAGAATGCTTGGTTTCATATCAAATTGAAAATAAATAGCAAATAGCAACAGTGTATATTTATTAATGAAAATCTAAATAAAAATTCCGTTCGTTTAATCTAAGCAAATATATGATTCATTTATCGAATTACTAATTATTCGAACCTGGTAATTATTCAAATAAATGAACTGGAAGCAATGTATATCTTTTAAGTGCGCGGCATCATGCCTTTTGTGAAGTGAAAAAAAATCGACTTACTTTGTGCTCACTTATCAATGTTAAAGAGACTCGGATTCGAATCTCACCATAGTCGATTTGTCGGGAAGGAGATTCCTGGTGTTATCAGACTGGAGGGCTCTATCCCAGCGTGCGGCACCTTTGGAAAGTGCCCGAAAACAATACCACGGGTTGACCCAAGCTTTGTGAATAGAATTGGGTAAACGGAACGCATGGGGCCGTCGATAGCTGTGCTAGCATGAAGTCACAAGAGATCGTGGCTGAGGGCTTGAGCGTGCTGGCTTTGTTCAAATTGTTGATCACGGTAGATAACACGCTCTTTCACAGAAACTGTAACTAAGGTCTGCTCAGCATAGTTGCCGTACATACCACAGGTGGGCTCTGTGAGTGTTGAATAAATACAAATGCGACTGAGCAATCGTCTGCAAGAGGGATTGGATAGTCGCCCTATCCTCGAATACGAATGACCAGCTATACAGACACCACCATAAAAGGTTAACAAATAGATTTCAGCAAAGGAAAACCGGAATTTTCTCCCAAGATTGATTAACCTTAGAACACTAACCCAGCGCAAATTTTCCTATTTTTAATTACAATTTTCAGTACCTGATTTTCTTACCTAAATAATATATTTTTCAGTTCCTATTAATGTTAACTCAAAGTACAAAGTTTGAAGTGCCTGCATGTAAAATATTTCAAATAAAGATTTATATTTAATATTTTTTGATATTTTCAAAATCAGGTATATGCCCATAGTTAGTAGTGGTGTAACTTTAATTGATGGTTAGCTTTCGAGGGTTAAAGGGAAGAAATGATAATTGTTGTCTGTATAGGAAATCTATAGTGATACACCTTCTCAGACTCATGGATTAGACAGTTTGTGACAAATATTATGGTATACACCTCCTGCTTTGAATCTGGTTTCAGACAACTTGTAACTAAACTGGCCAAAATAGCTAACAAAATATCCCACACCTAACTCACATTAAACCCGGAAAAAAGCCATACACTTGAAAATAAAAGGATAAGATTAGAATTCGGTAATAAGCTAGAGTTTAAATTAACGCTTCTAAATCACAGAAGAATTAAATAATGTTAGCAAAATACCATTAGCCGAAAAGTTAAACTAATCCAAGAATACCTACAAGTAAAAAAAAAAAATAGATACTCCTTTAAGATGACAATCCTAAGTTGCAAAAAATTGATACAAAAATGAAACAAACAGAAGAGGTAAAAAGAGAAGGTCAAGTAGTAAAAAACTAAGAAAATAGAAAAACAGTGAAGACACTGAAAAGACAAAGTCTTCGAGACACTGGAACCGAAATAAATGAAGCCGAGTACAATAGACAATGTCATGAAATGTCAAGAAAAGCGAAAAATTACAATGAAATCATAAGACCAAAACCAACACAGAAAAAATGTCAAAAACACTGTGAGTCACATTTCAACCCTGATCACACTAGAGAGCCATGGAAACTAATAAAATACTTTTAGGTTGGCATCTCGGTGTTGAAACAATTAAATGCAACCGACTTTTCTACTCAAACAGCTTCTTCTCTCGCACTTCCCGTCTGTGGAATCCTCTTCCTCTGAATTGATTCTCTGATAACTATCATCTTCAAATATTGAAGTGTAATCTCAATTGACATTTTCTCATACCGTGATCTTCTTCCCCGTCCTTCTCTTTATCGTTTCCCCAAACACGCCTTATATAACCAATCATTAGAAAGTCTGTCTTCAAAAATAAGCATTAATGAAGCTACAGATAATTAAGATGAGAAAGCTATTTAAAAACTAAGAAACAATAAAGCATCACTTGACATTGATGCTGCACCACTAGAAATAGATTATCTTTATCCCAAAATCAATAAGAAGTTTCTCTTAAATCTGGAATCAGAAACCCATGCGACAAAAGTGTGAATTATCGCGAATTAATGCACTGTTGGAACACAAATGTAACCATCAAAATCCGCAAACATACAGAGTTAATCTCAATTAGATCCATTATGGTGAAAGTATAAGAGAAAATGATACTCACTCGGCCATCATCGTTTTAGAAAAGTGAACTCTTTAAAACCAAGTTTGTCTTTCATTCTGGTAAGCGGTGTAATGCTGGAAAGTGTCAGCAAATAATTCTAGAAAATTGCATACCTCTCGAACAGGAAATTGTATATCTGCTCTGTTGACCTCAAAGCAGCATATGACCACAGCAATAGAGAAGCTTTCTTCTCATCCATTAGGAAAATTTATCCCATGCTTTGAATCTACTGAATGAATGGATCTATTATGGGAAATATATTGCTGTACAAAATCATACAAGTCTGGCGAGGGCCACAATAACGAAACATTTCAAACCTCAGCAGGAGTACAAGTACTACAGTCCCGATCTATTTAAACATTTCTTGATATTTACTTTCATGTGCATTTTCAAACACATATGCGAAGAGATAGACACTGATCATTTAGGCCTTCCATATTATATCCCAAACGAATCTACCAGCAGAAGACAACGATCCTGCTTTCCTCTTGAGACTAACGTACTGATCGTGAGGGAGATATGCTAATGATATAGGCATTCAGAGCTGGGATAAGCATAAACTTGAAGCTAAAAAATCAATATCAATTATCAAGTGTTTCAAGGGAAAGGACTTAATATAAATCTTGAGTAAACAGCAGACACTTTAAATATATCGGAGTGTTGATAAACTAAAACACATTTA
Source organism: Acanthosepion lycidas (assembly GCA_963932145.1). Taxonomy (NCBI): domain Eukaryota; kingdom Metazoa; phylum Mollusca; class Cephalopoda; order Sepiida; family Sepiidae; genus Acanthosepion; species Acanthosepion lycidas. The sequence continues at coordinate 97,478,403 of OZ010586.1, read as the reverse complement.
TGGGAGATAAGGAAACTGAACATAGAAAAGGTTGTGCTAGGATTACTCATGGTCGCAAATTGCAACAAAATTAAAAATTAACGTAAAAATTTGAGTCATATTCTTAAATAGTAATGTTAGATTAAGAATTTCAAATGTAAGTCATACAAGTTTCCAAACGCTTTCAGAGGTGTCTCAAGTGTCTCGCGATGATTTGACTATGTTATGGTGAAACACACCTATTCTATAGTTAATAGACCCTCCCACCTAATATAAGTAGGAGTAGTAAGAGAAACAAAGGTCAGTCGATGTCGGACGACCGACTGAACGGTTGAACTCTCTGCCTTCGGGCGGGGAGGAACCCGAACGAGGCTACGCCGAAGGGCGGAGTCTCGTTCGGGGAGGTAAACCTGACCCTGAACCCGTTTATACGGGTTCAAAGGGCATATTTTTGGCCGAGCCCACGGGCTCGGAGATCCCACATTAAACCGGCCTTGTGCCACATGATACCCTTGTGGGGGGGGTGACTAAATACTAGTCGATGTCGGCGGGGAGGAACCCGAAAGAGGCTACGCCGAAGGGCGGATTCTCTTTCGGGGAGGTAAACCGACCCTGAACCCGTTTATACAGGTTCAAAGGGTATATTTTTGGCCGAGCCCACGGACTCGGAGATCCCACGTTAAACCAGCCTTGATACCCTCGTGGGGGGGGTGATTAAATACTAGTCGATGTCGGACGACGGTATTCGACAGTTAGTCGAATACGCAAAGTAGTCAGCGACCATAACAAGATTACTCTGCGTGATGCCAAGTTCCTAACGTTTTGTAGGTCGAACTGTTTAGGCCCGATTTAGTACAAATACAAGCCTCCACTGCGAAATAACTCCACAGCAGACTATTTGTCCATCGCAAGACATCTACAACAATATTCCTGTCCACATTCACAACATAAAAAATTACTAATCGACAACTATCAACTACACAACTATCCAACACCATGAAAATAACAAATCTAGATTACAAATACTGGAAACAATTTATATTAAAAAATTAAAGCCGGCACTGAACAGAATCAACTATAAATACTGCATGAATGTTCTGAAATGCCTGTAAAGGAACAGTTTTTTCATGCTTTAATCTGCGCGTCACCATGATATTATAATATATAGAGAAAAAATTCCATAATGTATATTTTTTTCATGTTCTAATGAACGCCCGGCCCATTGTCAACCGTTTTGCATTTAAAAGCATAATGAAAACTTACGGTAACGGATAACGACGCTCATCTTCTTATAGATACTTGGAAGAAGATCGAAAGTACTTGGAAAATGAAAATAAAAGAAATTTAAACAGCTATAGCGCATTTCTCTCATCCTTTAACATCAATACGCGGAAGGTTATTCGTGGGTATGAACGGATTTTATTAACAATTAGCAGCTGTAATTTATTCAATCAAGATTATCTTCGCCCTCATTAAACGTCTACATTTCAGTCTTGGAGTAACAAGGTACCTCACAGGTTTCAAGTACGATTTCATTTTGAATAATTTCTTCGCTGCTCTTTGCACTGTAACAACTGAAAATCTTCTTTCACTTGCCAAACGTTTTTTGAATTCGGTGGGATTTTTTCTCGTTGATATATTTAGTTCTAAGTTGGAATGATGATCCCTCTTCCTGTTGTGATCTCCTGGTCCAGTTTTCCTATCTACTGTTTCTTCTTATTTAAATGTATTTACCGTTCTCTTGATGGTTCATGAATGGACTTTGAAGATGTATGAATGTCGGTACCATTACTGAAGGTCTGAATGATCTTTTTCTTCTCACAATTGCTCAGTTGGGAAAACAGTCTGTCTGTCACAAAACAATTTTAACCTGTCCTCTTTTGAGCGGAATAAATCTAAGGGTATGTCAGTGATTCTTATGACAAAATGTTTCCCAGATGGTTAAACGTCTTATCTGAAGTACTAGAGAAAATAAACTCAATTAGCTTAATGTTTCTTTAGATATTAAATATTTTGTGTGTTTAACTATTAATCTGTTTCACGATTTGAACAATTTTGCTGTTACATTTGGCACACACACACACACACACACACACACACACATATATATATATATATATATATATATATATATATATATATATATTTCTTGAATGGTGTCTGGAAAGAGAGACAGAGAAAAACCTTCAGAGTTTTCGGTAAGCAATCGACAGACGCAGGTCATAAGAAGACGAGGTGTCAACATGGCAGCACCTAATCCTTTATGTCTTATGTTCTTTGGCGGAATATGCATCTCCTGGCATCTTGAAAACGTTCGGCAGTAAACTCAATGAACCGATTTTGCCGAATATGTGCGTCCTCTGTCGGCATGAAACACCTTGTCACTCCAAAGAAGCTTGATTTCTATGACATGATTTTAGCCGGCCTCTAATCTCGGACATGGAAGCAAATAACTTGATGAGATTTCAAAAGTCTACTGGCGAGGAAATCTCAAAGCGTGTGCAATTGTTTTAAGTGTACACGGATTCGGAATAGAAATATTCAGTTCCGCTATTTCCGATGGTATATCTCCCTGGTATTGTTTGGTGGCTAAAGTGGCTGCATTGTTTTAATCGGGTGCATTTGCTTGATTTCTGCCTCGAGAGAAGGTGTACTATTCAACACACGACTTCTCCACTCGGCTGATTGGGAATCAAATATTCCCGGTAATAAAAAAAATAATATCACACTGTTGATACAGATAAATATCACAGTAATTTTTTTAGTTTAATTCCAAGACGACTTTACACGATGTGAAACTAACGCAAACACATCAATTTATTGGACTATTTTTCCACTTTTGATATCAATTTTTATATCAGTTAATTCAATCGGAATTGCTTTTTTCTTTCATTATAAATCTCTTTTCCTTCTGTTCTTCTAATTAGTATCAATTCAATAATTACAAACCACAATTCACAGTTTTATAAACTAAATGTTTAAATATAGAAGGCTACTCAAATGTTACAGTCCAAATTGTAATACTGAATGAAGAATACGGGATGAATGGAAGAGAAGATAACTGGATTATTAGGATAAGGAATAATGATGACAGGGCCTTGACTTAAAAAAGTTATATTGAAATGTTCAGGGAAGCACCTACGACGGAGCTTGTTCCGGGAATTAGCATTCCTGGAAAAAATCTGTCTCAGTGGATTTTTTTTTTTTTTACATTCGGACTACAGGGTATATGAAAGTGATTCGAGTCGGTGGAATTAGCATGGTGTGTCCTAACCGTAAATGTCTGAGCTGGTGGGACTAAAGAATGGACCCCATCTGAAAATTTGCAATAGAAATGGCAACAGGCGTGACACATAGCATCTGTTGGAAAGAGATTGTAGAGTCCGCGCAACAGATTTCCCCCACAAGACCACGCAACATTAAGGCTGAGAAGATATGATTAGGCAGTCCAGCCCAGAAATGGTAGTTGGCGCTGCGCAGTTTCTACCCTTTATAATGTTCAATAGTGGTAATTACTGAAAGGCTGCTTCATTGAAAAAATATTGATATATTACCACTACACTTAGGACTTGATGTGACGTAGATCTGCGATCAAAATCAACACAGAACTTCGAACCTACCAGGCTCTGGTCTGGAAGAACCTTCTCTACAGCTGTAAGTGACGAATAATTAACAGGGGTCCTTCGCACTCTCGAGGTGTTTGAACATTTCTGCCTGTACCGAATTATCTGCGTCCGCTAGCAAAACTACATATCGAACACTGCCGTCTGCATTCGCTGCAAAATTTGTTCTCTCCAACAAAATCTGCCCACAAAGAGACTTTGATGGTTTGGGCAAGCTCTTCGCCAACAATCGTGCGAATTCATCCATGAGCCTATTGGCCACGACCCCACAAGTTTGGCGGAAGCTGCGTGATGCACAGCTAAAACGTGTCTTAAAACGTTTAAAGAAGACATCGAATCTTTTTTTAGGTTCGCGCTTGTTTGATTTGCTCTTATTGACTCAATTGCATCCGACCAAAAATAAAAACACTAAAAAAGTATAGAAATTCATGTTTGCAATAAAAATACCAGCAATATTTTTGCAAAATTTACCAACAATATACTGTTGTAGCAAATTAGCAGCAATATAGTTTTAATGAAAAATGACCAGCAATACATTTTATAGCAAATGAATAAACGATACATTTTACAGTATAATTAAAACAATATATTTTTTTATCGTAAAATTAGCTACAAAACATTTTTATAGCAGAATTAAACGTTTAAAGAAGACATTGAATCATTTTTTAGCTTCGCGCTTGTTTGGTTTGCTCTTATTGACTCAATTGCATCAGATCACCGAGCTTTCGTTCGGGATACGGCAAATTCGTTTTCCGTTGTATTTTCTCTTTCTATTTGTTGCTTTCATGTTAGGAATTTGTTTCTTATTTATTGTTTAGTATTAATTATAAATGAAACAGGTACTTTCATAGCTTATTATATAGTAAAACAACTTTTGCCTAATATTCACCTTTATTTATTCAGTTTTATATATATATATATATATATATATATATATATATATATATATATATATATATATATATATATATATATATATATATATATATATATATATATTATTCGACTCTCCCGTCGTATTCGACGAATGAGAGTCAAGCAGATCAGTTCCTAGGAAAACCGACAGCCCGACAACAGCACATGAGATTTGATTTTAGTGGTGAAGGTTTCGTGCAAGACCACCCACACTTTTTAAAGGGCCGAATACAGAGACCTGGTGCACTACGTGCCACAAGGTCCCCAAACGAACCTCAGTAGCTTTTGAATTCAGAGTTGTCCTTCTCCTAGACCAGTTGCCATCCAAGGCTATAGAACTCAGTCTGTCCTGCTATTTACCCATAACTAAAGGGAGAAGAAGAGGATTCATACCTTTCCCAAGGGTATAAGGACGTAAGTGAATGTACCTGGCGGCATGGTGGAGTAATGGATAGCGTCTTGGATTGAAGAATCGGAGAGTCGAATTCTAGTCGATATATATATATATATATATATATATATATATATATATATATATATATATATATATATTGCGATAAAAAATTTAACCAACTTTTCCTAGAGACATATCTACACTTTCTTTGCTTCAAGTTCCTCTAAACATGTGAGAAAACTGTTCAGTATTCACTGCAATATATAAGGACTGATATTATATTGCTGTACAGAATTTTTTTCTGTGTTTCTAACATAGTTTTTATGAATTTTTAATATTTTATTTAGATTTTGAAAACATCTTTCAAGATGTGTCTTCCGATTTCTGTGTTAAAAATATACGTCATCTGAAAAAATAGAGAGATATCCCTGAATTGTTCTTTTGCACACATTGAGAACCCTCAATTTAATATATTCTTTCCTTTTTGATGATATACTCCTATCGAGCAAAGAATTTATTAAACACCTCTAGCATAAAATTATTTCGGTTTTGTGTCCCCCCCCCAAAAAAAAGAAAAAACACGCTTCTCTTTTTCTCATCTTTTTATATCGCCCTGTCGTCGGGGCCGTAGAATACGACGATTGCATCTCTGCAGAGGATTAAGAAATAATTAGTTCTGGATCTGAAGATAAGCTACATCCGGCCTCAAGGCCTCGGATCAGAAGATTGGATGTTTTAAGTTGTGCTTCCACGCTCTGAGGAACATGGAACCATCTCTTAATTGCTGTGTTCTCAGATCTGCCCCCGTTAGGATTTCAGCTATGGGCAAATATTTAACTCTGAAACAAAAAAAAAACACTAAAAAGTATAAAAAATATATATTTGAAGTAAAAATACCAGCAATATATTTTTGCAAACATTGTTCAAGTACCAAAGTTTTATAGTAAAAATTAGCAGCAATATAGTTTTAATGAAAAGTGACCCGCAAGACATTTTATAGCAAATGAACAAATGATACATTTACAGTAAAATTAAAGCAATATATTTTTATAGTAAAATTACCAACAAAACATATTTATAGTAGAATTATCAATAAGTTTTATAATAAGATGACCAACAATAATATTTTTATAGTAAAATTACCAATAATAAATTTTTATAGCAAACTGTAGATCTTCTCCCTTCTTTGGGAAACTTCTAGAGGCCCTAATCAATGATGATTTGTTTCATCATCTTATCACAGGGACTTTTCTCAGACAAGCAATAGAGCTTTTGTTTTTCCAGACCAACTGCCGATGTCCCAACGATAATTGCGGAAAAAGTCTAACATGCTCTAGATAAAAACGGTAAATTCAGTTCTGTAGCACTGGACATCTCAAAAGTCTTTGACAGGGTCTGGCATTCAGGTCTTCACCACTGTCTGAAAAGCTACGATATCTCCAGGCACGTTTTTGAGTTGATCCTGTATTTCCTATCAAACCCTTGCGTGCTTGTCTCTGTACTGCCTTGCATGGGGTGATACCGCTTAAAAAAGGTGAGGGTAGGTAGGAATAGATAGATAGATAGATAGATAGATAGATAGATAGATAGATAGATAGATAGATAGATAGATAAGAAGAGACTCACATAGATTGATACATATATACATACATTAAAAAACTTAAAATAATCAAATATATGTATCGAAAGCGACCTCCAATCGCTTTCAGAATGGGGCAGGAAATGGCTGGTTAACTTTAATGCCTCTAAAGCAAAACTGATCTCTATTACTCATCACTATTACTCATCACAAGGAACCATTTCTGCCACCCATTAGAATGCCTAATACTCAACTCCACGAGAGCACCTCTTTGCGACTGCTTGGTCTCACACTATCCGGTGACCGGAGACGGAACAATTACATTAAATCAATTGCTTCATCCACCGCAAGGAAAGTTGGTTCCCTGTGTCACGTCGGAAAGTTTTTCTCGCCCGAGCACATTCTTCAAATCTATAAATCAACCCTTCGCCCTTGCATGGAATACTGCTGCCATATATGATCTGGTGCCTCCGCGGTTCGCCTTAAGGTCCTCGACAAAATCCAGAGACGGATATCAAATGTGATTGGTCTTGATCTGGCACCTCGTCTACAGTCGCTCTCTCACAGATATACCGTCTCCTCCCTCTGTCTTTTCTACAAATACTTTCCCAGTAACTAGTCCGAGGAGAGAGATTCTCAGACTGCATGAATGTAAGTGTGCTACTTGGCTGGCATCACGGTCCCACCATTTCACTGTCGAAACGGTTAAATGTGGCCGTTTCTTCTACTCCAATAGCTTTATGTCTTGCACATTCCGCCTGTGGAATTCCCTTCCTATTATATGTTTTCCTGAAAGCTATAATCTGACTATTCAAACGTAATGCTAATCAAAATCTCCAGATGTCCTGATCTATTTCCCGTCCTCTTCTTCATCGTTTCCTCCATCACAGCTCTTTACTTTCGCTCCCACTCTTTGTCACTCCTTGCCTGCTAGTGGCATCCCGCCTTGCTTTGGGTGAAATGTTAAATATGCATATATACATGCACATATATATATATATATATATATATATATATATATATATATATATATATATATATATATATATGTGTATAAATCCAGAGAAAAATAATATATATATATATATATATATATATATATATATATATATATATATGTATGTATGTATGTATGTATGTATGTATGTATGTATGTATGTATAAAATAAAAATAAATATATGTATGTATAAAATAAAATATATATGCATATATATATGTATGTATGCATGCATAAAGTAAAATATATATGTATGTATGTATGCATGTATAAAATATCATATATATATATATATATATATATATATATATATATATATATATATATATATATATATGTATGTATGTATGTATGAATCCAGAGAAAAAAATAAAATCTCTGGCGATATAAATTATAACAATGGAACAAGCGGTCTGTTTTTTCCTTTAAATTATATATATATATATATATATATATATATATATATATATATATTAGGTTGGTGCAAAAATAATTTCGTTTTCTCACATAGTAACATATGTTAGAAAACGAAATTATTTTTGCACCAACCTAATATATATATATATATATATTACACGGTTCTAATATCAGCATCTCACTGAGTACAAATGATTCCTTCCATTTATTCTAGGTTATTTTCTTTCTCTTTTATTTCCAATTTTTATTGTGTGACTCTTTCCATCTTCAGATCTATGTTTTCGAAAGAAGACCACTGGGCTGCATGGAAAGCACGATTTTCTTTTGAGTATCTTAATTGTAAGCGCTCTCGCCCTTCCTTACATTCGTATGCTTTTATCCACAACCACTTACTGCAGTAGATAGTATTAAAAAAATCGATATCGACAAGAAAACTGCGGCGAACATGTGACGAGGAAAACTGAAGCAATATCGAACAAATATGCTGTCGACAATAATCGAATAAATTTATGATAAGTGATTAATATGATTGCTTTGCCTGGTGTCTGTGAATAGCGGCTTGTTTCCGCTCTCTGACTTGAATCTTCCTCCGTTGTCGCTTCCAGCGAGAAAGCGCTACTACTCTTGAGGTAATTTGCTGATGATGGGAGATTGTTTAATGCGTCATGGAACTGTTTCAACACGAAATCCTCCTGATCTTTCATTGGGAACCGTTCCAAGAGATCACATTTTTGTCCGGTTCTATGTGGATAGACGCATCTTGTCAAGACGTCAAAAACGAGGTTTGCACCGAGCAAAACAATATCAACGTCAGTATATATATATATATATATATATATATATATATATATATATATATAGATAGATAGATAGATAGATAGATAGATAGAGATGGAAGAAATATGGATGTACATATACGTTTACACACACACATACAAACACACACACACACACACACACACATATATATATATATATATATATATATATATATATATATATACGAGTTATATATACGAGTTGTTAGAACGTTCGCTTTCTGAATATGAGACCCGTATTCGAATCTTACCACGGTTGATTTGTCAGCTAGGATCCTACCTGACGTTATCGGTCTGGAGAGGCAGAATCCCAGTGAGGGGAATCTTTCGAAATTTTGCTGAAAACCATACCACGTGTTTACCGAAGCCTTGTGAATGAGAGTGGGTAGACGGAATACTTTGGGGCCGTCCATAGCCCTGCTAGCAAAAAGTCACAAGTCATCGCGACCGAGGGTTTGAGTATGCTGGGGTTGTTCAGATTTTTGATCATGCTAGATAACACACTCTCTCCCAGAAACTGTAACTAAGGTTTTCTCAGCATAGTTGCAGTATAAACAACAGGTTCACTCTGTGGGTGATGAAGAAACACAAATATGATTGCCGGCCTAGTAGACAGGTAGCCTCGAATACTAGTGACTAGCTATTATATATATATATATATATATATATATATATATATATATATATATATATATATATATATATATGTATATATGTATATATATATAGAAAGAGATAGATAGATATGGAACAATTAGGGATGTACATATATCACTATATATATATATATATATATATATATATATATATATATATATATATATATATATATTGGGTTGGTGCATAATTATCAGGCGTTGTTAAAACAATATTATAAAAAATAGAAATATAACAGTTTAACAATATTTCAAATTGATTATTTCGACAAATATTTTTATAACCTGAAAATAAAATAATATTTTTATTAAAAAAAGTAAACAAAACAGCAATTTTTATTACCAAATAACTTGCCTACAGAAAAAGGCCTGATAATTATGCACCAACCCATATCTATGTATATATATATATATATATATATTTCAAGCATTCAAGCCACCAGCACGCAAGGGGTTACAGACAGTTGGAGCGAGAGCAAGTTGGAGTGATAGAGGAAAGGATGAAGAGAACGTTATGGGATAGATCAGGGCATCAGGAGACGTCGATTGACATTACATATGAATAGTTGGAGATTATAGTTATCAGGAAAACAAGAAATGGGGAGGGAGTTCCACAGGCAACATGTGCGGGACATGAAGCTATTGAGGTAGAAGAGACAGCTACATTTAACAGTTTCGACATTAAAAGGGTGAGAGCGAGATGCCAGCTTTGTTGAATGCTTAAATTCATGAAGTTTGAGAACCAGCGAAAGCAACTCATCGGAGCAGTTACCGTGAAAGTATTTGTAAAAAAAAATGGAGGGAGGCAACGGCACGTCTGTGAGAGAGCGGCTGCAGACGAGATGCCACATCAGAGCCATTTACATTGCATATCCGTATTTTCTTTTTTTTTTTATAAAGGACCTTTAGACAAACAGAAGGAGCTACAGACCATATATGGCAGCAATACTCCATGCAAGGGCGTATAATTGATTTGTAGATTTGAATGACTCCGGCGAGAAAAACTTTCTGGCGCCACAGGGAACCAACTTTCCTTGCGGTAGATGTAGCAATTGATTCAATGTAATTGTTCCATCTCAGGTCACCGGACAGTGTGAGACCAAGTAGTCGCAAAAAGGTTCTCTCGTGGAGTTGAGCATTAGATATTCTAATGGGTGGCAGGAATGGTTCCTTGTGGTGAGTAATAGAGAGCAGTTTTGTTTTAGAGGCAGTAACGTTAACCGGCCAATTCCACAACCGATTGAAGAACCTTTACGAGAAAAACAGCGAGGTTAGTTTTGTCGGTGACACTAGATTTGTTTTATGTGTATGTATGTGTCTCAGTGTGTGCTAGTGTGCGTGTGTGCGCACGCGTGCGTACGTCTAACAATATTTATTAAATTCAACCGACAAAAACTATTTATTTCATTTCAGTTTATTCTTCCGATTTTCCAACAGTGTGCTGTACATACGGCTCAAATTTGAAGATCGACTGACCAAGTTTTATGTTTTTCTTCCGTTCTTGATCGAGTTGTGTACTTTCTCGGTTTTTGTCAGGGACTTCATTTTATTGGTCAAAAAGTATGTCGAAATTGAGTAGTAAAATACATAATATATTCGTTGTCCGATGTTTTTAAGCGCGATGAAAAATTGCAACAAATAACGTCACTTAACATTATATACGTATAATTAAATTTGTAAATAGAGCGTCTTGTAAAAGACTGACATAACGAAAACATTTCCATATTTTACTGACATTATTATTATGTTCCTTATATATATATATATATATATATATATATATATATATATATATATATATATATATATATATATATATATTCCAAAAAGAATTTCGCTTGAAGATGGAACAGAGCCTACTTTAACTCAAGTTAATTCAAATATTATTTTGAAGTTTTCGGCTCTTGTTTTGAAACATGAGACCTCTTATGTAACGAGTTGGAATGATATTTTTAAATAAATAATTATATTTATGCTCTACTTTCGTATCGAGCACTATTTTTTAAAAATAATAACAAAAATACAAAGGAACTTTGGATTATTTACCAAACCAGTTTCTTTCCTATTTTCTACAATATTTTCACACACACAGACACACACATATATATATATATATATATATATATATATATATATTAGGTTGGTGCAAAAGTAATGACGTAATAATGTCGTTTTTGACGTTAAAAAATGCGTCAAAAAACGAAATTATTACGTCATTATTTTTGCACCAACCTAATATATATATATATATATATATATATATATATATATATATATATATATATAAATGTCTATGTGTGTGAAAATTTAAATACAAATGTAATATAACTGTATAATAATAATGAGAAAACCAAAGCTTTTGGTTAGCAACAGGCTTCCCCTCTGATGGACTTTATCAAATCCAAGTATATATATATATATATATATATATATATATATATATATATATATATATATATATATATATATATGCCTCTGTGTGTGTGTGTATTTGTGTGTGTATTTCTATAAGTAAATGGACTGCTTTACTATATTACCAGTAGGTTAGAAATATTAATATTTACACGGTTAGTTTTCAATCCGCGCCTAATGATTGCCACATGCTGAGTTGAACAAAATGGCAAGGAATAAAATATGTATTTATCATTAGAAAACTATTAGTTCATTTTGACACAATGAGCACAGTTTTATTACCAACAACATACACTGTGAAGTAATAAATTTTTCGATAACAAGAAAAACCGGACACATTATGCATTCTTGTGCTTTTTACAGATTCTTTCTTTCTTGTATACATACAAAGCTACAAGTATTTTAAATTGACCACAGACTTTATGGAAACCTTTCATGTAGAAAGAAATAAAGAAAGTGTTATATTCAGTGGTAACAGGAATATATACTTGAAAAACAAGGTATATAAAATAAATAAAGTTTCATTGTAAAAGACAAGTACAATAAGAATAAAGGTAAGTTATGTACAAGGCCGTAGCATGTCAATGCAATGGTGAGTGCTACTATTGGATGGTTGGTAGATCTTGCGTAAGTCTGAGTCGTACACAACAAATCCCAGCTAACAAAATTTAGCAACCTTCCCACGGATTAGGATATGACACAAGGCCGAGTTTAATGTAGGGCAATCCGAACCCTTAGACTCGGCCAAACATTCCCGGTAAAACCCGCATAAACAGGTTCGGATCTGTCTATATCCCCAGACGAGAATCTGCCCTTAGGGACTGCCTCGTCCGGGTTCCTCCCTGCCTGAAGGCAGAGAGTTCGACAAAAGCTAAGAGCTGAGTAACAGATCCCAGCTAGGCTTTGTAGTCCGTTGACTTACAAATATTTATTTATAGTTACTACCTATAGTGTAGTTACTCATAGGAGTTACAGGATATTCCATTACATAAGAAAGAAAGAAAGAAAGAAAGAAAGAAAGAAAGAAAGAAAGTATCCATAGAACTATCGATTTAAATTTTAGAAAGAATCTACAAGTGTCCATTTTCGAATCGTAACTCACTTCATCATCTTCGATTTTTAAGTTGCCGTATGATTTTCTCTGCCACCAAATCATGAAGTAAATTCGCAGACTTTATCGAATGCATGATATCTAACAACCGCCCCCCGCAGTTAGATGTGGCAGAATGCCGAATTTAATGTGAGGCTTCCGAGCCCGTAGAATCGGCCAAAAATTCCCAGTACACCCCGTATAAAACGGGGTCGGGTAGCTGTTAGCCGAGACAAGTCTCTGCTGTTCGACATAACCTGGTCTGGGTATCCTTTCTGTCCTGCGGCAGAGATTCTTAACAGCATAGCTGCAGACGAATCACCAACTGCAGACTTTTGTCGACTGCATGTTCGCAAATCCACATCGCAATTGCTGTCAGATGTCTCTCTATTCCAAGTAATGACTCTGCATCTCAAAGGAGATTTTAACCAATTCTTATTTCTTTCTGTTTGACCATATTTCACGTCACAGTGGACATGCCTAGTTTTAAATTCTGATATTTCGTGGCAGATGTCCGCTGAGCAAGTAAAAATATATGATGTAACGTAAGGATTGAGTGTGGACTGGCCACAAGGGAAAAGACATCTACGAGATAATATTGTCCATTAATTAGAGTTAGGATTTCTACAGATCAATGGTGAAATTTTAGGCTCTTAAACATTTTTAGATAACAAGTTTTCATTTTGGCTCTCAAAAAAATTCAGTTCAAACCTGCATTCTTCCTTGGATTAGTCGGGTGTCAGATTGAGAGGAAAATGTCATTTAGGAAGATCTGGATTTTATAAATCATTATATATATATATATATATATATATAATATAAATAGTTATACTCCTTTGAAAAGGAATTTTGGCTTGTAATTGAACAAATCAATGTCCAAGGGATTATAAGGGATAAAAAAGGAAAGAACTAAGACCATGAAATTGAGGCGAAAACAATCGTCCAGAATTCAAGCTCAGAGTCCAAAGAAAAAAACCTCCAAAACGAGTAAAGCAAAAGTAACTACATAAAGTGCTCAAGTAGAACAAACTTTAATATGAACCTAAAGAGCCAGGTAAACCTACGAAGTTTTCACCTAAACGGATCGTCAGGGTCAACTATAAGAGCCAGTTGACCCTGACGATTTGTATAGATGAAACCTAGCTAGTTTTACCTGGCTCTTCAGGTTCATATATATATATATATATATATATATATATATAAGATATATTTCATGCAATATATTTTATATATCAAATCAGGTATGCCTAAGTTTAAAATACTTCTCAAAATGGAAAATGTTACTTGAGCTATAAATTTAGTTTTAATTCCTAGCTAACAGATTAAAGTTAACATTCTGAATAAGCATAATACATTGGTGTATTTCAAATCGAATTTAAATTGATTGTAATAATTCACATTTATCTGTAATATCTGTGTATTCGTCAAAATTCTCACCGTGAAATAATTATCTTTCTTAAGAAATCATTCAAAAATAAAATGTATTTTTTCTGAAATATCTTTTGAGGAAAACTCACTGACAAAATGTTTATTAATCTAAACTGAAACGACTATGATTTACTTTTGCTAAAATCCATTTTTTTTACATGGAGGGGTTTTTCTGATGTGTTTATTGACTGCGTGATATTTAGGAAATTTAAATAAAGGGAAGGGAACTGAAAGAAATTACCTCAATGTAACAGGAATGGCTTACATATTGTTGGGTTAAAAGGGTAATTTTCTCAATTTCATTAAGATAGTCACGAAGAACACGTCACGGCCGGTGTATGACGTCATCAGATAAATTGGCGAGGGCAGTTGCGATGTAGAGCCCAGAGAATAAGGACGAACCAAGCGCAATCTGGCAGGTCTTTCAGGAAAAACGGCATTGTCTAACCTTGTTCGTAGAGAAGCTATCGTAACTTCAGTGATACGTTCGGGAAATATTACATGCACGGTTCCCCCTTGCTTACACATTGTTTGTTGTTGCATATGTTATAATTTCAGTGCGTGGGACATCTATATATATACACATATATATATATATATATATATATATATATATATATATATATATATATATATATATATATAATATTATAATTATTTTTTAAAATATGTGATGCAGTTCAGTTTATATTACAATGAATCATTCATACATAAAGTAGATTAGTAAAGTTAATGGTATAAAATGGAGAAATCCTTTCGCAAATAAAATTTTGAAGGTGCATTAACTTACAAATCACTCGATGAATGTTATGATCCTTGTTTTTAATAATTACAAGCTGTATAAGGTCTTTATTTTAATATGCAATTACTTTCAACTGTACATTCATTCATCCGCAGGCATGGAAATCATTTTGTTTTTAGTAAAATACAGGTAGCATTAGAGAAAAATTAAATGCGAATCGAAATGTTTTTTTTTTAATATTTTATTGTTAACGGATACAAACTTTTTTGAAAATTTAAGAGAGTGCATTTTTTTTACTAATATTGGAATTTGAGAATTTTTTGGTTGCACATGCATATACAATTCAAAATTTATTTAAAAATAATCATGTTCGTTGAACTGTAGTGAGCTTTTCCATTTATAATAAGTAATTAGTGTTTTAATTGAAAATCAGTATCATTCGGTTGCTAAAAATTAATACGGAATTTAAAAAATTTAGTTTATAATTTATTCTAATTAATTTTTAAAAACAGGATGCGATTCTTATAAAAACATTATTCATCAAAATATTTTTTCTTAAAACATTAAGTGCCGTTGATAAATTCAATTAAAAGCGTTTCTAATATTTTAAAAATTTTCTTAGTTTTAGATTCAAAATTCTTTTGAAGGTGAATACAGTTTCATGCCTTGATTCCTGTTTAGGATTGAGCTTCTGATTCTTTTTTAAGTTTTTGGCTAATGTGGATTCTGTTTGACCAAAGATGTTGATAATATTTAATACTCCAATAACTTGTCCTTATACCAAATATAATTATATACGTGATACAAAAATTAATTTCTCTAAATATCATAAAAATTAAATGAGTTGGGGAATAATATGTAATTTCACTTCTTTCTGAATAAATCCTGAAAGTTTTATTATAACACGACGATAATCTGATTTTTAAAAGAATTTCCAAATCAATGGAATTTTTTCCAAAAAAAAAATCATTCAAATGTCGCGAACAAATTTAAGGTTTTGCTTTAACGCCAACGAGAACAGGATTTTTAACCAAAAGTTCCAGGATTCTGGAAAAAAAAATTTGCATTAAAAAAAATCTTTTGATATCTCCCTTAATCATGACAAATATATGTTATTTTTATTATTTTGGCCACATTGACATCATCACAAAAGCGTATTATTTTAGTAAACAATTGTAGGCAAGTTTTTTTTTTGTTTGTTGTTGTTTTTAAATAAGGCTTACTTTAAATATATACATTTTCATGTTGTGGTCTTTTGTCATCGTTAATTTCGCCGGAAAATTCCGAATTAATTGCATTTTCATCCATCTTGACTGATGGGCGCGTAATTAATTTGATAAGACAAAAGAAAATATTTTCGATATATTCAATAGAGCGCTCACGGACAGTTTAGTTAGTCCTGGCAGACAATCAGGGAAAGTGGGAGCTGGGAAAGGCAGTGCAATGCTTGGTTGTCCTATAGAATCCAATAGAAACAGACTTGGCCTACCAATGAGAAAAAGGAGAGAAAGAGAATGAGGGGGAGAAAGAGAAACAGAGAGTGAGAAAGAGAGAGAGAGAAAGAAGCAATTTGTCCAATTCAGAGTTCACTCGCCAGGGAAAAATACGAGGGTGGTCTGAAAATTTCATAGGTAAATTTCATTTCTTGAATGCATTTTATTAATAACTACATTGTTACTCTCCAGGTAAACTGACATCTGACTGTTCAAAGACGTCATCCTTTTGGGCAAAAAGTCAACAAGAACAGATATGACGTTATCATCAAAGCGATACTCGTTCCCAGCCAAACGTCTTTCATGTTGGTGAATAGATTATAATCAGACTGAACCAAATCAGGAGAATAAGGAGGTTGATTAACCAGTTCATAGCCACAGTCATGCACACCAGCCATTGAAACCAAGGACTTGTGTGCTGGGGCATTGTCTTGATGAAAAAAAAAACCCTTTCGTCAGTTTTCCTTGATGTTTGGTCTTTTCTAACAGCAAGTTGGCATAGTATTCGCCATTGATGGTGTAGCCATTTTGATGATAGTCAATAAATGTCATTTGCATCCCAAAACACTAAGGTCTTCAGCTTCCCTGCGGATGAAATGACCTAGACCTAATTGAAGCAAGTAGAGAGAGTTTTTCCCCACTGAAAATAATACACCAATGTCTCTAGCACAAAGTGATGAATCTATATATTTTTTTTAAATTTAGTTATATTGTCTGACTGTAGTATACAC
This sequence comes from Acanthosepion lycidas, assembly GCA_963932145.1. Lineage (NCBI taxonomy): Eukaryota > Metazoa > Mollusca > Cephalopoda > Sepiida > Sepiidae > Acanthosepion > Acanthosepion lycidas. Next base: position 97,461,128 of record OZ010586.1, on the reverse strand, counting down.
AGCTTAACAAAAAAGTGAACACGTGTCATTTTCACTAGTAACCATGTAAATCAAAAATACAGAATGTAAATTTAACGTTTCACCTACATTTGCACATCTTAATCTTTATTTTTATTTAATATTTTTATTACAGCTTGATAAAAATCTTTGAAAGTGGTTGTTAATCATTTAATAAAAGGTTTTTAATGCATATATAGTTTGATTAAGATTTGTTGATTATAGTTATTTTCAAAGTGTAGCTTAGATGTGGCACAAGGCCGAAAGTATGGGGTACCTAGTGAGAATCAAACTCACTTTTCAGTCGTAACTGATCTAGCGAGACATTCTTGCTAAACATTACACAACGCCAAGGTGCCCCAAGATTTGTTAATTATATGAGAAAAAGAGACAATTATTTTTAATATTATCTCAGGGATTCACTTGCTTTTGCACAACACTGTATATTTCTTTTCTTGTATCTAACAAGTCTTTTCATTTTCTGTACTTAATGAGTGTTGAAATATCAATTCTTATCATCAACAATCATCTCTTTGTAAACTCAGTACTGTAATCTGTGGTATTGTAGTTTAGCCGTAGTATCTTTAATAATCTTACCCCAACTATTGAAGCAAAGTAACACAAGGAGGGTGAAAGAATAAGAAAAAAAAGACAAACGTTAGTAAGAAACGAGAATAACAGAACAGTAACGAAGGAGACGGTAGATATCGATTGACATTTGCATTTAACTTTTTGAAGATTAAACTTGTCTGGAAAGCATGGACCCGGAAGAGTGTTCCACGACCGAGAAGTGAGAGAAAAGAAACTTTTAACATACGGTTACATCTAGCCAACTCAACGATGAATTGATGAGAGCTTGCCGCCAATCTAATACTGCGCTTCAAATCCTAAAGTCTAAGTATCATAGCGAAGATATCATCCTACCAATTACGATGAAAGTATTTCTAGAGAAGGCACAGGAAGCTACGTCACGGTGGGAAAGTGAATGAAGCCGAGACGCTAAACAAAAACAATTTCGAAAGAAATATTAGGTTGGTGCAAAAATAATTTCGTTTTCTAACATATGTTACTATGTGGGAAAACGAAATTATTTTTGCACCAACCTAATACCATTCTTAAAGAATTATCTCAAGCAAACAATTAAAGTTTGTTCAGATGAAAACAAATTACGTCTGAAAAATCTTCTTAAAGATATATAAAATCTATATCTGTCAGTCCGTGTGCATAAACTTTTGCATTTCTTCTTCTTTATGGTTATGAAGATAAAGATACACCGTAATTCCCCATGCATAATACGCATTTTCTCTAAAAAAAATAATAAGCAAAATCAGGGGTGCGCATTATGCACAGCTACATTTTTTTTAAATTGCCGTAAAATAAAATAAGAATTATCATAAAACTAAATTAGTATAATATTATTATATATTTAAAAACATTTTTAAAAAACAAAAGTAGGAAACGCTGGTCTTAATAAAATTGGAGAAGTACAATTTATATGGTTTAATTACCAAACAAGTGGTGGGTATTATACTTGAGTAGAAGTATTTTCCCACACATTCCGAACAATTTTAGTTATGCATATTATAGACTAGCAGTAGCGCCCGGCGTTGCCCGGGGATGTAACAGTAAGAGATAGATCAAGTATCGACCATCATAAAGACTGAAAAATAAAATTGACAAAGATTATTGTTTAAGGTTGACGGACACGCATGTCTTGATTAGTTGGGGTTTTTTTTTGTTGTTTTGTTTTGTTTTGTTTTTTGTTTTTTTACGAATTGGTCAAACCCAAACTCAAACAAAAACATTGTTTTCAATCGTTATGAGCCTACCGATTGAATAGAATTTTATTATAAACAATTGTCTTGTAAATGGAATTTTTAAAGGATTCGGAATGTAAAAATAAAGAAAAAAGTGTGCAAGACAATAAGAAACTACCTGCCAAAAAAAAGTGAAGTTTTGTTGAAAATCGGTTGAAAAATGTAGGAAATCCGATCCCATATATAAACGAACACACTCACACACACACACACACACACACACACAAACAACCTGGCTTTTATAATAAGTATAAATAGATATGAGTTGTCCCCCTTTCATTCTCGCGATGCCTCTTAATCGTGTTTTCCAATTGATTTTGTGCAAAAACAATTGCGTTTTTCCAATTTTTGGCGCTGTCAGAATCACCGCAAGGTAATTTTACGTAGTCCTCTGAAGTTTTGTTGAAATCGATTGAAAAATGTAGGAAATCCAATCCAATATATAAACGTACAGACACACACACACACAACCTGGGTTTTATAATAAGTATGATGAAGGCGTATTATACATGGGAAATTACGGTATATCGTATATACTCGCATTAACCTTTAAAGACTTATTCTGAAGCTAATTAGACGACAGTCAATGGGTATATAGTTTGCTCAACGGCATAGCCAGGGCTAACAGTACATGCGCTAATTTTATATATCGTGTATGATGCAACCCCACTTTAAATATCTTGAAAATTAACTCTTCAAATGCCGCAAGTCGCAGGATAGGCGAGTATATACGGGGACTGTTTCCTGAAAAAACATTCCTTTACATTTAATATCATTGATTTTTTTAATCTATTGATAGTCTTAAACAGGCCTGTGATAAGAAGTAAAATTCCCGGAGTTAAAAGGATCTGGGTCTTTTTTTTTCCTAGATAATGAGTAACATTGTTACCTTCGTTTCGCTATTCATAGAGATATCTCATACGAAGATTGCTAGCCTCTTGACAGTTTGTTGCGTGCAATCCAACCAAAGCAACACCTGTGAAGTCATCAATGAAAATTTCTATCGAGATATGACATCTGGTTGAAGTTAAGAATTAATGTGAAGTGAATATGATAGCGGTTGTTTGTCCCGAATGAGGCTTATGCCAACAAAGATAGAAAGAGCAGAAACAAGCTGAGTGTGACTGAGCGTTTTCTCTTTGTCCTTTTGTTCATATTCATTGTCGTGATCCATGAGACTGTTTTGTCAAGTGTCCAGCCGTAACATGTTCGAAGCCGACAGAGGTTGACGACTTTGGCAGAAACTCTGGGTTGGTTTGGTACCGGAAATTATCCGATTTTTTCAAAAGGAACGTTAACCGGAAAGATAGCGCCCAATGTTGTCGCCTTCAGTAAGCAGACCGCGCCTTTTGGCCTTGAGCGGTCGGTATATCTCTTCTCGATAAATTTTCATTTTATTTTCTTTAATATTTTTCTCCTTGACAGTGATTAGAATTTATTATATTCAAGATCAGAAACTGAGTTAATATTTTATTTCGTTTAATAAAATAGTCCGTTAATAGATTTCTCTTACTTTAATAATAACGCTTAGGAAGAAACATTGGATTTGTGCTATATCGCTATAATCATTTATTGTAATATTAGATTGAGTCATGATTAATTTTCCTTTCATCAAATTTAATCTTGCAAAAATAAAGTACAATTATTTTATTCAGTTTAGAGAGTGCCCAGTAAAAAAATCGGTAATTTTATTTTCAGTTTTATCTTTCAGGAATAATTGACATTGAATAACCTTGAATAAATTTCTTGAATATTCATGACCTTGAATAATTATTCTCCCCTCGCGTAATTATTTAACTCTGATTGGTTCTTTTATGATTGATTAATTGCTGCTCGATCTTGTGACTCGTCATTTAAAGGTTATCTACAGACAACCTTCGACTTCTGTCTCGATCTTCTCGTATGTTTAAACAAGTCACTGATTTTGAGCGCGAATTTATCGTACTTTTCATAGAACATCCGACATGGGATTGAAGAAATATGCAGAAATTCTTCCTGAATTTTTCAGTTACATCAGTCGACATCAGTTTCCAATGGATGCCTTACGTCTTTCTGAATTTACTTTTTTTTTTTTTTTTTTTTACTAGTCACCCTTTATTACAGTGTACTTTGTTTTGGTTACGTTCATTGACTTATTGTGTTATTTAATATTGAATTTTGTATGGGGAATCTAGTCGAATTCGCTACTCAATAGATATGGTCAACGAGACTATCGTCTCTAACTATAACCCCACGAATTTTCCATCACATCAGCCGTCACCGGTTTTAAACATTTGTCTCACATCTTCCTGAATTTACCGATTTTTTTACAGAGAACCCTATTCACTATAATTCACTATTATTTACAATGGTTTCTTACCAATAGGTAGCTCCTAGACATTATTTCAGTAAAATTACGTATGTGTTGATATTTAAGAATAAAATTATGTTGATTTTTCAATGCAAATATCAATCGCTATCTACTGTCCTCCTGATTCGTCCTCTTTTGTTCTCATTTCTAATTCTTCTACGCCCAGTAATCCTTTGTGTCTTAGTGACTTTATTGCCTTTCTTGCGGTGAGCTCGATGAAGAAAAGGAAAGGTGCTGATGCTTAAGAGGTACAGTAGAGTAATTGGTTACTGAACGGATTGAGGAATCAGAGAACAGAATTCGAACTCGAGATCATTAATTTCACTTATGTGATAATACTCTTAGAAAGGATATGTATCCAACAATTCTCCTCATGGTATATGTTGACCCTCTTCCCCGGAGCCATTAGAGGCAACATGACCTTGGTTGACATCACTGTATGTGCTTTGGTGAGGTATTCGCAGAACTAACTCTCGTTCCTTTGCTTAACCAACTCTATCTTTGGCGGCCATATTTTAGTATTCTCATTTGTTTTTCAGACGTATCGAGATTTGTTTTGTAAAATGCATCTATTGTACACATCATCAGTGATATTTCTAGTCGAGGTTCATTAGGGATTTCGGGTCTTTCAGCATGATGATCAAGTTGATACTGATCGTGTATCGACTTGGGTACCTTCATTTAGCTACAATTTTTCCATCTTCCTGACTACACACCATGCTACTCCTCTTGACAATTTATTCTGGATGACTTCAGGGTCACCAGAAATGTGCGATCTTCCATAAAAAAGGAAACAAATGCAGCCACAGTTTATATCTGGTAAGGAACATGGCTACGTGCTTGTGAAGTACCGATTTGATACCCTCAAAAAGACATATACACATACATACACACACAAAACTAAACGCGCATCACATTTTTATTACACTTATCCCATTTTCATTGATTTTTAATCATCAACCGAAGGAAAAAATATATTTTCCTCCTTCCCATTATAAATAACATGGTAGCTTTTAATCTAATGCAGAAATTGACAATGTTAATTCTCTCGATAGTTCTGAATCAGATTTTTTTTCTTTCTCTGACATTCATGAGTTTATCACACCAACCGTCACGGGTCGGCAAGGTCAGAAGGTCATTAGGTTGGTATCCTGTGTTATAACATAGTTGTAAAAGGTTGCGTTTGTGTAAGAATGTAGAATATTAGGCATGGGTCTCTATATCAGTGATTTATTTGGTTGCTGTCTGCAGGAGATGTTAAATATAGCTTTTCGAATCAGTGTTTAGGATATATAAAATGTATCAAACCTTTGAAGCGAGATAAATTCTACTGAAAAAACATGTACGGTCTACAATGAAAAACAAACAGAAAATAAAAAATACCAGAATTTTATTTTCGCCTCCATATTTCAGTTCTAATGAAGCTTAAATATTTTTTATTAGCTCGGGCATTCTCGAGTCTATCACATTAACCATCATGGCCCTGCAAAAAGGTCGGAATGTCATTAGGCAGGCATTTTTGTGACATAACATAGCTGGTTAATGTAGGTGCTTAGTCGGCAAATATCTCATCTTGCCCAATAGCTAGGTACCAGAAGAGTAGATCACACGCGAATTCTTGTTTTGCTCGCCAACAGTGACCTGCAAAGCGCATTCTGCGTTCAGGTAAGATTGTCGAAAAATCAGGGATGAGTCCCCAGAACTCTGATTTAGTTGAATTTCGTCTTCAGATGTTATTATAGAACTCATCCGAGTTTAGGTTCCATCAAGCTTTGACTCAAGGACTCTACAGTGGCAGGACAGAATCTCCTTTTGAGTTTTTCTGGTAGATCAAATTTTCAGATTACGTGCATTTTATTCAAGACAGTCCAGCCTCTAGTTATGGAAATGATCACATCCATTTGAGTAGAATTTAAATAGACATGAGAATGTCAATATTTGGGGCATTCTGCGTAACATCACATAAATGGCACCTAAATATAATCTCGAATAAGTGAATGAACCCGATTTGCACACATACATGCACACACATATACCCAAGCATAGATATATATATACTAAACCTTATTTTCAATGGATACACGTATTTGCATAGACGCTCTGTTTTTCGCAGTGATTTGTTTGGGCTTTTTTATATTGTTTTCAAGTGTTAATTAAGTCATGCCAGCATTTTATGGGCATTCCAGAATATTAATAAGGAAAAATATGTTCTCTGGCAGTGTTCGAACCTGCAAACGCTTTAGTAGGGTAAACCATCATGGAATCCGGCGTGTTATATCCATATATATATATATATATATATATATATATATATATGTATGTGTGTGTGTGTGTGTGTGTAAAATATTTATGTAAGTTAATAAAACAAGGACAAAAGAAAGGGTACCAATATAATCAGTAAGATAAACATTTATTTCATATTAAATATTAATTATTAACCATATGACAGAAATGAAGCACGGAGAAAAAAGTTTTATGTTTCGGAATTTTTGGACACGTCTGTGTTCTTCATCAACGGACCGAGAAATAAACAGAAATGGGAACTACACACTGACAGATGTTTTTATAGATGGAGTATTTTCCGGTGGAAATCATATTGTAAAAATCCGATCTCTGTTTGATATATATATATATATATATATATATATATATATATATATATATATATATATATATATATATATCGTCTGTCTATACGTCATTTTTATAGATAGAAATATTTGAATGAATGCTCTTGTATCGAGCAAATAAAATATTTGCATCTATAAAGAAAAACATATAAACAGAAAATATGTTAAAATAATTGTCAGACATTTCATAGTATATATATATATATATATATATATATATATATATTGGAAGAAACTTAACATTTTACTTTCCCAACATGCGTTGTGATATTCAATGTAAATGATTACGAGTTCTATTCTCATTATTTATTAAACTTGTCACAGAATTGTTACGTATATTTTAATTATATATTTGGACTAGCTAAACTGTACTATGCCGAATGCTGTACTATACTATACTATATATATATTCTATTATTTATAATACACCGTATACTATACTATATTTACTCTATTATATATACTATACTATATATATATTCTATTATTTATAATACACTGTATACTATACTATATGCACTCTATTATATATACTATACTATATATATATTCTATTATATATACTATATTATATACTATTTCTGGGTTAAAAATTCCACATATTTGGAAAAAGGAGAAAGAAACCGAGAAAGAAATGGCTTCGGCGTTTTACCCAGAGCAAATTCTTACTTTGAAATACCAAAGTAAAACCTTTTCTTAAGTGTTTTCGCTTTGGCGAATGACTTGTCGATAAAAAAATATCACAAAAAGTTAACTTACATCATAGCAACCATTTCACTCGTTTTTAGCTCGTATATATAGTGGTCAATATACATAATAATATATATATATATATATATATATATATATATATATATATATATATATATATATATATAATATAGATAGATAGATACCATGTTTCCAAAAAGATATCAACCTCAGTCAGGCATTCTTATGAAATTTTCAGCAAAATCAAAGTCACCACACGAGATATAATGGTACATGACGGCTTATATTTCGTCTATATTGTTTATTTAACATGAAAAAAAAAGTTATGTTGGCTTAGTTCCAAAAAAAGAACGCTTTTTTTCCGTTAATATGTTACCAAAATTTATTTTAATGTTTGATTCTTCATTTGGACTGTTCAATTTAAATGTCTGCATATTTCAGAATTTATCCATAAAAAAAAATGACTTCACCCTAAGTAAGGCAACCAAGGTCATAAAGTGATAGATGAACCGATCATTTTTTTCATTTTTCGAAGGAGAACTTTTTAAGAATCATTATCCAGGGATCGTATATATGAGTTTCACTCGAGATCTGATGTGATATTGCGCCCCGATTTGAAAAACAGTAGTAAAGTAATCGATGTTTGCGGTTGCATTTATCTGTTCAGAAGGCAAAGCTCAAGAGCCACTCAAGATAGATATGGTGTTTTATGGATTCGTGGATTTGCGCAGGACAAATAACGGTTAACCCTAGACTGTAGCGATTCGGAATACATCTTGCCAGGAGCTTATCCCATAAAGCAGCATATCTTAGGAAGCAGTTGTCCGTTTGGAAGTTCTTACTATTTTCTAAAACAAATCACTCTAAGCAAGGCCATAATGCCACTAATACGCAAGGGGTTGCTGAATATGAGAAAAGATTTTAGGAAAAGTATCCTGAAACCCAATCCTAAACGGGAAACAAGTGACAAGCCTCTACTTCAAAAGACCGTGGAGGAATGTGAATTTGACGATAGGCGAAGCTTTCTACTTCTATAAAGTGGACGAAGGGAATGCTGTTGATTCATCCTTGTGTATGCGACATGGTTTGTCCCAGGTGCAAATGTCGGGGCTGGTGAAAAGAATATATGTAGCTCGTCAAAACACAGGTAATAGAAATAGCGACAAAAATAAGGAGAGTCTTCCGACTTTTCGTCTGTGGGAAAATGATTGTAGGATGGAAAATAATTTATGACCCCCAAAAAAAAGTAGACGATTTTGAACTCTATCAATACTGGTAAGAGAGGCAAGCTCTAGCCCAGATATAGCAGTAAAATCTCATTTTTGGCCTGATCACTCTCTTGTAAATACTGAGTATAAACAAGTAGTCAGAAATTTACTGGGGAGGATCAATGAACCGCCCATATTTTTTTAATTTGATACCCAATAGACGTTCAAGCCAAACAGCCTACTTAAGAGGACACCCATTCATCACCATAGGTGAAAGTTCAGGAGAGTGGTTTTATAAAATGGTGAATATAGATTATATCAATAAACATAGTCTCTGTTTACCTGAGTTGATGTCATGGTCGTTTCATCATCATTTATAAGCGGTATATTATTACTCCAAACAATTTTGATCCTAATGAAAATATTTATTTTCAGATGTTTACAAAGGATTTCTTTGCACTTGATATAGCAAAGGAAGCCTTGACGAAATAAAAGATTAATTAAAAGTTTGTTTTGTTAGTCAACTAGTCGCATGAAGAAGTGATTTAAAAAGAAACAAAAACTGATAAGCATTTTCCATTCCAGGAATGAATTTACCTTTTGAAGTGATTGACAGAAAAAAATGACGTTTTATTCAAGCTTAACTATTAACTTAAGGAATCAGCACATATGCTAGGCCCAAAACATCTCCTGAGCCGACCGAGCATAGAAATGAATACAATATGGAAACCAGTAATAAGGGTTGGTTTGGCTTGGTTTATTTTGTTTTATGGCATTTCAACCTCAATGGGTTATTTAATGCCGACAAATTTTTTATTGTTGGTAATATTTTGTTTTGTCAAAAATCTGTTTCTGCTAAAAAATTTTCCTTCAAAATTGTATTGCTGGTAATAATTTTTTTCAAAATGTATTGCTGGTAATAGGATCCCAGCTATGGGCAAATAGATAACTAACAGGTACTACCAACCCGGATCAGGGTGGATCTGGGAATACAAGCAATTAAGATGTGGCTCTACGCTTCTCAAAACCTGTTGATCAGAGGCCTTGCTGCTGGGCGTAGTTTATCGTCTTACCCAGGACGCGGATGTAGTTTAATGTCTTACCCAGGACGACCAGTAATAAGGAGTGCTAGAGAAAAGTGATAATAACAACAAAAATTGCAATATGAGCTCTTGTAAAAACAAGTATAGATAACAGGAAAAATTTCCATACGAGTACTGGAAAAAATGGTTGCTGAAGACATTACGTTTATAATACCCTGAAATTCATACACAGATGTCCTGAAGGACACATGGCACAGTGGATAAAGGCGTTAGTTAGACCCAGTGACAGGACCCACAGGGTGTGAGTTCGGTACCCGGTTTAGGCAGTGGAGATCTTGGAGAGGGGAATTAACAGGAGATAACTGATAGCTGACATCCATTAGACATGGCACGTGGAACTAGAACAGTGTAGCTCAGCGACATTCTAATCATCTGAAGAAGGCCGGAGCGAACAACGACTGAAAATAAAATATGGGAACAAAAGATGAGGATAATAGTCCGAATAATGTAAATAAATAATACCTCATTTCAGAAATATATACAGATACTTAACTATTTTTTTAAGATTTTCCTCGATTTTAAGCCTGACCGTTAGTTTGTTTTGGTTGGTTTCCTTTTCTGTGACGTACGGTGCCCGTTAATAATAAAGTATACCTCAAGACTTCAATGTTAAAATAAAACAGTATTAATTACAACCGCAAATAAATATTTGACAAGAACAAAGAAGTAAAAATCAACCAAAAATAATTAACCATTTTAATGAATAACTTGTTATTAGCGCAGCTCTGGTTAACGTCCGGTAAATCCTACATAAAAACCCAAATCATCGACGCACACTAATTCGACTGAATAGTTCCAATGAATAGTCACTCAACAATCACCGCTATTTATACACCTGGGGGAAAACATATATCCATAAGTCCAGAGTGGGACGATCGAACTTCAGTGTCGGTAATTACTCATTTTCTTCTTATATGACAGATGTAATAGCATATCAACTACTATAGATTATTTAATGCTAAAATATTCTGAACATTTTTGGTGATTCTGCTTTAAAAATTCGTTTTTTGGGGTTTTTTTTTTTAATACCAAAATGTATTTCTGATAATTTTACTATAAAAATGTATTTGCATATTTTTATAATCCTTGGGGTGTTCACTATTGGTTCATAGCAGGGACCCTAACACGATCCTCAAAAACCTCCAATCTCCCGATCTAGCTGCTAAAAAGAAAGAAAAAAAAGTGAACACAGATAGATAGATAGATAGATAGATAGATAGATAGATAGAAAAAACAAAGAAATAATGTCAAACCACGCAGATAGATAGATAGATAGATAGATAGATAGAAACAGACTGAGATAGATACGAAATAATCTAAAAATGATATGCTTTTATAAACACTTCTTTATATGCTCATATAAAGAGTAAAAAAAATTTGAAGTAAATACACATAAATCGATAGTTTCGGCGTAAACAATTTCCTGGAAAAATATCGATTTTTATTGGCATAATTATTTTCATTGTTTTCTTTTTTACCAATATTTATTTTTCTGCTCATACGAGAATGTCAGGTTTTTCCAAACTTCTTCCGTATCGTATTTAAGTGATCTCCGTTCATTCTTTATTTCCTTTCCTATTTCAACTACAATCAGATTTGGCTGATTTCCTTTGCCTTTTATTGTTGTTTGGATTTGCTTCAGTTTTTATTGGTTCTTTTTTTTTCTTTCCTTCGTAAAATTTACTTCATATCTTTCCAGGTCTTTCTTTCTTTGTTCAAGACTCTGTGACCTTCTTTACGTGCACACAAGAACACATCGAAGTGTTACAAGCAGTTCGCATGCAAACCTGCTCTCTGTTCCAAGTCAAATCTGATTATAAAGAAACACAGAATTGTTGAACTGGTCAGGGGATATAGGAAAAACCTCGACATGTATCAATTCTCTAAAATTAAATACTCACAGGAATATATATATATATATATATATATATATATATATATATATATATAGATAGATAGATAGATAGATAGATAGATAGATAGATAGATAGATATATTTCATTAAATACGAGAGACAAGTTTCTTTGATTTAGTTTTTTATACAATTTCTCATGTGATCTAATAATTTTCAACTTTTCAGATGATAAATTATATAAAAACTGTCAGAATGTTCTTTTTTTTCGAACACTTTTTGTTCGAGCGCTATACATTTAGCCATTTTCAAGGATGAAATATTTTAACTGTTAAATAAGAAATAGTTTGTTGCATGTATGCATTTATATAATGTTTTCATTTTTTCAAATCACGGCCAAGATATTATGTCCATGTTCATTGTTGATATTATTGAGTGCTGTTCTTTTTTTGTTTTTATTAATAATGCTTCCATTATTTTTGCCTTTTTTGCATGTAGATGATGTTATTATATTTGTGTTCTCAACAAGTATGTTACGAATAGGGTCCAGTAGAACATTCTGACAGTTTTTATATAACTTATAATCTGAAAAGAAGAAGATTATTAGATCTCATGAGAAATTGTATAAAAAGAAAAACTAAATAAAAGCACCTTGTCTATCGTATTCAATGAAATGTGCATGAAAGAAGGATTGCTGCCTAAATACAGAAACATATATATATATATATATGTGTGTGTGTGTGTGTGTGTGTGTGTGTGTGTAAAAATATATAGAAAATAGGAAAGAACTCGTTAGGTAAATAATCCAAAGTTCTTTAGTATTTTTGTTATTATTTTTTTAAAAATAGTGCTCGATATAAAAGTAGAGCATAAATATAATTATTTATTTAAAAATATGATTCCAACGCTACATAAGAGTTCTCATGTTTCAAAACAAGAGCCGAAAACTTCAATATAGTTATTTGAATTAAATTGAATTAAATACTAAGCTCTGTTCCATGGGATTCCAAAAATAATTTCGCTTGAAGATGGAACAGAGCTTAGTACTTTAATTCAATTTAATTCAGATAATTATATTGAAGTTTTCGGCTCTTGTTTCGAAACATGAGAACACTTATGTAGCGTTGGAATGATATTTTTAAATAAATAACTATATATATATATATATATATATATATATATATATATATATATATATATATATGGTGTCCACAAAGTCATTAGAATCAACTGACCTACCAGAACTTGTTTACCTTTGTTATCTGTGTAATTTCATCATGTTTGAATTTCCGACTTTGATCGATAAACCAAGACAGACATTGTGCCATTACTTCTAGGGCAGTCATTGTTATCCAATTTTAAGGCGAACTCCTAGTAATTGTTTCACTGCAATCTCAAACATAAAATCAATATTAATTACGATATGAAAAATAAAATCATAACATTAATATCATTAAAAACAGTAACAGAAAGGGGGATGTAAAAACAGCTTTTCCTACTGCTATTAATCATTACTCTTCAAGTACGAATTGAGTTCTCCGGGTCGTGGCGTATTTCGTATAGAAGAAAAACGTTAAATTCTGCCGTGCGACGATGGCCTAGCTGTAAGATATCTTTCGATCCGGGGTGGAAGTAATCGAACGTCTATCCACACTGAGGAGCTGTGAAACCAGTCTGTCGGTGGATGACTATATATATATATATATATATATATATATATATATATATATATATATATATATATATATATGTATATATATATATATATATATATATATATATATATATATATATATATTCATATATATGCGTATATTTCGGCAGCATGTTTTCATTAAGACATGTTTCAATGTATAGTTTAGACATGTTCTGTCTACTCATTATCGATAAGATCTTTTCATACTCTCGGTTAAGTTTTCTTTTTATGTGATTACTGAAAGAGGAGAGAAAATTGCCGTGTTTGTTTTTATTACCAAGTACTTGGTAGTAAAACAAATATATATTGCGGTAAATGCAGCTATTCATTCAATGTATGTGAGACCAAGGAGGCGCACTGAAAAGCTCTCGTGAATTTAAGCATCAAACATGCTAATAGAAGGCAGTGAAGTTTCTCTATGTCGAGTAAATATGATCAGTTACGTTTTGGAGGCATTAAAATTTAGAAGCTATTTCCTGCCTCATTGTCAACAATGCCGGATTTATTATGGAAACGGGAGTAAATTGTAATATCTTTTGCGTAGATGCCTACTTGCGAACTGATGACATCAGGAAGAACATTGATGAAGATCAGAAACAGTGTAGGACCCATGATAGAGCATTGGAGAACACCAGCTTTCGTATGAAAGGAACTGGAAGAGAACACGTTCAGAACGACCTTGATTTCCGCTGTTTGACAGGAATGATTGGATTAAATCAAATGATTGTCCTGTAATATCGTAGAAGACCATCATCCCAAACCTTGTCAAACGCCTTCGAGATATCTAGAGCCTCAGCTCGAGCTTCGCCGTATATTATATATATATATATATATATATATATATATATATATATATATATATATATATATATATATATATATATATATATGATACCCACCTTCAGCTTTAAGCCTTCCTGTTCTTTCTTCTATATTATACCTCTCTCTAGAGCTTTCATACATTTCACTTCTAAACTAGTTTCCCACACCCACACATACACTTACACTATTTCTTTTTTTATACACGGAGTTATATTTCCCCATTTCTTTTTGAATTTGTAGGCCTGATGAATTGAATCGTGATTACAACCCTGAAATATTAGGGCTTGGGCCTTTTATATTATATTATTAATCTGTCCTGGACCTTGAGTTCTACCTGGATTCTATCCTCTTAGAAATTCATACACACACACACAGACACACACATATATATATATATATATATATATATATATATATATATATATATATATTTACCACTAATATATATATATATATATATATATAAATATATATATATAATATTAGTGGTCAATATGCATATATATATAGATATATATATATTTATATATATATATATATAAAATACAAAATTTCTCCCCACCTGATTAATAATCGCAGATGTTTGACACCATCCTTCACAAGTTATTGGAATTTAAATAAAATATTCGTTTGTGTGATACAAAATCTCAAATATATATATATATATATATATATATATATTCAACACCACCACTTGATAAGACACCAGAAGTGTTGAAACAAAATGGCTATATATATATATATATATATAACCATCACTTACTTGATAAGACACCAGAAGTGTTGAAAGAAAATCGCTGTTTTAGTTGTGATGTCATAAAATATTTATATTATAACTTTCGAACAAATTATATATATATATTGTGAGATGGGTATTGTCGCCATTTTACATGTTTCATATGTATCATGCGTGTTGTTTTATTTTCATTTTGTCGACTGCACACTATAACAGGATTAGTTGGACACCATCTGAGTACACTCCGCCAGAATCTTTAAACGGCATGTTGTAAGGCTTGCCATTCGCGCAAGAATCTCTAATACAAACATTGTACAGTGATTGGGTGTCAATCTGAAAACAGTACAGAGGTTTCACGGAGACTTGGATGAGTCTAATTGTTATTAGGAAGGTTCAGCAGCTCGGAAAACTTACCCTGGTCGTTCTGATAAAAATTTAATCATTAGTATTTCAAAATATTTTTGTGTAATTTTGGTAAATTTATCTGTTAAAATGAAATGTCAGTGTTATTTTCATTTTTGTGTAATCAAGACGACAATTTATCCATCTCAGGCTGTAATTGTGTGCCTACATATATGTATATATATATATATATATATATATATGGGGCGTTATGTTCATGTTCTATCAAATGACTTATCTGCACACAGACAGATGAAAGAACGTTTATAAAACCAAACGAAATTATCTTCTTACATTGAAAATATATTGCTTTCTTTCATACTAAATGAGATTATGTCGACAAGGTCATAAATAGCTTTCCTGACAAAAAAAGCGGTGCAGAGGAATAAGCCTAGATTATCTCTATCCGGCAAAAAGCGGTTATCTATCGTTTGAAAGGATCAATTCTACGCCGCTGACATAAGTGATTGATTCGAATGGAAAAGCAATAAATTTATCAGTTTAGACGCATGGAGAAGATTTTACAATGGTGATGTCAAGAAAGTGGTTTTGTATGCATATTTACTGCTTTCGACATTGTCTGTAAAACGGTCACACTGTTGGTCCATCCTATTAAGATTTATCTTGCTATTAATGACTTATGTTTAAAATCACTATTCTATGAATTGGTAAGTTACAAGCCAAACAAAGTTGCAAATGAAAATATGTAAATAGGTTTGAACTAGCCGGAAGGGAAAATGTATTTAAACTGATTTTTAAGCCCAAATCTCTTCTGTCTGGCAGCGATCTCAAAGATAAACTTTACCGAAGACGTCACTAAGAGATTACTATATCGGAGGCTTTCAGCGGGATATATGAACTTTATGAAAAGACGATATGGCCATGAATGGAGATCCTGTAGTGTTTTATTTTACTGGTAAATCCAGTTAGTCAGTATGTATCATTTTCTGATAACTACACGTTAACGCTTTCGCAATGGAATTATTAAAAACTAAAACACTCTGACTTATTTTGAACTGTAAAATAATTTTACCTAATTACAAACTAATGATTTCTAAATAAGAAGATATTTACAAAGAGGCTAGACGCTGCACTATAATATCGATTGCCGTCCGTGTGTTCGATTTCAGTTTAGTGTGTCCCATTATATGGGTGGGGTTTAAAGAGCTCATTAGCTCAGAACGAACTACACGATACTTTAAGGTAAAGTTCTGACGTTAAAGTGAACGAAAGAATCAGGTTTCTTCACAGTTAAAGTTTTCAACATGCAAACAAATTAGAAGTAGTGAGGTTATAGTTAGCTACGATGGTCTAGTTGACCATGACTATTGAGTAGCGAATCCGATTCTCACTAGGTGTCCCATACATAATTGGATATTAAATAACCCAAAAATTCAATCAACCTAACCAAAACAAAACAAAGTACACTACACTACAGGGTTACCAGAAAAAAAAATGGTAAATTCCGAAAACCATCAGACAAGGGTTGAAAACTAGGGACGACTTATGCGACTAAAAAAAAATCAGAAAGAATTCTTGAGCATGTTGCCAAACTCCACGTCAGATATTCTTCTTTGAAAAGTACGATAAACTAACGCACATAATCAATGAGTTGCTTAGCCATTACGAGGAGGGCAGAACGAAAGACGAAAGTTCTCTGCAAATAACCTTTAAATGACGAGTCACAAAATCGAGCTGCAATTAATCAATGATAAAAGAATCAATCAAAGTTAAGTAATCACGTGATGGTCGAATGATTAGCCAAGGTCATGAATATTCAAGAAATTTCTTCAAGGTTGTTCAAAGTCAATTATTCATGAAATATAAAACAGTGATAATAAATTTACCGTTTTTTTACTAGGCACCGTGTAGTTTCCATAATAATGATACTGAGAAATCCTTAAATGCGACTAAAGAACATTACATTTTCTATAAATATAAATGTCATATATTTCCTGTAATATATGCATAATAATATCTGAATTTATGGGATGAGGATTTATTATTATTTACAGTCGGACTAATATCCTCATCTTTCCTATTACTGTCACAACATTTCGGCTGCTGTTCCCACCAGCCTTCTTCAGGAAATTTTTGAACTGTAGATTATATATTTTATATACTGGGTCAGTTGTTCTGGTTTCTCTGTCCATTTCTAGGAATATATCACCCTGTTCTTTTTAGACTTATCTATCATCCATTGTTTCAAAGCCTGTACCAACCCACCCAGCGATTGATATCACAGTTATTATATCACCAACTTCACGAACGTCTTGCTATTTTATCAATATCTGAATTAAAATTGATTCAATCCATTTCCAGTAAGAATATTGCAAAGAAGACGACTAGGTTAGAATTCAAACATAGCATCTTCCAGGGTTATCTTTTCCCCGGCATGGATAACTGAACGGGAAAATCTAACTTCTGTATTGAATAAAGTGTTCAGTTCAAAAACTCTATCGACATACACACGTAGGAGGTCGGAGGACAGTAATTCATTAATACAAACGGGTAGTTGTCCGAATGCATATAATGTAAATAATTATAGATATATTTATGTACTACTTCAAATAATTATAGGTATATTTCAACACTACTTCAAATATATGGTTAGGAAGAAAACACCCATTGATACTGAGCTTGAGAAAACTATTTTTCTTAAAAATTGTTTTAAGAAAAAGATTTGATTAATTTCAATCGACAACAGTACTGGTTGCTCCATCAATGAATGTCGAATTTTTCCTCATAAGGAAACGGATAGTATTATCATTACTATTACAATAAGGGTCAGGGATATACAAGAGATTGATGGTGTCGGGAAAAGAGGAATTTGTTTATATTTCTGAGATGAGGTATTGTATATATACATTTTGTCGGACTGCTGTCATCATCTTTATTGTCATGTTCACGGCGTCTCTTCAGGTGACTGGAATTTGGAACTGTACCATTTATTTTGTCCACCGGCGTAGATTGATCAAGTTCCACGTGCCATGTCTCTTCCAGGTGTCTCAGTTATCTTCCTTTAACTCAACTCTCTATGTTTGTTGCTGTTGTTTTTTGTTTTGTTTTTTCTTTTTTTTCACTATGCCGTAGACAGATATTCAACTCACAACTCTTTGGGTCAAGTCCCTGGATCCAGTCAACGCTTTTGTCCACTAGGCCATTATTTCTTTGAGGATATCAGTGTATGACTATTTGGGACTTATAAACTTAATGCCACAGTAACTATTTTCTTTAAAAATCTCACTAGAATTTGGCACGAACATCAAACCATTTGACATTCCTACACCGATGAACAGTTTTATTCAGGCTTAACACCAAGACTCCCCGTCAATTTTTGTGATGTACGGTGGCGCTTAATAATTAAGTATAACCTAAAACTTCAATGTAGACATAAAACAGAATTTAATTACAACTGCAAATAAACAATTAACAAGAATAAAAAAGTAAAAGTCAACCAAAGATAATTAACCATTTCAGTGAATAGCTTGTTAGCATCGCGACTCGGCTTAACGTCCGGTAAATCCTAAGTCAAAATCCCAAATCATCGAGGCACAATAATTAACACTAATTCAACTGGATAGTTCCATTCAATAATCACTGCAGTCAGTAGCCTGATACCGCTATTTATACACCTGGTGGAAAACATATATTTATAAGTCCAGAGTGTCACGCTCGAACCTCGGTATCGGTAGTTACTCATTTTCTTCCTATATAACACAATTCAAGGAGAGCCTGTCGTGTCGAAGAAAAAAAGGAGACACGCCTTTGTCCGAGAAAGAATCCAGTAAACTGATGTATAAAACAAAATGATATCTCCCTTGAGCTCAATTCTCCATGTTTGTTTTGTTTATTCTTTTCAGCACTGTTGTAGCCAGGTATTGAACTCACAATTCTTTCGGTCAAGTCACTGGATCCAACCAACGATTTTGTCTGTTGGGCCATGTGTCCTTGAGGATATTAGCGTTTGAATATCTGGGACTTATAAACTTAATGTCTCATTAAACATTTTTTCTTTAGAAAAAGCCCATCAGAACCTGGCACGAATATCGAAACATTTGACATTCGTACACCGATTCAAAGACTTACGACTCATCCATTCAGGCTTGTCCCCAAGACTCCTCGTCAACTCAAGGAGAGCCTGTTACGTCTCAGATAAAGCGGGACACGTTCTTGTTCCAGACAGAATCCAGTACAACCGATGGAGAAGACAAAAACTTTAATCTATTAACTCCCATGGGCTCAAGGCATCCTTCAACAGAATTACCGATGAAGAAGACCGAGAGAGGATCGAACATAATCTGGATAAATCCTTCAGGAACGAATTCGATGCAGTCAAGGACCGCCATGTACAAAAATTAAACAAATTAAAAAAGGTGACGTACAAGGTCTAGCACCTCCCCCTGCCCGACTCATACAAGGCAGCAATCAGCATTAATCATACCAGTTGAGAGCCTGTTGGAGTCAGTGTTAAACAAGGGTTTCAACTTTATAACAATCGTCAGGTGGAAACCATACTTGGACATCAGAAGAAATCGAATAAATAGCCTTGAACATCCCTCAGGCTCAAGGGGAAAAAGTAAGTTGGTAAATGAGATTGATACTGGAGAAATCCAAGCCGCCCAAATCAAGCATCATGAAACTGGAGAAGCTGGTAATCAGAACCCTACAGAGGAATGAAAACACCATCATACTACCAGCTAACAGAAGCAATACGACTGTAGTGATGAACAGGTCGGAATATAATGGAAATCTGGAAGCCCTCAATAGAAATCGTAGCTAAAGTAAAGAGATCCAACAATGAAAACAGACCGAAAACTGTCTCAGATCCTACTCAAGACCAAGGATCACTTCTCACCTAAAACATAGAAGTAGTTGTCGTAGCGTTACACCAAGCTACCTCAAATATACGGTCTCCCCAAGATTCACAAAGACAGTATTCCACTCAGACCGATTGTTAGTTGCCAAGGCTCCGTGTACAACCCTATTAATCGCCTCTTTGTAGATATAATTGACTGATTAAATAGGAAAGTCACCTTCATATGTCTGAAACCCCGCCCACTTTTTGGAAATAATCAAAGATGCGCCCATCCGATCCAAGCCGATTGTGAGCCTCGATGTGGTGAATTTATTCAGCAAGCTACCCACAGAGGAGGCACAATCGGTAGTCAGGGACAGACTGGCCTTCGATTCATCCAAAGGAGAACGAAGAAGTATACCAATACCTGATCGACAGAATGAAGGCTTGGTAATGGTTTCGCCCTTATCGCCAGCAATGGATCATATATACATGAAATACTTCGAAGAAATGGCATCAGACTCAACACTAGGAAAGGGAAGCATGTGGCTAAGATAGATAGATGACACTTTCATACACTGGCCACACCAAGAAGAGGCCCAGCTACTACTAGATCATGTGGACTCAATAAGATAATCGATATAGTTCACAATGAAGCGAGAAAACAGCAAAAATCTCGCCTTCTTGAATGTACTATCTTGAACAGAGTATGGGCTCAATACATCCATATACCGCAAGGCAATATTCACCGGACAATTCCTCAATTTAAACTACTACCACCCATTCTGTGTAAAGAATGGAGCGTTTGCTGCTTACATCACCTAGCAAAAGTCATAAGTGGCGACCCAGAGATATATGATCAAGAAATAGTCAGTATAAGCAGTACTCTACAACGTAACAACTACACTCGGTACACGGCAGCAGCTCCGACAAACTGAGATAGAAGCGTATAAAAAGAAAACAGCTTTGGTCTGTCTACACTATATGATGGTATTATCAGAGAAAATACAAAAGATCTGTGGTTCATATAACATCAGGACAACCGTCAAAAGTGTTTCTTTGGAAAGTGCCTGAAAGCCATACCGCGGTTTAACCCAAGCTTTTTGAGTGAAATTATGTGGACGGAACACTTGAAGGCCGTCGATAGCCGTGCTAGCACGAAGTCACAAGTCATCGTATCCGAGCGTTTGAGAGCGCCGGCCTTGTTCAGATTGTTGATCACGCTAGATAACATGCTCTTTCTTTTGATCACCTATTATTATATATATATTTATACGTATGAATTCCCCCGGAAGAGTGAGTCCTACGTCTTTGTTTATTTCTCGTGTCGATGAAAAAGGACACAGGCGTGTCCGAAAATCCCGATTTAATATTCTTTCTCTTCGTGCTACAAGTCAGTCTAAAGACCTACTATCGTATAATAAATATAATCAATCTTAATGCCAATATTGTTATTTTGTTCTCTTTTTCTTCTCAAATGTCTTTAAGCGACCTATTACACACACACACACACACACATATATATATATATATATATATATATATATACATATATATATATATATATATATATATACAGTGTAACCCTGATATAAGAGAGTTATCGGCACCGGGGAAGAAGACTCTTATATCCGGGTTTCTCTTATATCCGGCTTGGTCTATTTTGTTTAGGTAAGTATGGCTCTAATTTGGGACCAGAGAAAATCTCTCTTATATCCGGGTTTCTCTTATATCCGGGTTACACTGTGTGTATGTATATATATATATATATATATATATATTAGGTTGGTGCAAAAATAATGTTTTCTCACATAGTAACATATGTAAGAAAACGACATTATTTTTGCACCAAGAAAGAATCCTTGAAATGGTAGATTAAACATGATTGTAAAATCTTTAAAATGAAAGCTATTAGAAGTTGCGTTAGAAAGAGATTTACAAAAAATAAGAAATTCTCAAAGAGAAAGGAAAACGGTTAAAAATACGATTAACAAAAATAAACGAACGACGAGATTTTGATTATAAAAACACAAAACATATCGTGCAACAAATTCATAGAAAGAGAAATATTAGGTTGGTGCAAAAATAATGTCGTTTTCTCACATATGTGAGAATATGCGACATTATTTTTGCACCAACCTAATATTTGAAAATAAGTCTGCCTGAAGAACAAGGACAAATGAAACGAATCGAAGCAACATGAAGAATTGCTTCATCTGCACAGAAAAGAACTGCTTTTAAGGAGAGTTTATATCTATACCATTTTTCAGATCCTATCTATAAAGGGTCAGATTTAATCTACTTACTTCAATAGATTAGTTCGTAATATATTTTCTGTTATTATATTTTAAATATATTTTTAACATTTTCTTCGTTTTCAATTCCATGGGTTTTATTTCTAGACATTTATTTATTAATTTTTATTTAATCTTATAAAATATTTTTTCGATATTTTTTTCGTCTTTTGTTTCTGTTATAGAAAATTCTTTAAGCCTGTAAAGATTTTTTTTTTTCCTTTGTTAATCATTGACAATATTCGTCTTTACTGGTGATGAAGGTAAAAGAATTGACCGTTTCTTAAAGAAAGATTTAATACAATGCCCTTGTCAATTTTGTCGGGTCTCAACTTTTCATCGAACGAAGCAACATTTCATCGCTTCACTTCCCTGTTTGCCGGTGGCGGGTATAAAATAAAAGGTAGTTTAATTTATTCCGCAAAATGAATTCCAAATGACAGTGGTATTGAACAATGCCAATACGAAGGCTAAGTACCAATGCATTCGGCAAGATTCCTTAGTTTAATTTTCTTTGCAATGTTTATTCAAAACGTTGGCAAGGTCTTTTAGCAGAACAATTCTGTCGTGTTAGTGGGTTCATTGATTATTTACATTTATACGACTGTTTCATATCTATTGTTATTATTACATGGCTTTTGCCGTTGTGACCTTGGCCTTTCTTCTGGTGTCTGTTCATGCGGGTAACATTCCGAGAAACTTAAACTGAATTTCTTTAAATTATAGAGGTAGATTATATAGGTATATGATGGGGAATTCCGCCGTGTTGTAATGGTTAACAAGCTTGCCTCGCTATGTCAACTACAACTGAGTAGTGAATTCGATCTTTAATGGGTGCTGCATACTATCAGCCTTTTGCCACAACTCAGTTAACAGCAAGTTGTAGCGTCTGTTTCGCACAGTGTGCGAGAAGAAACGAGAATTGTGGTAGGACTGCTTCACTGCGACGCTGCCCTAGGCAGACCTAGGAGAACATCGCCATACTGAGAATAAAAATCCCTATTCAACTAATCCTATTCCGTGTGACATTTTTCTTTTCCCCAGGCTCAAGGGATCATCAGGGTGACCCGTTTTGAAAGCCGGGAGAACATAAAGATGGCTGTGACGGTGGAGCTGAGAGGCATCAAAGAAGAGGAAACTATGTAGTATTTTTGTTTGGAATTGAATTTTTCTTTTTTCTTGTGACACCGGACCCGTTACATTTCAAACAGACTTCGTATGTTGTCATTTTCTTTCTACTAGTGTCCACTTATTTCTCGCCCTGTTTCAACTCAGTGCTTACTACCTGATACACCGATTGAACTTGCAATTACTACGTCATCAGATTCAGAGACCAACATTTAATCTACCAGGATATTGTCTCGTGGGACTTGGTGCCTTATACCAAATGCTCTTATTACCTGGTGCTGCTCTGATGCTTTACGACTTCGCAATCGCTTCTTTTTTTTATATTTCATCCTAAGCAAGGCAATAAAGCCACTAAGTTACAAGGGGTTAGTGAGTGTTAAATAATATATGAAAGGAAAAACATTATTAAGGAGGACATAGAATAAAAGAACAAGAATTAACAAGACGGAATGTAACGATTACATTGCATTTAAATTTTAATAAATTACTTCTCTTTTCTTAGTAATAATGCAGCTGAAGCATTGCTTTTTGTATTTCTTTCCATATACAATACCTCCCATATTGTACTTATATTTATGCTAGGTCTACTGAGGAGTATGCCATAATGCATGAGCTGATTCTTTCAGACGTCTGATTATAAAGTGTCCTTCTCCGTCTACTAATTTTACTGCATTTTAGGGTTCGGCTTTTCTTCTTTTTATTTATTGCCACAACTGCAGAGGATGGAATATACGCAGTTTTTGGATTATATTCACCTCAGTTTTATACTTGAATCGGTAGAGATTTCTCTGTCTCGGGATTTGATAGCATAGTAAATGTGAGTTCTGTCCCTGGGCCAGGGATTACAGACTTAGATGCTGTGGAAACAAAGGTGAGCAATAATTGCTCAGTATAAAAATAAAACACGACGAGATATCTCGAGCCGTGGATAATGGAATGAGAACCATCTAACGTCGTAGAGTAAATAAAGTGTTTAGTTTTAATCATAATAGTAACAAGGATGATTTTTAAGAAGATTGAAACTACAAGTAAATTGAAGAAGAGAAGCCTTGAAGAATTTAACATTAACGAATTGAAGACAGGAGAAGCAAGAAGAATCAGCGAGTAACGTACTTAACGCTGTTTCTCTCTGATTTCCTTACCTTCACTTTTTTCTCTGTTTCGTGAATAAAAATTACATTAATCCAAAAATAAGCCAACACAGTGAACACCTGAACATGGCCATATGGTACTTGGCCGAAACGTCATAATATTGATAATAATCAAGATGAGATCAATGAGTAATTGAATGATTAATGATCAATTTGTAATTGAATTGGTGTATATCAATGACTAATCAATGAACGTTCATATTTACAACTGATATTTACAAATATGTAAAATTGCCACCTCATATGAAAGGAAAAGGTATTTTTGCGAAATGTCTTATAAGAATATGTACAGTTCTTTTCAATTTTTAAATCTGTACGTTTAATCAGCAAACAATATTTACAATATTTTTCATGTTCTACAGGTCTCAATTTTTATAAGCATTTCATTATTCTCATTTGGCGAGTTAAAACATTCACCGTTCATAAATTCTTTGTCGCTTTGGATGTCTGCTTCAATTATATGCACGTTGTAGTCGAATTATGTCATGGAAATTGCTAATATGTCTGAAGTTATAAAAAAAACTTTTACTTGCTTCCCCTCTTTTATCCGAATTTAACTATTTGTAGCTGAATCGCTGTTTTAAGGCGATCCTTTCTTGTCGGCATTGTTATAATTCCGTATTTTGTAAAGGAACTATTTTCATAGAAGAAAATGAGCAGTTGGAGATCTGTTTTACTAGCCTTTATTTCCGTATAGAAATTTCAGGAAGCACTAAGTTTGTCATGATAAACCCGCTAGCAGTTTGGCCTCTCAAACAACGCCAACAGAAAAACACACTGACTAAAGAACCAGAAATAGCCGAGTCCATTTCACTATCAGCAAAACTTACTGGGAAACTTTAACTGAAAAGAAAGAACAAAAAGACGAAAACACTCCGCTTACGATTCAAAATTCTCACAATCAGATATTGTGAAAACGTATTCAGTTGAATAGGTATATATGTTTTGGTTAAGTTGAACAAAAAGACAAGCGATATTCGTTTTAAGGCTCGTAGTTTGCAAGCGTATATACAAACGCATTCTGTCGCGAGTTCGATCTTTGGATTGGTAGTTGAAAATATCGGCAAAGATATACATATATACCCGCAATTAAAACATTGTCTCAAAAGGACGTCTACTTCTCTTGATAGCACCATTACATATTACCCTCTCAACTGTCTTTATTGCTTTAAAAAATTGTTTTTAGACTTTTAATAAAACATCAAAATATAAAATAAGATTTATGCACACTGTGTTCTTTGGTTTTTTACTTGTTTTTTTTCTAGAATTGGCAATAAATATAACCTATGAACATTTTTGTTGACAATTCTCGAGAAAAAGAAGGATAATTCCGGTTGAATTGGTAAATTTATGTGGTGAGAGCAAGTGACAGAAATACATGGAAAATTCATTTTTTTTCAAATTATGTAATTAGAGATATTCGTAGTTATAAGTTTATTAAAATTGTGTTATTCTATTGTTAACAGACATGTTTCATAATCAGTATCACCCCATGCAAGATAGTAAAGCCACTAAGACACAAGACGATACTGGATGTGAAAGAATTAAGAACAAAAACATTAATAATAAACAGAAAGAGAAAAGAGTAATCAGGAAGACAGTAGATAGCGATTGATATTGCATTTAATTTTTTGCAGATTAATGTTATCTGGAAAGCGTGGAACCGGATTGGAATATCACAAGCGAGAAGTACGAGAAAATAAACTGCTATCATAGAACTTACGGCTACATCTAGGCAGCTAAACACTAAATTGATGAGATCTTGACGCCTTTCTAGTACTGCGCTTAAATTCAAAAAGTCTAGGTACCATAGCGAAGAGCTCATCCGAAAAATTATGTTTATAAATCTAAGAATCAAAAAAAAAAGATTTTTCATAGTTGTTTCTTTATAATATGGTAAATAATGAATATTACATTGTAGTTGGTTTACTTAAGTGTATAAACAATCTAATATATAAATAATGTTTAAAATTTATATTGTAATTTCCCGAAAAAAATTATAAATCCATTCGTTCATTTGCTGTGATTCAAATTATAATGTTAGCTTTTTAAAACAAAAATGGATGTATGGACACAGTAATAAGCGCTATTAAGAGAAAGACCTGCCCTATATAAACATCATTTTCTTATTTTTTATTTTTTTTTTTGCGGGTACGTATATTAAAATTAGCCAAAAAGTAATATATACAGGTTACGTTAGGTAATTTTTTTAATATTTTTGATTGCGGCATGTAGCCTTTATTTTGGTGGGGGGGTTGTCGACTTCTGAGTATATTAGGGTCAGTTGGGCGCCGTCTGTGAGAAAAAGAGTACCATGACGCATATTATTCCACCAGGAATTTGGAAATGGCATGCTGTAATACTTGGTATTTGTCCCAGAATCTCCAATATTATCATTTCCGAGCATTTGGGTGTCAATTTGAGAACAGTGCAGAGGATGTGGAAAGAGCTGCCTGAGTCTAATAATTATTAAGTAGGTACGGCCGCTCGGATCACTCTCTCCGATCATTCTCATAAGAAAAGAATTCCCGAATTTGTTGGTAAGGGTATCAAACTCAACACAAAGGCCTACATCAAGCGACCTGAGGAGGTAATGCTACACTGGCACATGGTAGTTGCTACTGGAAGAACCTATGTCTGGCAACAGGACTCTGCATCATGCCACACAAGCAAGAGAACCTAGTCATGACTGCCTGAAAATTTCTGCAACCATATCACCCCCTTATATCTGGCTACCCAACTCTCCAGACTGCAAACCCATTGATTATTATGTGTGGGGAGCAGTTGACAAGCAAAACTTGTAACACCAAAGATGAACTGAAGGCAAGGATTATGGCAGCATTCACAAATTGAAAGGAGATTGTCCAAAAGAGTTGCAGGGGTCGTCTAGATGCTGTGGTTGAAGCCAATGGCGATTTTATTGAATAAATTTACTCTTTACTAGTTCAAGATATGTTTGTATAATTTTGGTAATTATATCTGTTAAAATGAAATGTCAGTGTTATTTTCGGTTTTGCGTAATTTAGATGACAATTTATCCATCTCACACTGTACTTTGGTCTGAGAGAAGAGAAAATGAACAGTAAAACGACGAATTAACCACGGAAAATCAAACGGTCCGCGATGGACTCTAGAAACCACAATTAATCATCTTCCATGAAATGAATAAACTATTTGATCAGAAATTCCTGTAAGTTGACCAACTATGAAAGATTCATGGCGAAATCTAGTGAATGTTATATTTACTACAGTTCTGACATGAATCAAGATGAAGATATTAGTCGAAATAAATCATTGTAAAGATTGTGAATTCCTTATCGATTAATTCAGACGAAAAAACTTCAAATGCCACTCTGAAAATTTCTGTATTTGCAGAGTTTCTGATAGTGAGGGGACAGGAATATTTACCAATACATCTGTGTCAAAAAAGATACAACATACTTGAATGTAGATTTCGTATTTAAATTGACGCGTCTCTCTATAAAACATTCATGTCCATTTATTTGCCCCCAGGAAAACGCTAAATATTTCAGATGCCAGTCGTATATGTTGTACGTTTGAAATGAGTCGCTTTTTATAAAGATTTTTCTGAATGTACCCTAAACCGAGAGTTTCCTGTTCATTTGTTTAAGAGCGTTGTGTGTGTCAAGAATAAGATTATTCATTCTTATTTTTATTCAATAAATTCTATTGACAATAAACGTTTGCTGGTACTATTTATGGCAAGTTCACTCTCTCTCTCTTTCTCTCTCGCACACTCACTTTATATATATATATATATATATATATATATATATATATATATATATATATATATATATTATAAGAGATTAAAATAAAAACATGTTGAAATCGATACACAATAGATATTGTTTTTCGGCACTGTTCTGACTATCGTCCTCATCTTTGTTGCTATATTTATCACAACGTTTCGGCCCGTTGTACGCTCCGGCCTTCTTCGGGTGAATTGAACCCTTTATTTCGCTCGCTGAAGTAGACTGTTCTAGTTCCCCGTGTCGTCTCTAATGGATGTCAGTTATCTCCTGTTAATTCTCCTCTCCAAGTTCTCCACCGCCGTAACCAGGTATTGAATTCACACTCTTTGCGTCCTGTTACTATCCTTGCGGATATATGGCACAGAGAATAGAGGCTTAGTTAGATCCAGTGACAGGACCCAATAAGTTTGGTTTAAATATGTAACGATGTAAAGTCAACTGGTGTTGAATATTTATTTAAGACATTTTTTTATGTTTATACGTTCTTTGTTTATAGATACAAATATTTAAGTAAATACTCTGTTTATAATAAACAGTATTAATAACCTTAACCGGCCTGAATATCCGAGAAATTTTCATAAAAAATATGTAACCTCCGACAGGAATCGAACCTATATCCTATACGGAACCGTCATATAGCCTGACGTGCCTTAACCGATTGGGTGATCTATAATAAAAAAAAAAGAAAGTTTTAATCATAAAAAATATCTTAAATAATTGTCGGACTTTGTCCATTTTATAATATATGACGTCATTTGTTCACATACGCATTGAGCAGATATGAACGGATGGTAGAAAATCATGGAGAATTTTGTTTAAAAACAGTAAAAATCAACGTGTCTAACCGAACGGTCTTCTGTGGCGCAATAGATTAAAGCACGTCAAGCAATATGACGGTCCCGTATAGGATACAGGTTTGATTCCTGTCGGAGGACGAATATTTTCTATTAAATTTTCCGGACATTCAGGCCGGTAAATGTTACTAATAATGTCTATTGTAAACAGATCGTTCACTTAAATATTTGTAACTATACAAAAAAAGAACGTTGTGACGTCGTCCCCTGGTCGCAGCGCCAACCGTGCCGTTGTATGCCAGTCTACCACGGCACCAACGGTGACGTCCTACTTTGATTCCCAGTCTGCCTACCCACGTTGTGATTTGATCTAGGCGGAGGAAATCAATCAGTCATCGGGGCCGTACTGCAAACCGAGTCCAACTGGGGTGATACTACAAAAATACGCATAAAAGGCAATAAAATGAAAACTCAAAAGTTCAAAGTATCAAAGAAAAAGGTAACAAACTTTATGTCTAGTTGTTCGATACATAGGACTGCATCTATCTCCCGACCCGTTCTATGGATTATGACACGTCGTTTTCCGCTAGGCAAGTTTTAACACTTCAAGTCGTCTGCTCTCTAAGAAATTTTTGTTTTGGTGGGTCTTTGGACGAAAGTCAAAAGAAAAGCTTATTTCGGTGATCTGGATCTAAGTCGCTCTTCAAAATTATTGTTCTTGGTTTGAAGAGATGGGTCCGGAAAATGTGGTCAGCTATCTGCGAGGCTTGCCTCAATCAGAGACTGACTCTGGGAAATGCTGGGTCTCGACTCATTTCTGCTCGTTGTGGCTTCGTTTATATGGGCGCCGACCAAAACCGGGGTGAGTTTGTCGGCGCCGGGGGGTTCCTCGATAATTCTAAATACATATACACCTCTCTGGTTAGGAATGTCCACCTTTTTCCATTTTTGTGAAGCTTTCCTCACTCCCACCTTCTCATCATACTTCAGAGGGGCGTGAACTGCCCTCCCCACATCTTCGGGGCAACCTCTCTTACTCATCCTCCAGATGGGCGGTAACAGCCTCCCTCGTGCATCACGTGTTTACCACTCGAATAATGATGTCTTAGTCGGGCGTGGACGAATCTGCGGCTTTGTTTCAGGAAGAGAAAAAAAATATCTTGCTTAAAAAAAAATTATCACTTCCCTTTTCTTCCCCTTAATGGTTTATCATTTCTCCAGCCGCGAACGGGACAATATGACAATGGCGGTCATAACTCTTGTTCTACACGTGGTTTACGTCAGGTATTTTATCGCTAATTATCAGAATGTGTGGTCTTCTCGACACGGTCTCAAAAACAAAAAACATCTCCAAAGTTCCAGTCGGTCTGTCGCCTCGAAGAAAGAAAAAAAAAAACACATTCATTTTCTTTCGGCACAATTCCTGATAACAAAATTTTATTATCGCAGGCCAAGGATGCTCGTGGGTGTTTTTTTTTTAATTTTTCATATGTGTCTAAGTCTTTTTAGTTGTCTGTTTTTCGTCACTTAACGAAATAACATTTTCATTTGAATTTTTCTCTCTTTCTCTGGCCAGCCGGCCTGTAGTTGATAATAAGATGTCTTTCCGTACCAATAGTTTGTTTTCATATCATTTAGATAACACAGCCGATGCCAAAACATATCTGATTCTTTCCTTCTTTCCCTTTCTTTTTACTCAGAATTTCCCTGTCATTGTAATGACACTCTTTCGCCACTTGTTACTTATCAAAATATCCCTTTATCCATTGTCTCTTAGCTGTGTGTGCGTTCTTGCTTATCACTCACGATTCGGTTCTTAGCCTCTCCTTTTTTCTTCTTTTCTTTCTTTTCCTTTTCTGCCTCGTTAAATGGTGCCACAACGTATAAACATGAAAAATGTCTGAAATAATTGTCCATTTCGAAATGTAGAAATATTTATGTTGTATCTATCTTTTAGAATTACATAAATAACTTCATGGTAATTGTGCTGATGAGATTTCCTCTTTTGTACCCAGACTTTATGAATTTAAGCGTAGTGCTAAATTGGCAGCAGGATATCATCATTTTACATCTGAAATGGCTATATGTAACCGTAGCTTCTATGCGAATAGCTTCTTTTCTCGCACTTCTTTATCGACGAACTCTCTCGTGTTCTTGCTTTCGAGTCATCTTAAAAAAAATTTAATTTTATTGTCTCCCTTATGTCTTTTCTTTTATTGTCTTCGCGCCTTCATAATTTGTCTTCTTTTTCTTATTCTTTCACACTCAGTAACCCCTTTTGTCTTAGTGGCTTTATTGCCAAGCTTAGACTGAAATGGTTTTTTAAAAGTACTTTTCATCTTGTAATATCACCAACTTGATATCCTTAATTATCAGTGTCTTCACTCTTTATCTAATATTAATCTGTGCGAGGCAGAACATTTTTTGAACATTTCACCACAAGCAAGGCGGGAAAGCCACTAGTACGCAGTGTGGGTACAGAGAGGAAAAACGAGAGAAAACATATATATATATATATATATATATATATATATATATATATATATATATATATATATATATGTATAGAGAGTGAGAAAAGGATAAAAGATGAACGGGATTGAAAATGATGGTGACTGACACTGAATTTGTTTTTGAAGATTGTAGTTATCAGGGAAGCAAGTTAACGAAAGAGGGTTCCACATTCGGGAAGTGCGGGAAAAGAAACTTTTGGAATGGAAGTGACGGTTGCATTTAACTATTTCAACAGTAGAATGGTGTGACCTAAATGCCAGTCTAGTAGCACGCTCGCGTACGTGTGATGAATGAACATCGTATATCTTACTGTTGAGGTGCAAAGGTAAACTAAAATTCTATTGATATCCTTCTTGTCTTCCAACTGAGAAAGTGGCTTCTGATCGTATCGACTGGAGGGCTACGTGCACAAAAGACGTTGCAACATAGGGAAAATCTTCTTATTACAAGGTAGAAAACTGTGCATCGCTCTAAGAATGACTGCAACCTCATAAATTGTGTTGTTCCTTGTCGTATATGTGGAATATTGTTTGGGTCTGAGGTAGACGAGCGGAATGTTAAAGCTGAGAAACCCTCATACATCGAACTATATATTAATGCCTTAAGATGGCAGTCATGCATGAAACACTGTCGCTGCCTAGTGTCCAACTTCATATATATATATATATATATATATATATATATATATATATATATATATATATATATATATATATTAAGACATTTTTATTTGTATACATTCTTTTTATAGATACAAATATTTAATTAAATGCTTTGTTTGTTTTTTATGATAAACAAAAAAATGACTTAAAATAATTGTCGGACTTCGTCTATTTCATAATGTGTGACGTCATTTGTTTACATTCGGATACGCTTTGAGCAGATATGAATGTACATTAGAGATTCATGGAAGTTTGAAGTTTAAAGGCAGTAAAATCGACCTAGCTAACCGAACAATCGTCTGTTGCTCGATCGGTTAAGAACACGTTAGGCTAAATGACAGTTCCGTATAGGATACAGGTTCGATTCCTGTCGGCGGACGAATATTTTCTATGAAACTTTATCGGGCGTTCAGGGCGGCAAATGTTATAAATACTTTTTCTTATAAAATACAGAGTATTTGCTTAAATATTTGTATCTATAAAAAGAATTTATAAGCATAAAAATGCCTTAAAATAATTGTTGGGCTTTGTCCATTTCATTATATATATAAAGGAATGGGAAAATATATTTCACTGATTCCCAATAAGATTCAGATTTCAGCGAAAGGATGGTGAAATGGATTCGATTGTTTCCTTTTTAAATTTCTTGATTGTCTTTTTAATGTGCTCTTTCACGCAACGGGGGAGGCTTTCTGGTGCCCGCCCTCCACTGATTAGTCTAGACTCTCTTTGTTTACCTTGTTAATGTATGTAATTCTTGTTTCCGGCATTATTAATTTTTATGATCGATGTCAAGAGTTGCAACCTCCCCAGTTTGTTTTTGGTTTCCTTTTATCTTGCCTTGATCAGCCTTTTTGATAATTCTCCACCCCTGTAATTTATTTCTGTCCTTCCTTCTCCGTTATTGAGCGAGTTGATTGATGCTGAAAAAAGCGGTTGCTGTTATTTCTGGAAAGATGGACAGATCCTACTAACTTATGTTATTTTTATTTTTAATGTTTTTCTATTAGGTTGTCCCAAAAGTTCGTAAACACTTGCGAAAAATTGAATTTTTATGCAACACAAGACAAGCGATGGGTTCAGAAAGGGCAAGAGACACTATCGGTTCCAAAACGAGATCGATTCGGCAAGAAAGTCATGTTGTGCGTTTGGTGGAACTTTGAAGGAATCGTGCATTTTGAGTTGGTTCCGAATGGTCGTGCCATCAATGCCGAACTTTACTGTCAGCAACTGGAGAGGGTCTACGAAAAGTTGAAGCAAAAGTACCCGGCTCTGATCAACTGAAAGCGCGCTTTGATGCAGCAGGACAATGCCAAGCCACACACCGCCAGGAAGACCAAAGACAAGTTTGAAGAGCTGGATCACGTTGAGGTTCTGCCACATCCAGCCTACAGTCCTGACTGTGCTCCTACATTTTATGGCCTTTTCCGCTCAATGCAATACTTTCTGAAGGGCCGCCGATTCGACTCGTTTGATGAAGTCGAGGAAGCGTGTCAAGAATTGTTTGATTCGAAGCCGGCTGAATGGTACTTTCACCAGATCCGAAAGCTTGCAGATCGATGGCAGAAAGTCTTGAAAAATGATGGTCTTTATTTTGAAGAATAACTTTTGTTGTTTTTGTTATTACTTGGTGAGTAAAATTTCAATTTTTTGTAAGTGTTTACGAACTTTTGGGACAATCTAATATATTTGAATATTGTTTTCTGGGTTCTTTCCATCCCCTCATTTGATGATCATATATTTTTGCAAGAAAAAAGTTTTAAAAAATGAATATTTTATGCCATGGGCATTTTTGTAGGTTCCCTGTGAACCTGTGATCTTGTGGTATATGGCAGATTGAATGGGGACGGATGACTTCTTGTGGTGCATGACCAAGGTTTAATGGATGAATGGAATGTGAATCGGTTTAGCTAGGTCTACGATAGTTAATGTTGACCAGCTTCTCCCCACTTCCCCTTTGGCTGTGTGCCGGAATTGTTACATTGTTGACAATAAATCTACATTCCCAATAGGATTGAAACCAACATCACATAAATAAAACGCACAATTATTATTACGCACAAGAGTAGATCAATTGTGAGAAAATTGAATGACGGGTAAGTTTACCGGGTAGGGACTGATAAAGTTAAAAGACGAGAGACACTGCAGTCATTCACGAAAACGGGCAATTTTTTAAGGTTGAGCCTCAGGAGCCGTTCTCTCATCAATACTTCTACGTTCGAAGGAGGTTGGGGATAATCTCTGGCGCCTGTGGCGTCCCTAAAGGAAAAGTGCCGAAAGAACTTGAGTCATTTTTTACCCTTGGCCCACTTACGCCTGGGCTCCAACTGTTGACTTGACCTTGTGTACCATTTTGTATAAAATGGACGTACAAATAAATACAGAGATCAATGATTTTCTCAATAGCATTATCTGTCCTAATACTCTTCTTAGCTGAAGAAAGAAAGAAAGAAATAGACTTGATTGAATGGAAAAGAAAGAAAGAAAGAAATAGACTTGATTAAATTGAACAGAAAGAAAGAAAAGAAATAGACTTGATTAAATCAAACAGAAAGAAAGAAAGAAAGAAAGAAAGAAAGAAAGAAAGAAAGAAAGAAAGAAATAGACTTGATTAAAAAGAACAGAAAGAAAGAAATAGACTTGATTAAATGGAACAGAAAGAAAGAAAGAAAAAAAGAAAGAAAGAAAGAAAGAAAGAAAAAGACTTGATTAAATGGAACAGAAAGAAAGAAAGAAAGAAAGAAAGAAAGAAAAAAAGAAACAGACTTGATTAAATCGAACAGAAAGAAAGAAAGATAGAAAGAAAGAAAGAAAGAAATAGACTTGATTAAATCGAACAGAAAGAAAGAAATAGACTTGATTAAATCGAACAGAAAGAAAGAAAGAAAGAAAGAAAGAAATAGACTTGATTAAATCGAACAGAAAGAAAGAAAGAAAGAAAGAAATAGACTTGATTAAATCAAACAGGGAGAAAGAAAGAAAGAAACAGACTTGATTAAATCGAACAGAAAGAAAGAAAGAAAGAAAGAAAGAAAGAAAGAAAGAAAGAAAGAAAGAAAGAAAGAAAGAAAGAAAGAAATAGACTTGATTAAATCAAACAGGGAGAAAGAAAGAAAGAAACAGACTTGATTAAATCGAACAGAAAGAAAGAAAGAAAGAAAGAAAGAAAGAAAGAAAGAAAGAAAGAAGGAAAGAAAGAAAGAAACAGACTTGATTAAATCGAACAGAAAGAAAGAAAGAAAGAAAGAAAGAAAGAAAGAAAGAAAGAAATAGACTTGATTAAATCGAACAGAAAGAAAGAAACTTAAATAAATGGAACAGGAAGAAAGAAAGACTTGAAGAAATGGAACACATAGATAGATAGATAGATAGATAGATAGATAGATAGATAGATAGAAATAGACTTGAACTAGCAGCATGCCCTGACGTTGCCCGTGCTTGATTCAAAAATCGTACGACATACAGCTATCACTTGACTTGAAATATTTTTGCCCTTCCTTGCCTTTAAAGGAGTGCCCTTTGCCGTGCTGATGTTGCTATATGCCTTACTTCTTGCCTATCTCACACTGCGAATTTTTTCTAACATCTATACTAAACATTAAATCTGTTACGAAAACAGAACTAAACAAAATGAACACAAAACGATCAGCTTTAAAAAAGGATTCGTAACTGGAAAAACCGAATGAAAAAAGAATATTGAGCAAATTGGAGTAAAGTGCCATGCAGATTTGAATTTTTCCCACTTGTGACGAATGCAGCTATCGATTTGTTTTGTATGCTAGTTAACATTCGTGTCAGTCCGCTGTTGGCTCTCACGCTGGTCAATAGAATCTTCCTTCCTATTCAGGGCAACCAGCTCTCACTCTGACCAGTAGAAAATGGCAGTAAACTCCATGAAAACTGCCGTAGAAGCATGAAAAAATCGATTATTTCTACTATTGATGGGAGTTGTGAAATGCAAAGTCGGTCTTGGCCTTTCCGCTAACGTGGAGCATGTGCATGTAAATTTTGATGGAAATCCGTCGAAAATTGCGGCCGTGCATTCGTTACACACACACATACACACACATACACACACACACACACACACACACACATCCTGCCTTTTATAGATAAATATAAATGGAATGAAAGAGCAGAACAAAATAGACTTGAATAAACGGAATAGATAGATAGATAGATAGATAGATAGATAGATAGATAGATAGATAGAGTTTGAAAATAAAAATTAAAACTGGATGATAACTGGCATCTTCCAATCAGAAGCGTGCATTGTACAAATTTCCAGAACAAATGAATTCAATACATATCCATTGAATATATTTATAATCGCTACAGCAAGATGACTTGACAGACCAATGTTAAACTCTTATATTAAGAAGGATTTCAAAAGACTTTATTATTAATGCACAAGTATTAGGTTGGTGCAAAAATAATGACGTAATAATGTCGTTTTTTGATGTTAAAAACACGTCAAAAAACGACATTGTTACGCCATTATTTTTGCACCAACCTAATATAATTATTAATGTATGAAACAAATCAAACCAAGCAATCGTCAGTCTTTCAATATTCAATTCAATTATCCGATGTAAAATTTCAAGGAAAATTCGTGTTGCTTCCTTTACGCCTTTGAATATGTAAAGATAATTTCTTCGCAGCTCATGGGGTTCTGCGAATGATTTTTAAAATATTACATGAATATTTCAAGTAAACGGAAATCTCACCAAATTCTTGAAAAGATAAAACAATTTCAAGAAAGAGTTGGAAAACTGGATAAGAATCGTAATATACACCATTTTTTACGATTCCTTAAGGGAACAATGTCGATAATGTATTGAAAGATGGTTCTTTCCATTTGATTTTTACTTACCTAAAATATTTCTATCTTTTCTATTCGGCTTAAAATATCATCAAAGTCATTCAATACAGTCATCATTTCTGTATATATCTCTATATATAAAACAGATAATGTCTGTCTGTATGATACCTATTCACTCTAGATCCATCCAACCGATTTTGACCGCACTTGTCACGTACATTGTACAATATAAGAGTTAGGTCATTAACGTTAAAAATCGACAATTTTTAAAAACCAATAATCGATAAAGCCGATCAAATAGCGATAATTTCAACTTTTTCTCCTACGATTTCGTTCAAAGTCGGCATGTAGGTTACGTAGACCATGTCGAGCTCAACGATAACTCATTGTTATTTCAACACAAATCGATTCTAACAAAAATTCTAAACTAAAAACTCCCGGAATTCTAACTTGATCGTCATTTAAGTTCATAATTGATTCCATCCACATAGTGAAAACCGCGTAAATAGCAAAAAATGCCGATTTTTACTGGTTTCTTATTTTTCGTTGATCATTCAACCAATTTTCATCAACCTTAACAAATGCTTTACAAATGTATCCTCTTTTACATCCTGAAAATGAATTCCTAAACCTCCAAAATAATTTTGGTTTGTAGTGGATCTTCATGTTGCCTGTTTCATATCCTCGGCTAACTTCCATTAAATAAACACAGACTACTTCTGTTATATCAGTAAATTCATTAATTCAAAATGTTTTTAATGAAAGTACTTTAAAGTAAACTTTGAAGCTTGTGTTACATCTAAACATGATGCTGTTTTTGTTCAATTCTAATTAAACGCTTTTTCTAATCGACCAACTGAGCATGGCTGCTAGTTAATAATAAAGTCTTTGTTTCTATATAATCAACAGAAAACAAAAACATTTGTAAAAGTGTTTTTTCCAACGGCAAAATGTGTTTCAAATGAACACAGAAAGTCATTTCGTACAGTCAACGCATTTTTATCTCGACGAATGAAAGTCCATGTTTAAGAATTGTTTGCAAAGTTAAATTACTGGCATAAATATTATCTCCTGATGTATGAGAATAAAACTTCCATCAACAGAAATGTGGTTCTACAGAAAGATACTGAGAATTCCACGAACGGACGATTGTGCAACGAAGAATCTTAAATGACACCAAAAATAACTTATGTTCAGAACCAGTTGAAATTCCTTTAACATTTAATGAGGAAGAAAGGATTGTAAAACTTAACACTCACATGGCAAGAGAAATAGAGGAAGGCAGTAAGCCACCTATTCGACGAGGTTTGTAAGAATGTCGGAAAGGCGGCGGGGGTCTTTGGAAAAACTGAAACACTGCTACAACGGTTAGAAAAATTTGGAGAGCGTTGATCGCCCATTTACTGAATAGACGCGATACATAGAGAAAGAAATAGTAGTAACATTTATTCTGTACATTACTAATTAAAACACGTGACTTTATCTGTCATACGTTACATTTTATTCGATTCCGTTACCGTCGAACAGTTTTAGCGGCAGGGCCTTCTTCAAACGCGAATTTTAGATTGTTGTCTGGATGTAGTATTTTTTTCTTTTCTTGGGGCAAGTAATTATATATCTATCTGTCATTGTGTTCTTTCCCACGCGTGCACAGACCAGGCGCATTTGGATCGGTCACGTGTTCATATATCGAAGCAGTCACTAATATCAGATGAAGAACGGATCCTCCGTAGCAGCTATGAAGTCATTTTTTGAATCAATCCGCTAATATATCTGAATTCTTTAATAATTCGGATGTGAGATTGAATGCAAAATTATCCTGGTATTTTCTGCGTTAAGTCACAGGCTATGTAGTGTTTAGGGGACAGTTTTAAACCCTCCATGCTGGCTGGGGGCACTTTTTAA
The DNA here is from genome assembly GCA_963932145.1 of Acanthosepion lycidas. Lineage (NCBI taxonomy): Eukaryota > Metazoa > Mollusca > Cephalopoda > Sepiida > Sepiidae > Acanthosepion > Acanthosepion lycidas. The sequence goes on along the minus strand of OZ010586.1, from coordinate 97,421,960 downwards.
GACACGGAAATTGTTTATTCACAAAATGAGTACCCTTTTCCTGCCTTCATAGTAAGGCAAGGTCAAATGTCAGCCGATGTCAAAAACGATTTCAAATTCGTTGTTAACAGAGGCAAAAACGGCTTGTTAATTTTAACACTTAAAAAACTAAAATTCTCTCCAGTAATCATCTGAGAGACCCTCTCTGGTTTCCATCAGCTCTAGGAAGGTGAACCATTGCCATTTCTCGGGCTAACGTTCTCAGCTAACATGAAAAGAAGTAGAAAGACTATATTGAATCCGTTGCTTGGTCAGCTGTTAATTTGGTTCACTGTGTCGTTCGAGAACATTTTTTTTATCCAGAATATATCTTACATATCTATAAGTCTACCATTCGTCCTTGCTTAAAATATTGCTGGTATATGTGGTTCGGTGCTTCTGCTATTTATCTATAGCTCCTTGATAAAATCCAAAGAAGAATCGGCAATATTATTGGTGTATGATCTGGCAGCTTCAATAACATTCCCACCGCCGTAACTTTGGCTCTCTGTGTCTTTTCTATGAATACATTCATATATAATTGATCGGATGACCTCTGCACTATGGTACATAGAACTTTTGGCTTTAAGCCCATTACTCGACTGGAGAGCCCATCCATTTACAGATGAGCTATCTAAATGTAACCGTATGTTCTATGCTAACAGTTACTTTTCTCGCAGTTCTCGCTCGTGATTCACCCTTCAGGATTAATGCTTTCCAGTCAATTTTAATCTGCAAAAATTTAAATGTAACATCGATCGCTATCTACTGTCCTCCTGATTACTCGTTCCTTTTTGTTATGAGACCTTACCCATAATAACATAATGGACTATTCCATACGTAATAAATACTGCGCCTGAAGAGGAAGCAGAGAGTTCAGCCCGAAGTCGGGCGACCTGCTGATCGGTTGAACTCTCACCCTTCGGCCGGGGAGGAAACCGAACGAGGCTACGCCGAAGGGCAGAGTCTTTTTCGGGGAGGTAAACCGACCCTGAACACGTTTATACGGGTCCAAAGGGCATATTTTTGGCCGAGCTCACGGGCTCGGAGATCCTACGTTAAACCGGCCTTGTGCTACATGATGCCCTAGTGGTGGGGGGACTAAATACCGAAATGAACTCTCAGCCTTCGGGCGGGGAGGAATCCGGAGGAGGCTACGCTGAAGAGCGGAGTCTCTTTCGGGGAGGTAAACCGACCCTGAACCCGTTTATACTGGTTCAAAGGGCATATTTTTGGCGGAGCCCACGGGCTCGGAGATCCCACGTTAAACAGGCCTTGTGCCACATGATACCCTCGTGGGAGGTGACTAAATACTGTTCAGTCTGAAGTCTGGAGTGAGGTCCGTCAGCAGTCCGTCAGGAGTCCGTCAGTCAGTCAGAGCGAGCGAGTCAGTCAGTCGAGTCAGAGACAGTCCGAAACAGAGTCGCGTTCAAACAATTACTACTAAACCTGATTGTTCGTACTAACACTTTCTACTCCTCTGTATATATTCCTGTTTGTAATATATCTGTGTTATTCCATATCCGTATTCGAGTTCTTCTTTATTGGTTCAATCTTGGACTATCACCGTGGTACAAGGAACCGGACCATAACACTTTTCCTGCTAATTATTAATGTATCTGTTCTTAATTTATCCACACCTTGTAACTTCTTGTGTCTTAGTGGCTTTACTCCCTTGTATGGTGTGATACGGTTTAAAACAACAACAAAAAAATTACAGGAACAATATTTAGATTCAGTGACACAAAGTTACTTGTTATTACGTTTGTTCATATGTATCAGCAAAACAGGATAGCTGCAGAATATAACATGCAGTAAATTATTTCTTTAAAAAGCGTAAGTTCAGCGGCAGCTCTATCGCAATTTGATTGAAAGCAGACGAAATCGAAAATTTATTTCTGGATATCTTTTACTTGAAAAGTTTTCAAGAAAGATATCTAACTAAATATTATTTTTAGCACAGCTTTTGAAACCGTCAAAGCTACGAAAATTTTGTAAATCAGAGGGCAATAACCCATGCCACGAATCTTATAAAGAAAAACCAACAGACTACTTATTACTGAAATTGATGTGACTATTTATAAGAATTCATAGACACAAAAAAGGCGTTAAAAATGATTGAGAATCATTTGTACGTAGATGAAAAACATTAATGCATTTGATATGCGACTTCGCATTGGACAGAAAATATAGATGACAGAATTTCAAGTTGAAAGACATTTTATAATACTTTTACTTTTAACTTTGTGACTTACTGTAACATGGTATTTATATGTCTTAAATTTAAATTTAAATGTTTGAATTTAGATATGAAAAATATGTTTTCATGTTGATATTTGTTATAAAGAAAAAATGTGAGTGTTTTTGGAAATATTATTTTTTCTGAAATACGTTGTATATATACCACATGTCCCAGAGTTCAGAAGAATCACCAACGTGTGAAAATCCTCAATAGAAGAAAAATAAATACGTAAAGAGTGGAGAGTTGTCATATTAAAGAATGAATATTATTTTTATGTTTATACGATGGTTTATTTCAAGAGTTCAATGTCTCACTGACGGAATAAAACAGATTTTGCGCCGTTGAGAGATAGAGTTATCATAATTAAATATTATTCTCAATTAAAACAGAATTGCTATTTTTGTAATAAAGGAAAATGAGAACTTATAACATTCAAAGTTCAAAATTGAAATCAAGCTGATGGCGTCTTTAAAATATTTCTCAAGTGATATGTGCTATATCTCGTTTGAAAGTACACAGTCTCGGATTTTTGGCGGGTATTCATCCAATTATGATCGTTTTGAGTTAATCAAAATTCGCTCATGATTGAAATTTTGTTTCTAGATGATCAGTTCTAGATAGATGCCTTTTCTGCCTCGTTTTGGTTTGAAAGTCATTAGAGCATTGTCGTAAATTATCATTATTTCATTTACTTTAATTTCTGGTGTATACCCGTTTCTTTCCCGGTCTCAAACAGAGACATAAGTTCAGAAATGGCATCATGACATTTTCAACTGAGCATTCTTTGAGGAAAAACAAAACAAAAACAAAACCCGAAGATCACACGCATTTTACATAGATAAAGCCTTTCGTAATGTGTGAGCTGTAATTGTAAGCACGGTTGTTTTGTATTTCTTTAAGGTATGGTCTTGCAGGAATTACTAAAACAATTCTATCAAAATTCCTTCCTCAATCCGATGGCTCCAACTACAACTAGAAATATCCATGCCCTCATGTGCCACATTTTTTAGATTTCCATTTCAAGATCCATGTATTTTGATAGTTCTTTGAAGATATTCACAGATACATTACGATCTGCAGGGACTGTCATGTCAATATGAAAGCACATTCTGTTTTCATGGTTTTTGATCTCCATGTCTGGGCGATTAGATTTGATTTTTCTATCTGTGTGTATTGCGAATTTCCATAAAATTGTAAAGATCCTAACTCTTTAACCGGAACTGGGTGTCGTTCATAACAGTTTCTTGCAGTTTTCTTTCCGTAAAAGTTGCATATTTTCCAGTTTACTTATTGGCATGCTCGAACATGTGTGACACTATTTAGGGTTGCGTGAAAAAAAAAGGAGGCGAAAATTAATTAAGGCGATAAGAAGCTATCACGAAAAGACACTGAGCAATGTTATTTTTTCTAAGAAAGAAAAGTGGTAAAGATTTTATTTTCATTAGCGAAGATAGCCGTCTGCCCATAGCGATAATGAAAATTGCAAATTGATCAAGTGGCCTACAAAACAGAATGCTAATATCAGTCAGGTCGCGCACTGGCGGAGAAAAATTTCCGCTGGACCACCCGCAGAGTACAAGGAAGGAAAGATTAAACCTTTAACTATCTGCGGAAATATCATTTGAGAAGAGCACCTGTTTTGTGTCGGAGCTGGCCATGTTAGAAAAATTATTTTATCGGAACGAATAATTGGCACCAGGGTGCGAAAATCTCGTTGACGAATTCCAGACGGCGTTCGGTTAAGATAAGAACGTAAGGGTTTGTTGTCGGGAAGAAGAAAAGAAAGAAAAGGAGAAAAAAAAAGGGAAGATTATTTTTTTTTTCTTTGAGCGAGATTTTTAAACCGAGGCCAGTCTAGTCACACCCACGCTGCTGGGCGTCCATTGGCTGAATGGTGGCGTGAGCGGTAGGCGAAGGTAATCATGTGAAGAAGGAGGGGAGGCCGGTTGACGTCCCCTGAAGGGATCGGTGTGAGATGCCACTGTGAGAGAGAGGGGAAACCTGTTGACGCCTCTGAAGGGATTGGTATGAGATACCAATATGAGAAAGGAAGAATTTGGGAGGACGATTCCCTTAAACTAGAAATTAAGGACTTCCAAAAATGGAAAGTAGTGGATTTTCCTGTTCGGGAACAGAGAATTCTTATTGTGAATTTAGAATTATCAAGGAACCTCAAACCCCGACAGGCCCACCGCGGTTTTGGGCGGCGTCCATATAAGCAAAGTCGCAACGAGTAGACAGCAGTTAGTTGCGGAGCAGTTAGTTGGGGTTAGAAAGACAGGCAAGAGTTAAGCTGTGATCTCTGAGACCCGCTTCGCAGAAAGCTGACTTAAGATCCACGCAATCATGACCTCAACTTCTAACCAAGAACAATTTATTTTTGAAGAACGACTTAGACTCACACCATCAAAACATTTTTTACGAATATCACCTGAAGATACACAAAAAAAAAAAACAGTTATCGAAAAACAACTTAAGATATTAAGACTCGCCTAACAAAGTGCCACGTATCCATATTCGCGGTTTGGGAGAAAGGCGCAGTCCTGTATTCAGCAATCAGATATAAAATATTTTTATCCTTTTTAAACGCATTTGAAATTTTCAAGTTGTTACTTTATTTTCTTTTACATATACTTGTGCGGTATTGCCCTTGTTCGGATTCGACTTGCATTACGGCCCGGCGACTGATTGATTTCGTCAACCTAAGATCAAATCACAACGTGGGTACGTTAGACTAGAAATCAAAACAGTTATTTCGGTAACCAGACGTTGGAAGCGAATGGGAACGACAAGGCTGATACCGAATCTAACCAGATTCCTATCCCAATCAGCAAAAGGTTAGAACGTCACATTTGGTACCGCGACCAATACCAAGTCACTTTGGTCGTCACAGGACAGGATAGAACGGCGACGGCGCGGAGAAAGACGGGGTGGCGTGACACATGTCGTTTTATATTCAGTGGATGCTAACACCATGCAGTCCCATACAAGAAGGTCATTAGTTTCTGTATATTTAAGAATATGTATTTTGGGTTAAAACAATTATTCAGTCTGAGTGCTTGTTAATTTATTGTTAGCAAGAATTGGTATTGTTAGCAAGAATACAACTGGTATATTGCATTTGGTTATGCTTTTTTTTTTTGAGTTTCTTTTCCGCTGCAGTGGTTGCATTATCGTTCAATTGCACTTGAAATTCACTTTTGGATTGTTGGCTTCCTTTATTACTGAATAAAGTTTCATGTGTTTTTTCATATTCTTTGACGCAGATCATCATTCAGTCTTCTGTAGTTTCCAGGTGTCTTTGAAGAATTGATGTTGTAGTTTTGTAAGACAGTAAGTTCAACTAATCCTCTGCCTCCTTCGGATCTGGATACATACAGACAATAAACATAAGCCTCAGGATGAAAAATCTTTCTCGTTTTGACATCGATTCGTTTAATGTTAGCTATGATCCAATTAAGGATCTTTAAGCTCTAAACTTTATTGCACCATAGGGAGAGCCTATGGTGCAATAATTTATGGCTGATATTCTTTTTTGCGAATTCAACCCTTTTTCAAATACCAGACGCACACGCCTGAATTATTTTTATTACTTTCTCCTTCATTTGGGCATGTTGTATTCGATCTTCTTTACTGATTCCTATGTATTTATAAGTTTCCTTTTGTTTAGTTCCCTAAATTTGTGACAAATTCTCTGTTGAGTGAGTTCTGACCTTTCTTGAATGTTACTTTTGCACATTTATCTAATCTGAAATCCATACCGATGTCAAAACTGAAACACTTTGCAATATTGAGGATAGCCTTCAACTCATTGTCGTCTTGACAATACTCTATGTTATTTCATTCAGTCATTTTGTTGCGTTTATTATTTAGCATTGATAAACATTGCACAAGATCTTCATCGATGGATGGCAGATGATAGAACAGAAATACTAGTACCTTGCCATTTCCTTAGAATTTCCATTTTGGGGATTTTGTAGGAACGTGCTTAACATTACCATAACTCCCCATGTGTAATAGGAATTACCCCGTAATGATGCCAAATTCAATCATATACACGTAAGAAGATTTACAAATGTAAAATAAAAAAGAACTATTATAAAATAAATTAGAGTGATATTATTCTCTGTTTAAAACTTTTTTATAATAAGAGTAGGAAACGCTGGCCGTAATGAAATTGGAGTGGTAAAATTTATAGGGTTTGATTACCAAACATGGGGGGGCGTATTATACTCGAGGAGAAGCATTTCCCACATTTTCAGCACAAAGTTTGGGGTGCGTATTATGGATGAAGCTGTGCTATACATGAGGAATTACGGTATTCTTGGTTATATTTTTCCATTCTTGCAAAGGTTTATTCTTCATTCTTTCTTGTTCTCGTTTGCTCCACTCTGCAAATTCTTATGGGAAATGTTAGCACTTCACTGCAGATCTGTGTTTCTAAATCCTAACCACTATTTAACTAGAAATATGAAAGTTTTGTTTTAATCTTCTTAACTACAAATATGATTAATACGGCTCCACGGATGTGCTGAAATTAAATCAAGGTTTTCAAAGCCAAAAATGTCTTCCTGACTCTATTGTGCAAGCTCATTGGTCTTCATCAATAAACTCGTAGAAACAGATATGAAGCCAGGTTAGCGCTTTGATTGATAGAAAGTTGGACATGAGTGCTTGTTTAAAGATGATCAAATAGATAGATAGATAGATAGATAGATAGAAGAGTTTGAGATAGATAAATAAAGAGTTTGATATATATACGTATATACATACATATATATATATATATATATATATATATATATATATATACATATATATATATATATATATATATATACATATAGATAGATAGATAGATAGATAGATAGATAGATAGATAGATAGATAGATAGATAGATAGATAGATATGTTCCGTTGTCTGCAATAAGAAGAACAGCAAATAACAAATATATGTATACATTTTCCGTTGGCACGCTGGGAATTGTTATATAACTCAGAATCGAACACAATTATTACGGTTAGGCCATCACATCTACAAAATGGCATATTTGTTGTATCAGGGCGTTGAACTGGAACTACAGTGTCACAAATAAGAAGGTACGAACTCTTTGAAGACATTTTCTATTATCGAAATGATAAGTACGGTTGTCAAGTTAAAGGGGAAATCTATTTTCAGGAATCGGTTCCGGGAAAGAAGAAAGATAGCGAGTGCGCCAATTGCGCGAAATGTGCAGTTCCGTCTTTTGCTGCAGGTCAACGATTCTCATTTATGCTGTTCACCCGCGAAAACAGTTCTAGATCCATAAAATGTCCTTGAATATTTACACACACACACGCACACACATACACACGCACACGCAAACACACGACTTAACGCTGAAACACTGGTTCTCGTCCAATCACCGAAGTTAAGCAGCGTCGAATTTGGTCAGTAACTAGATGGGTGATCTCTTGGAAATAGCGGGCGCTGTAAAGTTTGATGCGCTTGTGATGTTGTGGATAACGGCTCGGAATGAGAAAATCGTTTTCGTTTTTATTCGCTTACGCGCAAATACACCTGGGAAAAAGCTGAATCCACATTCTCTCCTTAGCTATGGGTTAAATAGTAGCGCTTGTATCAGATAAAAAAATCCATTAGCTTCCCACAAATTCTTACAATCCCAAAATATTTACTCTCAAATGACTCCGTCAAACAATCACACACACACACGCATTAATGAATATGGAAACGTCCTCATTTGTGAGATTTTTCGAAAATAAAATACGCATTAGAAGAGTAGATGCACCCTAAATTTTGTAGAGTATATCAAGAAAAACACTTGTTTTGCTGTATTTATGCATGTTTGATTTAATGCAAGATTTTTTCTGCGTCATAAGAAATGCAGATGACAGAGTGTTGATAGTAGACACAGAAAAGAAAAAAACACAAGAACTCCGACAGAAGGCAATAAAGTGAAGCAAGAAGAATGAACTAAACATCAATTGCAAGAATGCAGCCTCTGCTAGCTGCTCTCGGAAACAACTTCCAATCAGTTGTTCACTGGAATAAAAAATGTCTTGTACATTTTAATGTCTCTAAACCGAAGCACTTATCATAGACAACCATTTTTGCTCCATGTCTGATCCTAACCTTCAACAGACCAATTCTTTGCGCCTTTTTTGGTCTCACGTTTTCTACTGACATGAAGTAGACTGAAGATATTAAATTATTTGTAAGATCTGCTACAATTGCTGTGCCGTGCCAGATAATCTTTCTCAATGGAATCCATTTTGAACATTTATAAATTTACCATTCTTCCAGGCATTGGACATTACTGCCATATTTGGTTTGGTTCTCCTACCATATATATGAAGATTCTGGACAAATTCCAAAGGAGTTTCAGTAATTTTCTTGATCTTGGTCTGTCATCTCGACTACAGTCGTTTTCCCACTGCAGTGCAGTGGCTTACTACTTTCTGTCTTTTCTGTAAAATATATTACATTTTTCAATTAAAACAGACAACCCGTTAATTTTTTGGAGCTTCGACAAAACGCTTGAGCTTTCCTTAAATTCAGAACGCCTATAATCCTCGTTATTTTTTATTAATTGATAGTTTAGGTGTTAGTGCTGTCAAAAAGGAAGTATAAATGATTTTATTGTATCGTAAATAATGACTTCACAATCTCAGAATGTTTTGGACTTAAATCCCGACATATATTTTCATTTTTTGTTCCTGCTATTAGGTTGGTGCAAAAATAATGACGTAATAATGTCGTTTTTTGACTTTAAAAATACGTCAAAAAAACGACATTATTACGACATTATTACGTCATTATGTTTGCACCAACCTATTTTTTTTTTTCTAAAATTAGCAAACTTTTCGATATTTGTGTTTGTTTGTTTGTTTATGTACGATATCGTAATTTCTTGCTTTTTCATGTTTTTGTTTACCAAACGTGTTAAATATTTTAAACCCGTTTTTTTACGGTTTGGAAGGTTTATAAAACATGTATTGTGTATAAATATTCCAGGGAATTCTTCTTCTTGATACCCCAACCCACTGTATTTGAACGTACTACTAGACTGGCAATTAGGTCTCATTATTTTGAAATGGTTAGTTCTATTCTAATGTGTTTTTCTCTCGCAATTCTTACTTGTGCAAATGTCTTTTTGTTTTAATATACCCTCCTCTTAAAATCTTTAAACATTTAAATGCAGTATCAATATTTTTTCCTTAAACCTGTTCTTTTATTGTTCTTTCTCCTCTGTGATATAGCCACATGCATCTTAGTAGCCTTGATTGGAGCGGAATGATGAAAACAATTCGACATATTTAATAATAGGTGTATTGTGGCTTATTATCTGGCTCTTTCTTACAAGAATTTCTTTTGCAGTAACAATAATATTAATAAATAAATAACAGTATTTTGAAATCACGATAGGTAGAAGCGACCACCTAACATATTACCTAGGTTAGTAAATATTTAGGGATGAATGTAGCCTACGTAGAGGCCTCCATTTTTGTGTATAAGACGGGGGTGTGATATGGAATATATTTGATGTCGCATACATGTCAATAAGCAAGACATGAATAGTTAAGAGCAAATATTGATTAATACTCCTAGTCTAGTTTGGAGAGTATATACGATAGTGAGACATCCAATTAGAAACGAACGGAGAGAAAATGCAGCATTGCAAGATTTGAGCTCTGCTAAATCCAAAAAGTTGAGCGATTACTTATAAAATCGTAGTTTTTTTTGGGGGGAGGTGGGTATATCTGTGATAGAACAACACGAGTAGAATACAAACAGATCCCACAAAGCCTGAGTCAACCCAGATTTATGGTTTATGATCGATGAATTATTTCTAACGCTAAGGTATCTTTCACACGGATGGTCCTACTATATCGGTATTTCCATAGAAAATGGTCTGGCGAGCTAAGCACCTATGGTTTTTTTAATCATTTTACCGCAAGCAAGGCAATAAAGCTACTAAGATGCAATAGATTACTTAGTATGAAAGAATGAGTAAATGAAAATACTATTAAGTAGAGGAAACAATTAAAAATTAGGAATCAATAAGGCATTAGATAACCACTGAAATTGCATTTAAACTTCTGAAAACCAAAGTTGGTTGGAAAACAAGAAGGCCGAAGAGAGTTCCACGGGCGAGAATGGTGAACATACGGTTACACCTAGGCAATTTAACTTCAAATATATATATATATATATATATATATATATATATATATATATATATATATATAGAGAGAGAGAGAGAGAGAAAGAGAGAGAGAAAGTAAACATTGAAGTCAACACTCAGAGGCGACAGGCTGTTTCATGCTAGACGCAATCGTCAGGCCGACGATTGGCTCTAGCATGAAACAGCCTGTCGCCTCTGAGTGTTGACTTCAATGTTCACTTTTATATTTATATTTACATACGCTCTATCTCTGATATTGAGCACTTTATACCATATATATCTTAAAACTATATTTTTTATTCATATGTATATATATATATATATATATATATATATATATATATATATATATTTGATTTTATAATTAAAAACTTCATTGAGAAAATATTAATTTAAATTTGTGTAAAAAAAGGTAAATGAACATTATATGAAAAATTATGAATTAACTTCCAAGTAACATGACTGAGATTCTGAAATTAGATTATTTAGTGAATTTTGCACAAGATTTTGTTTTTGCTACTAACAAAAGTAATGTAGCAATTCTGAAATAACTAAACACTATACTTACTTCAATTCATAATTGCAGAAGTTAGTTATTCCAAGTCTAAAATACAAAGATTTCTTAAATCGAGTCTCAGCAAACCAAAAATAAAATTAAAATGTGTCGCTCCCAATGTAACAACAATTTTTGAAATAGGCCTTCAGTTTTGGTCCTTTGTTACACTATGAGTTGGTTTGCTGTATATAACGTCATGAAGTAAAATCATACTATGAAAATATGAAAAATAAGATAAAAGAAAAAGAATAAAAATTAATGGTTCAGCAAACTGATCTCTTTGTTACGGTAACTGTAAATATATCGACAACTGTAATGAGTAGCTTATGAAGGTTTATTTGGCTAATTTACTTAATTGATGTTTACACATTAATCTGTGCCACAAACATGAAGGACGAGTCGTCACTGATTATCATACACCTCACTAATTTGATTCAATAAACTTTATTTGACTAATTCAGCTTTAGCGCCAAAACGTTTATTTTATTATAGAGGATTGTTGCGAGCGAAAGAGGATGTTTTATTGCCACATTCGAGTGGCTTCTTTTTGGTCATAACAACTGAATCTCTTATTCTTTCAGGTCAGAAAGTACATGTTCTGTGTATAATGGACTCTCCCGTCGGTTTCAACGTATGAGGATCTGACAACTTAATTGATTCAGTTATGAAAGTTTGTGAGATAATCTTAACTGGCACTTAAGACCCGCTAGTGATTTACAGGAGGCCGCATATGGAGCAAGAGTAAGGATCGTGAGAAGAGATCACTGTTAGATTGGCTGACCTTTTAGATCTTGCAATCGCTTCTTGAAGACGTTCCCGACAAGCTGATGGATAACTGCTGAGTCCACTAAAACACGTTGGTCTCCATTCTACCCGTTCCAAGGCTAAGCGCTAGATGTTATGAGGTCTACTGACAGCTGAGAAGTTGCTCTTCAGTTTGTCTTTGTATCTTAGCCATCGGCGTCCAACGTTCCTGTAGCCCTGATCTAACTGGCTGTACATTAGGATCTTGGGTATCCTGTCATCAGACATTCTCAAGATATGACCAGTCCACCGTAACTGAGACTGTATGAGAAATGTTTCGATTCCTCTAGTATATATATATATAAATATATATATATATAATAAAATAACAGCACTCATGTCCTGACGATTGCATCTAGCATGAAACAGATTGTCGCCTCTAAGTGTTGACTTCTATGTTCACTTTTATATTTACACACGCTCTATCTCTGATATTGAGCACTTTATCCCATAAATATAGCACATCTTAAGACTATATTTCTTCATATATATATATATATATATATATATATATATATATATATATATATAGTAAAGGCTGTGCCAGGGATAGTTTCGCCCAACACGGAAAATCGCTATAAAATCAAAACATCAACGTGAAAACCCGAGTCATGTTCTTAAACAGCCTCGTCAGATTGAAACTTTCGACACCTTAGATGTCATGCATGTCGCAAATCACGTCCAGAAATATCTAAACTGTCAGCTGTATACAGGCGCTTTCTAAGAACAATAGTTAAAAAAAAGTCTTTGAAGGCTTAGGCTTCTTAGAACCTTGTTGACTGACGTTGCAGAATCACATAGAGTTGTACCAAATAACAGAAACCATATCTCTTGAGTACTGCCAAAAGCTGCAACAACTAAGGTGAATAGCACACGTAACTCGAATAGAAAATAATGACATGATTTTCTTAACATTCCATAGTTTTGGAAGGAAACCCCTCAACAGTGATGGAAAGAACGATAACAGTTACTGGACATAAACATTCTGTTTTTCTGTATATTGTTTTCAGAGAAAGATTTTATAAATTCTAACGAAAATCAGTACTGCTCGGTCAATGAATACCAAATGTTTCCTTATAGAAAAACCATTACAATGCAGTCGGTGTATTCTTGAACCCAATCATAATGTCAGATAGAAATAATGGTTATATCCCACAATAATCTTGCGTTTGCAAATAATGCTTATACGTTAAATAGAAGAACTCTTATGGGACAGTTTTACTATAAAGATCTTGCAAGTCGGAAAATCGATAGTAATATCAAACGACATTTCCAAGTGCAAACTAGATTTTTATTGAGTTATTGCATGAAATCTGATTATTTCTTAAGTCATCAAATTAGACTTGAAAGTTATTTAGGTGACCTACAAGCAACTGAGAGAAATAAAATGAGATTGGAATTGAACCGTTAAAACTTTCTTACGACCATCGCTACGCTTATAATTCACTTACCATATTCCAAGTTCGCCATTGCTTGTTGCACCACGTGACTGTCACTCCCTTGCGGAACTCGTGTTCTTATGAAGCGTCCCGTGCAAAATCCAACATCATGCTAGCTATGTATTTTAACCATTTATCCAAAGAAAACCGCTCTCTAAAAGAGAAACAAAACCAACAAAAAAGAGGTTCTTGTTAGTGCGTCTAAAACGTAATCACTTCTCACTTTTGACCAAACACGCACACACATAGATACAAAAGGGAAAATACAATCATACACATGCATACGTGTATTTATGCGCTGATGTATGCATCACGGAGACAAGTCTCGATTTCGTTCGCGCCAAACATTGGCAATATTCCTGTTGAAAACATCCCGATAGTTCTCTTAGCGCTTAATCCAGACAGATGAGGGTGGGGAATGAATGGACACGTCATTTTAAAATATTACAAATGCCTCGTGCCACATTACATAATACCCAAAAAGGGAACACATCAATTTTGTCTCAGATTTGGTTTGAAGGTGAAAGGGATATTTGGAAGATAACAAAAAAGATATGATAGCGTTGGTCATTTATACAGATTTATGATTCAATTAGAAGCGAGAAAATATTTAACGAAAGCAAATAGTTTGTAATGGGAATCATTAAGGGAAGTAGAAAAACGGACGATTCACATTCAATTTATGAAGTTGACATTTGTGGCTTTATTTTACGGAAAATAGTAAGTGTTGCTGGTAAACAAAAGGAAGCACAGTTGATCCCAATAAACACACTGACCTGACGTCCATTTTGTAAAAGCATAAACTGATTGTGCATCATAAAACGTAGTGGGGCTATATATATATATATATATATATATATATATATATATATATATATATATATATATATATATATATAATTATTTATTTAAAAATATGATTCCATTTCTACATAAGAGTTCTCATGTTTCAAAACAAGAACCGAAAACTTCAATATAATTATTTGAATTAAATTGAATTAAAGTACCAAACTCTGTTCCATCTTTAAGCGATTTTTTTTTTTTTTTTTGAATAACTAATTCTTGAAATTTACGAGTTTTATAAGCATATACATTATTAAAATTAAAATTACTATGGTAACGGCTAGAACAATTATTTAAAAAAGAGTGGGCGTAAGGGTTAATAAGTTGTATCAATATCTCCGTTACATTCAAAGAGGTCAAGTCAGGGTAAGGTTGGGGTGTCTAAATTCCTAAACTTCCTCGACGTAATTCTAGATGTAACAAACAACACATACCAACCTTTTAAAAATCCAAATACTAACCCCTTATATATACACCCGAAGTCAAAACAACCTTCGTCCATAATTAAACATAAACCCTCATCAAGAGAGAATACAATCAGCATTAACTCCGCTAATAAAGAAATATTCCAACAACACAGTAACTTTTATAACTCAGCCCTAAAAAATAATGGATACAAAAATGCTAACATCAATTATAGATATAATTGTACTAACCGGAAAAAAACAGGAAAAGAAAAATCATTTGGTATACCCCTCCGTTCAACCAAATGGTTAGCATTAAGCTAGGACAGAAATTCTTAGCTTTATTTGAAAAACATGTTCCTACCAATAGCAGACTTAGTAAAATATTTAATAAAAACACCCTAAAATTAAGTTACAGCTGCACTGAAAATCTAGAAAGTATAATAAAAAACACAATAATAAAATCCTGAACAAACCCCCATCCTTGAATAGTATTAATAAAAACCCTACACTTAAATTAGACAAAAACAGTGAAAAATTATGTGATTGTAGAAACCCAGAAGACTGCCCATTGGAAAATAAATGCTGCGTCAAATCTGTGGTATACCAATGTACTATCTCATCCACTGAGAGTCCTAATACTAATGTGATATACATTGGGTCTACGAAGTATGAATTTAAAGCCCAATGGAGGCAGCATAAGTTCTCTTTCAACAATATAAATAAAAGAAATCAGGCATCTCTATCTAAATATTTTTGGCATTTGAAGGAAATGAATAAAACACCAAAAGTTAAATGGAAAATTATAAACAAAATGTGGCACCATTTAACGAGGCAGAAAGAGAAAAGAAAGAAAAGAAGAGGCTAAGAACCGAATCGTGAGTGATAAGCAAGAACACACACACGGCTAAGAGACAATGGATAAAAGGATATTTTGATAAGTAACAAATGGCGAAAGAGTGTCATTACAATGACAGGGAAATTCTGAGTGGAAAGAGAGGGAAAGAAAGAAATAATCAGATATGTTTTGGCATCGGCTGTGTTATCTAAGGATATGAAAACAAACTATTGGTACGGGAAGACATCTTATTATCAACTACAGACCGGCTGGCCAAAGAAAAAAAATTCAAATGAAAATGTTATTTCGATAAGTGACGAAAAACAGGCAACTAAAGGGACTTTGGACAGATATGAAAAATTAAGGACCACCTACTAGTGTCCGTTGACCGATTTTCTTTCGACGGAACATCCTTGGCCTGCGATAATAAAATTATGTTATCAGAAATATGTACCGAAGGAAAATGAATGGGAACCTAGAAATGTTTTTTTTTCTTTCTTCGAGGCGACAGACTGACTGAAACTTTGGAGATGTTTCTTTTCGAGACCGTGTTAAGAAGACCACCCATTCTGATAATTAGCGATAAAATACCTGACGTAAACCACGTGCAGATAGCTGACTAAGATTCACGCACATTCCGGACCCCTCTTCAAACCAAGAACAATTATTTTGAAGAGCGACTTAGATCCAGATCACCGAAATAAGTTTTTTTTTTTTTGACTTTCGTCCTAAGACCCACCGAAACACCAATTTCTTAGAGAGCAGACAACTTGAAGTGTTAAAACTTGCCTAGCGGAAAACGACGTGTCACAATCCATAGAACGGGTCGGGAGATAGATGCAGTTCTATGTATCGAACAACTAGACATAAAGTTTGTTACCTTTTTCTTTGATACTTTGAACTTTTGAGTTTTCATTTTATTGTCTTTTATGCATATTTGTGTGGTATCACCCCCGTTGAACTCGGTTTGCAGTACGGCCCCAACCACTGTTTGATCTCGTCTGCCTAAGATCAATTCACAACGTGGGTAGGCGGACTGGGGGATCAGTGCAGTTACCTTGGTAACCAGGCGTTGGATGCGAGTTGGGAACGACGAGGCTGATATCAAATCTAACCAGATTCCCACCCGAATCACCAAAAGGTTAGAACGTCACATTTGGAGCAGCGACACCCGAACGGAGCAGCGAGGAGCGAACGGCTGGCGCCGCGGCGAGGACGTCACAATTGGTGCTGTTTAGGGACGTCACAGTTGGTGCCGTGGTGTACCAGGATAGAGCGTCACGGTTGGCGCTGCGACCAGGGGACGACGTCACAAAACTAGAACTTGTAAAACTTGGGATGACCCATGCCCGTTATGCCTACATGAAAAACTACACATTATTAAGTTTCTAAATAATAAAAATCTATTAAACAATAAACATGAGTTAGCGGTTTCCCGACATCATCAAATTTTTGTATTGAATAATTAGCATAAAAACAAACAATAAAATAATTTTTAAATTCCATAGTCATAATAAATAATTTATATGCCGTACAAAAAAAGATAACCCTTTATGAAGTCGTCAAAAAACAAATGTTAGCGACTTACGACAGTTTTTATATGCACAAAACCCTTTAAGAATAAAATAAAAAAATTAAAAAAATAAATAAATCTCCACAGACACTTAACCAGACTAGACGATGTCATCTTCCGCTTTAAATTTAGACACCCCAATCTTACCCTGACTTGACATCTGTGAATGTAACTGAGATATTCATACAAATTATTAACACCTTACGCCCCTTTTCTTTAAACAATTACTCTAGCCGTTACCATAGAAATTTTGATTTCAATAATGAATATGCTTATAAAACGCGTAAATTTCAGATATAAGTTATTCAAAAAAATGTCGCTTGAAGATGGAACACAGCTTAGTACTTTAATTCAATTTAATTCAAATAATTATATTGAAGTTTTCGGCTCTTGTTTTGAAACATGAGAACTCATATGTAGCGTGTTGGAATCATATTTTTAAATAAATAATTATATATATATACATATATATATATATATATATATATATATATATATATATAATAGCAGAGTTACACGGCATTGCCCGGGATTTTAAAAGTTAAAAATAAATCTGTAACAACAATATATCTTCAAATTCTTTTATTCAAGCTAAAGTCTCTTAAATATGAATAGAATATCCGACCTCAGCTGATCGAATGAGGCGATTTCCTGAGAATAAAGAAATCTTAACTTTTCCCATACCCAGTAAAAACCGATTTCTCAACTACATGTGGCATCAACTTCTTAACCACCTGTCTAGTACCATTACAAAGTCTTGGTGGGTCCAGATTCTGTAATAACATCATAGGCACCCCCATCTTCAGTTCCAATCTATATGGAGTTAGCCAATACGTTGTAGAGAATTCAGAAATTCCGTTGACTAATTGACTACCTGTTCCGGATCTGGAATGGTATCCACTGACATGTAGATATGAAAATTTATCGGGTGGGACTGCAACAGTTGGTCATTGAATCTATCAACGGCTTTGTTCTTTGGAGCCAGTATTGAGTTTTTTGAAATTATGTTGAAGGTGTGGGAATCTTGGGCTTAATCTCATCAGCAGTACTGACAACATTGCAGACCGAGCTAATGGTCATCTCTTCATTGGCATCTAAAGATATGTTGTCATTGGCCAAGTCCAAAAAATGTCGCAGGAAAACTGAACTGACAACTGATCTCCAAATAATTGTCCTCTAACGTTAGTGCTAAGAGTCAACGTTCGAATATGTTCCCACAACGGAGAAGATTTGAGACATGGTCTGACTTCATCAGCTCTGGTCCATTTTGGTATGACCGGCTGTGTTTGCCTCAAATGTCCAGGTAGCACTTGAAGCATTTCAGAGGTGTTGCTGATACCTCAAATAGGATTATCGGATGAAGTCAAGTCGATTAGAAGCTTAAAAGTTGAATGTAGAGTTTGAACATCAGGCAAGAAAGTTACAGCAATACCAGATAAGGCCGCTGCCAAATCTATGTGTCGTTGAACTTTATCAAAAGCAGCTTAATAAAAATATATTTCCTGTCCCACCAAGAGCATCTAGGTAGAACATTCCACCTTTGGAGAAGTTTAGATTTCTGCACCCATCCTGTTTTTTTCGGCTTGGAGTCTTTTTTAACTTTATTTTGATGTTTCAACAACCCGATTTAAAGAATTTCTTGCACTTTCGGGCAGCAAATATGTTTCTCTGTGTGGTACGGTATCATCCATAGCTCTTCTTGGGGATCTCCTTGAATTTGTTTTCTCTTGAAGTGCTAAAAGTCTTGTTTGATGTTCTTCTCTATTTTCCATATTTTTCCATATGTAATGTTTAAAATTATTTCCGCATTGTTACATTGATATTGCGTTTATTGTTCTTTTTTATGAATAGATGACTTTTTAAAATTTTATTCAAGAGTTTATATAGCCCTTTTATATAATGTTTGGATTTATTCTGCTTTATTACGCTTATGCGTTTCTTATCCATTTTTCTGAATAAATGTCCTTTAAAACGTTTTTTTTTTCATGACTTGGTCACCATCAATTTGCAAAAAAAAAGCATACCTATAGTTTAAAATCAATTCAAAAAAGAAAAAATCGTTCTTGAAGCTTTCTTGAAGCTTTAATTCAAATGTAAAAAAATAGATTTACTACACCCCGTAAACAAAATACATTAGTATATTAAAATTCGAATGTATATTGAGTAGAATAAACTTTTCTTTTTCAGCAAAATTAATGATGTCTGCCATTTCGAGACATTTGTAAACGAACCTAAATTCTCCGTTTTAAAAATATTGTAAAAATAAATATAACTTTTTCAAAGGTTATTTGAGTAAAATTAGAAGATTTAAAGTTTGTTTAATCTAATTTGAAACAAACATTACTTAAGTTTTTTCCAGGAAAAACGTAGTAGCAAAATAAGCCAAGCATTTCTTAACTACCGTGGGCTGTTTATCAGGTGTTGATTGAAGTTATTGACAGTTGAGGTCAGAGGAATTCACCGGATGGTAAACGGCAGTCACAAACTTTACGAATTTTAAGTGAACTTATGTAACTACCCAATAATGTTTACAAATTAAGAAATATTTTAGCAATCTAATATTTTATTAGGTACTTTAGATTTATAGCTTTACGTTTGAAGATGGTTTCTGGAAAAATAATAATAAAATTTAAAATAGTATATAAGAAAAACAAAAAATAAAATTAAAATTTCATAACTATGATAATATAAAACTTAATATAACATAAAAGGTACCTACAATTTTGACGTCCATTTCTTATTTTATTGAGTTTATTTTTTTTATTTACGATTCGGAAATGATTTTCGATAGCATGTCGTTCAATGATAGGTTTTTGTTTTTATTATTATTCTTGTTCATGATTTCTTTCGTTTTTATTATGCTTTATCTTTTATTAATTTGTTTTATTTTTTTCTCATTTTTTAATTCCTTTATTCATATATCATTTGCTCTTCTCAACAATTTTTATTCATAAAAAGACGTGCGCTTGGTCGTTGTACAGACAAGCACACACACAAACAGATATATATATATATATATATATATATATATATATATACATATAGAGAGAGAGAGAGAGAGAGAGAGAGAGAGAGAGAGAGAGAGAGAGAGAGAGATAGGTACAATTTTTCTTTTATATATACAACGTTTTCTTTGGTCCAAAGAAAATTTCACAAATGTCTCAAATTCATTTTATCTTTTATTTCAGCTCGCCGTTCTGTCTCTTTGAACTCAAAGTTTTCTTTTAACTAAGGCGAGCAAATTTCTTTGCGTCTTTTTCGCCCGAATTTGAAAGGAGTGTGTAAAGGAAGTTATTAAAAAGACGTACGCTCGGTCAAATAAACATACCTAAAGACACACTTTTTCTGTCTTATATATATATATATATATATATATATATATATATATATATATATATATATATATATATATATATATATATTAGTGAATATATATAATATCTAACATCGATAGCATGACTCGGAGTTTCATGCAGTTCATTTGAAACTCCGAGTCGTGTTATCGACTTTGGATATTATGCTTTTGCTTGATGAAATTGAGCACTGTATTTATAACACCTGAGGAAGAAATATATTTATAACTACATGCAAGTATATGTGCGTGTATGTAGATTTTTTATGTGCCCAATCCTACATACATAAATATATATATATATATATATATATATATATATATATATATATATATATTAGGTTGGTGCAAAAATAATGACGTAATAATGTCGTTTTTTGACGTTAAAAATACGTCACAAAACGACATTACTACGTCATTATTTTTGCGCCAACCTAATATATATATATATATATATATATATATATATATATATATATATATATATATGCACATTTCATTGAATACGACAGACAAGGTGGTTTATTTAGTTTTTTTTAGATCTAATTTTTTTCTTTCCAAATGTTCCTTTTATTCCAGCGCTTTCGCCTATAAATTTTGCCATTTTCAAATATTAAATATTTTAACTGTTAAATAAGAAATAGTTTGTTGTATGTATGTTTCTGGCCATAGCTCAATTAGATCTCATTTAAATATTCATGGAGACCTACCGGACACTATTCGTAACATACTTGTTGACAACACTAATATAATAACATTATCTACATGCAAAAGAAAGTTAAAAATAAAGGAAGCTTATTAATGAAAACAAAAAGATACTTAATAATATTAACTTTGAACATTGGCACAATATCTTAACTCTGTTTTGAAAAATGAAAACATTTTATAAAACATACATGTGCATGAAAGAAGGATTGCTGCCTAAATACACACACACACACACACACACACACATATATATATATATATATATATATATATATATATATATATATATATATATATATATATATATATGGGGTGAAGTGGAGCAAGTGCCCTATAGAGGTTAATAAATAGTTCGAAGAGGTCCTGTTGTGTGGCCACCGGGGTCAATTGACCTCATACCCTTGTATTTTTCTGTAGGCCATTTAAAATCTGTTGTTTATTTGATGCACCCAAGAAATATTATGGAACATCTAGAAAGAATGAAATATGAATACATTAAATTGACAGAGGAAACTCTTCGACATGTTCATGAATCATGAAGGCAGAAAACTCAAATCTCTTTTGAAAAGAAGGTGGCCATTTTAAAAAGCATGCATAACAAGTGAATAACTAGTAAATGAAATTTCTGTGTAAACTTATATTTTTACATACATTATATTTTTACCCGTATGGTGCGCGACTTTTGCCTCACCTTAAAAACACACACACGCACACACATATATATATTGAGACATGTTTCGTTGAATAATTTAAATATGTTCTGTTTTCTTATTTTCAATTGGATCCTTTCATATTCACAGAGAAAATTTTTGGTGTCTTTATTGAAGAGACAATCACCGTGTTGATACATATTTTATTTATTCCGAGTACTTTCGACATAGTACAATGTCACCATCAGGGTGTTATTTATTGCAAGACAAATACTGTAGCGTCCATTGTTGTCGAAACAAAAGTGTTGTGTTTATCTGAAAGTTAAATTTCTTACTTATGGATTGAAGAACCCTGAGTCAGTGCGTGATTGCTGACACCGTTTAAGGGGGAGCTAACTAAGTATGGTTGTGGAGAATTTTTAGTTATAAAATAAATAAGTAGTAGAAAAAACTATTAATGCAAACTATCTATTGTACACATTTTAAAACATTTGTGGAACGGACCATGTCCAATTCTGCCAAAATATACGCATATATATATATATATATATATATATATATATATATATATATATATATATATATATATACAACTGTTAAAATTTCAGTACCTCAAGTGTATTTGCTTTTATTTTTCAGTCTTACCGGGTTCCTCTTAAAAGCAAAAATTTCAAATTTAGACACTTCTGTCCACAATACGTTTTGCTAAATTAATATAAGAATCATAATTTTTTCACCATTAACGCTTCAGTATAATGTTTGAGGTTACAAAATAATTAGAGATTTGATCCAGCTCAAGGGTATAAGGGAAAGCAACAATATCATCCGATTTTGCAAAGACATGTTATTCCATCTGGTTGAAATGAAATTTACCTTTCAGCAAGACAAAATCCAAAACATTCTTCTAAATTATGGGAAAATTACCCCAAGTCGAATAAAAGCGACCAAGTTTTGGAAATTTTGACTTTGCTGTCTCAATCTCCTGACCTCATTCACATTGAATTAGTATGGCATGAATTGAACAGGAGTTCAAAGAGGATACACAAAGAGTGAGGTTAAACTTCGGAAGTTCTGATATCTACCATTTTCAAAAAAGGTCAAGAATTTGCAAAGCAAATTAATGTAGTTGGTGGTTTTATTGACGAAAACAATATATGATGCTGTTGTATAATAATTTTTAAAATTTGCTGTGTGTGTGTGTATGAGAGAGATAGAGAGAGAGAGAGATACAGAGACATAGACAAAGAATTGATATAACCTCTATCAGTAATGTAATATTTCATGGTTTTGGTATCAAAGCGCATTAACCAAACTAACATGCTTTTGGGTAGTATAACAACGGATTATCCTTTTAATAATCAAGAGGAAATACTTTTCTCTTTCATTCTTTTGGGTGAGCTTTCTTTGTACATCCCACTTAGTTTAATGATTTTGCACTGTTACCATAAAACGGAATATCCATTAGTAATTTAAGGATTCAAGGGAATAATATTTCTAATTTTTTTTGTTTAGGAAGTATTCTTTGACCATTTTTTTATTTAAATGACTTGAAAGTTGATTGCAAAGCAAGGGGCACAGTTTATGGTGATATATGAGGAAGATAATGGCCCTAGATTAGAACAGGTTAAAATTGTAGTAATCGAGAAAGCACCTCTTGGGAGTTGATTCGACAAAGCAGTGGGTTGTGGTAAGAAACAGCTCGAGTGGAAGTTACATCTCACCAATGAAATAGAAAGGAAATGAGAGTGGTTCGCTACAATTTGTGTGGAGAGGTGTGGGGGTGTCTTAGCATCTAGGTTAGAACTAGTGGACCGATGGTATGTTGTTCGTCTGAACACTTTCCATAGAAATAGTAATAGAGCAGCGAGAGACATGCGACGTTTCGTCTGTGAGAATGTGATTGCGGGATGGAAAATAATTCCTCAGCCACAAAGACGCTGAGACGCTTTTCAACGCTATTCATGCTTCATTGCGTAATCAGATCGCTAATACATTACCCTTCATTTCTCTACATGGTAAATGTTTTTGAATATTTTTATTTCAATGTTTTCTTAAAAGTTTAATTCTTTCCTACTTGTGACAACAAAGTCAAGTGAAGAGATGAAACAACATTGTAGACTACATTTAAAAAATTTGAGTCCGCCCCTGTAACTTTTTTAATTGGCTCTAAAGGTCGTTGTTTTGTACTTTAAATATGAGATAAATAATTTTAAGTGATATATTTTATTAGAAATCTTATTATAACAAAAAGAAAAAAAGCATTTTATGATTAAATTTTGCTCCCCTCAAAATATCCTTCTTTAGCCTTGATTGCTGCAGCCCAAATTTTTTGCCATTCGTTGCAAAAGTTTCTCAGTGTATAAGTTCGATAACTGATTCCATTCTTTTTTTCAATGACTTTCAGAGTTTTTTTCATTTTATTTTTTTTTTTCTGTCAAGTTAGTCCCATGGTAATTCTGGGGTTACTATCAAACTTTTGAACTTTAGTGTACTTAGAATAGATAACTAATAAAAAGGCAAAATCATCTCTCACTTTTCGACCATATAGGCAAACCAATTTGCGTATAACTAACTATTGCTTTCCTAAATTCCTATCAAAACAACCAGGGAATTATAACTGTTTCATATGCGGCTTGATCTGACGTGTCTCTGTACTATGAATGGTAATCATCAACATCTTTACAGCTTTCCTACCTGAAAAACCGCAACAGATAGATTACCCTATAACCCGGTTCACATTCCGAAAGTAGAGATTTGTCCCTTGTAACTGTTTAGGATTGGGTTTCCGGTTCCTTCTAAAGTCTAATTAAACTCTATACTTCCAAATCTGAACTCTGAACTTGTATTTACTAAAAAGATTTCTTCTCAGTAGGAGTAGATAGATTCGCCTATCGGCCATTTCACTCCTCTACAGTATTTTGAACAGAAGTAGTGGCTTATCCCTTGTTCTATCTTTAGGATTAGGTTTCCAGTTCCTTCTAAAGTCCTTTCATTCTCTTTTACTCGCAGTAGACTCTTGCCTCTTAGCAGCATAATTGCCTTTCTTGCGGTGAATTGATTAAAAAAAATCAGTGTGGTTTCTCATCTTTCCAGATCTTCAACATCCACAGAAACAGAAAGCAATTTAAATTACAGTCATGCTGAACTGATCTTAGTTACAGTTCAAGTAAGCAGGCCGCTACATAAACTCTTGAATTCGGTTTTGAATTTCCTACTCCTAGGCTAGTTGCCAATCACAGCTATACAACCAAATCTGTTCTGCTGCCTAACGCATTTTTTTCAAGGGAATATATTTATTCACACCTTTTCCAATGGTATTAGTGCGTAACTGAATGCATGAAACTCTGTCGGAATTTGAAAGTTATTTTGTTCACTTCACGCTATTATAGCGTGGAAAAGCATAAAATACTTCTATACACTGGCCCTTCGTCACGATTAGATACCTAAGAAAATAACTCCAACCTTGATGTCTCAATAAAAGAAAACGTCTTTCAGCTTTGTTACGGCTCAATCATATTTAAAATTTTTAAAAAACTTCATTTTTTTTTTCAAATAATATTACAATTTAACATATAGAAATGTGCTTCCCATACGATTGGCTTAAAATAGTCTTCAAATCAAGTGGGATTTAAATGATTTTATCTGTGTTCGAAGTCTTTATACCCGCGTAAACTGTCCACAAGTAGGACAAAAGAAACAGATAAATATATAAGAAAAACTTCTGGGATCAAGTGCCACTCAGCAGAAAGTTAGGGATTTCCAGTCGTGGGCTTATATAGTCAAACCGCATAGAATAGTTAAAAAAAAGCTGTGTGTTGATGGATGACAAGGATCACGTCCTGATGTAAAGATGGTCAGACGTGGCGGGTAATAGGAGAGATTCGGCAGACAGTATGATCGTGTATGGGACTATTTGAGTAAGATGGGAAGAAAGTGGGAAGCAATTAGTTTTCAATGGCTGAAGGGATTACAGAAGCAATAATATCAGTGACCTACAGTAGAGACAGTTCAAGGTGAATCCATGAATAAAGAACTCATTAGATTGAAAACATGATTGCTGGTTTCTTTTCTCGCATCGGTGTTATGTCATCTTGGGAAATAACATCGCGTGTTTCGCTTTTTGCTTTCACAGACTCAAACTCGAATCGAAACATATCGTGGGGTGAAGCTGTCTAGTCGGGAAAAGTCTAATAGTGAGTCCCGCTCATATGTTCACAATGTTTACAAGTACTGTGAGCGAGCCAAATAAACAGACCCTATCGAAAATCAGGCAGCAATTTGACTACTAACAAATAAGTATATCTGGGGAAAATTCTTTCCTGAAAATAAATGAATAGTAATGTCATGTTTTAAAAGCTTTCATTATGTCATTTCATTTCTTTTGCAGAAAAATAAATCTGTTCTTGTATCCCAAACTTTGTACCCAACCGTAGGTTCTATTCGAATAATTTCTTCCTTTGCATTTCTCTCCCGTGGAACTTTTCTTCCTGTTTCTTGCTTCCTGTCAACTTCTATCTTCAAAATATTAAATACAACATCGTTTTCTGTTTCCTTATAACCTGTTCATTGTTTTTACTTTCTGCTCAATAACATTTTCCCAGTTTGCTTTTCTCTCACTAGCCTTTTGCGTCTTAGTGGCTTTATTCTGTATGCCGTGTCCCTTCAGTACGTTGGAGGATCATGGCTCTCCACAATTTTCTGTCAATTCTAGCTCTTAATATATTTTGCCTTTTTTAGCTCTCGTAAACCTTGTTCCGCCATCCATTTACTCAAGCTTGCTGGGTAGGTTATGCATTGTTTTCGCTGTTCATATTTTTTTAATCTTTTTTGTTAGTATTACATTTTCCTAGTTTTCTTTCCTCATTGTCTTCTAGAAATTTCAACTGTCTCTTCCTGATGTTAATTAGACGTTGCCGTTTTGTCTCAATTTTTGGCAGGAATTCCATCTCTACAAACATATTCTGTCCACGTTATTCTCAGTATCCTTGTGTAGAACGATACTTCTGTTCCTTTATGTCTCTTTTTCATGTGGGAAGAGATTTTCCAGCATTCAATACCATACAGGTTGCAATGGCTAACTTGTCCCCATTTTAAATTTTTAATTTTGCGGAGGCGCGTTGCGTGTTATCGATTTCGTCGACTGCACAGTATAGAAGGATAAATTAGGCATGGTCTGTGAGAAAAACAGCACCATTTACGTGATTTACTCTGCTGTACTGCTTTGCATTCGCGCCGGAATCTCCAATACGAACATTTCAGTGTGTGTTTGTCAATCTGAGGACAGTGCAGAGGATTCGTAAAGGGTTGGTCAACATCATGGTATTTGGACTGGTCACTAGTGATGACGACGCTATGCCTCCATTCATCTTCCCACAGTAACTCATCACGAGGCCTACATCAAGCGTCTTGTGTGAGTATTGCTGCCCTGGGTGCTAGAAGACACTATGTCTGGCAACAAGACTCTGCATCATGACACACAAACAGGAGAACTCAGTCAGGCTGTCAGACAATTTCGGCGACCACATCACCCCTACGTCTGGCTACCTAACTCCCGAGACTTCAAACCACTTTATTATTATGTGTGTGGCGCAGTTCAGAGAGTGACCAACAAATCTCTTTGTAACACCAAAGATGAACTGATATCAAGGATTATGGCAACATTTACCAACTTAAACAAGGAGACCGCCCAGAATAGTTGCAGGAGATTCCGAAATCGTTTGAAAGCCGTGGTTGAAGCCAATGATGAATAAATCTACTCTTTAGTATTTCAAGATATTTTTGTGTAATATTCGTAAATATATCTGTTAAATGGGATAGCAGTGTTATGTTTATGTAATTTAGACCACAATTTATCACAACCTGTATATGAGGGCTGATATTGCATATTCATTGTTCTTTTCTTTGTTTTTCTCGAATCTTTCTCTTTGCTTAGATTTTGGAAAGCAGCTTTCGCTACCCCAATGCGCCTTCGCATTTCAGTGTTGCACTTTCCGCAATCTATTAAAACAGCTACCAGATACGCTCTCAGAAAGAAAAATACACCTTCGTGCTATGTACATATTAAAACGTAATATGTACGCAGATGCATACAATATATTTCAAGAAATATGTATATAGGCGGAATTGCTAAAACATTTTAACACGGCGTCGAAGGGATTTTAATATAATTCTGATGTTCAGATTATTGTCAAATTTTGGAAAGAGGATAGGATTGAGAACAGAACAGCAGTTACTTGAATATATGTGCATGGGTCTTTGCTACCGAAAAACCCACGCAGACACTGCAATTGAAATGAATCTTGCTTCTCAGAGCTGCACTTATATCTTCCTGTTATGTCTTAAACACATATTTTCGGTGGTCAAATATATAGATATAGCTGCCAATCTTTTATGTTTTCTTTTCTATTGTCAGACGCAGAAGGTCTGGCGCCTTTCACCATTATCAAAACTTACCGGATAATGTACATTTAATCGCTTCGTTGTAGAATTCTCTTTTCGGTTACTTGGTTCTTTTTCCAGTGTTTCTCTTTTTCATTATCTTCTTTGTTTCTAAACAAAAACCCATCATGAAATATATATATATATATATATATATATATATATATATATATATATATATATATATATGTGTGTGTGTGTGTGTGTGTGTGTGTGTGTGTGTGTGTGTGTGTGTGGCCTGACGATTGCATATAGCATGAAACAGACTGTCGCCTCTAAGTGTTGACTTCTATGTTCACTTTTATATTTACACACGCTCTATCTCTGATATTGAGCACTTTATTCCATAAATATAGCACACCTTAAGACTATATTTCTTTATATATATATATATATATATTTATACATATATATATATATATAATTACATGAATCATTCATACAAAAAAACAAATATAGAGGTTAATGATTTAAATGGCGATAATACATCTTCGCAAACAATTTCAATAAGGTACACTAACCCCAAACCTGTATATGAATGATATGATCCCTGTTTATAAATTCCAGTTGCATAAGGTCTTTTTAGTTTTACAAGCTTTCGTCTGTTCCCACTGACATCCTCAGGTATGGAAATAGATTTGTTCTTGTTTTTTACTTCTCGGTATTAAGAGAACAATGAAAATATAGATGTAATCCAAAAAAATGCTATGAGAAATGTGCTATTGTTTTGGAACGTGCGGTCGCAACGGTGAAATTGAATTTTAAATTTTAAGGTTGTGCGTTTTTGTACAAATATAGTAATAGGAGAATTCTTTTGTACTGGTAGGTTTTCCGTCAATGTGGTATGAACTGTATTGTTCAATAATTACAGGAATGTCACAATTATTATCCAAAAGTTGCACGTATATATATATATATATATATATATATATATATATATATATATTTCGAAATATATATATATATATATATATATATATATATATATATATATATATATATATATATATATATATATACATAATAAATAATAATAGCAAGCCACTCGTATTCGAGGATACCAGTCTATTAGCGCGGCTACCGAATCCCTATTGCAGATGCTTGCTCGGGTGTTAAACAAACATTTGTGTTTGTTTAAAACCCGGAGAGCCCACCTGTGGTTTATAGTCCAACTATGGTCAGCAGACCATAGTTACATTTTCTGGGACAGAGCGTGTTATCTTGCGTGATCAACAATCTGAACAAGGCCAGCACACTCAAACGCTTGGACACGATGACTTGTGCCTTCGTGCTAGGAAGTGTTCTGTCTACCCAATTTCACTCACAAGGCCTGGGTTCATCTGTGGTATGGTTTTCAGGATCTTTCCAAAGGATATATATATATATATATATATATATATATATATATATATATATATATGTATATGTATATATATATATATATATATACTCTTTGAAAAAATATATATATATATATATATATATATATATATAGTCGACTCTCCCGTCGAATTCGACGTATGAGGGTCAAGCAGATCAGTTCCCAGGAAACCGACAGCCCGACAACAGCACATGAGATTTTATTATTGTGGTGAATGTTTCGTGCAGGCCAATCCACACATTTTGAAGGGCCGAATACAGAGACCTGGTGCACTAAGTACCACAAAGTACCCAAACGACCCTCCGAAGGTTTTGAATTCAGAGTTGTCCTTCTCCTAGAAGGTTGCCATCCAAGGCTATAGAACCCAGTCTATCCCCCTATTTACCCATAGCTGGAGGGAGAAGAAGATGGTATTAGCACGTAAGTGAATGTAATGGGTTCGACTGGAATTCGAATACCTGAATCGAAGCCGCTATCCATTACTCCGCAGTGCACCCTATATACATATATATATATATATATATATATATATATATATATATATGAAAGAATGAGAGAAGTTCTACAATATATATATATATATATCATAGGCATTCTCTCTAAATCACGGTTGAGTTTCTTGCTGTTACAAAATTGAGTATGAAAGTCGCTGTAGTTTTGCCTATTTCTTTTACTTTTACAAGTAAATTCAATCTTATCCAATATAATCTTCATATTTTCAAAAAAAAAAAAAACAAAGAAAACCAATACCCTCGTCGTATTTCATAAAACTGATTAGATTTCAAAATTACAACAAATATTTGACGACGACAACAAAGTTAACAAAATTCCTATTAACCAACTGAAATTGAAAATCAACTCGTCTCAGCCAACAACGCAGAACAATTTAAAACTTGCCAAAATAATTGGTAACTACGAACCTGAATACATATACGGAACAATAAAAAATACATAAACCTCTCTGTCCAATTATATCTCAAATCCCCACTCCTATTTACCAAAATACTTAACTAACTCATTAAACAATACGTACCCAATAAATACAGCAAAAATCAACTCACGAACTATTCTTAAAAACACAAAACCTATA
Source organism: Acanthosepion lycidas (assembly GCA_963932145.1). Taxonomy (NCBI): domain Eukaryota; kingdom Metazoa; phylum Mollusca; class Cephalopoda; order Sepiida; family Sepiidae; genus Acanthosepion; species Acanthosepion lycidas. The sequence goes on along the minus strand of OZ010586.1, from coordinate 97,391,438 downwards.
ACGACAAAGAATATTTACAACAATGCATCTCTCCCTCCATTAAAAATTAAACCTAAAATATTACTGAAATTACTCTCGACTTTTACTACTGAGGTTCCCTTCTATGACCATCAAAATAATCTATACGTACGACAAACATTTAGTAACTTTTACATGGCTAACCTTGAAAATAAGATATTTAATACTACTAAATATTTCTTCATCTACATAAGATACCAATGTTTTCATGAGTTAAAACAGAGATGAAATACGTGAACTACAAAAATAACTTCCCAAAAAATCTCCGTTCTTAAGTAAACATATGAACTTTACAATAACAACAGAATTACTTTACTTGATATATTGTGAGACATTTTCTACCTCCCCATATGAAAAACTAACATAAACACGTACACTCTCAAGTATAAAACTGAGTGACCTATTACAAAACACCAATTATACAAAATTTAATTAACCGTGTAAAAGTCAACTCTTCCACGAAAAAGGATTCTATACGGAATTAAATAACACTAAAGAAATCTCATTAATAATTATTTTCCTAATTACATTGTTGATAAACAAATTAGACGAGCTATTAGAAATATTAACATAAATCAAAAAGAACATAATACTTCCTCAAATAACACTAAACATATCAACGTGCTATAACGCAGTCAGATGCACTCTAACTATTAACAAGAGTTTTAAAAATCCTAAAAAATCCCATAATTACTAATATATCCCCACTGACCTCAGTAAAAATATAAAACTAATTATATACTGCACAACCAGCTTAATCATGCTCAATAACTCTTCTCCGTTAACAAATATTTTCCAAAAAAAAAAACAACATTATATATCAATTTAAATGCCCTTTGGGAGATTGTATCTCTGACAAAAAATGTAAATAGATATGTTGTTTTCTCGACGACGACAGTATCAAGAAAACTTGCTTTCCACATGTCGGATTCAAGTTCTATTGCTCAACATTTAAAAGAACATGTCTGCCATCATTCACGTTTTAGAGAAATATTGATTGACAATATATTTATACTCCACCATGAAAATAAAAATCAAAAACTTCACATTCCTGAAGCGCTCTATATAAAAGAAAAATGAACCAACTCTAAATAAAATTAAATATGAGAATAGCAACAATGTTTTAAAATCTCTATAAAAGCAATGATTTGCTCAAATTGTAAAAAAAAATGATTTTCGTAAATGATGGTTTAATATTTAAAAACATTAATAATAAGCAATATAAAAAAGTTACCCCCCCTTACACATTCTTAACGTTAATTTTTAGATTGACTATAACGAAGCGCGTTTAATGCGCATTACATTGATTTTTTGTCTTAGCTATTCACCCCTGAAGATGATCTTGGATGACATTGAAAGTACTGTGGAAGATAAAAGAAATAGCGAAAACTACGGCGTCTTTCTTACTCAGTTTTGTAACAGCACTAAGAAATTTATCCGTGAATTTGAGAGGATTAAAATAAAATAGACATAATATGTCGAGATTATTCAACCAAATATATTCTTGAATGATGATATGCTGCCTGAATATATATATATATATATATATATATATATATATATATATATATATATATCTGAAGATAAAAAATTGACCAATACATTGAGAGTTTTACTTGGTACATAGCTGGTTCTTCCTATTTGCATAAATATTAACGCACTGTTTCCTGCATGTCTTTGAGTGCACACACCTCTGTCTGGGGGGAGGAATCCAAATAAATGCATCTGCTCCTTTGCTTTGTTTGCTGATTTTTTTCTTTCTTTTTCTGCTTTAATTAAAAAAAAAAGCTGTCTTGTGAGTAAATGGCAAAATTTCAATTAAATATTTTGCACTGAAAATATTGTAAATCTGCTAATTTCATAGATTTTTATTTAATTATTTATCTAAATATTTCTCTTTTTTTTTTCTTCTTCTTGCTAAGGCTCTTTTATGTCTAGGACTTTTTCGTTATTTCATCTCATCTTCTTAGAAAATACTTGCTGTCTAATATTTTCGTTTTGTTGTTTTTTCTTGGTTCAATTTTGTCTTGTTTTTAATTTTATTTACTGTTTTTTTTTTTGGGGGGGGGGGCGATTTTTACTGGTTTTCTTCGACCATAAAAAGATTTGATCTCAAAGTATGTTCTCTTTTTTGAGTCACATTTACAATAATTCAAACAAGGACATATAGTAATTTTCCAAGCGTAGCTTAGATGTAGCACAAGGCCGAATGTATGGAGCACCCAGTGAGGGTCGAACTCACTACTCAGTCGTAATTGTCCTAGCGAGACAGGCTTGCTAACCATTACACCGCATCGGGGTTCCCTCAGACAAGGACATATATGGACAGAGTGCTATACACGAGATTACTCTCATGTGATACGCATTCATTTTGGTAAATTTTATTTACTTGTATATGTACTTAAAAATGACGCTTTCCTTCTCCATTGTGTGGTAGGAATGTTATTTGAATGCAATTTTGTTACGAAAATAAAAAATAATATATTGAGCAGAATTAAGAGAAAACAAAAATCCATTTTCGGAAGTCACTATGAAAAAAAGCTGACGCATGCGCGCGAGAAATAAAGAGAACCACAAATGTCAATGACTCTTCTGTTCAATATTTGGTATTCCTTATTTAAGCAATATCTGCGGAAAGTACTTTAAGGCAAATAATTCCATGCTTCCTCGTTATGGCGTAAGAAGACCCATTGTATTTTTTATTGGCGGGGGTGGGAGGGATATTTAATATTACGCATTGCTGGTAGCAAATATTTCTCTAAAAATAATAAACAAAATCCACTTATGATTTTTTTTTAAAATAAACCGATCTCCATATTTGTATATCGTTAAGCGCTCGACTTCTCTCGTCGCTTAGTAAGAATAATTTCAATGGAGTTTTTAATATTATATCCCTTCAGGACGTAGGCGATCATGGCTCTCCACGGTTTCTGTATTAATTACGAATTGCTGTGACTTCTTTGGAAAGCTATTAGTGTTGTATTTTCCACGGTTTTGAATACAGAGTTTTTCTCCTCTTAGAGTGGCTGCAATCTCAAAGTAATGGCCAAGGTCTACACCTCCTAATTAAACCATATCGAGTGCAAGAATATCTGGTTCCATTCCTTTCCAAAGACACATTATTGTGACAGCGAACATAGCAGACTTGGCCACAATTTGAGCTCCACCTTCCACGCTGATTATCTCTGGGCTGCGCACACATCCGTTGTAAGCTACAATTTTATTTTATCTACAGTAGGAGCCCACTATCCAAGTTTCCCTTCACTTACTCAAAATAAAAATCTTGATCTTATAAACTTATAGATGGCCTTTATTCCTTAGTTACACCATTTCAGACATTTAAAACTAGCTCACGCCATGACACTACACAGATTCAAATCATTATCATTTCTCCCGTCTTTGAAATGCATAAAGGTTCCACCCGGAGAGCCGTTTTCCAAGATCTGCCACTTTATAGAACATAATCCCGTGTATATGCTTCCCTGAATACTTTAATCTTGACTGACTCCTACAATTCAAGTGGCAATGGTCATATTTCCTTCTTTAACCTCACAATCTTCAAAATTATTAAACACTTTTCTTGTAAACAGTCTAATAAATAAATAATGGTAAATATTTTTGCTGTCACATCTCTAGAAAAAATATAAATCCAGATGCTCACAAACTATTTCAGTGGACATACGCAGCCAGAGAAAATGAAATAATTATATTTACTCGTAGTTAATTGTTTATCTATATTTTCTTGTTCAAAGACATTTTTATAAAAAAAAAGTTGTTTTTGTATTCTTTTCCTCAATAAGGTAAATAACAAATATTCCTTTGTGGTTGGTTGACATAGTGTTATAATCCTGTAAATATAAAACGAATCTAATCAATAAATAAATACTATTTATACTATTTACATTGTTCGGACTGTTGTCCTCATCATCATTTTCATATTCACAACGTTTCGGCCGTTGTACGATCCGGCCATATTCAGGTGATATACGTTGGAATTTAGTATAGCCAGCGGATAAGATCGTTGGTTGAAGCAATCCAATGACTTTACCCAAAGAGATGTGAGTTCAATATGTGGCGACAGCAGAGGAGAACAGAAACTTGGAAAGTTTAGGTACTAAATGGAAATAACTGAAACTGATATATCCAAAAAAGGTATGGCACGTGGAACTAGAAGTAGACGAAATAAAGGGTTTGAATCGAAATTCCAACGTATATTACCTCAAGTAAGCCGGAGCGTACAACGGCCGAAACGTTGTAAATATGGAAATGAAGATGAGGACAACAGTCCGAACAATGTAAATAGTGTGAGTAGTTACAATACCTCATCTCAGAAATAGAGACAGATCCTAAATAAGGTTAGAGGGTACAACGACCGAAATGTCGTGAATATAGCAATAAGGATGAAGGCAACAGTCCGAACAATGTGAATCATGTAAATAGTTACAATATCTCATCTGAGATATATAGACAGATTCTGGAGTAGACCGGAACGTGCAACGGCCGAAACATCGCGAATATTAAAAAAAATGTGTACAACAATTCGAACGATGTAAACAGTGTAAATAGTCATAATACATCATCCCAAAAATATATACAGATCCTGAAGAAAGCAGGAGCCTACAACGACCGAAACGTCATGAATATGGCAATAGAAATGAAGCCAACGCTCCGAACAATGTAAATAGTTAAAGTCAGAAATATAGACAAATCCTAAAGTAGGCCGGGATGTACAACGACAGACATGTCGTGAATATGGCAATGATGATGAGGGCAATGGTTCGAATAATATAAATAGTTACAATATCTCATCTGAGAAATATAGAAAGATCCTGCAGAAGGCAGGAGCGTACAACAATCGAAACGTCGGGAATAAAGCAATAAAGATTACACCAACGGTACAAACAATGTAAATAGTTACAATACCTCATCTCAGAAATATAGACAAATCCTGAAGAAGTCCGGGCGTACAACAACGGACACGTCATGAATATGGCAATAAAGATTATGACAACGGTTCGCGCAATGTAAATAGTTACACTATCTCATCTGAGAAATATAGAAAAATCCTGTAGAAGGCAGCAGCGTAAAACGACCGAAACGTCATAAATATAACAATAATGATGACGCCAACGGTCCGAACTATGCAAAATAGTACAAACAGTTACAATATGTCATCTCAGAAATATAGACAAATAAAGACCGTTTAATATTTTTATTGTCAATTGGTGACATAAAAGTCAATGGATAAATCCATTTTTTTATGTTTCAGTTTTATTTAAATTCAAAAAATCGCTTCTTAAAAACAATACAAATTGCTCAAAGTATATTCAGTAATGGCGACCTAAAGAGAAAAACGTTCCGATTGAAAACACCATTTTTACAGTTATAAATGTTAGACTTAGCCAAGATATCCTACTGTCTATGCACTTAGTAGCATATAAACATGAATATTTATATTTTATACGGATAGCAGGAAACTACATCCGCGCCCTTGGTAAGACGATAAACTACGACTAACAGCAAGACTTCTGTTCGGGAGGCTTTGAGGAGCGTCGAACGACTTCTTACTTGCTGGTGTCCCCAGGCCCACCCTGATCCGGGGTGGTAGCAACTGTTAGGGTCCCAGCTATGGGCAAATAGTTAACACCGAATCTTGTGCAAAAATAGATTTTAATACCAGGAATACTTTGTAATAAAAAAATTATTACGAGAAATAATTTTTGAAGGAAAGATTATTATCAGCAATACAAACAGCTATATATTCTTGGATCTAAGCAACGCCTTTATCCACTGTGCCATGTGTCCTTGACAACATCTGTGTACGAATTTCTGGGTATTATAAACCTAATGTCTTCAGCTTTCATTTTTTACATGTGCTTATATTGCAATTGTTGCTTTTATCATATCATATTTTTACCAGAGCTCATATTGGATTGTACTCAAAAATATTGGTAATGAAAAATGGTTCAAATATATATGTATATATACACACCTTTTTTCTAAACTATCGTCATGAATTTTTTTCAAAAATTTTGTTGGCATTAAATGACGCACTGAGGTTGATATGCCATAAAACAAAATAACCAATCAACAAGAAACAATAGCAAAGTATTCTTTAGAATTGTCAATGTTATGAGGTAATGCGTGTTGTCTTCAGAATGTGAATGTCTCTTCCGATTTCTTTTTGTGAATAAGATAAAACACATATGAACGCAGTAACGTGAAAGCCAACCACTAGGAATCATGGACGTCAGCCGAATTAGTAATTCTCTAAGCAGGCGAGTTCGATTCAAAATATCATTGTATATGTGTATTACAGAGATGCAAACGTGATAAGAGTTGAAATCAAATGAAAGCTCAAACGGACTTCTTTCATTTGAAATACGCTCCTTCGGGACTGAATTAGGCGTTCCATTTTCACCGAGCCGCAATTTCATTTCACTCGTGACCTGCTGACATAATCCCAAGCACAATCAGGCAACCCGAAGAACGAACGTGTTTACGTGGAAGGCGATACCAGACAATTTTATTCCTCCACTGAGAACTAACTGGGAAACACTATGATTTGGCTTCAAGTTAAGTTTTCACAATTCCAGTTTCGATTGATTGAATGACACTTCAAGAAATCGCAGTGGGCTTTCTTTTATATATATATATATATATATATATATATATATATATATATATATATATATATATATATATACTAAAATCTCGAGTTCCAGGAACTTATATTCCGTTAGGTAGAAATTATTTTATCGATTGGAATGTTCTTCTTTTTGGAATTCTAAGATTCTATATACTTTACAGTTTCACTGTTACTAAATGGATATTTGCCAAGACAGTTTTTCATGATATATTTATGTAGTGAAATCCACTACATAAGTCCACACGCTTGTTGCGCCTGTTGAATTATTACTCTTCGAGTTAACCCTGCAATTTACCCTTAAAAAACCTTCTTAAATTTAGTAGCGAAAACGGTTCTTGTTAATCAGAATCTTCTGACATTTTGTATATATAAGAGAAAATACTTTTGTTTTATATTTGTGTTTATCTCAACAGAGAATTGAATATCAAGTATATACACAACAGACTTTCAAGTAGATATTCCTGGGTAGAACGATAAACTACATACGGAAGTAAGGCCTTTGAGATTGGCGGTTTTGTTATAGAACCACAACTTAATTCGTCATGTCTTTTGGTTCACCCTGACCTGGAATGTTAGTACTTGTTAGGGTCCCAGCAATGGTCAAACAGTGGACCCCCAAACAAACAAAAAAAACACTATAAAAAATGCATCTTTATAGTAAAAATACCAACAATAGATTTTGTTTAAAAAAAGTACCAATACATATTCATAGTAAATTGACAAACAATACATATTTATAGTTATATGACCAACAATAAATATTTATACTAAAATTACTAAAAATAAATATTTATGATATAATTACCAATAATAGTCATTTATCGTCAAGTTATGAAACTACTTCAAAGCTCTCAAGAAAATTAAATTTTGGCATTAAATAAAGTTGTTGATGTGCCATTAAACAAACAAATCAATCGTTGAAGTAAGGAAGTCTTGCTTGTTTTAAAAGTCAGCTTTTGAAGTTATGGTTTTAATAATAGTTCCGATTATAAATTATACGAATATTTCGCCTACAATTCAGGCCCTACAAACCGAGTTTCCTTTTTTTTAAATTCTATTTTTAATAAGTATATACTATATATATCCTGAGATTAGACGTTACATTATATTATATAGTCTATCATTTAAAACGTTTTATTCACTCGATTTGAAACCTGATTGTTAAATTCCACATCGGCATATAACACCGGTCAACAATTTTTTATTCAAAAAGCACGTGATATTAGAAGGTTTTTAGGTTAAATCATGTTCTCTGTATCCATAAATGTACTTACTTCAGTTGAATTCACTCTACTTTTCAAGATATTGAAATCAATAAATTTCAATGATTTAATTTTCTACGAACATGCTAGATTTGCTCTCTCTTTCTATTCGTCACTTTGTTTATGCTAGAGGAGATAACTCTATCCAAGAAAAAGAATTCTTCATTTTGAGAACAGAAATATACTTCCGGTCAGAATACATCTGGACAGTGAAATAAGATAGCTACCGTTTAAAGATATGCACGTGGATTTGTTTTAATTCTCTGTCATCAACCTGCAGGAAGGTGAGGTAAAAATTAAATATTGTTTAGATTTAAAATACAATTGCTCATTTGTTAGATATTATCATATCAACCTGGAATTTAACAGTTTACATTACTTAAAATTGTATAATTCTTTAGATATTGAGGAGTAAGTCTTAATAGCATTGTTCTTGTTTCAGATACGTATGATAACATACAGGACAGAGAGCTCCAGTCAATCTGTTGCTAACAGTCTAGCAGACATGATTTATGTATCAGGCTCTGTCGGTGATCTAGCGTCTCTAGTATACAAAACTTAAATCGTTAATTCTATGCGTAAACGCCACTACAAAAACCCTAGCTTGTTCTGCTACATATATGGTGAATATGAATTAAACGACCATCTTTGAACATTCTAGATTTCATCAGAAGAGCATATCAAGCTTTGTGAAGATTCTGGATCCAAGTAAGCCATGGGATCATCACAATTTTTTAAAGAATTATACTGAAATTATTCGTTTGTGTACCCAAGGTAAAGCCAAATCAATGAAGTGTGTGGTACCAATGGTGTGGCGAAAGCCCAATCATCGTCATGACGAGTGCTACATTTATCAAGATGGAACCTTTACAAGAAGTCATCGTACTATCCTGATATTGAATCAGCAAGACGGCCAGTTCCACATTATGGTTTGTTCCCTTTTCAGTTTTTAATTCCTTGCCTGATCTTGATCAAGATGGCATTATGAATATCGCAGCAGCAATGGATGAGGCTTTGCACAACAGCAGCTCCAGCAGTAGTAGATTTAGTATTTATTATTCGTATTTGGGAGATTTTCAGACTGCAAACTGAAGCTTTTTACACAGAGAATGACTTGGTTAAAGATCTAGCCAAAAAGAGTCAGCTGAGACTTTGGAATCAGGTCTCAGTGAGCATTTTGATCTTCACACTGAAGCTAAGATAACATTTTACCTTAATAGAGATGAAGAACTTTTACGTTATTTTAGTGAAAAAGATTTGACGTTTTTCAACGACATCCAAGGTCTTCTTTTAGCAAGGGGACTGCCTAAATGAAATTCAGCTGAGTGGTGTTTATTTGTTTACAGATCTGAATGAAGTTTAGATTATGTATTTTTACACAATGGTTGCAAGTTTCCTTGTATCCAAATTAGCCATTCAGTGATCTTGAATGAGAACTACAGGAGCGTAAGATTGTACTAGAAAAACTGTTTTATTACAAACCTAAGTGGAAGATATATTTATGGAATTTGAAATGGTTAACGTTTTCTTAATACAGCAAAGTTGTTTTACCAAGTACCCATGCTTGCTTTGTCTATGGGAAAGCAGAGCCAACGATCAGCACTGGGAAAAGGGATTTTCTGACTGCAAACTGAAGCTTTTTTCCACAAACAGAGCTGAATGACTCGGCTAAAGATCTTTTTATAAAGAGATTGGCCTATTCGTGAATAATTTTTTGTGGGGAAAAAAATGTCATAAATGTACTGCTGATTATCCGTGATCATATCATGTTGCCCTCAATACATATCAAGTTGGGACTAATGAAACAATTTGTAAAAACATTAAATCAAGATGACGCATACTTCAGTTATATCTACTAGGAACTTCCTTTCTCTGACTAATGAGAAACTGAATTTTTGACGGAACACAAATAAGAAAATGACAGATTCAGACTGTTGCGTGGACATCTTTTGTTGAACTATTTACATTATTCGGACTATTGTCCTCATCTTTTGTTGCCATATTTATTACATCGTTTCGGCCGTTGTACGCACCGAATAGCTTGCATTGCTTATTTTGCTAGTTTACTTTTGGTGTAAAATTTTATTCGAAATCAAATTTATATTTTATAAGCTTTCATTAATCTCTTGTAATAAATGAAGATACTAATTGGAAATGTTCTGACCCTTCTTTGTTCAGTATTAAAATAGTAGCAAGTAAGTAAATATCACGTTTTAATAAATGTACAAACAGAAAACTTAAATAAAAGTGATGCATTATCTAATTACCAATTAAAAGCCTGAATAGAATAATGAATGTGATTTTGTTGAAATATATATACACCAGTAACACAGCAATCCATTTAGATTCATTGAGTGCCTTTTTCGCAGAAACGAAAAACGCATTTCATCTCTAAAAAGTTGAGCCAATTGGATAAAGCCAATTTTTTCTTCGAATTCAGCGACCGAAAAATACAGTGTCACCTAATATGCCCAAAATAACCTTTGGCCACTGTAACCAAGAAATCGGAACGTCGCCAGTCTCTCATCCATCTAGCGCTATTTCCAGGGTATGTGTTCTGACGTGTCACATGACTTGGAGACACCAGCCCTGAGCTTTGCAAATGGGACCCTCTATGCCACGTACATAAGAATGAATCATCCACGTTCCCTTCGCATTCTATAAATAAGAAGTAAATTCTACTCGGACAGCTTCTTCTCAAGAACTACTCACTGGGGGATTTCCCAATCACTACAATTTTAATCTGTTCAAGTCTAGTACTTAACATTAGCTTTCCTGCCTTATTTCGTGAACTTCTTGCCTTTTCTTACGCTCATACAACACTTCACAGTAACCCTATATCTCCAGTGCCCCTTGGGCCTTGTATTAGATGAACATCAGTATAAAAAAAGAAACGTAGTCTAGAAAGAAATTATTTAAAAGTTCATAAGTCGAAGGTTTTGATTAAAGTTCCCGTTGAAAATTTAGGCTTTGTTTAGTGGAGATGAAAATATCGATACAATTATTGACTCCTTGTAAAATAGTACCGAAACTCTTAATCAGCTAGAGCTACTGGACATCGAGACTACAGACGAGACACACGCTAAAGTTGAATGTCAGCTGCGAGACAATGAGATAAAAAAAAACAAAAAAAAAACGCTGAAACACGTCGATTTCTTTTTCCCGGAAAGTCAGACATGAGTCATAGATTGAACTGGCCCAATTGACTAGTTATATTCAACATTCACAGCGAATTTTGAGAGAAGCGCTTTCCTTTCTTCCACGAGCGACAGCTGCCTCTTGCATGAATGGCAGTTGAAACCGTTTAGTCTGGAAGAAACAGGTATGAAGAATTAATTCCACTTTCTTTTTTTTCTTTCTTTTTTTTTTTTTTTTTTTCTTGGAAACTCTTATAGTCGATCTAGTCTTCGGCTGTCAAGAGAGATATCGAGAATCCGTACTAATGAAACAACGAATCTCGCCATGAGCACTTGTCAGATCAGACGGCAACACCTAAGATCCTTTGGCAAACAAACATTTTTGGAAATGATCAAAATGTTTCTTGTATTAAAAATCTTAGAGACGTTTCTGAATAATATCCTACCCGAAAAACAATCTCACCTAATATGCCAAAAAAGAATTGTTGGCCAGTGTAAGAAAATAGTATTCACGGGCGTCTACGCGGCCTTGTGGGTGATTAATTATTTCCTATTATACAACCTTCCCACAGACGAAACGTTTGGAGTCTCTCACGAATCTATCGCTATTTCCATGGCATGTGTTCTGACGAGAATATTAGAGGTGAGTTGCGAAATGTAATTAACGGAAACTGAGATATCCGCAAAAGCCATGCGGCCTGGGTATGACGATAAACTACATCCGACAGCAAGGCCTCTGATCGGACGGTTTTGAGAAGCATAGAACCACCTCTTAATTGCTGGTGTCCCCAGGGCTACCCAGGCCCACCCAAACCCGGGATGATAGCACTTGTTAAATAGTTAAAGCCCAACATGGGCTCAAAACACTATGAAAGTGTAAAAATTGGTTTTAATCCTAGCAATACCTTTTTGTAAAAAAATTATTACCAGCAATGAATTTTTAAAGAAAAATTTATTACCAGCAATAGATTATTACAAGCAATTAATCTTTGGAAGAAAAAATATTATCAGCAATAAAAAATTTTGTCGGCATTAAATAACCAATTATGTCTTAAAAAACAACAAATCAGACTAATAAGCTACAGTCATCGGCGGGGCCTCTGATCGGGATGTTTCGAAGAATATGGAACCGTCTCTTAGTTGCTAGTATTCCCAAGTCTGTCCTTGCCCGGGGTGGTGTAACCAATCGGGGTCCCAGCTGTAGGCGAGTGGCTCACCCCCCCCCCCCGAAGGGGTTGGAGAACTGTGAAGTGTAAAAATAGATTTTAGTAACAGCAATGAATTTCTGAAGAAAAATTACCAGCAATACTTTATTACCAGCAATATATTTTTGAAGAAAATATATTACTAGCAATAACTTTAAAAAAAAATATGTGCCTGTTGCGGGGTCCACCCCTTTTTACACAAATGGACTCACCCAGTATATACATATACTACGGCTACGGGAAGACCCGAGAGCAAGACCGAGGAGTCGAGTCCAGAGTAAAAGGTTGTAGGTAACCAGAAGAGTGAGGGTGAGGTAACAACGTTATAGGAGTCACAGTGAGCGAACACGTAGACTCCGTAAGAAGTCATACAACGATACTCCAATACCAAAGACTGTATATATATATATATATATATATATATATATATATATTGCTACTAACCCGTATTCCTGGAACTACTAACCTGCTTTACCAGTTTGTATTATTATGTTAATACATTATTTTCATATATTAATTCCTGGTGTTTGTTATTTATTGGTACCGGATTTCAACCTGGAATCCACAACAACTTGGCGACGAAGATATTGAACTCACACGGGAAGAACAAACAAGAAATTCCTTCCTCGTTGACAACAACTTGGCGACGAGGTTATCGAACTCACACGGGAAGAACAAAGAAGACAAAATCCTCCCTCGTCAACTTGGCGACGAGGATATCGAACTCACACGGGAAGAACAAAAAAGACAAAATCCTCCCTCGTCAACTTGGCGACGAGGATATCGAACTAACACGGGAAGAACAAAAAAGACAAAATCCTCCCTCGCCAACTTGGCGACGAGGATATCTAACTCACACCGGAAGAACAAAAAAAAAATTTTTCTCGTCGACCACAACAACTTTGTCGATGAGGAAATCGAACTCACACGGGAAGAAAAAAAAATTCTCCCTTGCCGACCACAACGACTTGGTTTCGTGAAATTGGGACCTACACGAAAAGGAAAAATTCTATCTTCTTACCACAACAGCTTGCGTGACAAGACTTTGCATTTCTCGGAGACTCAAAATAGAAAATTGCAGTTTTGCCAGTATCCACAACAACTGGGTAACAAAGTGTTACGAGGATTAAAATACGGATTAAAATATGGAGGATATTAAACGTATTTTAGTAGAACTTGTTAAATACCAAAATGAACAGCAATTACAATTCCAAGAAAGAATGGAAAAAAATATTACTACAAACGCAGAAGGAAAATCGTCAAAGACAAATGCAAAAAGAAGAAAGACAATTACAACTCCAGGAGCTAATTGTAAAAGTAGCGAGTAATACACAACAAAAAAATATTGAAAAAGTGGCGACTTTTTCTCAAGACGCAGTATGGAACACGATAGAAACATTCAAATATTCCCTAGAAGAGGATAAAAATTCCGGGGACTTTTTCAGACGTCATGAAGACATCTTCAACATCGATTGTCAAAACTGGACAGAAGCAAAAAAGCTACGACTATTACTCAGAAAATTAGGAACGGATGAATACACAAAATTCGTGGATTACATTTTGCCAAAGAAGACAAATGATTTAACGTTTGATGAAGCAGTTACATGCCTGACGGGTCTTTTCAACCCGAAAACGTCACTCTTTCACAAAAGGTAGAAATGTCTTAACCTCGTAAAGGATGAAAATGAGGATTATTCCACGTTCGCCGCAATCGTGAATAAACATTGCGACGACTTCAAGTTGGCAGAATTAACCCCGGACAATTTCAAGTGTCGTATTTTTGTACAAGAGTTAGTCTCGGCAAAGGAGAGCGAAATGCGCAAAAGAATGCTTTCAAAACTGCAAAATGAACTTGGATTAACACTATAAAACTATCGGAAGACTGTCAAAAATGCCTGAGCATAAAGAAAGACTCGAAGGATATTAAGGAGTCAGGAGTATCACATATACGTAAGTTAAAAAAAGTTTACGTTTTTCACCCTTCCCGGAAAGAAAAAAAAATTGTATAATAATGAAAAAAGATTTTCACCCTTCCCGGAAAGAAAACGAAAATTCTATAATAATGAAAAAAGTACAACGTACAGGGCAAATAATGACGAAAATCAAAGTAAATATAAGCCCCCTCCATCTGCATGTTATCGATGTGGATGACTACAATGGAATAAGGATTGTCGTTTTAAATATAAAAACTGTCTTGCGTGTGGAAAAATGGGTCACAAAGCATCCGAATGTAGGAACAGAAAATTTACTAGTAGGATAAGAGCTACTAGAATGGATGACGAAGACAATACTAACATAAGGAAATGTGTGGAACTGGAAATATTAAATAAAAAGATAAAATTGCAACTTGACTCAGGTTCCGATATAACGATAATTAACCTACAGATATGGAGAAAGCTTAATAGACCAACCATGTTACATACACAAAAAATTGCTAAGTCTGTTGCAGTAAAGCGTATGAAATTAGGAGAAGTAATCCTAAATGTAAAATTTCACGGGAAAACAAGAAAACTCAAAATATTCTTAATGAAAGATACAAAAAATCTGGTGGGATCGGACTGGATGCAAAATTTTGACGTATGGGATTTACCTATCAGTTCGTTTTGTAAGGTTTCAGCTAGAATTGAATTAAAAGAAAATGTCCAACCATTATGTAAAAAGAAGCGAAACGTGCCATTTGATAAGTTATTGCCTAACAAGAAGAAACACCAGCATACACCTATAGTACCCAAGAAATCATTTAAACCAGGAGAACGGGTTTACTTTAGGATGTTCATGAACAATATGGCTTACTGGTATCCTTCGACAATAATTAACAGACTAGGAAATGTGATGTACGCAGTACAAGGCGAAAAGATTACCGAAAGAAGAGATATTGACCAAATACAAAAAAGACGGGTTGAAGAGCCAAGCTCGTCACCTGCTGAAAATGACGATTCAATGGATGCAATCCTTAAAGCTTTTGAAAATCCAAGACCACAGGAACACACAGAAACTAGAAGGTCAAATAGGAAGAGAAAATTTACCCAACCTCTGATTATCGACCATAACCCTCCACCCAAAAGGGATGTAAGGAGGGGAGTGTTGAGGGCCAACCCCTTTTTACACAAATGGACTCACCCAGTATATACATATACTAAGGCTACATGAAGACTCGAGAGCAAGAACGAGGAGTCGAGTCGAGTCCAGAGTGACAGAGTAAAAGGTTGTAGGTAACCGGAAGAGTGAGGGTGAAGTCTCAGTGAGCGAGCACGTAGATTCCGTAAGAAGTCATACAGCGATACTTCAATACCAAAGACTGTATATATATTTTGCTACTAACCCGTATTCCTGGAACTACTAACCTGCTTTACCAGTTTGTATTATTACGTTAATACATTATTTTCCTATATTCATTCCTGGCGTTTGTTATTTATTGGTACCAGATTTCAACCCAGAATCCAAAACAGTTCCCAGCAATACATTTTTGAAGGAAAAATATTTGCAGCCTCACATTTTTGAAGGAAAAAATATTTCCAGCAATAGATTTTAGAAGGAAAAATATTACCAGAAATACTTTTTGGAAAAGATATTACCAGCAACGAAAATCTTGTCGGCATTAAACAATATATTGAGATTGATATGCTGTAAACCAAAACAAACCAAACCAGAAAAGTCACGGTACGTGGAACTAAAACAATCGACCTCCGTGGACTATGACGGATGTCTTGCTGTGAGATATTTTCCGATTTAATTCTCAAAATTTAAACACAGTGCTATAGACACGTCCAATGATAAAAAAAAAATAATTAAGGGGAAATGTTTGGTTTTATCAAAATCATGAAACTCAGAATTGCAAAGCAACATCATTCGTTTGGAAGAAAGATCAATGCTGTTATGACGATGATTGGACAATTTTTTATTACGGGGTTCAAGCGTTGATGTCACTTTCAAATGCTTCGAATGAATTACAAACAGCTTT
>OZ010586.1:97365206-97370206 GCA_963932145.1 Acanthosepion lycidas | reverse complement strand
AACAAACATGATAACATTAGCCAACATTTGTTAAAAGAATTAACATGCAAAAACGAATAGAAATTTAAATGTCTACTTGTGAAAGCAAAAAAAAAAAATAAATAAATATGTCAATCACCAATTTCTAAATCTCAAACAAAAATCTATAATCATGTGTAATTCTTAACGTTGCAGTGTTATCCAAAGGCATCTGATGAAATGAATGATTGATTTGTCACGGCTTATCAATCTTTTGCAGGTTTAAAAAAATTTTAGATTGTAGGACTTTTTTGGAGATAACAATGACTTACTGAATGGGGTTGAAAATAAAAGCAATGTAAAATATAGTTTTGATAGAGTGAACACGAGAAGAAAACCGATAATCAAGTCGATTAGCTGAAACTTTCAGCGAATGAAGAGTTATTCCCAATTTAAGAAATGTAAAGAAATATTAACATCAGATTTCAAGAGGAATATCAGGCAATCCCAATGGAGCGGAATACGCTTCAAGGGTTTCTTATCAGTGGGTGCAATATTAATCCTATTTGATAAGCAAATGACACTGTGTTGATGGCAGTTACAGAAGTAAATCTACAGGACCTCTTAAATAAAAGAACGCGGAAAGTAAAGTCTAATCACCAGTTGCAAGAAGAGAGAATGTATGGTGGCCAGCAAAAATAAAAATCGAAGATGCAAGTAAAGCAGTTTAAATAAATGGGGAATGTTTTAACAGGGAATGGAAAGTGCGATACGGAAATACGAAGGCGTATTAGAAGAGCAAAAGTTGCACTCCAAACATGTAAACAAAATAAGCAACAACATTTCGTTAGAAAAGTATGAGGAACTATTTAATATCGGTCCCTCCACAAATTTGATATACGTAAGGTTTAAATTATTTTTTTAAAAAAATGATAAAGCTTTCCTGAAGCTTTCAATCTAGATTTAAATGAAATCTAAAGAATTAAATTTACTATACCCGGTAAACAAAATACTTCGGTGTATTCTAGACAGAAATTATAATGAGTGGAATAGACTTACATTTTTTTTTCAGTAAAATCAATAACATCAGTCAATTTTTAGACATTTGTAAACGAAACTTAATTTTTCGTTTTAAAAAATCTTGCAAAAATAGAAAAATATATTTCTGAAATGTTATTTGAGGGAAATTAGCAAATTTAAAGTAAAGTTGACATGATTTGAAAAAAATAGCATAAAATGTATACAAGCATTCCCTAATCACGTGGTCTTGTTTTTCTGATGAGTTAATCGATTTATTGACAACGGATTGAACGTTGAACATAGTTAACTACGATGTAGCAGACGACAATTTTTCTTTAGGTTTTTTTTCGTAAGGGGTGGGAGGCAACACGTGACCTTTTAAGAATAGATTTATCTGTTTGTACATCCATACATTTAAAATTTTGCATCTCTAATAATCTTTATACAAATAGATGTTTTTTTTAAATAGTTAGGGGTCTTCAGATTGTAATAATCTTTAAAATATATGATTAGTAAATATAGTTTTACTTAATAACAATATTCCCTAAGAATTTTCTCATCGAAACTGAACTTTAAAAGATTCAAAAACTGTATATATTATTCAATTTTAAATTATAAAAATTGTAAAAAATGAAAACAGATATTGTAAAAATTCATTTTTCATCGAAATGCTGTCTTTAATATATATTATTCATAAAAAAAACAATTAAAAGCTTCTGTAATCAAATGTCTTAGTTTTATTGCGTTTGTATTTTTCGAATCAGAACAGATTTTCGATTAGATCTGGTTCGATTTTGCCAATAAAAAAAATCGGTGATTTTAAATTCTTCAAAATTCCGCTTTTAGCAAATATAGTCACCAAAAAATATCTCGATGAATTCTCAATCTTTCATAGAATTAAGAAATGGGGAGAAAGACATATAAATAAAAAATATTTCTACCAATATTTTTCTAAAACTATTTAAAAAAAAAATTTAATTCCTTTATGAAGGGCTTTTTTTTTTAATCAATTCACCTGAAGCAATAATGCGGGAGTGTCACTATCACGCAAAGGGTTACTGATGAAAGAGAACAAGAATAAAAAGATATATTAGTGGAAAGGATACAGAGAAGGACGAGGAACAAGCTCAGGGTTTCAAATGTCGATTGACAATACACTTGAATATTTGACTACTGAAAATTTCATTAAAATCTGACAATTATTTGATTTTTGCAAGAATTTCCAAATTACCACAAGAAAGAAGCAAAAATTTGCTATGCTAAAAGTTAGAACAACTGTTGCCGCAATGACAAACAATTTTTTAAGCAAAATGGAGTCAAAAATTTAATTAAATAATCAAAAAATATTTTGATCCTTCCTCTTAATAAACATAACGATTTTGACGATGAAACTATGTTTTCATTACGTTTGGAGCATGTTTTAATCATGGTATGCTGATTTTTTAGCGATCTCGTGGAGGTATCTATTTAAAATCTGTCTTCCAATATGGCAATTAATTCTTGATAATGCCCTTACTGATGAAGAGAAAACTAGAGACAACAAAAATTTGGTTCTGGAGGAAGATGCGAAGTAGGAAAATGGAAAGAAAAGGTACACTTCTACTTAGAATCAAACCGACAAAGTAAGTAAATGACGATTTTTAATAAAATAGTATTAATTAACATTTACCTTTAACATTTTACGGCTTTAATAGAAAATATGCATTCTCCGACAGGAATCGAAGCTGTGCCCTATATGGAACCGTCATCTGATCTGACGTTCTATACCACTCAGCTACAGAGAAAGATCTTGATTAGCAAAGTCCAAATTACTGTTTATAAACACAAAATCTTCGACCATCTTTCCCGAACGATCATCTCTGCTCAGGAAACGTAAGTTATTATAAACATTGACAACATATTCTGGAATGGATTAAGTTCGACAATTATTTAATATATTTTCTGTTTATAAGTTATTTTTAATATATACAATTTATTTAAGAAAATGGTGTGTTTTTTTAAATAAACAGTATTAATTATATTTACCGGCCTTAATGTTTGACTTAATCCATTTCAATATATATATATATATATATATATATATATATATATATATATATATATATATATATGATAAAATATATTTTAAGATGTGCTATATTTATAGATAAAAGTGCTCAATATCAGAGATAGAGTGTATCTAACTATCAGTCAGTGTAATACAATAGACCTTACTATCACTAAGCAATATACAGGGAGCGATGGAAAAATTGTCGCCTGAATTACACAAAAATGAAAATAACGCTGATATCTCATTTTAACAGGTATATTTACCAAAATAACAAAACAATATCTTTAAATGCTAAAGAATATATTTATTCAATAAAATCGCCATTGACTTCAACCACAGTCTCCAGACGACTTCGGAATCTCCTACAACTCTTCTGGACGGTTTTCTTGTTTAAGTTGGTGAATGGAGCCATACTCATTTCCATTCTGTTCATCTTTGGTGTTATAAGGCGTTGGTCTCTTGCTCAACTACACCCCAACATAATAAGGGGGTTGCACTCTGGGTTGTTCGGGGTAATGTGATTGTAGAAATCATCTAATAGCCATGACTGTGTTCTCCTACTTGTATGGTGTTCTGTTGCCAGAGAGGATCTTCCAGCAGCACTCTCTTGACCCAGGGCAGCACCACCTCCTCAAGGTACAGTGGGAAGATGAGTGGAGACATAGCGTCGCCATCTCTAGTGATCACTCCAAATATTTAGTAATCACTATTAGATTCACACAACTCTTTCCAAATCCTCCACACTGTCTGATTGACACCTAAACATTCTGAAATGTTCGTATTGGAGCTTCCGGCGCGAATGCCAAGAAGTACAGTATGACGTTTCCAAATTTCAGGCGGAGTGTAACTCTTTTTCTCACATATGATACCAAATTGAGGTTACGATATTGTGCAGTTGACAAAATCAAAAACAAAAAATGCGCATGCGCAAAATTAAAAGTATAAAATAGAGACAATTTACCCATCGCAGGTTGTATCGAGCCCGCACGAGGAGTGATTGTATCTTTGCTGCTGATAGGCGTGCGACCGACAGTCTCCATATTATGTTGAGTCAATTGTTCACAAAAATGTCTACGAAAATGTTTATTTTATTTCTGTTCAAACTATATTTTCCTATTTCCGGGGTAAATTGAGCAGATGTTCGGCAATATCCGCTAAGTGCTTTCGGCTTTCATATGCCATTATCAAAGAGCGTATGTATATGTATGGATGTATGTAGGTATGTGTGTATGTGCCTGTGTGCTCGTTGCTCACCAACAAATTTGGGAGTTCTTTTCAAAACGATCAGAGTGAGTTTTTCGAGCTGCTGTACCTTTGTAATCACTCATGGAACTGTTTCCGAATGCTCAGCACTGTCCTCAGATTGACAACCAGACCCTCTTAAATATTGGTATTTGATCTTCCTGCGCGAATGCCAAGCAGTACAGCATGCCTTTTGCAAATTTCTGAAAGAGTGAATTGCGTCATGTTGGTCTTTTTCTCACAGACGGTGCCCAACTAACCCTATCATACCGTGCAGAATAGAATCAAAAACAAACAACGCGCATGCGCGAAATTAAGAATATAAAATGGCGATGATTTACCCCTCGCACCCTATATATAGTCTAGTCAAAGCACAACACATATGACATGAATGCCGTTTGAAGCAGATAGACCTGTTCGGAATGATCACAAGAAGCGTATAGGACGACAGTTGACAGTCACGCGATCACTAAGTGAGAAAATCTGCTAGAAAAAAATGTGATCAGAGTAAGTCTGTGCGGCAAAGTGAGTCGCGATATAGGAATTTCAAAATCAAGTTCCCGTCGCATTTTGAAGTGATGTTATTGCAAACTTTGCATTCCAAGTATAGTCCATGTCCGCAATGGATATCCTTCAGATAGTTGAGTGTTGTTCTACGAGTGGTTCTTGACAAGACGTGTAGAAAATGCACACTTCTCCCTAAAAATGTGTCGTCAGATGTGGCTGCATT
>OZ010586.1:97347706-97362706 GCA_963932145.1 Acanthosepion lycidas | reverse complement strand
CAGTGGAGGAGTGAAACTGGCAATTACCATACAATGTTAATTTTTAATGCTCCAGTATAAATACATATATATATATATATACATATATATATATATATATATGTGTGTGTGTGTGTGTGTGTGTGTGCGTGTGTGTGTGTGCGTGTGTGTGTGTGTATGTGTGTGTGACGATTGCATCTAGCATGAAACAGCCTGTCGCCTCTGAGTGTTGACTTGATGTTTATTTTTATATTTATCTCTGATATCTCTGATATTGAGCACTTTATCCCATAAATATAGCACATCGTTAAACTATATTTCTTTATTCATATATATATATATATATATATATATATATATATATATATATATATATATATATATGATCAGTGTGGCTAGACGTGGGATTGCTTCAAGCCGGAGTCGCAACCGGACCGATTTGACGAGTCGGAGATACCCACCCTTAGGCCATCACACAGCGGTAATATTTAACGCCTTATATACGATATATAAGCATTACCGGCTACCAGTATGCTTAATTCACAGCGAAGAGCTGTTATATATATATATATATATATATATATATATATATATATATATATATATATGTGTGTGTGTGTGTGTGTGTGTGTGTGTGTGTGTGTGTGTGTGTGTGTGTGTCAGTCGTTCACTTTCTGACCGGCTGATCGGTTGGACTCTCTGCTTTCGGGCGGGAGAAACCCGAAGGAGGCTACGCCGAAGGGCAGAGTCTCCTTCGGGGAGGTAGACCGGCACTGAACCCGTTTATACGGGTTCAATGAGCATATTTTTGGCCGAGCCCACGGGCTCGGAATGCCCAAGTTAAAAGGCCTTGTGCCACATGACGCCCTCGTGGTGGGGGGGGGTGACTGAATATCGTCTGTTTGTTTGGTTGCTTGTGTGCGTGGGAGATAGAGAAAAAGAGAGAGAGAGAGAGGTGTTTTTTATAAAATGTTGTACATATGCCGAACTCTCAGCATGTCTTGGAGTACCTGTATTTTACTCATTCGTTGGCAACCAAAATATCAGCCCCAGTGCGCTGATGCCCATAAAGAATTGTAAATACCAATATCTCAATTTCACGCCTCAATTCTTCAAGGCAATTATTTTGCCATCATTCTACTCTGGGTGTTTTTTGTTGTTTCTTTTTTTTATTTTTTTTTTCCCCTTATGCATTAAATTAGTGAAAAATTTCAGGCCACCAGTGCATCAAATTTCTTCATATTATGACTTTTTGGTCATTGTTACTCACGCTTATGATTTGGAAAATCGGTTCGAGGATAGAATATGCCTTCACTGTGTTGGTATAAAATAACTGATTTGCGGTTTAATAATTTGGTTCCAGAGCGTGAGTAATTTAAATGATTGCTACAAACAATGCTCGCTCGTATTTTTAACTCTTTCTCTCTTCTTGTGTGTCTTTTTCGTTGTCTTTTTTGTTTTTGTTTTTTTTTTGTTTTTTTATCGGTGTTTAGTGTTTTTATTTTGTTTGTTTTTGGATTTTCAATAGTATTTTTTTTACAATAAATCCATTTTTCTTCTTTCCATTTTTGTCTATACTGTGTCTTTATTTCATCCTCTAATTTTTCGTCGTTTTCTCGTTTTTCATTTTGCAAATCAACGCTTAAACTACCTAGCGAAAGATGCCTTCCAAAAGCTAAGCAAAATAACAAGATATAAAAAAAAATCGTCAGAAACAGACAAAAGAGTACAGAACTGTTACATAATATCAGTCCTCTTTTATGAATGTGAATGTTGGCTAATCTTCTCATAGATGAAGGAGTGACTTGTCATTCTACAGAAAGATCCTGAGAATGACATGGACGCAACATGTGAGCAAAGATGAAGTTTTGAATAAAATGGGAAAAAATATACTTATACTTAACATCAGGAAGCGAAAGTTGCAATTACTAGCGCACATAATGAGGAAAGAATGTTTGGAAAATGTGATACTCTCAGGACTGATTAAAACTGAGAGAGAGCGGAAAACAACGCATAACCTCTCTAGAGAGAGGGAGTAAATGGGTGACGGAATAAGGTTTAGGAGAGACAAAAAAAGACAAAATTTATTAAGAGCTACAAAGACAGAAAAATGTGGAGAGCTGTATATATATATATATATATATATATATATATATATATATATATATTACTGGGCATTATTTTACATGCCTTTTATATCCTTATGCATCTTTCATTGTTTGTTTTCTTACTTTCACACACCCGCTCCATTTTATTTTTTGACGCTAACATTCTTTTAATTTTCAGTTCATAATATTTTTATTTATATTTAATTATACTCACCACTTTAAATTCCTCAATTATCTCCCTTTCTTTTCACCGTGCTGCCATTTTGATCTTTCAGTTTTCTCTCTGCTTTATCTATTACAGATTGTCTTTTTTATTCATTGGCTGCATTTTTTAAATTAATACCTCTTTTTCCTTATGTTTGTTCTCAAGGACTTTCCTTTTACTTTCCTTTCTTATATTTTGTTGTCTGCGCTTTTTTTTCTTTTATTCATTTGATCTTTTTTCATCGTCACGCTGTTCTCAGAATTTTCCCTTTTTGTGTTTAATTTTCCCCTTTTTTTCTTACTCCTTTCTTTCTTTTTTTCTTTCTTTCTTGTCTTTTCATTTTGTACTCGACAATCTTCGCCGCCATCTTTTCATTTGTTTTTAACAGATCATTCTTCTTCCTTTGTCTAAATTGCTCTTACCAGTTTATGTTTTCTTTCCTCTCAAATCAGATTTTTAAATTCTTTTCTCTTGCCTTCCCTCTTCGTTTGGTTGTTTTTTTCTCTTTCATTTACAATCGTTTCCACCTTCCTTTTACTTCTCGTTGCTTTATTTTTCTTTTTCCTTTCTTCCTCTTTCGACTATTTTCTTTTCTTTTCTTTTTTACCGAAGTATGAAGTCTCGATTGAAGATTCTGTTGTTATAAATTCCGGAATTAATTTCATGCTTGCATAATAAAACGAAACGAAATCAACAAATGAAAAAGAGTAAAAGAAAGTGCAAATGAAATACCAATAAGCAAGCGTATGAACGCAATAATAACAACAATTAGAATCATTATTAGCATACAACTTGCGGTGTGAATATATGGAATGCTTGGAGCTGCGCTTCGCTGTCTCTAAAAGTTGCATCTAAAGAGTCTTGCAAATGCATTCGCCGTAAATAGCAAGCAAATTATCCTCTGAAATTTGTAATTGAAATTTTGCTCGAAACAGAAAATATATTATTATTATTTTATTTTTTTTATTTGTATATTTTATATCATTTTTTCGCCGATTGAATTTCATTCTTGAAGCAAACAAGAGGAGATAATCAAAGCTAACCAACAACTTTAAATACATCCTAACACGTTTCTGTTTTTGTAGCCGTTTTACTAATTAGAAATTAAACATTAACGACAAGTCTGTCATTTTAATGAACAAGATATAAAACCTTGCAGTAGGTTCTGATTCTAGTATTATCTATGTAAAGAATTCGGTGTACTGAAAAATGGATAACACGAAACATGAATCTTTATTACTTAACCTTAAATTCTATTATCTCCAATATTTCACGAGTTATACTCATCCAGTGTGTAAGTAAAGCAGTTCCCAGAGCCATGATCCGATACACGGACCTTACATTCTATCAGCGATGTGTGAGAGACCACCGTCGACTTCTCTCTGGCAGTTGTTTATAATTCCATTTAACATTCTTGTTTCCACTCTTACAGAAGCGGGTACCGGTGTGAGGTTACATGCTTCTCCATTCGGCGGCTGGTCAACATGTAGTCTCTTTAATGGTCTGCAATGCCTCTTCTTTTATCACAATAAATGCATTAAGTTCTGATATTTGTATATGTTTTCTTTAATGAGCAGCCGCAGAGAGTTGCTCTCGAGAAGTTGAGCGTCAGACATTCTAATGGAGGGCAAGGAAGGATCTCTGTGGTGATTAATAGAGAGCAGTTTTGTTTTTGAAGCGTTAAAGTTGACCAGCCAATTCCTGCCCCAGTTCACCTCCAATCGCAAGGAAAGTTGGCTCCCTGTGCCGCGCCAGGAAATTGTTCTCCCCGGAATCGATCAACAAACCAACAATTCGCCCTTACATGGAGTATTGCTGCCATATATGGTCTGGTGCCCCTTCTGTTTGCCTCGGGGTTTTTGATAGGCTCCAGAGGCGGATATGCAATATAATTGGCCCTGTTCTGGCATCTCGTCTACAGTCACTTTCTTACAGACGCACCGTCGCCCCTCTTTCATGGTAATTGCTCCGAGGAGCTGCATTCGCTGGTTCCCAGACTTCATGAGTTCAAGCGCCCTACGAGGCTGGCATCCCGCTCTCACCCCTTCACTGTCGAAACTCATAAATGTAGCCGTCTCTTCTACTCTAATAGCTTCATGAATCGCACCTCTTGCCTGCGGAACTCCCTTCCCTATTCCTGTTTCCCTGTGAGCTATTATATAATCTCCAGCTATTCAAGTGTAATGTCAATCGACATCTCCAGTTGCCTTGATCTATCCACTACCCTTCTCCTCATACTCTCTTCTATCACTCCTATCTGATCTCGCTCTATATTTTCTGTAACCCCCTTGCGTCCAAGTGGCTTCCCGCCTTGCTTGGGGTGAAATACTTAAAAATAATGTGGTAGGTGATAATAATTGATATTTTCTCCATGTTAAAAAATTCAGAGATCAGAAATTTTATTTTGCTTGTATTTTGAATGTTGTTTCGTTAAAATTACTAACATAAATTCGGAAGGTAATGTTAATAGTATGAAGTGATTTGATGAGATGTCATTATTATTTGGCGCTGTCTCCATCTGCTGTCGTTGGCGAACGAATATGCGTCGTTTATTACAATCATGAATAAGTTTATTAAGTACCAGCAGCATGGACTGGCGTTGCCAGTGCTTGATTAAAAAATCGTACGACTCATACAGCAATCGCTATAACTTGACTTAAAATATTTTTGCCCTTCCTTGCCTTTAAAGGAGTGCCCTTTGCCGTGCTGATGTTGCCGTGCTGATGTTGCTACATGCCTTACTTCTTGTCTATCTCACACTGCGAATTTTTTCAAAGCTCTATACTAAGCATTAAATCTGTTACGAAAAAAGAACTAAACAAAATGAACACAAAACGATCAGCTTTAAAAAAGAAGGACTCGTTACTGGAGAAACCGAATGAAAAAAGAATGTTAAAACAAATACTTTTTCACACAGTTCTGCGGGATCAGAATCAACGTTGAGTTTAAGCAAGCGAATGAGCCAACTGGAGTAAAGTACCATGCAGATTTAAATTTTTCCCACTTGTGATGAATGCAGCTATCTTTTTTTCTTTTTCTTTTTTTTTTTTGCATGCTAGCATGCTAGTTAACATTCGTGTCAATCAGCTGTTGGCTCTCTTGCTGGCCAATAGAATCTTCCTGCCTATTCGTGGCAGCCAACTATAGGCTCTCACTCTGGCCAGTAGAAAATGACCGCAAACTACATGAACATTGCTGTAGAAGCATGAAAATGTCGATTATTTCCATTATCGATGGGAGTTGGGAAATGCAATGTCGGTCTTGGCCTTCCCGCTAACTTGGAATATGTGCATGTAAATTTTGGTGAAAATCCATCAAAAATTGCACACACTTCCTTTTTCCTCTTTCTTTAATCTCCGCAGTGGCCTATGTACAAGGTGCGATGGATAAATTGTCGTCTAAATTAAGCAAAAAAAAAATGAAAATATCATTCATAATTCATTTTAACTGATATATTTGCCAAAATTACACAAATATATCTTTAAATACTAACGATTCAATAAAATCGCCATCGATTTCAACCGAACATCCAGACGACTTCCGAATCTTCTGCATCTCTTCTGGACGGTCTCCTTGTATGAAATGTTGATTGCTGTCAGAATCCCTGCCTTCAGTTCATCTTTTGTGTTACAAGGGGTTTTATTGGTCTCTTTGTCAACTGCGCCCCACATATAATAATCAAGGGGGCTGCAGACTGAGGATATGTGGTCGAAGAAACTGTCTGGATACTAGTGCTTGTGTGATGTGATGAAGAGTATTGCTGCCAGACCAACAGCTACAACTTGATCCAGGTGGGGGGAGCAGCACCACTTCCTCAAGGCACTTGATGTAGGGCATCTGTGTTGAGTTTGAGTCGCTGTAGGAAGATGAATGGAGGCATAGCGTCGCCATCTCTAGTGATCACTCCAAATACTTCCTAATCATTATTAGATTCATCCAACTCTTTCCAAATACTATGCACTGTCCTCAGATTGACACCTAAAATGTTCGGTTTTGGGGTTTTCGGCGCGAATGCCAAGCAGTACATCATGACGTTTTCAAATTTCAGGCGGAGTGAATTGCGTTGTGATGTTCTTTTTTTCACAGCTAGTGCCAGCTGAGCCTACTATATTGTGCAATCGACAAAATTCAAAAGCAAAAAATGCGCATGCGCAAAATTAAAAATATAAAATGGAGAAAATTTACCCATCGCACACTGTATCGAGCCCGCACAAAGGGTTTAATGGTATCTTTGCTGCTGATAGGCGTGAGACCGACAGTCAGAATGTTATGTTGAGTCAAATGTTCACAAAAATGTCTACGAAAATGTTTTTGTTATTTCTGTTCCAATGTATTATATATTTCCGGGGTAAATTGAGCAGATGTTGGCGTATGTCTGCTAAGTGCTTTCGGCTTTCATAAGCCATTATCAAAGACCGTATGTATGTGTGTGCACGTATGTAGGTAGGTATGTATGTGCGTGTGTGCTCGTTGATCTGTACATGTGTATATTTTTTTTAATAAGGTTCTGTCTATTTTCATGGTGATTATTAATGGGGTAAATACAGGTTTTAAGAATAATAGAAATGGCATTAATATTGTTAGTGTGCTTGCTAGCTCTTAATATTAAAATTAAATCATAGATAGATAGATAGATAGATATTGTGAATTGATGATGTGTCTAAACTTTTGACCGTGGTTTCGGTAAGGAATCTTTCCAGACTAGGTAGCATTTAACACCGTATCCATCCTTCACCAAACTGCTATCAACAAGTACTATTTTTCCACTCTGCCTCCTTTTTCTTTTATGTATATTTTTTTCTCTAACAAATGAAAAAAAAGGAAGTAACGTTTCACATACGGCTTGCCCTACAAGCAGGAGTGTTCATAACGATTTTCGGTACTCACCCGTCGATGTTCCTTTGAAATGCACCGAAACAAAGTTGCATTTTCGTAGTGTGTAAACTGTTTTTGCCTATATAATAAAATTATGATAGATAGATAGATAGATAGATAGATAGATAGATAGATAGATAGATAGAAAAAGATATCGGGGATAGATAGATAGATAGATAGATAGATAGATAGATAGATAGATAGATAGATAGATAAAGAATAGACCGGGATAGATAGATAGATAGATAGATAGATAGATAGATAGATAGATAGATAGATAGATAGATAGATAGAAAAAGATATCGGGGATAGATAGATAGATAGATAGATAGATAGATAGATAGATAGATAGATAGATAAAGAATAGACCGGGATAGATAGATAGATAGATAGATAGATAGATAGATAGATAGATAGATAGATAGATAGATAGATAGATAGATAAAGAATAGACCGGGATAGATAGATAGATAGATAGATAGATAGATAGATAGATAGATAGATAGATAGACAGAGAATACACCGGGATAGATAGATAGATAGATAGATAGATAGATAGATAGATAGATAGATAGATAGATAGATAGATACATAGATAAAGATTAGACTGAGATAGATAGATAGATAGATAGATAGATAGATAGATAGATAGATAGATAGATAGATAGATAGATAGATAGATAATACACCGGGATAGATAGATAGATAGATAGATAGATAGATAGATAGATAGATAGATAGATAGATAGATAGATAGATAGATAGATAGATAGATTATAACTTTGTTTATAAAAATTGACGAAATATATGCGTTTACCAATTAAATAAAGTAATGTTGCCGTATTTGTGATAGATTTCTCCAACTATGAAATCTTTATAAACATCTGGAAGTGAATATATATGCGACTCTGGATATGATCATATATTTGTAAACAATGAACAAATTAATGTGGACTAAAATTTTGGACTGCAATAAAATGATGGAATGCAATCTTTTTAAGCTCACTTATATATGAACATTATTCTAACAAATGTATATGTGATAGCATTAGAGTTTATGTTTGTAAGCGCCCCCAAATCTATAGAATTTCACAGTCATAAACTCATCTTCAAATCTGGATATTTATGCCAAACAATGAGAATACAAAATCTTCTAATTTACTTATTTGTATACAAATACGTAGTTCTGTGAACGATTACATATTTTATTAAATATGCTTTGTTCATATAGACACACGCGTACACATTTACACTACATAAGCACACATGCATACATATAAAACTGAATTGCCAGAAAAATACGTAATTCGCCTGAATAGCAATGGCTTAAGCAATCTGGGGCCGTTGCGTCGGATTATCTATCCAGTTTCTTTTCACTGTTGACCATATTTGAGTTGTGGTTGTAGATAATTTAGCGAGTTTTGCAACATGTTTCATTCATGTTCAATGGGACTTAAATCTGGTGAAACCACAGGGTAGAGTTCCTGGGAACAGTTTCCTCTCAGGGTAAATTATCTTGACGGAAAGAAAAAACTGAGAAACTTGACAATGATAACACTAATACAACGAGTCTGTAAGAAAATAGCTTATAGCTTTGGAAATTGATATTTGAAAAGGATTTATTCAAGTATTTTACACAGATAGATATTTTTATCACTTTAAAGTTTTATTTTTAGCGGATACTCGTATTTGTGTAGGTTCCGTTATTTTATTAAACAGAATATATTGTTTGATAGTTAGAGATACAGATAGATAGATAGATAGATAGATAGATAGATAGATAGATAGATAGATAGACAGACTCCTATTTTATGAAATACTACATATTTTTAATAGACAGATAGACAGGCAAACATTTATTTTATTAAATACTACATATTTTTAATAGATAGATAGATAGATAGACAGACTTTCTCCGACTGTAAAATGCTCATAAACATCGGTAAGTGAATATTTATGCGACTCTGGATATAATATTTTAAACAATGAACAAATTAATATGGACTAAAATTTTGGACAGCAACATTTCAATGTATAAAATACATTATATATATATATATATATATATATATATATATATATATATATATATATATATATATATGTATATATATATATATATATAATATATATATATATATATGTATATATATATATATAATAAACAGAGTATTTATATATATACACACATATACGTGTATACCACCGTCGCTGTGGTGTTGGTATCACGGCTACGACTAGCTCGGACGGGCTCTGATAAGTTTGGACCAGCTATGACAAGGCAAGAACAGCTATGACTAGCTTAAACCAGCTCTGACCAATATGGACAAGCTATGACCAGCTAAGACCAGCGGCCTGAGTGAAAACACTTGGGACCCCACGTTAAAAAATGACCTTGTGTCACAAACTTAATCAGTGGGGGGGTGTTAAATAAATATATATATATATATATATATATATATATATATATATATATATATATATATATATATATATACATGGAGAAAAATATTTGGAAAAAACAAACAAAAATCCTTAAATGCAATTATGTATTTTTAATATGAATGAAATGTCAACGTCTGACGTTTCGGTTTAATAAACCTTCTTCAGGACAATATTCATTAAAATACAATTAACATAATCAGTTCAACATGACAAAGACGATGGACATAAAAACAAGACTTATCCAAAACAGATAACTGGAAATTTTAAATGATCAGTTTTCCGTTTAAGCATGGTCACGTTGTCGTCAAATGGGCGACGCTTTCAAAACGTATTCCTAAAATTTAAGTATTTTGAATAAAAACGAAAAAATGAAAAGAATTCTATAATGATGGAAAATTGTATGTACGCTTGTCGAGCATTCATCTCGCTAAAAAATAATATTTTTCTCCATTCTGTCGGATTTATATCCATTTATATTTGTTTACATATATATATATACACACACACAGTTTCGTATCCAAACATAAATGAATGAATATAATCATGGAGGGGATTTGTTTTTATTAATATATATATATATATATATATATATATATATATATATATATATATATATATATATATATAATAAATAGAGCGTCTATTCAAATGTGAGTATTCGGTAAATATATCGTCTGTCGGATTAATTAAAAAAATCCCCTCCAATATTATCTTCATTTATGTTTGGAATACAAAATTGAACAGATAAAAAAAATCTCTGAGAAATTCTATGACGGGAAGAATTTCCCTTGAAAGGACTAAATTTGTTCTCGCCTGACCGACTACTCTTCGAAGCAAATTTGGTTAATATGTCCTGGTCTTAACGGGAGCTTCCTCTGTCCTGAGGGCCTCAAATTTAAATTTTCCTTGAAGAAGATTATTCGAACATTCAGGCCGGTAATCAAAACGAACAGTTTAATAAATAAATACTAGTATCCACTAAAAATAACGTTTGAAGTCTTTCGTATTAATAACAAAATCCATTCTACACACACACACACACACACACATATATATATATATATATATATTCTATATATATACACATATATATATATATATATATATATATATATATATATATATATATATATATATATATATATATATATATATATATATATATAGGAAAATGACATATTCATTTTTATATGCCAGAACAATGTTAGTAAAATCAATGACAATGTGGTAAATTCTTTTCGTGCGATGCTTTCCTACTTGAGGTCTTCATTGGACTAAAGTGATTTTTATGTTGATGCGAATACACATGCTTCATTTCCTTGTATAGCCGCATCCCCAAAATTTACCACTTCATCGTTGATTTTCCTAATTTATATTTCTATATGTTCTGTAAATATATCCTTTTTTAAAAAAAAATATTCGAGATTACAAGCCACCACATGCTTGCATAAACCCCGACTGATTATATAGACGTATAACTTTATGTTGACTCTTCTCATTACGAACTCGAATGTCCGATTAAACAATTGGCGCCAGTCTTTCATGTCTCTCTAGCTCTGGAAAGGCAAATTAATCAATGATGTGTTATTAATGGCGTCCTTGTTCGTCAGTGATTATAAAAACATATTGAATACAGTGCACACTGGACCTTGTTAATTCTACGTTTCCTTTCGTGGTTCATAAGTTTTGCATACCTAACTTTTATTATTAACATGCATCCAGTTCTGTATCTTCCCTCTTACTGGGCCCATGTGAATGTGAAAAATCGTGATCCCTGAAAGTACATTGTTGAATATTTAAAATGTGTTCGTAAAACTGAAGCAAATTTATTTTTTGGTTAGGTTACTCATTTTTTCAGATTGCCACTGTATCTAGAATAGTAACGTTAGCCGGAAAATTTTAAAAAATTATTTCAGTATGAATTATAGTTAATATTGTTGCGTGACAATAATGAGGGAATTCGTATTTTAAACAAAATTACATCTTGGTAGCAAGTAACCAAGTTAAAAAAAAGCAAAATTTATCCTTCCGGTCTACCATACATGACACGGTGGGTTTTATTTTATTCATGTCACGGAATAAAAGACAAAGGTATGTTATGAATTTATTATTAGATATTATCACACACAATCATTATTCACTTAATTTTATTTTATTTTTTCCGATCGAGTCTATTTGCTAACGGTCGAAGAATGGCGGTCTGAGTAGTTACGATTGAAAAACTGAGATGAAAGTTAAAGAAATACTGATAAAATAAAGGAATAAAAACTGGATGTTTTAAATAAAAGTCATAAGAAATCAATATTTAATATTTTAGGTACGAATATTATTTGAGAAATGATTAGTTCATGTAAATTTTATTCAGAATACCGATGGCCATGTTATCTGTCCAGATGTGCAGTCGTGTTTTACGTGTATGTTAATCTGCGCATGCATAGTCATGTTTTGCGTCTATGTAAATCTACGCACACGTTGAGACCAATGTAAATAGGATGGTGGCTATATTCATGGCTAAGTGATTAAATGGAAATAAAGACGAGAACTTGGATAGGGGAGTTTAATAAAAACTTAGATAGATAGATAGATAGATAGACAGATAGATAGATAGATAGACAGATAGATAGATAGATAGATAGATAGATAGATAGATAGATAGATAGATAGATAGATAGATAGATAGCGGGTGAAAAGATACGTTCGGTTTAAGTAAGTATGAGCATTTATGTAAGGAAATGGGGTTTAAGAAAGTCGTAGATAGATAGATAGATAGATAGATAGATAGATAGATAGATAGATAGTGGGTAAAAAGATATGTTCGGTTTAAGTAAGTATGAGCATTTATGTAAGGAAATGGGGTTTAAGAAAGTCGTAGATAGATAGATAGATAGATAGATAGATAGATAGATAGATAGATAGTGGGTGAAAAGATACATTCGGTTTAAGTAAGTATCAGCATTTAGATAAGGAAATGGGGTTTAAGAAAATGGTAGATAGATAGATAGATAGATAGATAGATAGATAGATAGATATCGGCAAGGTTTTTTAATATCGGCAATTCGAAAGCAAAGCTAATAGACAGAGGTTATTAATGTTTGAATGTCAACACGGACTCGCCCACACAAACAAAAATACACTCACCCACATGCCCAGGTCATAGTTAAAAGTATCAGAATATGAATGCAAATTGTGATTGCACGGCAAAAATATACATATGCCTGTATGTAGGTGTAAATAATTTTGTCGCACTAGAATGCCACGTGGATAAATGTATATAAATGTATGCGTTAGAGAAATGGACTTAAATAGCGGACATTATGTTTTTAGAGTCTTTTTTTTTTCTTTTTTTCTTATTCTTTTTATTGTATTTTAACTGATTTTATTCTTCTAAATCTTCGCTGCGGGGAAAAAATGTAAGATTCCAAACAGGTATTTATGCATAATCATCATCCTCTTTCTACTTTTGCAATCTGCAGAATGTGAATTGCGGGAACGTACGACTTAATGTAGCAACTTTTTTCACCTTCTTTTACCCAGCAGCGCACATTTCAATAATTGATAGTCGTAAAGCGAATTCAATATCGTGTTTGTTATCAAGAAGCTCCGTCAGAAATTGGAGCCTCCAAACCCAGATATAGTTCTCCTTTATCTTTTTTTTTTTTTTTTCTTGCTTCTTTCTTATTTTACCTTTTCCTCTTCCTTCCTTCCTTCCTTCCTTCCTTCCTTCCTTCTCGTTTTCCGCAAATTAAATGAAAAACAGAGAAGATTTACGCGGAACAGAAGAAGAAGAGGCACGCTGAGCGACATCCTATGTAATGTAATGTGACGTTGACAGAGAATACATGATTTGCGATAGAATATCTTGCGGCCTGAGAATGATAGTGACAACGATTCTCGCTTTGGTTCTGCTGCCTACCCGTAAGAGAAATATCTACTGAAGCACATACTTTCTTTCTACGATTACATGGAACATATTTACTAGTTGAATATCATCTCAGAAGACATATTCTCTTTAAGTACAGAAGGATCGCCGGTTAGTGCAGATGTTGAAATAAACCTGGATGTTTAAAAGAGAGAACCTGGCAATGAATGATAAAAGTGTATCACCTGTGAATTTCCTTTAATATTTCATATTTCGAAAGAAAAGAGTACTGAACTGCTGCTTTACGGTTGGACGGTCTCCTCAAAGACGAAAAAGAGACAATGGAGGTATGGTAGGATGCTAAGGATATCATGGAATGAGCGTGTGAGCAACGATGAGGTTTTAGAGAGAATGCAAACAAGGAGGAAGCTTATACTTAACATCAGGAAGAGGCAGCTGAAATTTCGGTGATACGTAATGAGGAAAGAGGGTTTGGAGATCAGATACTCACAAGACGAATACAGGGGAAAATCGACAAACAAGAGAAAAGCAACATGTGGGCTTAAGCAAGTGGATGACAGAACAGGGTCTGAGAGAAATAACAAGGGACAAGACTTATTGAGGACTACAAGGAATAGGGGGGGAGGAGAGCCATGATCGCCTACGTCCTGACGGGACATGGCACATAAAAGAAGCTATAAAAAATTGTTTTTCGAGATAATTCCAACTCGTTTAAACAGAAAAGTATAATGAGTCATGATCAAAAGAACATCACCCGTTCTAATTTAATTTTAAAATTAATTTGATTTTCTCGATGGCCTTTTATTTATAATAATGTCTATAAGTCAATAGAAAAAATAACCTGATCGTTCATACTGGTTGTCCTTGACATGGGAAGCGCCATGGGTATGACGATAAACTACACCCGGCAGCAATGGTGGGGTGGTTGTTGAGGAGCGTGGGACAACCTTTTAATTGCTTTTGTTCCCAGGTCCACTCTGATTTGGGGTTGAAACAATTATTAGGATCTAGTCCTGGGTATGACGATAAACTACATCCGGCAGCAATGCCTCTGATTAGAAGGTTTTCTGTTGTCCATAAATCCACCCTGACTTGGGATCGTAGCATGCGTTAGGGTCCCAACTATGAGCAAATAATCCCCAAACTGGGGTCAAGAGTCTATGAAAGCATAAATATTTTTATAGTAAAAATATCAGCTATACATTTTCATAGTACAAGAATTACCAGCAACATATCTTAGTAAAAAATAAAAATGAAAATTAATTACCTGCAATAATTTGTTTTAAATAAAAAATAATTATCAGCAATACATTTACAGTAAGACCCCCCCACACACACACACACACCATAGAGGCATTGGAGAACTTGGAGAGTTGAATTAACATAAGATAACTGATAATTGATATCCATTAGACATGGCACGTGGAAGTAGAAAAGTCTATCCCAGCGAACGAAATAAAGGGTTCATTTCGATATTCTAACCACCTGAAGAAGGCTGAAGCTTATAA
>OZ010586.1:97300206-97342706 GCA_963932145.1 Acanthosepion lycidas | reverse complement strand
TCATAGAAAAAACCATTAAGTCTTTGGGAAATAGATCCTGCTAAATTTTCATACAACTTCGGATATTCTTATATTTTTTTCGTGCCCTGGGCTATCACGGCTTTTCTCAACTCTTAGGAATGTTTGCCTTTTTTACTACCGCTCACAATCCCTGTTCTACCATCCTTTAGTTAGGTTACGTGCTCTTTCTTGCCGTCCCTCTTGCCATAAATATTGCCTGAGTGTCAAATCTTCCAAGCTCTCTTTCCTCATTATTTGCTCTAGAAATATCAATTGCCACTTACTAATTCATAAGTATCCTTTTTGTTTTCATAAAACAAATTCGTTACTTATATTCTCTATCCATAATATCCTCAGCATGTAGAACTATATATCTGTCTCCTCTTTATTGTTCGTGGTTCAGCAATTTTTCTTCATTTCTAGTTCATTTTCCTGTTTCTTAATGCTTTGTTTAACTTCTGGAAGGCTTCTTTCCCTATTCCATTTCGACTCCGTATTGTAATGTCACATTTTCAGTTTACTATTAAAACACTTCCCAGATATTTATATGTTCGGAATTGCTTGATTTTGATATCTGAAATGTGTTGTTTATATATTCTGTTTGTGACCCTTGCTGGCAACAGTGAACCCTGTTTTCTTACAACTAACGATTCGCCCTTTCTTCCCGCTCTCTTTTAGTGATATTCATAAGAAATTTAAACAGGAGAGCGGAACTAATTTCCGAATGATAAACAATAGCCTGGCTAAACATAAAAGAAACGCTTTCAAAGGAAACGTTTCTATCTATTTCTATCCCCAACTGGTCCTATTTTTATCAAGAACTGTAAGAAAGAATCTACATTAAATTATCACATCGAAAACTAAACTCATTGATCTATATGCATGATTAAAAGTCTTTTAAACGATAAAAATGAATTGAGGAGTCTTAAAACATCCACGATTTTTATCTCAGATATCCGCATCGAGTTAGTAAACGATACATAAGCAATGCTGGTTATGCAAAAAGGCAAAAAAATAAAAGCACCCGAAGATACTGAACTGGCTAAATCTCTGAAATGAAGTATTATGATTACTTGCATCATTTAAATTATTCCGACTATTTACATTCTTCCAAGTTTTCGTTCACCACTGCTGTGGTCTGGTATCGAACTCACACTGGATGGCACATGTCCCAGTGGATAAAGACGCTGGTCAGATCCAGTGACTAAACCAAATTGTTGAGATTTCAATACCAGGCCACAACAATGGTGAACCAACACTTGAAGAGTTTAGTTAAACGGAAATAACTGAGACATTCAGAAGGGGTACGGCATGGGGAACTAGAACAATTTACACCGGTGGATGAAATAAAGGCTTCGGTTTGAAATTCTCATCACCTGTAAAAAGCCGAAGCTTACAAAGTCCGAAACGTTGTGAACATGGCAATGAAGATGAGGATAACATTCCGAATAATGTAAATAATGCAAGTAAATTGAACTTGCACTGGAATTATCGGGTATCAAAATGATAAAAATTATAAGTTATCACCGACTTCTTTAATCCGGTAGCCATGAGACCAGGCCACTGGAAAACCAAATAAAATGTCTGATGACAGAAATCAACTCTAAAAAACAGTTTTTTTTTCCAGTTCATTCCGCGTATATATATTGCTGTATTATCAAAGGTAGAACAAAGTTTAAAACAACAAATAAAACAATCATTAATGATTCCAAACAAGATATAGTTTCCTTGATTTATGTGATGACATACAAGTGCAGTGTTGTTCGATAAAAGTGACTCAGCTGATTTATTTACGAAAAATATTTTTTGTCTATTGTTTTTGAGGTTAAAATAATTTTTAATCTTACTAATATAAAGACCCCTTCCCGACCATCTAGGAAAAAAGTTTATTCACCCTAAGGTATTCTATTGATGATTATAAATTTGGATATAAATGAGATTCAGGAAAAAACTGTGTCATATATCGCATTCCAATGATAGTAGATAAGCAAACCCGGTGCAGATCAACACTAGTCTCCATGAATGGTCATAGTCTCAAAAATACTCTTTGCTTTTATACAGTGTAACCCGGATATAACAGAGTTGTCGGGACCGGAGAAGAAGTCTCTTATATCCAGGTTTCTCTTTTATCCGGGTTTGGTCTATTTTGTTTAGGTAAGTATGGCTCTAATTTGGGACCAGATAAAATCTCTCTTATATCCGGGTCTCTTATATCCGGGTTACACTGTACGTCTATTAGGATTCAAGTTCACTCTAAACTCCATGTGAAACTCATATATACTAGAAAAAAGGTTGGCTACTTACAACGCTCCAGAAAGATAGACCCCCCCCCCTTGTACCATTCCAGTAAGTACCTGATTTTATTCTCTACTTCGACAGGTCAGGTCGAAAATGGATCTGCCCAGTCCTCACTTTCTATAATTGATAGGGTTAAAATGTGTTTTCGATTCCTTGTTGGACCACCATCCAACCTCTCTCTCACAGGGTGGTGGGTATGTGGCGAGCCTCTCATTTCTCTATTCCATGGTTCCACCATGTCTAACCTTCACGGCTAGGATCCGCCACGTCACTTACATTGTATTACACCACACACATTCCCTCCGTATTCCATCAGCTTCTACCCGCGAACCACTGGTCTGTGGAACCGAATACCAAGAGGATGGTACCCCAATCACGACAATATTAACCTGTTCAAGTCTAGAGTTAAAAGTTATCTTCTGCTATCCGTATAAACTAATCCTTAACGTCACCTTCTACCTTAAGTTGCCCTCGGATTTTGTATAGGGTGAACCTTACTGAAAAAATTATCAGAATCCACCTGTCACGTTCTGTCTTTACAAGAGTTATATCAGTCTAAGAAAGAGACACTAAGAAGTGAAAGGTTTATAGGATAGATAACGGTTGACCCTAGACATAAAGAGTTTAATAGTGTAATAACTGAAGAAGTATCCTCTTGGAAGTTTCTTCAACATATCAGCGGTTCTTTGGAAGAAGCTGCCCATATGGAAATTATTACTGGGATACAAATGGAACTGAATATTGCTTC
This sequence comes from Acanthosepion lycidas, assembly GCA_963932145.1. Classification (NCBI taxonomy): domain Eukaryota; kingdom Metazoa; phylum Mollusca; class Cephalopoda; order Sepiida; family Sepiidae; genus Acanthosepion; species Acanthosepion lycidas. The sequence goes on along the minus strand of OZ010586.1, from coordinate 97,339,660 downwards.
CATATCTTCGCTCGAGATGCCCAATCCTATTCTTCCAGCCTTGGTAAATTTCAAAAGCGTCTATGCAGCCTTGTGAATGAATAAATATTTTCCAGCCTACAAGCAATTTCCCTCAGATGAAACATCACTAGCCCCTCGCAATTCCTTAGTTGCACAGATTTAGACCTTCACAACTAAAGCTCACACAGGATCAAAGCATCTTCATTCCCTTCGTGTTCCGATCGTGTTGGACCCTACAGGTTCTCTTTCAGCATTGGTTCTAGGACAGTTGCATATTGGGCATTTGTGTCCCGGACAATTGCGTACATCTGACAACTTTTTGAAACATTTAAAGACAATTACCATAAATTTTGAAAAAGGCATAGGTAGTAATCATAAATTTTAAAAAATGGAATAAAATGAATAAAAAAAAAAAATTAAAAGTTTTTTTTTATTTAAAATGATAAGACAGATTAACAGGGTTGCAACATTGCCCTAAACGTCTTCAGTATCCATTTGTTTCATCAGCATTTTTCTTACGATGGTGGGAGCTGTAAATTTTCCTCGTCCACATATTTTTCCACCAGTATTTGATTTTTGGAACTTAATCATGAGTTCCAAATAAAATATAATTTATAAAATCCAGAATCTGTTAGATGCTTGTGGTACGCAATGCTGGAGTGAAATGGAACTGTTAGCTTATTTTTCTCTTGCTTTAAAAAAGAAATTTCTTCTCTTTTTTATTTATGGTAACTACCTTTCTGTTTGTTTAGAGTTATTAAAGGTATTGGTATGCTAATTTCTATATTAAACAACTCTTTTAAAAAAATGGTAACTTCAAAAGATTATCAGAGGTACGCAAATATCCAGGTACGTATTTGTCTAGGAACGCAATTGTTGAGGGACGCAATTCTCTGTTACTCAAATGTCCCGTACGCAACTGGCCGTCCAAATTACGCACGGCATTATATATAACAGAAATTTCAACTGTCTTTCTTTTTATTTACACTGTTTACATTTTCCTCGGTTTATTTGTTGTTATCACAGAATCCGAAACGTCGTAATTACAAGAACAAAGCTAAGAACAATAGCTTACACTAAATAATATACGTGATAATGATAGATACTCTTCCTAAAAATTCGGACAGGAAGTGTTTTTGTGCTCTATGCAATTATGGGATTTCCCGTTGTGCCTTTTTTTCTTTAATACTTCCGTTTTCATATGCTTGCCATTCGTCTTTTACAATATTTCCTTATTTGTGAGAAGATTGCCTGATATTCACTGTCTTGTATGAAGGTATTAGGTTGGACAGAAAGTCATGTCACATTTTTTTTTATCAGGTCATCCCATAAGTTCCGTCCAAATTTTGAATAAAGAAAACAAGTGACTACATGTTACATTTAATTACAGATTCAATCAACAATGTATTTCCCCTGATTATCTATGACTTCCTTCCATCTATTAACAAGATTAATAATTACATTACCGTAAAAAAAAATTTTTTTGGCTTTGATCGAAGAACTCACAAATGTCAGTTTTAACCTCTTCATGTGTTACAAAAGCTGTTTCTTCCAAATTATTCTGTAAGCTACGAAACAAATGGTAGTCTGAAGGAGCAAGATCGGGAGAATAAGGTGGATGAGGAATTTTCTCCCAACCAAGTTCTTCGATCTTTTGTGACGTGATTCTTGCTGTATGGGGTCGCGCATTGTCCTGATGAAACATCGCCCCTTTCCGATTCACTAGAGTAGGTCTTTTTTTCCTCAAAGCTTGGTTCAAATGCTCTAATTGCTGAGAGTATATTTGAGCATTAATTGTTGCATTAGGTGGTAAGAATTCAAAGTGGATTATTCCTTGGCGATCCCACCAGATTGAAAGAAGAAACTTTTGCCCATGAAGTTCCCTTCTCGGCTGTGGCTGGGGTCCTTCCCCTTTACCAAGCCACTGTCTACGACGCTTAACATTTCGATAAAAGATACATTTTTCGTCGCCAGTCACAAGTCTATCCAAAAAAGGTGAAACAAGTTGACGAGAATGGAGAGAAGAGCAGATGTCAACTCGCGATTTGATGTTTTCAGACAATTCATGAGGCACACATTTTCCAAGTTTAGGAACTTTTCCAAGTTGTTGAAAATGACGATGAACAGTTGTATGGTTTGAACTGAGAACCACTGCTAATTCCTCAACTGATAAAGCAGGATTTTCTTCATGTGCTTCCTCAAGAAGCTTTTCATCAAACTCAATTGGACGTCCTGTTCGATCTTCATCTTCAAGGGTGAAATCTCCACCTCTGAATTTTGCAAACCATCTTCTGCAAGTTCTTTCATTCACACATTCCTCTCCATAAACTGTGTGAATGTTTCTAGCCGCTTCGGCCACTGAGTTTCCGTTCTTGATCTTATAAAGCATTATGTGTCTCAAATGATTCTTGGTTACTTCCATGTTAGCAGGGTTTTAATCAAACAGAATTTAATTTTATTGTTCTCTGAAATAAATTTGATAAATGATAAATGATCATTTGCGAGTATATTTCCAGTTCTTCTTCTTAAAAACGTTGACGATCATGACTCTCTGCAACATCCTATCGTTCATGGTTCTTAATAGTTATTTCTTTGTTATCTCTGTTTCGCAAAACATTTACATTAGATCGTTAGGTATGCTTCCGCTAATTTCTCTCTTGCTTTTCAAATGTACTATGGATGTCAGATTTTCCAAGCCCTCTTTTCTCATTAAGTTTCCCAGACATTTCAACTATCTCTTTGGGATACTACGTATAAATTTTCTTTCTGTTTCCATTTTCTCTAAAATTTTCTTAAACTCTCTTTCCTCAACATGTGAACCTAGAAATTTCAATTGTATATTTTGAATTCTAAGTAAACGTGTCTGTTTTTGTTTCTATTATCCGTAAAATCTCCTCGTTAATCACATGTCCAGTCCATGGTATTCTTACTCTTCTTCCATAGAACCACATTTATGTTTCTGCAAGTCTCTTCTTCATCTGTAAGGCGATTGTTGAGCAAAACGCAGGTTAAGAAACAATATTTTTTGTGTTCTAAATTTTTTTTTGGTGCTATTTTTTGTTATTGCTGTTATCGTTTTGGGGGTGACGATGTTTCTTTTTGCTGTTTAATATCAGAGGCAGCATTATGTTTTGTATCGAATCTACCTTTTTAAAATGAATTAAGACCCATACACTGTATGCAACATGAATTCTAAGACGGCTCTTCAGCAACAGAAACGGCATGACATTGTTTTGTCTATGGTGATGCAATTGTAAGTGTCTAAAAATGCTAAAGATGGTTTTCCCTGTTTGGATCAAGATATGTTTCTCTTGAAGATTCTCTTCGATCTGAACGATCAAGTTCTGCCAATATTGAGCTTCGGTGAAGTCTACTTGAGAGGCAAATCTGAATCAAACTGAACGAGAATTAACAAAAGAGTTCAATACATGTGATACTCTGATCGTAAAGCACATTTAGAGACTCGGAAAAGTATCTAAAATGGTTTCCGAGTTCATGTTTCATCAAAGAGTTGCCCTCTGCTCACCAGTGAAATGAACACCGAATCGCTTCACCAGTGATAAAAAGTAGGTTGCCATTTCTTTCTGCGTTTAGACCAGTTGCCATCCAAGGCTAGAGAACACGTTCTGCCAAACTATTTACTGGAGGGCAGAAGAAGAGGATTCATATCTTTCACAAGGCTATTAGCACGTAATGGATTTGACTGGAATTCGGACTCTGCTTTTCGATCCCTCAATCCAAGCCGCTATCCATTACTCCACCGTAATTAAGCATCATCTCAAACACAAAAAGCAGTCTTCAACACTCACCGAAAAAGGAAAATCCATCCCCAAACCAGGACTACACCCGAAGAAATACGTTATGTTCAGTAATATATGAACAGTGCGATCTATCATGAATTCTGAACCGAAAAGAAGCAGTTAATTACGGAGAACTGCTATCATTGCAGAAACAATTTGCAGGAAAAATACACGTCCGTCATAGATCGATCTTAAAAGCGTGTTGATCCCACATAAGAATGCAAGTTTAGATATCATCCGTGTTAATCAGGAAAAAGATTATGGAATTAAATATGGAGAATATAACCTCACCCTCCTGACCATATACCACGTGATTATAATCTTTTCGGATCATTGGAACAATGTTTAGATAGAAAACAGTTTATTAATTTTGAAACGCTTAAAACGGACTCTGAGTGTTTGTCTTAAAATCTGACGAATTTTACACGCAAGGGATCAGTAATTTTACAAATAGATGTGATTACGCTATCATTTATGAGGGAAAATATAATATTAATTAAATTTATCAATTATGATCAAATAAGCAGTTGCTTCGTTTCCATCTTCGTCACAGGATTTTCCTTCCACCTTCGATAGTCAATTCTTTATTTCTAACCGGTGTGAAATTTCATTTCTGCATATATAATACTTCTAATAATAATGTCTATAATGCGTAATTTTGTCAATGTCGACATGAGACGAGTGCATTGTATGTAAAATAATTAGCGTGAAATATCGACAAATCAGACAGCGTGTGAAATTTGCCAAGTAGCCGGAGTATTGAGTGCGTCTTCATCCTCGAAAGAAAAACTGAAAACTAAAAAGCCTTTGAGGTCAAGCAAACAACTTCTTTGCGTAAATTTTGAAGGAAGAGTAAATAAAGTTGTTGATTAAGTTGAGGAAGAAACCGGAAACATAGTATATAAGAATTAATGGCGACCGAATCAAGAAAGAAGAAACTGGCGAATGTGTAAGTGGCATCACTTTTCGTATTATAAAAACTAATGAAGACTGCAGACTATTTCAAGAATGGAATGCGGAGAAAATGAAATAGAATTTGTATGGATAGATAAATAAATGATACTCAGAAAGATAATAAAAATTCCGGCGTCTTTAGGAATTATTGCAGGAAAGGCTTTTCCTGACTTTGGTGTTATCAGGTGAATGACTGGCGACAGTATAAGCTAAAAGCCACCCTGAAAATTAAATAATGAATAATATTCTGACTAAATACAGACTAACCATTCCATTCAAGCAGGAAGTTAGATTTGATTATCTTAGGTAAGTAAAAATGTTCCTACCTGCTTGTAAATGTTGTACAAGTGGAAGCCAGAATGAAGACAAAAAAACCAGAATACCAGAAAAAAATATTTTAGGCTCACCCTGAACGTGAAAAAAAAGGAAAACTACAAACAATAATAATAACAATAGTAGTAGTTCCATTTTCTTTCTTTCTTTCTTTTTCTTACTGATACCAAACAGCTTCTCCTATGTGTCTTTTTGTCGTCCTAGAAATCAAAACGAAAAAGACTATTCTTTATTAAATATTTGCAGGACGTAATGTACAAGCTAACGAACTAATTAATGAACAAATAGATTATTATTATTATTATTATTATTAATAATAATAATAATAATAATAATAATAATAATAATAATTATAAGAAGAAGAAGCTGAAAACGTGGGCTTCATTCTTGCTGCACACAGCCAATGATTGCTAACTATTAGTTTGGTGCAAAAATAATGACGTAATAATGTCGTTTTCTGACGTATTTTTTAACGTCAAAAAACGACATTATTACGTCATTATTTTTGCACCAACCTAATAGAAATTGGCAAGCAGACATACTGAAAAATTTTGTTAACCCAAAATAGAGATTCTGTGATAAATATCCGAAAACAATTGACCATCTTGAATGAAGTTGTCACAGTGTTAGTACTCACTGAATATAACATTCGGCATAATAGGTTGGGATAATATCTGCAATGGAAAATATGCAACTTTTATGGGAAGAAAATTTCAAGAAACTGGTATGAACATCACACAAACCTGATTAAAGAGACAGAACCTGTAACAATGCGACTTTACAATTTAGGTTGCCATTATTTTTTAATGTTAACGAGTGAACACGTCTGGTTGGGACTCGGGAGGAAATAATTATACAGCAGAAATCAAAGGAAACAACAACAATAACAGCAACAATAATAATAATAATGATAATCGTGGATAATAGTAACAGATGTCAGTGCATGGTATACGCTTATCAGACTGAATACTATGAGGATATATTGGTCTTCTTACATTTGTATCCTCGCGGCATTTTGTTTGTGTGCACTCGCTCAATAATAATAATAACAATGATGATTAGTATATATATATATATATATATATATATATATATATATATATATATATATGGATAGATAGATAGATAGATAGATAGATAGATAGATATATGTGTGTGTGTGCATGTGTGTGTGTTAAGGGGTTCACCCCATTTTTATACAAGTGGACTCGCCCAGTGTGTACTTGTACTGCTGCCGGTGAATAACCGGGTGTCAGAGAGTGAGAGTCCCCCCACAGTCGATATTTGTAAATAAGGGGAGTATTTAGGATTTTCATTGAGTCAAAGAGGTTTTTTGGTGGATGTAGTAAGAAAGGTATCGATAAATGTGTTGTTTTGGTGAAAGGAATATTGTTTAGTATGATAGGGTCAGTGGTTGTGGCTAGCTAAGTTTTATATTAAGACAAGTGGTGACCGTCCTTTTCCCCAACCCCCCTTTTTGGCCTAGTGCCGCATTTATTGTATATATACAATAATAAATATTGTGAGAGAGTGACAGTGTGAGGTAACCGCTTTGTAGGAGTCACAGTTGCGAGCACGTAGACTCAGAAGGAAGTCATACTTCGATACTGAATTTCCCAGACCGTATATATATTATTATTGCTACTAACCGCATTTCTGGATCTACTAACCGTATTACCAATTGTATTATTACGTCAATACATTTATTTAGTATATTTGTCATTCATTTGAGACCAGATTTCATCCCGGAATCCACAACAATATATGAGGATATCATATTTGGAAGAATTATATCGTCTTGAATAGCATACTGTGAGAATATCTGAGGCAAATTCGGAGCCATTGATGGAAGCTCAGATCTAAAAAATCCAAAAGAACATATTAAGAAAATTGATAACACTTCATAGAATTTGGTCTACGAAAAGAGACGAAAGCACAGGAAGAAAAGCAGAACTCTGTTTTATTATTTCATTCCAAGAGTTTGGGTTTTGTTGTTTTACGGTATATCAACCTCAATGGGTTATTATATCCGACAAGATTTTTAAGATAGGTTCGTATGAATAGAATATGTATTCTTTGTAATAATTCAGTTTGTAGAAGATCAGGTTTCATTGAATTATTTTTGTAAAGTGCCTTTTTGTCGAGAGTCAAATGTATGTGGTAATTTATTTATTTTCAAAATGTATTGCTGGTATTTCTTCAAAAGGTATTGCTGGTATTATTTTTCTTCAAAGATATATTTCTAGTAATATTTAAAAAAAATCTATTCCTGATAATAATTTTTTTAAATCTATTGCTGGTGATGTATTTATTAAATGTATGGCCGATTCAAAAATTGTATTTGTGGTATTTTTACTATAAAATTCTTTTTTATACTTTTATGGTATTTTGAACGCAGTCCGTGGGTTAAATATTTGCCCATAACTGGGACTCTAACAGGGTGGATAAGGGAACATCTGCAATTAAGAAGTGGTCCCACGCTCCTCAAAACCTCCTAAAATCAGAGGCCTTGCTGTCAGGTGTAGTTTGTCGTCTTACCTAGAATGTGGATGTAGTTTATCGTCATATCCAGGATGGTGAGGAAAGAAGAAATAAAACAAAGCCATCCACTACGAAAAAGAAATCACGTTACAAATTTTGTTCTTTCAAAAAAAAAAAAATTCTTTGCCGCCTCTGAATATGATTCTTTTCAAACAAAAGAAGAAATGTCTTCAGACAACGAGATGAAATTTAAATATTCGACGTATTCAAAAGTTTTTTGTTTTTTTTTTTCACTCACAATTTCTAGTCGAGCATTGTTGCGGATTTATTTCACTCAGTTTTGCCAGAGGCTCTTTGCAAAACTGAAACGCCATTGATGAGTGTAAAATTAATTTAAAAGCGGGAAGGTTCATTTTATAAATTATTATGAATAAGCAGTGTTAATTGACAAATAAGAATTAATTGAAATATGCAATGTTACTATAGAGGCGTGGGCGTGGCGTGATGGTGTGGACGGAGGTTCTGAGTTCAAATTCCGACTGAGATCACTTTTACAATAATATCATTTGGAAAGATATGAATCCATCTTTTTCCCTCCAACTATGGGTTAAATAGTAGGTCAGACTGGGTTCATTAGCCTTCGTTGACAATTGGTCCAATAGGAAGATAAAATTTCCAATCGATTGCAAGTGCAGCTTCCAACTCCATGTCGAAAAATCTACTTGCAACAGAAACCAAAACAGCAAAATTAGCGTGATGGTGATCTCTCCCTATTCTTCACAAGGTTGTCTCATGACACCTAAGGGGGATAAAATATTACTACAAGTATTGTTAAAACACTTCCCGCTTCATGCTAAGAAAGAAGTTGAAAGACTATATTGAATTGCAAGGTCAATTGCTACGAAAGTTGGTTCACTGTCGTGCTAGACAATTTACACTATCCAGTCCCCTCCAAACGTATTGTAATGGCAAGGCCAAATCCTTTGTTTTTGTTGTCCACTGAAAATGTTAGGGATTAAGATCAAAAGATGAATATGAGTTAAGAGTTCAGGAATTCAGCTGTTACTTCCCGGTATTTATATTTAGATGTGATAAACAACTTAGGACATACCACCTTTTGTTTGAACCCACCCACTTTTCAAATGAGCAAAACTATTGGAAAACGTCACTGACAAGTTAGTCTTGTAGTTGCACTATTTGTGGGGGTGTATACGTCTACCATTCGCCTATGCTTAGAATATTGTCTCCACATATGGTCTGATTTTCTTGAGATCCTTCATAAAAATCTAAAGTATCAGTAATATTATTAGTTCTGATATGGTGTCTCGGTTTTAGTCTCTTTCCCACCGCCGTGAATTTGTTTCTCTATCCCTTTTATATAAATACTTTTATGGTAATTGTTCGGATGAGCACTTTGCTATGGTATCTATAATTAATGAATTTGAGCGCAATACTAGGTTCTCGATGATATCTCATCAATTTTTAGTTGAGTTGGCATAAATTCTATAAAGTTGGCATAAATTCTATAAATTCTATGCTAGCAGTTTTTTCTCACATTTCTCACTTGTGGAACTCCCTCCCTGCTCCATGCTCTCCAGTCAACTTTAATATTAAATGCAATGTCAATCGCTATCTACTGTCATCCTGGTTACTCATCTTTTGTTCTCGCTCCTGAGTAATTTTTTTCTAATATTTCCATACACTGTAACCTGTTGTGTCTTAGTGGCTTTATTGCCTTGCTTGGTCTGAACGCGATTAAAAAAATAAATAAATATGATGAGTGCCGATTCGGCTTTTAGTTGATTTGTTTTTTAAGGATTATCAACTTTTTACAGGTTATTTAAAGACAGATATTTTTCTTAGATTGTAACAATTTTTCTGAGATAATAAGGATTTACTAATGCAAATTCTACTAAGTAACTATAAAAACAATAGAGGGGACGGGGAGAAGAAACGGATTCAAATCTTTCCCAATGGTATTTGCGCGTAAGTGTATATACTGAAACTGGCTGGAACAGGACTTGAAAGTGGTTCTCCGATTTCAAATTCCGAGTCATTATGAATTATGCCATCCGAACATCCTCGCTTAAAGGTCCTGCTATTCCCAAGCGGTCACCCATCCTGGCAGTGACTGGACTCAACGTTGCTTATCTTCAGTGATCGTACGTGAACGAGTGCTTCAACGTGTCATTTCTGTAAGCCTTGTATTGATTAGTGTAAAGATAACTAAAGATTATAATAAGGATGATTTCAATCATCTTTTTGTGTTGTGTCTCCTCAGGACATAGGCGATCATGGCTCTCCATATTTTCCTAATTTAACAAACACATTATGATTTCAATGCAAATCTGCATTACTATAGAAACGATCAAAAAATATTACATTTTTTGCGGGCATTATTCTTTTCTTAGCTAAAGCTTTTAAAGGTAACTCCCTCAATTACATTCATACAAAGACACATCGTCATGTTGCCTGAAAGTGCCAAGTGATGTTACTGTCTTCCGTTCCCATTAATCCTAGTGGTCGGAGTAAGCTGATTTTGGGAGAATCGTAGTGAAAGAGACGGGATACATCCATTATATACAACTAAACCATTCACTCCGAGCTACACAGAAAAAAATCTATGAGAAAAAAATATTAAATAAGAGATGTATAAACGTGATTGGTGTATAAAATGTCCCTACCTGAAATGTATAATTTTATGAGACATTTTTTCAGGAAGATGAAATATATACTGAAGGCTTTATTTTAAGAGACATCAATATGTCGTCTTTCGAACCGAGGAAGAAAAAAATGGCAAAGCGTCGTAAATCAACTTCCGGTGAGAGAAAAAAAAGAGTGATTCTCATTTATTTATATATATATATATATACTGTCGCCTCTAAGTGTTGACTTCTATGTTCACTTTTATATTTATATATATATATATATATATATATATATATATATATATATATATATATATATATATAAGCAAACGTAATAACTATTTTTGGCAACTGAAGTAAGCGGGACATGCGGGTTTAATATTAGCTAAACTACACAACATTAATACTTGCTGGACAAAAACTCATTTTTTTGTTCTAATTTCAACTAAAGAAATCAAATAATTTAAAGGAGATAAGAGAAGACTAAAGATACAATAATAAAATTTATTTAACTTAGCGGATAAAATATTTCTAACAAGTAATTGATATAAAAGGAATATTCACAGCAAATAAGTTATAATTAAGCATTAAGTAAGTTTCTTTTTCTTATTTACCGTAATTCCCCGTGTAATTCTCGCCTTCATCCATAATACGCACATTTAAAATTGTGCTGAAAGTATGGGGAAATTCTGCTCATACATAATACGCACCCCTTGTTTGGTCCTCAAACCCTATAAATTGTACCTCTCCAATTTCATTACGGCCAGCGTTTCCTACTCATTTAAAAAATGGTTTCAAAATAGAATAATATTATTCTAATTTAGTTTTATGATTATTATTATTTTATTTTAAAGGAATATTTCAAAGGATTTTTTGTAGCTGTGCATAATACGCACCTCTGATTTTGCTTATTATTTTTTAGAATGATTGCGTATTATACATGCGGGATTACGGTATTTGAAAGTAAAGCAAATTATTTTCAATGACGATAGGAATTAGTGAACGAAACCCTTCAATAAAGTTCCGTCCCAGGATTATAACAGTTTTGTTTATTCATAGTCAATAGTCAAGTTCTTAATTAAATGAATATAATTGTGTTTGCAATTTTTTAAGTAAAGGAATATCCACCATTTGCAAGAAAATGAAATGTATGGTTGCCAGCAAAAGACATAGTCTAAGACTTCAGCTACGAAATAGAGTCGTCAAAATCAAGCAAGGACAAGAATTTAACTATCTTGAAAGTGTTGCAACAGAAAACATAAAATATGACACCGAAATCCGAAGATGGCATTCGAATTGGGAAATGTAACTTCCAAAACCTAAACAAAATATTAAGAAACGGGAAATTTCGTTAGAAACATACGCAGAATTATGTTACAAAATAATCATTGGTCATGTAAAAGTGCTTTTTTTATTCATTAAGTTATGCAGTTTTTATACCTAATGTGTATTTGCAATTTGACTGAACAGACAGAAGATTTAGCACAGAAATCTACAGACATATTACAATAGTGAAATATCCCTTCAAAATATAAGAAAAATAAAGGAGGAAAAAATTCCATTAGAAAAGCGTACTGAACTGTGATGTAATATCAATCTCACTATATAGCAGTGTATGCTGGATAGTTAACTCAGAGATGAAGTGACTTCAAGCAAATGAGATGTAATTCTGCAGAAGAATATCATGAACAGAACGTGAGAGGAACAAGGTAGTTTTAGGGAAAATAGGAAGAAAAGAGTCATTTTTTTAACAGAGCATCCAAAAATATTAATTGAGATTTCTGGGGTACTAAAGAAGGCTTGGAGAATTTGACACTTCCAGTATATACTGAAGTTAAGATGAGCAGAGGGAAAGAGCGAGTCACCTACCTAAGGACCTTGTGTAAATGGATGGCAGAACAGAAACTGGGGTGGATAGAAAATGGGAAAAAGCATTTGTAAAATTTCTAAAACTACAGCGGATAAGATATCGTGAAGAGCTATTAAAAGAAGATGAATGAATTAAGACTATACGGCCGGACCCGTCTATAAAAAGAAAAGACTCATCTCCGTGTTTAATATGCGCACTCTCCGCTCCGATGATAGTATCACGATATTTACTATATATGTTTATTTAAAAAAAACATTGTGTCGAAATTTTACGCGAGATAATGTTGACGTAATGTTTCCAATAGCAACGCAGTTGTACAACAAGTGAAAGATCAGTTATCCGCATTCCCACTCGATTGGAATATGACACTTTCTCCAATGAGGAAAAGAGTTGGTCTTAAGTTTGACACTGCCGTCCCAAGTATAAGGATCGATTCCTATAGTCTTTCTTAGTCTCCGACGATACGCACACCCGAACCGTACGACCAACTCAAGACCAAACGAAAAAGAAAAGACGCTCTCGCTGCGCGATTGCTCGTTTTATATCAGTTCTAACTGGCCGAAATTTGCATACGTTACACGTCTATGACTCATAGATAACCCCCCACAAGGACGCGCGTGCTTTTATTGTTAACTTCCAGCACGCTGCAGGCGAAACGAGTTCGAGTTCGAGTTCGAGTTCGAGTTCGAGTTCGAGTTCGAGTTCGAGTTCGTTTCGGATTCTAAGGTACGCCATTTTTTTCCTCCTTGTTCGTCCAGTATTTCATTTAGCCAGGGACTGTTGCTGCATTTGCGTAATCGTTCACTATTCTACTTACATATCACGCATGCCACTCGTTGCCTCTTAGAACGGCGAACTTTAGTCAGTTCAGCAGAACCCACAGACTTTTTGCCTTTCAGTTTCGCTACATCCAATTTGCTGTGAGAGTCTACACGTACATAGGTAAAGTAACAAAAATTGACCGACACCACTTGGCCCTTCTGCTTTGGGGGATACATCGTGCGCCAGATAATGACACTAGCACCCCCACCAATAAAGAGCTAATGCCTGGGGCGAAAGCTCCGCTGGACTCGAGCATCTAATATTAAATTTAAACTCTTCCAGTACGCTAATTTATTTAAGTATTTATAACTGCCGTATTTGCCGGCGTCAAGGATATAGTTTATTCAATAAAATAATTCTCGAAAACTAGCATAAAATCAGGCATAGATAAACTTCCTCTGGGGTTATCATTGGCTTACGAAAACCCTAACCTTCTTCCTTAAAGAAGCGCCTAAAATTTTTTAGACATATTTATTTAACGCCAGTAGATACGGTATTTTGTTTGAAGAAATTTTCTTGCTTTTTCTAAATTAATTTGATTTATTTAGAACCGCGAGAACCAACCATATATTTTGGAAATATACCAATAGTTTTATTGACTAGGACACAAAACGAAATGAGTTAAAAATCAAAAAATCTTCACTTTATTTGTTCCTTATTTTACCACTTCCCTCCTGTTTCTCCTTCCTTCAATTCCTAAAAGTATCATCCCTGTACCTTTTCTCTAAACATTTTGATGGTAATTGTTCTGATAAGATTTCTTCTTTGGCATATCGATTGGATTGGCAGCTAAGTCCTATCGTTTTTACAGTTTAAATTGCTAGACGCAACCGTAGATTATATACTACCAGTTTCTCTCTGGTGGACTCTTGCATTTCAGTCAACATTGATCTTCAACAATTTAAATACAATGCCAATGATTATTTTGTTCTTAATTCATCTTCTTTTTTTTCTCTCTCTCTTTTCTAATGTTTTTCTTTTCTTTATATTCCCTCACAATCAGTAACCTCTTGTCTTTGAAGTTTTATTGCCTTTCTTGGGTTGAAATGTCATCCAACCATTTACGACGATAAACTATATCATCTAGCAAGGCCTCTGTTCAGGAGGCTTTTACTAGCGTGCAACCACCTCTTAATTGCTGTCGTCCCCAGATCCACCCTGACCCAAGGTGGTAGCATCTGTTAGAGTTCCAGCTATGCTCAAATATTTGACCCTCGAACTGGGGTCAAAACAACATGAAAGTATAAAAAAAGATTTTTATAGTAAAAATAATAGCAATACAATATTTGGAAAAAAGATTATCGGCTATACATCTAATAAACACATTACCAGCAATAGATTTTTTTTTAAATATTACCAGGATTAGATTTTTTTTAAATATTACCAGAAATAGAATTTTTTTTAAATATTATCAAGAATAAATTTTTTTTAAAATATTATCAGGAATAGATTTTTTTTAAATATTACTAGCAATACATTTTAGAAGGAAAATATTACCAGCAATACCTTTTGAACAAAAATACCATCTATACGTTTTTGAAAATAAATAAATTACTATATGCATTTGATTCTCGACAACCCACTTTACAAAAATAAATCAATGAAAAAAGAACTCCCACAAACTGACTTCTAACAAAGAATACGTATTCTATTCATACGAACCTATCCTAAAAATCTTGTCGGATTTAAATAACCCATTGAGGTTGATATGCCGTAAAACAAAATAAACCCGAATCCTTGGAATGAAATAATAAAACAGTGTTCTCCTTTTCTCCCCCTCCTTTCGTCTCTTTTCGTAAACCAAATTCTAGGAATTAATTTTCAATTAAATCAATTTTCTTTATATCCTCTTTTGATGATTCTTTTTGAGATCTGAGCTTTTAATTGTTCAATAAAACAACCGTAATCAAAGGAAAGAAAGCGTAAAAGAGAAACTTCATGACAAGGAAATATCGGATAGATTTTTGCCAGTAACAAGAACTTTTGACAACATCTAAATTCGCGACATTCGATGCTGAGGCTAAGTGCTATCAATTTCACATTGATGTCATCTTACAATATATTTTGCTTTGCAATTGACCCCGTCAAACGAATTTAAATCTGATTTCACCTTCCTTAATGATCACGACTACTAGTCGAGATAGTTGCTTTTGTTGGTAATTCTAATTAATGTTAGAATTTCCGATTTGTATGTTCAAGAAAGAATTGTTTTACTCCAATTGTAAAATGTGTGAAATCTAAGCTTGCAATCGTCATTTTTTTCTGAATCTGTCATTTGCGTAGGTAAATTAACTTTTTGAAACGAATATATATGTATATCAACAAAATTACCTTCATGAACACTGTACAGAAGCAATGACATGTCAGTTCAAATTTTTTTTATACGAGGTGCATTCCACAAGTTTTAACTTTTTTTAGGAGAAACATTTATCAATTTCAAAGAAGTACAAAACTCTAATCTCTTTATGATCCTCTAACTTCAATACACTTGAATACCCAGCCTCTACATAAAGGACCTATGGGACTTTTTACACTGTTTTCGGAATGTTGTCAACAACTCTGCTGTTATATTCACGAAGTTTCAATCATTTTTATTCACTAAATTGTCCTCACGGTTATATGGCCCGCTGGATAAATGCGTTGGTTGATTGATCCAAAAAGTAATTTAGCCCCAACAGTTGAGAGTTCAATGTCTGGCCTTAGCGGAGAGAATAAAAATTTGGGCCTTTATCGAGGCGAATAAATTAAAACTGCGATAACCAAAATCTGGAAAGATGATGAAACTTTTCACACGTAATTGTACTCAGTAAGGCTTCCTTATTTTAATGCAGGTGCTTTGCAATCCTAAATGTCACCACTACTCTTTCATCCATGGTCCCACACCTACCCGCAAAACCAATTTTAACCTATGAACAAGTGACCCTACAACATGTCTAAATGTGTCCTCTGGCATTTAGTAACCGGGTGTTAACATCAGAGCTTTTAACTGCTGCAATTTAAGCAAGGGAGTTTCTTCAGGGTAAATGTATTGGTCCAACACATCCCCACACATTATCGCTACGGTTGCGACCTGGAAATTGTAGAGGGTCATGATCTCTCACGTCCTGAAAAGACAAGGCAAATCGAAGAGGAAATCTGCTCAGTTATTGTCCCAACATTACCATTGGTTCCAAGAATGCAATGTCCGCAATTATAACGTCAGTAAATTCACTAGCCATCGCTTTAACCCACTAAGCTATTGCCTCTTGAAACGTGGAACCTTGCAACTGCTGGCTGATAAATGCTGCAATTTCCAAAAGAGTGTTTCCGTAGAGTAAAATAAAAAAAAACCCTTTATCACCCTGAAGCAATTCCAAGGCTCATTCCCCCTGTAAAAGACATCACCACAATATCAGGCAAAACAATGTAGCTGATCTTCAATGCGCTTTTCTACATTAATGACAGAAACTAGTGCTTCCCAGCAGAATCTTGCCTAAACGATAATATTGTCTTATTGTTGTTTTCTCAGTGTATTATTCCCATGATAATCACACATAAAAAGGTACTTTTGACGATCGTTTACCAACTGAAGAATTTTGATAATGGAAATTAGCTACGCTCTCTGTTGTGACGTTTTCCCCCCTTTAAAGTTGATTAAAGCTATCTGAAACTTGTGGCACGTTATCCTTTCTATAAGCTCGTACTTAATGTGAAAAATCTCAGTTCAATTCTCGCATCGATGAGTTAGCCACGCAACACCTTCCCAGCGCTTGGTGATTTTATATCCATGGATCCCTGTGGAAAGGTACTCACCACGACTGAATACTATGATATCCTATTCCATACTGCTTCAGAAATAGTTTGAGCTATACTTCTCACTATAATAATTTACACATTTATTTTTATTTATACGTATGGAGTAAAATAATGAAATAATTGTAGCTGTTTTATTTGTATATTTTTCTCTGCACCTCTCGTGCTCTTGTGCTGACAATGATGATAGACTACATCCGACAGAAAGGCTTCTGATAAGGAGCTTGGAACCACATCCTTATTACTGTTGTCCCTAGGTCTAACCAGGCCCGGGGTGGTAGCACCGGTTAGGGTCATAGCTTTGGCATATATTGAAACCCCAAACAAAAACAAAACACTATGGAAGTATAAAAATAGATTTTATAGTATAAATGCCATCAATGTCTATTTATAGTTAAATAACCAATAATTAATTTTACCTGTAGTTGAAGGCATACAATTGCGTTCAAAATATATTTAGTTGGAAATTTAAATTTCGGCATTAAATGACCCATAACGTGTTGTTATGTTGTTAAAGAAAGAACCCAATCAATAAAATCAACTAACAATTGTTACGAGAAAAAAGCAGGAATTCTTTCTGCGAATCGATGGTCGTAATTCGTAAAGCAAGAAAATAGTGGAAATTTTGATGGACTATGACGCACCACCTCCTGAAGGTACACTATAATATGTATAATCAATACTTCATCTAAAAAAAAATGCAAGTTTGTTTTGTTTTTTATGTTTTTATGAGCTTTTAATTTCTCACCTTTTCTGAACAGGGTGGATATTTTACACATGGAATTAATTTCATGCCTTGCTATCAGTCCAATATTCTTACTTTGATTATTATAATCACAACGTTTTGGACTTTATAGCCTCCGAGATTCTTCAGCGTCTGTCCTTATTTTCGGTAACATGTGAAACTGTCCCAGGAATAAAAGCATCGGTTAATGCATATCTGGTGTCCTGACGTTGTCTCTGGCTTGTATCTACTCCGAATCAATGGAATAAATGGACAACCGCCATAAAGGTGAATAAAATTGACGGGTATTAACGGAATAAGAAACATTAAAATCTCTGGATTGAATAAAGGATCTGGTTATAAATTTCAACTATGGTACCACGTAGGTGGGCAAGCGGCTAAAGTAGATCGGAGAGTCGAACGGCTGAAACAATTTGAGTCCTCGTCATCACCCTCTCGTATCCGAATATTACAATCACCATCCTCTCTTCCTATTCCTTTTCTTCTCTCTGATGGCGATGGCGGAGTTGACTTTGAAGGCCCAGCCTACTCCTGAACAGTCGTTACAGAGGCGTGCGGGTGTTTGAGCCCTCCTTATTGTACATCCTCTTCATGTTGACGGTTGGACATGGAAGACTCTCTCCCGATCAAACTCGGATGGTCCTACACTAGGAAGGCCGATTCGCAGCAATGGTTTCCCAGGTCTTGTGTCAGTGATATCTTCAATTGATTCTTGAGGCGTCGTTTTGGGTCTCTACGTGGACTCTTGCCATTGGCAAGCTATCAAAACTGGGCGATACGTTGAGTCAAGTGGGATTCAATGTTAAACCATACACCCTTGTGCAAATTAATCAAAACAAAACAACTACTTTAGTTTCCTTTATTTCAGTATTCAGTCAGTTTTAGACCCACTGGAGTGACAGGGTGTATTAATTTTTATTTTTTCCTCAGATTAGGTCATTTCTAGTGGTCTCCAGTAATATGCATCTGTTTTCGGGTTGTATGATGGAATTTGTTTGGGCTTGAAAAATATTGCGTCATCCGTGATTGCATCAGATTTTTATCACGCCCAAGCAATACTGTCTCGACTGTCGATTAGTTGTCCTACGGCTATTGTCTGCGATGGATGTTACTTCAAAGAGGCTTAAGAAAATTATAACACAGCAAAAACACACTGGCAACCCTACCAGTGAGCTTATCAAAGTACTATAGTCTGGCCCGGAAACTCCCCGGATTTAAATCCAATCAAGAATCTGGGGTCAATCTACAAGAAACGACTTCGTGGAATGGACATATGAAGTACTAACATGTGCACTGGGTCATGGTTCATTGGAAAAATACGAAAAAAAAGTAAATAACGGAATTATTCGCTTTTTTTCAATTAATTTTCCCAAGGCTGTCATGCTACAGGTAATAAATTATCTTTGATATTTTAATGTGAATAGTGGGTTAACAGTCTCCTTATAAGGAGAAATTCGTCATTCGTTGATCAATCAATGGGCGTTACTTAGATTCTTTTATTAGGTTGGTGCAAAAATAATGACGTAATAATGTCCTATTTTGACGTATTTTTTAACGTCGAAAAACGACATTATTACGTCATTATTTTTGCACCAACCTAATATGTCAATCTTTCTCTTAAAATTTGTTTTCCCTGTCCCTGATCCCCACTATGATTTATTCATCTTTCTATTACTGATGGACTTTCCTTCCTAACGTTTTGTTTAAGCTAGTGTGGAATGTAAACATCATGATTATGTCATCTTAGAATTATATATACCATATATTGTAGCTATTAATGTAGTTGGAAGTATTCCAATAATGTGTCCCCCTTGCTATTTGTTACAGTTCTTTGTGTGTGATTTTCTCGGGCCAGTCTATAATTATATGAGGAATAACAGTCTTCTTAGAGATCTACAGACTTCATACATTTGATGTCATTTTTAAACATTGATCCGAGGAATAGTTTAGATATTAGCGGGCCAGTTGGGCACTATGCCTGTTATCCATCTGAGAAATTTATTTTGTTTCGCAATATTTGATTTGTTCATATAGATAGGTATAGATAAATAGATAGAAAGATCTGATATCGAAATTTGTAAAAATCGAAAAAAAAGAGTGTTTTTCTCTTCTAATTCATCCATCTCGACGTTCGTGGAAAACGTTTGCACTTGAATTTTTCGCTACTTGGGAGTTCATAGCGCAATTCTTTCTAATTTCTGTGAACCTTATTATTTTTCTTTTATTTTCTGCTTTATCGTCATCTAAAATAAAATAAAAAGGCTATACTCATTACGATTTTGTTTTCATCATTGAATTTATTTCACCCGAATAAATGTGTGACAAGTTTTTGGTTTTCTGAATTTGTCAGTGAACAATTTTTATGATATGCACGCCATGGAAACTCGGGACTTGAAGTACAGAATGAAATACTGATACCCAGTTTATTGCGCTAAGGTTTTCCCATACGACACCAAATTGTAATTTCAAATAACTTCACGTGTACTTGAAATCCAACTTAACGGAATTCCGAATAGGAGACATTTGTAAGGAAGACACACTGCAAACTTCTATCGATCTTGCAATCGTTTGAGACACATCTAACATTTCTTCAAAAGGAAATTGCGTTTATTTTTTTCCAGTAATTTTCTTATATTTCATCTCCTGTTTTATTTTACAAAACGCTTAAGCAAATCGATTTATTCGGCTGTCCTTGCTATAAAAACAAGACATTGATCTGAAAACCCGAGTCATGTTCTTAAATAGCCTCGCCAGATAAGGGTATTATACTTAGAATAGCCTTTTGCCCAACATCGCAAATTGTGGCAAAGCCAAAATATTAAACTCAAAACTCGAGTCATGTTCTTAAATAGCCTCGTCAGATAACAAAATTAATATAGGAGATAAGGATATTATACTTAGAATAGCCTTTTGCCCACCGCGAACAGGGCAACATAACCAAAACCTACAAAAAAGCACCGGAAACAACAGAACACGATATCAATAAGGAAGCTAAAGTAATTGCCCAAAAATTTGACCTAGACGACAGAATAAGTTGCATTAGTAAAGCGCAAGCCTTTATCACACTAAACGACTACAAAGAAACTTTCAAAGCCAAACCTGCGTACAAGTAAATAAACAAGCTACTCCCGCAAAATTAACTGCCAGAATAGATTACCCAAAATGCACCACTGACCCATATATATAAAAAATCCAACATTCGCAGCCTGAGGATTTCGTCTAGCATGAAACAGCCTGTCGCCTCTGAGTGTTGACTTCAATGTTCACTTATATATATATATATATATATATATATATATATATATATATATATATATATATATATATAAAAATTGCATAAAAATGAAACTTTATTGCCCCATTCAGTTTTTAGTCCGGGATATTCCCCCTCAGACATGTCAATGCCAAAACGTTTGATTAAAAAATGAATTCTAACCTTTTTTTTGTTGTTGTTTTTTAAATAAGAATTAAATTAAATTCTTTAATTCTTGTTTTTTTACAAAAAACGTGAAAAAAAGGGTGAAATGGCCACCTGAATAGAGTAACAGTTTCATTTTTATTTAATTCATTTATATGCTCTATAATCCATATATTGATGTCTCTTTTGTAGATCAGTTTTAATACTTTATATTATTAGGATCTACTTGGATTACTTACCAACGGATATATATATATATATATATATATATATATATATATATATATATATATATGGTTGGATAGATGTGAGCTTGTGACCCTGGGTTTCACGCTTTAGCGATCGTCAGACAAACTGATTAATTTTAAAAAATTTTGGTTTTATGTAGATTGCGTGTATTGGTGTTATTGTGGAAGTGGTGGGGGAAACTTCGTCGTTTTTTCATCGTACTGACGCAAACATCGATGCATGCAGATACATATACATACTTGTAGTAGACAAATTCAGGAAGAAGATAGTGAACGCCCTAAAAAAATATTGGATTAAAAATAGAGATAAATACAAGCACAACAATGGTAAACTTCCTTGACGTCACTCTTAACCTGATCAACAATACATATGAACCATACAAAAAAGAAAATGACACCCCAACTTACGTACACACATCCTCCAACCATCCACCTTCTATCATCAAACAAATACCAAATTCAATCAGCCGCAGATTATCTGAGAACTCATCTAACATACACATTTTCAATAGCAAAAAAGTACCATACAACGAAGCACTGAAAGCAAGTGGTTACACACAACAAATACAATATATACCTCCACAGCCAAAACGCAAAAACTGAAAGAGAAACATCATCTGGTTTAATCCACCATATAACAAAACCGTTAAAACGAATATAGGCAAAATATTCCTAAACTTAATAGAAAAACACTTCACTGAAGCAAACAAATTATCAAAAATATTTAACAAAAATAACGTAAAGATCAGTTACAGCTGTACAAAAAACATAACAGAAATAATCAAAAGCCAAAACAAAAAAATGACAGCCTACAAAAATGAAACCAAGGATCCAATATGCAACTGCAGAAACAGAACAACATGTCCACTCCAGGGAAATTGCCAACTTACAAACACAATATACAAGGCCAAGGTAAGTGCAAACAACAACATAATACACTACATCGGTGCCACCGAAGGTCCATTCAAGATGAGGAATAACAATCACAAACTTTCATTCACCAAAAGAAAATATTCGAACAGCACGACACTTTCTACATACATATGGCAGCAAAAAGACAATAATATTACACCAACAATAAGTTGGGAAATATTGAAAAAAGCCCCTGCCTACAGCAACATTACAAAAAAATGCCTACTTTGCCTACACGAAAAAGTAGCAATAATATCACACAAACCGCAAAAGAATTTACTAAACAAAAAATCAGAGATAATCTCCAAATGTAGGCATGAGAACAAGTACCTATTATCCGAATTCATACCAAACGGATAAAATATACAAACCACCAACAATCACAATTTAATTTCAAGATACCATCAAAATAATTGCATCTATCATTATTATCATTGCACCACCATTAGTAATCACTTTTACCACTTTACAATAACTATTATCTATTAATCTTATCATTACCACCAACACCCAGCACCATCACTTACACATCCCACCTACTATTATAAATCCTCTACAATTTTAACGCATATTACCCCCCCCAGCATATTTGACACCTTAAAACAATAAGATCAGATATAATTTGCATATATAACCATGAGAATAAACACCATTACCAGGATTCATAATAAATAAAATAAAAATAAACAAATAAATATAAAATAAAATAAAACACCAACAACCACCCTTTAGTTCAAGCTAGCACCACAATAATTACATTTATAGGTTTTATTATTCTCCCACCAACATTACTAATCACTACTAACAATTTACAATAAATATTAACCACTTATATTATTATTGCCACCATACACCTTACATATTACTATCACACCATATCTAACATTACCATAAATCCTGCCATAATTATTAACGTATACTACCCCCTCTCCCAATATATTTAATACCACCATAAAAATAACCAATAAGGATTACAAACTGAAATGTCTACCAGTCACATATACACAGTCACAAATAAACAAGGAAGTAGCCAGCTTTAATATAATAAACAATAATATTTTTGTAAATTAAATATTAAAATATTATAGCAATCTTCAACTACCATAATTTTACACAGAATACCTATTATCAGGATTTATACCAAAATAAATTGATACATATAACAAAATAAAATAAAATAAAATAAAACACCAACAACCACTCTTTAGCTACCACCACTATAACTATATTCATGGTTTCATCATTCTCCCACCACCGTTACTAATCATTTCTACCAATTTACAATTTCTACCAATTTACAATAACTATTAGCTAATTATATTATCATTGCCTCCAATCCCTTGCAACATTACTATCAGATCATATCATATAGACCCGTTATTAAATCAAACTACCCTCTCACCCAGCATATTAAATATTAAACATCACCATATAAATAACCAATAAGGATTACAAATTACTACCTGTTACATATACACAGACAAAAACAAATAACCAGCTTTAAATATAACAAATAAACAGCCATTTTTTCAAAATTTAAAAATAAATATAAATAATAATAATTTTTACGTATCATAATTTCACACAAACCCCACCACACGAGGAAATATTATTCAGCGGAAAAAAAAAATGACATGTATACATTCACGAGACATTCACGAGACATTTCCGCCACACTTCCAATCTTTAAATTTCAACATACAAATGCGTATGTATAGACACAATGCCACCCGTATACATACATATGTCATATCCGAAACTGCCCCCATATGTTTATATATGTATGAGTCCCGACGGACGACCAAGTATGTATATGTGTCTGCATACATCGATGTTTGCGTCAGTACAATGAAAAAATGACGAAGTTTCTCCCACCACTTCCACAATAACACCAATACACGCAATCTACATAAAACCAAAATTTTTAAAAATTAATCCGTTTGTCTGACGATCGCTAAAGCGTGAAACCTAGGGTCACAAGCTCACATATATCCAACCATATATGTTAGCTTTATCTCTGATATTGAGCGCTTTCTAATAAGTACCGCGCATATAATATATAAATAATTATACACATATATATATTTATTTATATACACACACTTTTCACTTTCATAGGACTTCTGCATGGCGCCAAAACAGTCCAGAAATATCTAAACTCTCACCTCTATACAAACAACTTTCTAAGATCCATGTTTAAAAACGGCTTAGAGCAAGTGAATGCTGGAGGTCTTGACGAAAAACATCTTTGTGAACTGGCGCTACAAAATCAAAAACAAGAACGGTACCAAATAACAGAAACCACGACATTTGAGGACTACAAGCACCAAAATTAAAATGGATTGAATATATGTTGACATTTCACACTACTTCAAAGAAATGGTTAGGAAGGAAGCCTTCTGTACTGGAAAGAGCGATAACAGCTACAGGTTTTAAAAAAATTATTCCCTGGAAAAATTGTTTTAAGAGAAAGATTTTATAAATTTCAACCGAAAGTAGTTTGCTCGATCAATAAATATTTAATATTTCCTTATCAAACAGTTGACATTATAATTACCATTGTCATGCTAGAGGATATCTCACCCGTCTTAACTATTATCATCAGTTAATTCCAACAGATCACGAACAGTTACAGAAAAAAAAGGACAGCCGTCGTGAAAGGAAGAATTCATTATAATCACTGGATGAAGCATCAGTTAAAAAATGAATACTCGATCAATTAAAATAATCTCTCGACCGAATAACATTGAATTTGAACAGAAACGGAAGCTAAAAAATGTTAAGATATTCTCAAAACAATGTACATCGAAAGGAAACTATCTACGCTTGCATACTGAATAACTATTTCCGTTCGAAGGGTAACAGCTATGACTGACAGCTGACCCAGGTACATCGGCCAATTTATTGGTATAATATCTACCAAAATGATTCCACAAGCCCAAACGTATACCTGTATAATAATGACAATGTTCTGATGTAAATGACAATGTATTTTCATTAAAGAAATTTATTGTAAGATCGTATTAGAGGCTCAAAACATTTATGTACACTTACTAAAAAGATAAGTATTACTTTCCTTGATCGAGCTATGACGAGTGAAGAGTGATATATAGATTAGTCTGTTCCGTTTTTTCCTTTGTTTTTCCTCTCTTACTTTTTCTCTGAAGTTTTATCCTTTCTTTTTGCTTCTATTATAGTAGTACCAAATAACGTAGTTGAAGTTTTCCCTGTTTATTGCTTTTAATTATGCCCGTTTTTATTACCCTTATCAAATTTAAGTGTTCATACAGTGAGCTTATTTCATAACAATTGTAATAGTTTCATAACTTGAGATTCTTCAACTAAATTACACCCAATACAAAGCTTGTGAACCACTGAAGTTTGATTGCTGCAGTGGAAATAGTAATGATGAATGTGGGATATATGGAGAAGAGGGTGTAGGAATTAGACTATAATGAAAAGAGGAGAGATAAGGATTAAGCCCTGAATTGAAGAAATCCAGTTGAATGTGAGGATTGAGCCTTGATTTGAAGTGGGCCACTTGAATGTGAGGATTGAGCCTTGAATTAAAAAAATCCAGTTGAATATAAGGTTTCCGCCGTGATTTGAAGAGGTCCACTTGAATATGAGGATTGTGCTTTATCTGAAGAGGTTCACTTGAATATGAAGATTGAGCCTTGATTTGAAGAGGTCCACTTGAATATGATGAGAGAGCTTTAAATTGAAGTGGTCAACTTGACTATGAGAATTGAGCCTTGAATTGAAGTGGTCCACTTGAATATGATGATTGAGCCTTGAGTTGAAGAGGTCCTCTTGAATATGATGATCGATCCTCTAATTGAAGTGGTCCACCTGAATATGAGGATTGACCCTTGATTTGAAGTCATCCACTTGAAGATGAAGATTGTGCTTTGATTTGAAGAGGTCCACTTGAATATGAGGATTAACACTTGGATTGATTAATATAAGTGTGTCTTGAACTGAAGTGGTCCAGTTGAACATGAAGATTGAACCTTTAATGAGAGGTTCGCTTCAATATGAATGAATCTTGAACAGGTCCAGTTGAATATGATCAAGAAGCAACTAGAAAGGAGTTTGTTCCACAAAGTGGCAGTTCTTGTGGAAAATCTGTCTGGGTGGAATTTCCTTACATTTAGAATAAGGAATGGTGATTCGATATGGTAAAAGTCGCAGGATATAACAGCAGGAAAAGTCACAACTGATGGAACTAGATAATGAAGTTCATCTGAAAATTTGACATAAAAATAGTAATAGGGTAGCAACAAGCTTGCAACGTTGCGTCGATGAGAGTGATGTTGTAGAGTGTAGAAAAATATAAGTCACCCTCCACAAGACCGCATAAATTATTTTGAACTCCATCTGCGCGAGATAATACGCAAACAATTTTTTCACTCTCTGAGAAATGGATTGTATACGTGAGTTCAGCTTTGGAATAAAATTGAGACCTAGTGTATGATCAAAGCAGAAATCCTAGTTGAAAGAGCAATCGTTCTTCGTGACTCAGGATTTAATCGTAATGTTGAATCGATTCTAGGTCGCTTTTTTTCGTATTGAAAGTAACCAGCAATTTATTTCCACATTTAGACTCTAGATCAGAGGAGAGATCAGTTGCATGTTTCCGATCAACTTGGTTTAAATAAGTGAGCTTTCATTCCAAGGTGTCATGTGCTTTATAAATTTGAGGCAATAGTCGTGAGAATACAAGTTTGTAGGATTACTGTTCGAGCCAACAGTTAATATATCTTGAGATTTCTCTTAATATTTCATAAGCAGGTTAAACTTAACCGAAGCTGTATTCATGTTTTCTATCTAAGGGAAGAACTATGAAAACTTTCTGAATACACAGACAATATTTTTTCCATTAACTTTTTTGTCATACAATCTCTATTACTGTTATTTCAATAGATACTGTAGGATTCGTTAGGTGTATGGGATATTTATGGAGCATCAATCATCTTCTCCGCAGAATATATCTCAGCAGATGTTTTTAATCATTTCACCCCAAGCAATGCGGAAATGTTACTAGTGCGCATAGGAGATTACAGGCAGTGAAAGTTAAAGAAAAGACTGTGTATAGAGAGAATTTAAAAAAAACGCTAAAAGATGAATGGTATTTAATAAGACAGAAGATGGAGTGTCGATCATCAGACCACCGGACTCTTTTTAACCATTTCATTCATTTCTGATTAACATTTTTGTTTATTTTGGGACTTTGGGTTGAGGAGGAAGTAGTAGTCTATCCCTAGAGTCCTAGGAGAATAGCTAGTTGACCTTATTGCCTTTTCTGTTTGTTCAATTCAATCATCCGAGTGATTTGTAAAACATATGGTTTTACTCCGTGAGGGTTGTTCAAACATTACGCATATAAGTCAATATTAATCAATGACATTTATTAGGATGGTGCAAAAATAATGACGTTTCTTAACGTATTTTTTAATGTCAAAAAACGTCATTATTTTTGCACCACCCTAATATAAGTTCAAAAAGAAAACATGATTGTTTTGTGTCTTTAATATTAATTGCAAAAATTCAATCTTGTTACGGTTTTTTTGGGGTATATGTTTATGACTAGTGAGACAATCCAAAAGATTTAACTTCCTTTATAGTCTACCAATGGAAGTTTAACCAATCAGAAGCCACAGAAAATTGTATCTGTCGTGAATAAAGGCGGCCATCTTTGTTTACCCTACCGAAGGATCAGTGCCAACTTGACCAGGCGAAGATGACAGAAGGAAGAACTACGCTCTGCTACGATATCCACTGCGAACCTGAACTACGCTTTCCTACTGTCTTCGAAATATTCACTGCCAACCTCTGGATTCTATACTCGAAGACGACCGTCATGAAAATCTCTAACAAATCTTGTTATTATTATTATCATTTTATTTCCTTTGATTTCTGGTGTCCACTCAATTCTTTGCGGTTCCCTACCAGACACCTATGGTCAGAAATGGCATTTTCCACTAAGCATTTTTCTGAAAATAAACAAAACTAAGATCCCATACATTTTACATAGATAAAGTCCTTCGTAAGATGTGAGTTGTACAGTTGGCTATTGATTACAGCAATTTTGGCTAGGGTAATAACGTCTCATCTTTCTTTTCAAACAATACCGACTTAGTATCAAGCTATTCTCATCTATGAATGACAGTTGACTTCTATGTTGCAATGAAAGTTCGCGGATGTAAAGTGGTGAATTTCAACGAGTGCAAATAATAGGATGGGACCAGTGTGACAAGTCAAATAGAAAAATTGCTAGGTTTTTACAGGTTAATCATCAAACGGTTAATAATATTCTCAAGAAATTTAATGAAGTAAGTCATTGCCATGTGGAACAACGTTTAAGAAAACCAAGCATCGTATCTGAGTGACCAAAAAGGGCGCTGAAGATTTAAGTCATCAGAAACCGTCGTCAGAGCGTCAACAGCATG
Organism: Acanthosepion lycidas; assembly: GCA_963932145.1. Taxonomy (NCBI): domain Eukaryota; kingdom Metazoa; phylum Mollusca; class Cephalopoda; order Sepiida; family Sepiidae; genus Acanthosepion; species Acanthosepion lycidas. The sequence continues at coordinate 97,311,185 of OZ010586.1, read as the reverse complement.
AGAACTAGACTATCAAAGAAGAGTTGCAAGAACGAAGCCCTTAATTTCAAAGGTTAACAAAAGGCGTATGCACTGTACGAGAGAATTCGAGAACAAAGATTATGAATTTTGACAGTGTGTAATTTGGGGAAATGAACATAAATTCTGCCAATATTCGAATTTAAGAGAGGTGAATGTCTGCATGCGACTGCGAAAGAGGGGTTGGAGTAATGGTGTGTGGCACTGTCTGGTTTGGGGGGAAATCTGAGCTGATTCTTGTTGACGAGCAGTTGAATGGTCCAAAATACTGTCAAATATTAGAGAAAGGACTACTCCCACTATTTGAAACCAATCAGATTGACAAGAATGTCTACCTTTTTCAAGAAGATAGAGCACCATGTTATACGAGCAAAGTAGCAAAGGCCTGGAAGGAATCACAAGGAATCGAGTCACTGTCATGGGTAACCCCAAATCCTGACATGAATCCAATAGAGCACGTCTGGGAGCACTTTGACAGAAGACTTCGAGAGCATGCAAACAAAATCACGTCGGTGGAAATCCTTAAAGAAACATTGCTAAAGGAGGGGCAAAATAACTTGATTAAATCCATGAAAATCGAATATAAACACTGAAACTAGCAAATAGAGCACCTACTCCATATTAGTTCCAAATACTGTTTATTTATGTTGAGTTGTGATTACGGAATTAAATTTTGAAATTGGATGTAGTTTATTTCTCCTGGCTACAAACCTTTCTTGGGCCACTGTACTAACATTTTTTTTTTTTGTATTTTTAAGGCTTGGACTACCAGGGACCCCTTCAATGAGTCTATCGAGGCTTTTCCATTCAAACCGATGGAAATGGAATTGATGATGTTCTAACGGGGCACTTTTTGTGAGATTTTAATTTCAAGGTTCTTGTACTTTGATAGTTTTTGATCTTCAGAGATACATTACAGTCTGCAAGGACTGCCTTCTCAATAAGACATATTATTTTCTTTCTTTTTTTTTTGTCTTTGAACACGATGTCTCGGCGATTAGCTTTGATTGTTCTGTGTTTATTCTATTATTATTATTATTGTTATTATTTTTAATATTATTATTATTATTATTATTATTAATATCATTATTATTATTATATGTAAACATTCACTATTCCTAGAAAAACGAAATCAAATGTCGGTATTGATACTTTTCCAAGTTTTGTTTTCCAGAAGTGGCGTTAATTATTTTATGTCTCTTGATTCCTCGGGGAGCATATGGCCGCAACAACACCTCTCGAACGGACACAGTTCCGGGCGATCTCCTTCAGTTCGGCCCATATCGCGCCTGCTGCCGTCATCTCTGTGTCAACACTTCTACGCCAAGTCTGTTTTGGTCGTTCCACTTTTCTCTTCCTTTGTCATGGTCCTGCCTGGTGACACTAGAAGCAGGTTTGCGGAGTGAGTGTCCGATTCATCCCCATTTCCGTTTCTTGATGTTAATCTCGATTGGGGCTTGTCTGGTCCTGTCCCAAAGTTGGTCGTTGGAGACGACTTCCGGCCACTTTATATTGAGGATGTTCCTGAGACATCGTTTGGTAAATGTCTGAATTTTGTGGGTGTTGGACTTGGTTACCCGCTGAGCCGTAAAGTAGAAACGACTTAACGTTGGTGCGTTAATAGTTAAATAAAAATTAATTTCTGATCGCATTACAGACGCCACTGCTGAAAAACCGTGGCAGTGTATTTGTTCACAAATATCTCAGCCATCTAAATTCCATAGCAATTCTCCTTATCTCCCCGATTTTCTAGATTTTTCTTAAAAAAAATGTAAGCAAACATTCGACTAGAGGTTATATTTTATTTGGTCAGCAAGTTTCTTTCATCTTCTCCTAATGTCACCAACTCTCCAATCGTTATGGCTGCTTATGGCACAACTATTTACTCGTCTTAATAAGTCTGATATATACGATAAAGCCAAATTTTCAGCTGCTCTCAAAAATAAATTTTGAACCTGTTGTTAACAGGGACAAAAATAGGCTTGTTAATTTTAACGCCCCAAAAGCACGTGTTCTCATTTAATCGCCTGTGGTATAACTTTTGCCTTCTAATAGCATGGCTGATGCTAACCTCCAAGAGAATGACTTATTGTGATTTCTTGGCCTGATGTTTTCCTCAGACATTAAGTAGAACGATTATACTGAATCAATTGCTAAGTCTGCTGCTCAGCACTTTGGTTCATTGTATCATGCCAGACAATCTTGCTCACAAGAATTTTACACTTTACATCTTTCTACCTATTGCAGTCTCTTTCTATTAAACTATCAATCTCCGTCTGTTCATATATACGTGCTCATATATTTGTTTTGTTTTTTCATGTCCGTCTATTTGTTTATATATCGTTATATAAATAGATGTCTTTGCGTTCAAATATATGTTTTATTGAATCATACTTATTATAAAACCAAGGTTGTGTGTGTCTGTTCGTTTATATATTGGATCGGAATTCCTACATTTTTCAACCGATTTTAACTAAACTTCACAGAACTACGTAAACTTACCTTGCGGTGGTTCTGACAGCGCCAAAAATTGGAAGAAAATACAATTGTTTTTGCACGAAATCAATTTGAAAACACGATTAAGTGAATGAAAGGGGGACAACTCATATCGAGTTATACTTATTATAAAACCCAGGTTGTGTGTGTGTGTGTTCGTTTATATATGGGATCGGATTTCCTACATTTTTCAATCGAGTTCAACAAAACTTTTTTTCGTTTTTTTTTGTTTTTTTTTTTGGCAAGTAGAGTTTCTTATTGTCTTGCACACTTTTTTCTTTATTTTTACATTCTTTACAAATTCCATTTACAAGACAATTGTTTATAATAAAATTCTATTCAGTCGGTAGACTCATAACGATTGAAAACAATGTTTTTGTTTTAGTTTGGGTTTGACCAATTCGTTAAAAAAAAAAATTAAAAAAAAATAATTAAGACATGCGTGTCCGTCAACCTTAATAATCTTTGTCAGTTTTGTTTTTCAGTCTTTATGATGGTTGATACTTGATCTATCTCTAACTGTTACATCCCCGGGCAACGCCGGGCTCTACTGCTAGTATATAATAAATGTACTTGCATATTTGGTAATACGTTTTCATATATAAGATGAATATTTAATCGTTTTTTTCGTATAATGACACAAAGTGTGATATAAAATCCCATAGGTACATCGGAATAGCAGGAGACACGCTGCAGAAGTTTCATTTTAAGGGATCGAAAATTCACGTGAAAAACGAAGAAAAGTTTACTAAGTTACCAAGTGACTATGACAACACTTTCGCTGAGAATGACGTTTAAACGACCGTGATTTGGGGAATACCGGAAACGGATAAATACCAAGAACACATAAATCAGAAACGAGCCTGTTTTAACGAGATAAGTAGTTCCAAGTGAACAAAGAAAAATTAGTAAAATTCAAACAAGGAAGGAAGGCTTGAGAATTTAACTATCGCATAAGTCTTTGGATGAAGTAGTATCAAAGAAAAGCAGCAAGACAATCATTTTAAATTTTGTGGAAACGAATGCAAAAAGCCTAGTGGGTGGTGAAGTGGTACGTGTTTCTGAGAACAGATACGATCAGAAAGTTCTGGACATCTATGATCGCTTACTCCCTAAAAAAGACCTGGTATACAGATATAAAACAGAATGAAAAAAGTGCGTTACAATCGCATTAAATCATTGACTCAAATTCAGTCAGTTATGTACTATACGGGATACACGCTTACGTGATCATCTATCTTTCGATACATGACTGACATGTCAGTTTTTTTTCTTTTTTTTTTTTTCCGCAGAGGGTTGGCATTTATTTCTGCGGTTGACCAGTTGTCATCCAAGGCTATAGAACCCGGTTTGTCCTACTATTTACTCATAGCCAGTAGAAGAAAATTCATACCTTTCCCAAGGCTATTATCACGTAAGTGAATGCAATGGATTTGACTAGAATTCGAACTCGGCTCTCCGATTCCTCAAACTTAGTCGCTATCCACTACTCCACTGTTCCACAAAATCGCATCAAATCATTGTCTCAAATTAGTAACAGATTATAATTTGGAAGCATTTCTTTTTCTATTTTTTCACATATGTCGCGTTTTTTTTTTTTTGTTTTTTTTTTTTAAGACGCTTAATGAAGAAAGAAAGCTAGGAGAATTTAGCACTTAGAAGATATATAGAAGAGAAACAAAGCTGTGAATAACCTATTTAAAAAATTGGAGCAAATCGGACAAAGGATGACTTACCACAATGAGAAAGATGGGTTATAAAAGAGAATGTTTATATTTCTAAGATGAGGTATTGTAACTATTTTGGCTCAAATCAATTTTTGATTATTCAACCAATGCTTTTATCCACTAGGTCATAAGAAGTTTGAAACGTACAACGGCTGTAATGTCCTGAATATTGAAATAACGATGAAACAAAAGTCAGAACTATGTAAATAGGTATAAGAGGACAACGAAAATATAGATGTAATCCGAAAAAAAGCTATGAGAAATGTGTTATTGTTTTGGAACGTGCGGTCGCAACGCTGAGTTTGAATTTTAAATTTTAAGGTTGTCCTCTTATTACCGAGAAGTAAAAAACAAGAACAAATCTATTTCCATACCTGAGGATGTCTGTAGGAACAGACGAAAGCTTGTAAAAACTAAAAAAGACCTTATGCAACTGGAATTTATAAAAAGGGATCATATCATTCATATAGAGGTTCCGGGTTAATGTAACTTATTGAAATTGTTTGCGAAGATGTATTCTCGCCATTTAAATCATTAACCTCTATATTTGTTTTTTGTATGAATGATTCATGTAATTATAAATTGAACTGCACCTTAATCGAAATATATATATATATATATATATATATATATATATATATATATATATATATATATTGGATGGATTAATGTGAGTTTGTGACCCTGGGTTTCACGTTTTTGCGATCGTCAGACAAACTGATTAATTTTTAAAAAAATTGGGACATGAACAGGCATCTGTGTTTGCGTTAGCATCAGTGACATCACGACAACGATTCCCGCCCACTCCCATAACACGCAATCTACATAAACCCAAAATTTAAAAAAAAATTTATCAGTTTGTCTGACGATCGCAAATGCGTGAAACCCAGGGTCACAAACTCACATCAATCCAACCAAATATGTTTGCTCTATCTCTGATATTGAGCGCTTTCTAATAAATACCGCTCATATCATATATAAATAATTATATATATATATATATATATATATATATATATATATATATATATAGAGAGAGAGAGAGAGAGGTGCGGAGAACAGAAATCAATATTAAACGGTATATTTTCATTTTCATTTATCTCTATGATGATATGAAATTTTCATGGCACCTTAAATATTATTTTGCTTTCCCTGTCGCCACTGGCTTTAGTCCTTCACGATCCAATCTTATAGATTGTATCAACAGAAGATAATTTCTTTTACTCATTCGCATTTTTATACGAGAAAAGCAGTCGATGGAACATTGATTCAGGCAGGTAGCGGGAGGAAGATATTCAGTTTGGACGGTTACCGACACATTGGCTTAGCATTTCACCACGTGGAAGATAGCCTCTCTCAGGGGTCTTGCATAGAAGTTGTGTTGACTCTTCAAACTTCTTGCAGCCTACAGCTGTCTTCCGGCCGTTTTGGTCGTGTATCCAAAACTTACACAAAGTCAATTGATCACGGTCAGAATTCCACGACCACGCCGTTTTCTGACCAGTAGTTTTCCGTCCTGGGCCGGCCGCTGTATTCTGTAAAAGGTATCATACAACTGTTATCCGTCGTGGCGATAACGTAAAGCAAATTCTATTTATGTTTACTGAGCGAAAAATGTCATAAGAATTCGAAGTTGGCATTTCTGATTTTGGCAGATGACGGATGACTGAAACGCAGGCCACGAAATGAGTTTCCTACGAGCCGTTGAAAAAGACGCATATATTTCTTAAAAGAAAAAAATGTAAACGAATTCCCAAGAAAAACAGCCATAATGAAACGGGAAAATATTTGATGTATCGCTATTTCGGGCTCAACTTCTCTTTTGACATTTCTGATGCGCGGTTAGTTTAACGGATATCGGAGGGGAAATTGAAATCGACGAACTGAGTTCAAATTTCAGCTTTGTTTTTGCTGCTACTTTGGATTATTGCCCCCTCCCCGGTGTATGCACGACTCTCTCTCTCTCTCTCTTTTTCTCTCTCTCTATCACTCTGTCTTTTCTCTCCCTCTTTCTCTCATTCCCTTTATCCCATTATATATATATATATATATATATATATATATATATATATATATATATTCCCAAGAGGATAGAATCCAGGTAGAACCCAATATCCAGGACAGAGTAAGAATTTTGAATTTGTAGGTCTGATGAATTGGATCGTTATTACGATTCCAATGTAATAAATGCTAACCATGGAATATTAGTGTTTGAGCCTTTTATATTATATATATATCATGAGCTAAATAGAATGGTAAACTGAGTTGTCGTCATCTAAAGAATGATGACTCGCAATTATAAAACTTTAGAAAAGGCAGTGAGATACTACTCCACTATCTTTCCTAACAATTCACTTTTAATAATGACAAATCTATGGAAAGTCGTGACCACATACATCAAGAAGCGACAAAGCCTTAGTAAAAATCAGTCTGTTCAAATAACTGGTTAATACATTTGATTATTAGACGATAGAAGCAAATCAACACATAGGGTATTTTTTTAATCTTTGCATTTTCCTCAAAAAAAGTATATGGTACGTACCTTCTCTTGTGCGGTGTCCCTTCAGGATGTAGACTGTCATGGCCTTCTACATCTTCCTGTTCCTTAAAGCTCATAATAAGTTTTGTCTTTTTGCTATTTCTCCCTGTTTCTCACTTCACCATCAAGTAGTATACTCGTTACTTCCATCTGCCACGCTTTCTCTCTATTCTGTGAGTATCAAATTTTCCAAGACCTCCTCCCTCATTATGTGCCCCGGAAATTTCAGCTCCCTGTTCCTGATGTTAAATATAAGTTTCCTCTTTGTTTTCATTCTATCCAAAACCTTGTCGTTGCCCACATGTTCAGCCCATGGTATCCTCATAATTTTTCCATGAAACACATTTTTGTTGCTTCTAATCTCTTCATCTCTGAGAAGATTTTACAGGAACGTGTAAATTCCCTTTTTGATTACATTTTCTTTCAAACTTTGTTGCTCATATATTTGTTCATGGTAATCTCTGTATCCTTAACTTACTTTAAAGTGTCTTCGTAATTACGCACTGGACATATACTCTTGTGCAAATTAATTGGAACAACCACTTTAGTTTCCTTTCTTTTACTATACGGTCAGTTTTAGACCCACTGGAGTGACAGGTCATTTGCAGTGGTGTGCAGTAATATGAATCTATTTATGGGGGTGTATGATTAAATGTTTGGCCCTGAAAAATATTGATCATCAGTGATTGCATCTGATTTTTATCTTGTCCTGACACCATTTTTCGACCGTCGTTAGTTGTCCTACGGCCATTGGCTGTGATGGACGTTACTGCAAGTAAGCGTACGAAAATTGTAACGGGGCACGAACCCACTGGCAAGCCTTACCAGTGAACGTTTCAAAATACTATAGACGAGTTCAGAAACTCTCCTGATTTAAATCAAATTGAGAATATGCAAGGAACCACTTCGTAGAATGGACATTCGAAGTATTAGGTTGGTGCAAAAATAATGACGTAATAATGTCGTTTTTTGACGTATTTTTTAAGGTCAAAAAACGACATTATTACGTAATTATTTTTTGCACCAACGTAATACTAACATGTGCACTGAGACATATTTCATTGGGAAAATACGAAAAAAGGTAAATAATAACGGTATTATTTGTTTTGTTTCAATTAATTTGCACAGGGGTGTATATACAAATGTAATATATTTACAACTGGCTGTAGAATTAGCTAAGCACGCGCAGTTTGAAGATGGCAATGTCTGAGCGAAAAACAATGTAATTTTCGCCTTTTTTTTTCTGAAATAGATCATAGAATTTTGAAAGTACACCAACTTTTACATGATAGTCAAAAAATCACAAAACTTAATATACATCCCATCACTTTATTTACGCAGATAAAAAAGTAATTTCTTGTAATCAAGAACGTTTGCATCTACAAATATATTTATTTATTTAGATAAAAATATAAGCATAAAATAATTAATTATGCATAAATAAATCAACAAATTGTGGAAAAGCAAAATTCATATATCCGAAGCCAATTCAGAAAGACTTGCTCATTTTCTTAGCTAATTTTGTAATATGACGAGTTTGCATGTCTGCATAAAATATCTAAATTGTCTTTTAGTTTTATATGAGACTATAATTTTCCAAATTTCTATACTTTTCCCATTTTTAAAGCAAATATGCAGTTCGAATTATCTACAATATATCGAATGATAACAATTATCTTCATAGTTTTTTTAATATCATTCTAATACTCTTGGGAAAGTTATGAATTCTCTTATTCTACCAAACCCACGCTATGGGTAAATTGTAGGACAGACCGGGTTCTACAGCCTTGGATGGCAACTGGTCTACCGCAGAAAGAAGTGGCAACCTACTGAGGAAAGAAAATCTGCCGCGTCAGTCATGTATCGAAAGATACATGATCGCTTAAGCGTGTATCACGCATGGCACATAACTGACTGATATTCACTTACGTGCTAATACTCTTGGGAAAGATATGAATCCTTTTATTCTCTCTCCAGCTATGTGTAAATTGCAGGACAGACCGAGTTCTATAGACTTGGATGGCAACTGGTCTCCGGCAAAAAGAAATGGCAACCTATGCCTAATCAGTCATATATCGAAAGATACACGATCATCTTAGCGTGTATCACGCATGGCACATAAGAGACTATCATTATTTCGGAAATGTTTCACAATAATACAGATTAATGACGATGATCTGATACGGTAATAATAAGAACAGAGGAAGCAGAATAACAATAAAAACAAATTAATATTAACTTCCGAAAAGATAGGACTATAAAAGCAACAGCACGTCTTATATATATTTTTTAAATATTTTATCACATTATTATAGCATGTGCCGATAGCGTAAGCGTTATCTACGCTGAAAGTTAACTCATGATCCGAGTTCAAATTTCAGACTCGTCTGTTGTCTTCCCTACATAGTACCCCTCAATAAAAGATATGAAAAACGTATCTCCCTCAGTTATGGGTTAAATAGAGGAGTAGACTGGATTCTCTTTTCCTGCAGCCATTTTATATGAACAACTCCGATTTAAAACAATAAAGAAAGCAACAGCACACTATTCCACTAACAAAAACCTCCAAGAAGAAACCTTCCCTAACCCTGTCAGGGAAATTCCCAGAAATTGAAGAGACCTGATCTGTAGAGTGCCATAATTGCCTTTGTTCTGAGGAGCAGGGGTATTAAAAATGATTAAGTAAGCAAGGAAGAATTCTTAAGAACACAAACAAAAAACACGTTTATACTCAGAATCAGAAAGAGACAGCTGAAATTTATTGAATATATCATAAGGAAGAAGGGCTTGAAAAATTTAAATCACACAGTACATATGGAAGGCATGCAGGGATCACCGGACCACATACCTCACAAGGGAGTGTAAGGGAGAGTAAAAAGACAACATTACAAAGATCTAAAAGAGATATTAAGTTGTGGAGAGGCATGATGTCCCACGTCCTGATTCTATAATGACCAAAATGCATGATGACGGTTCCTTTTATGTATCATAGAAGAAACAGATGAAGTTCTCTTAGTCTGACAACAGGCCACAACAAAGGGGGCCCCAGCGTGTATCAAACTCACTACTTTACCAATTGTAAGCAGTATTGAATCATTAACTATTAATCATTTATAGTTAAGAATTACGAAGAATGATATGTTGTGGAGGCCATAGTAACCCATTTCCCGAAGAGAGTCGGCACAGAGAAGATCAATCCATTTTCATCATTATTCTCTGGCAAAGCATGCTTGTATTTATTTTTGAAGCCGAGTACAAAATAATGATTGTGGGACAGCCAATGAAAATTTGAAAGTATTACAGAAATAACAAGTCTCCAAAATCAATGACGAACTGAGGCTACACAACGAAAAGTCTCTGTTTATTAATCAGATAAATTGATCAAATGTTTTTTTCTTTCTTTCTTTTCATTTAATCGTCAATTTAACGATCAGATTTTCAACTTCTTCCTCTTCTGCTCCTATTTAAATTGAACTCGGCTTCTTTATGTCAGCAGACACACTTTTGTCTTTATCCATTCATGTTCTTAGACAACAATAAAAAAAAAATATAAATTTCCTAAAAGAAATACGCACATTATAAGATATATACCCGATTCTCACGTAGCGAACGCGTTCCTTCCGCAAATATACGTAAAATCAATATAAATAAAACTACATTAGATTGACTAGTTTTCATTACTTTTTTCATGACTATGAGTTCCTGCAATTTGCTGGGGCTTAAAAATTATAAAAAGAAAATTAATCAAATATAAAAGATTACTCTAAAAAATTCGAAATACTAATTTAATACTAATAACACTACTACTAATAAGTAAATCCCTGATGTGACTACAGACATGGATCATTTGACTTCAGATCTTAATTGATTTGATATGTTATGACACAATTTTGACAGAAGGATATATCCGGAAGAGGCATGATAAATGGAACGAGAACAATCTACCCCGGGTGTTCCACTAACCGATTTTAAATGTGAATGAAGTTTAAGAGTATAATGATTTCTTTTTTTTCAAATTTAACAAGTTAAATCTCTGGCAATTTCGACTATGGAAAGATTAACAATCAAACAACGTGTTAAAGTTATCGAAGCCTATTACAAAAATAGACGTTCAAACACAAATACAATGAAAAGTTTCCAGGTCATCTCTCAAAACAGCGAAGTCAATTGGCCACCACGATCGTGCGACCTGACGGCTT
>OZ010586.1:97252706-97285206 GCA_963932145.1 Acanthosepion lycidas | reverse complement strand
TTAGATTAAAAAATAAAGAAAAATACACAAAAATTGACGTTTTTCGCCTATCGATGATTTCAAAAGTCCGTATTCACGCACCAGAAGTCTCTGCTTCACAAAAAAATCTTCGAACAAAATGGAGTACACTTATTTTTTTATCGCAGACTAAATTATTTCGAATTAGCTTTTAATTCCGTGCTAATGCATTTTTGAGGATTTTAAAAAAATTTTAACGCGTTAATTGAAAATGCGTTAATCTGAAATGCATTAATCGGGTTTTTCCGTTTCGTGGAATTTTAGATCGCTCAGATCATTACTACTCAGTAAAGACTTTGATTTCCACTAATTTTTCTATACTTGAAACTTAGTATCATAATAATTTGAATTTTGTAAATAATTGTCTATTTATACTTATGAAATGCATATACGCGCTTTTTTATTTAACAAAATCTAACTCGGCTAGGAAAACGTTTTTATTTTATTCTTTCTCATTTCAAAAACACAGGAACTGCTACAGAAGAGAATAAATGAATGTGAAAAAAAAGGAGTAAACCCCGATTTTTGGAAGGTTGAATGTATGGCTTATAGCAAAAGGAACAGCCCAAAATGTGAACAATGAATTGGAGAAACCAAAACCAAGCAAGTACAAAATGTGAAAATATCTGGGAGGTGTTTTTTACCGGGAACGGAAAATATGACACCGAAATCCGAAAATGCATTGGAATAACGAATTATGCCTTCTAAAAGATAAGCAATGTATTAAGATGCGAGAAAATTTCGTTAGAAACAAACGAAAGTGTACTGAATTCTTAAGTAATATCAGTCCTCCTACATGGGAGAGAGTGCTGGACAATCTCCTCACAGCTGAAGAAGAGACATGAGTCAACAGAAATGTGGTTATACAGAAGGATACTGAGAATACCATGAGTTGGATATGTAATTAACGGGGTGGGGAGGGTTAAGAAAAGTAGAAACATATTTTTTGTTTCTACTTTTCTCCATAGAATCAGGAGACAGTTGATAATGAAGACGGTTTGGAGAATTTAACACACGCGAGACATATTGAAGACAAGAGGGACAAAGAAAAAAGAGAATAATCTACATAGAGAATCCATATAGATGGTTGGCAGAAATTTAATAGATTTTACTAAGAACTACGAAGGATAGGAAGATGTGAAGAGCCATGATCGCCTACGTGTTGAAGGGACACGGCACATAGAAGGATAATCGAGATTTAAAACAGTAAATCCTAGAAGCGTAAGTCCGCAGTTTATTAGTTTTTAAATGCAACAACTACTATTGATGAAAATGCACGTTTTGGTGTTAATGAAATCAAATATCTTTGCATCTTCAACCACTACACAATAGAATTTGTTAAGGCGAAAAAGATAATAATTCCTCAAAGATGCATGTTGCAAAATCTATTAAATTATCGAGCTGTGCGCCCAAAACGTCAGAAGCAAACATAGAAAGTCTCTTGCAATGAAAGATCCAATGATTTGATTTAATCCAGCAATAATTATCTTAAACGTTGACAAAAAATCAATATCTTTTAACTGTTCTCTTATTAAAGATTGTTAAGGGAAAATTGTCGCCAGTGAAAGTTTAAGGGTTAGGTAATTGTACTAGACTCCATTAGGTATACGGCCTGATCATTACTCTTGTAAAATTCGTTCAGTATCTTTCAGTGGTTCAAGAATATCCAAACCCGGCAATAACAACACGGTGTAGACATGATTAACATAGATAGGCTTTGGGGTTGAAAGTTCACATTATATTTTAAACGGATTTTTTTTTTGGGGGGGGTCATAAAGAAAATGTTATCCTTAGACATTTTAAAATATGAAATTTAATACTGGAAATGATCTACGTAGATGTCTACACGCCTGAAGCACACTGACTATTTCTAAATATTTTGTCCAGTAATTTTTTTTCACACATAGGCTAATCTTTATGACCAACCCCAAAAATCTTTTTTTCAATGTTTGTTTAAATTAATCAAGTAAAAGCTTAAATTTTTCACTTTTTTTTTTTTTTTGGTAAACTACATTTTCTAATTAAATGTAAATGTTTACCAAATATATTTTGATTAAACAGTATTTTATATTTTTTAACCCTTTTGTATCTGGTTTAATATTTTGACTAGGGATATATATATATATATATATATATATATATATATATATATATATATATATATATATTATGTATTTATGTATTACGGGTTTCTTCAAAATCTTCTGTGGACTCTACCATGAATGATAATTTTGAGATTACCCAAACTTCTCCGCTTGTGGATTGTTAACTCACACACTTCTATGCGATAGCGCCCTGTCTCCGGATTGTGTTAAAAGCCTACCTTGAATTTCATCCCCTTATACAGAGAAATCGGATCACTGCCCTTTGTTCCACCTTGGAGCACATTACTAGCGGTGCGGCTATTTTGCATTGTAGCAGCAGTCAGAAAACTGGCGCAATCACAATAGTTTCAATTATATGCATGCATGAGCAGAAGCCATTAAAGATATGTTATGCTGATATTGCGGCTATATATATATATATATACCGGGTGTTATAGCAAAATTATTCAAATCGTGTAACAGTATAATTGTCCATCCCACAAAATGTTTAATATCTAAAAAAATAAAATGAAATAATTGGGTTTCTTTTTTCCAGTTTATCAGATACGAGTCTTCACCCTCTTGATAACATTTGTCGTAAGAATCCCTGAAAAACACTGAGTAATTCACCTAGAAAGAGAACAGGTTAAAATCGTTTTGTGTCAGCTCCAGTCTTCACAAATGAATAGTGGTGAGAGGGAAAGATCCTACAGACCTTCAGTAACGTTACCAACGTTCATACTCTGGCTTCCATCTTCAAAGTCCATTCACGAACCATCGTGAGAACGGTGAAGTAGTTTATAAAGCCGGGAACAGTAGTGAGTGGATTAGGAGGTCACAACTGAAAGATGGATCGTCATTTCAACTTAGAGCTAAAGAGATCAATTAGAAAAGATCCAACTCAATCCATAAGACGTTTAGAACACGAGAGAGAAGTTTCACCTATGACAGTTCAAGGAAAACTGGAATAAAAATCTATTAAATGAAATCGTACGTGAAAGCTGAGGCAACTTTTCACTCCACAACAGAAACTTAGAAGTTTAGTGTCATGGTGCCTACCTAGACCGACAGAATGAACTCTTCCTAACGCTATATATACTACGCCTCTCAAAAGAGACGAACGGTATTGAGACGGTAGTGAATCGAGTCGAGCTGATAGTAGTTCACTCCAAAACCAGTCTGACAGTCATACTAACACCTTCCACTTCTTGTATTATTTTTCGTTTAATATATTCTTTGTTATTTCTACTCTTGTGTTTCGTGTTGTTCTTCCATGGTCCTAACCTTGGACCATAACAGCGGCGACGAGGATAATGAAGAAACGGAATCTATGCGGAGGATATAAAAAAAAACTTTTTTGCTATCGGTCGTCCATAACAGAGGCGACGGAGATATTGAGAAAAAAACAAGTTCTACGCGAAGATAAGATAAAAAAAAACTTTTTGGACACCAACCATAACAGTGGTAACGAAGACACGAATTTTACCTATCAGCCAGAATAGAATAGAATTCTACGCAGGAATTTTTTTTCGTACCAAGGTTTCAGACCAACAGACGACAAAGACATGGAGTCTACACTGAGAAAAAAGAAAAGATCGTTGCACCAGTACACAACTCTAGATACGAAGTAGATATTGCCAAAAGAAAAAGTAAGGGGAAAAAGTAAGTTTTTTTTTTTCTCTCATCTTCTCTTGACAACGAGCCTGTGTTATTATTAAATTACAGTGTAAACGTGGAAGACTTTAAGGCAACCATATTGGAACTAATGAAAATGCATTTCGAGCAGCAAGCAAAAAATAAGGAAAGACAGACTAGGCTGAGGACTGTCAGAGATGTATAAGTGTAAAAAAAGGACTCGAAAGATAGTGAATAATCTGGCGTAGCCCACGTACGAAAATTACGACAAACACGTTTTTTGCCCTCCTCAAAAACAAACCAAACCAATTATTTTACTACAAAAAGTCAAATGAAACCTCAGAAGAAACCACCAACCAGTCCATGCTATCTCTATGAGATTTTGCATTGGTATAAAGACTGTCCATACCGCTATAAGACTTGTCTGTCGTGAAATAAAGTGGGACATAATAGTTCACACTGTAGAACGAAAAGAAAGAAAACCAAGCCGAGTAATAGTCATTAGGACTGATCAAGCGGACGGGATAAATATATGAAAATACGTACAAGTAGAAATGTTAAACAAAAAATCAGATTACAATTAGATTCCGTATCAGATTTAACCATTATTAGCTTACAGACGTGGAAGAAATGAAACAAACCGAACATGTTGAGAATAGATAATATAGCCAGGTCGGTTACAGGAAATAAAATGAAATTTGAGGGCGAGATTATCACAAATGTGACTTTCAATTGAATGACCAAAAGATTAAAGATGTACGTTCTAAAAAATATGGAAAATTTATTTGGAACTGACGGGATGCAGAAATTTGACCTCTGGGATTTACCGATAAATGCTTTCTGCCAAAAAGTGGAAAGATTATCGACCGAGGCAGAAAAATTGAAGGAGAAATTAAAGAAGAGTTTCCCCGACGTATTTTCAGCCGGACTCGAGAGGTGTAAAAAAAATGTCGGCAAAAATCGAACTAAAAGAAAACATACAACCCATTCTCAAGAAGAAAAGAAATGTAACTTTTGCATCATTGGAAAAAATAGACGAAAAGTTGGATAGACTCGTGAAAACCGGTATATTGACAAAGGTGGAATATAGTCAATGGGCCGCACCTACGGTTTACGTGAAAAAGAAATCGGGTGAGATACGAGTATGCGCTGATTTCTCGACGGGATTGAATGCAGCGATTAAGGATTATCACTATCCTCTACCTAGTTCAGAAGTTTTCACAAAGTTGAAAGGAGGAAAATTTTTCTCAAATAGACTTGAGCGAAGCATACCTACAGGTACCAGTAGATGAGGAAAGCTCGAGGTTGTTGTGCATAAACACACATAAAGGATTATATCAGTTCCAGAGATTACCATTCGGGATCAAAGTCGCGCCGGCGATATTTCGGCAATAATGGACACTATGCTAGGAGGACTGGATTTTTCGATCGCATAGCTTGATGACATCCTGATAAATAGCAAAAATATTGAACAACACTGGGAACACGTTCAAGAGGTTTTCAGTCAGATAAAAAATTACGGTTTTAAGGTAAAATGAAATAAATGTGACTTCTTTATTAAGGAGATAAAATATCTGGGCTATATTATTGACGAAGAAGGAAGAAGACCAGACCCGGAAAGAATCACGGCAATCCAAAAAGTTTAGCCGAGTTACAAAGCTTCTTGGGCTTAGTAAATTATTATCAAGAATTTATTCCTAACATGCACAAATTACGCGCACCCCTAAACGAACTGCTGAAGAAGAAGAAAGTTTGGGAATGGTCAGATGAATGTCAGAAAACTTTTGACAAAATCTTTAAGACTCTAACAGCAGATTTATTTTTAGCACATTATGATCCTAAATTGGAAATAATAGTCGCGAGTGACGCGAGTGCCTATGGTGTTGGTGCATGTATACTACATAAAATGCCGGATGGGACAATAAACCCATCGCGCATGCGTCAAGAACTTTACTACCAGCCGAACAAAATTACTCGCAAATCGAAAAGCGCTAAGGACAATTTTTGCAATTACGAGATTTCAGATATATTTACGGTAGATTTTTTACCTTACAGACAGATCACAAACCGTTACTAACAATATTTGGATCAAAGAAAGGTCTACCTGTCTACACTACTAATAGATTACTAAGATGGAATACGATTTTATGAAACTATAATTTCAAATTGGAGTATCTTCCATCAAACAAAATCGGACATACAGATGGTCTTTCGAGACTAATACCAAAGAAAACGTAGCCATTAGAAGATTCCGTAATTGCAGCTCTACGATATGAGGAAGATTATTAGAACATCATTATGGAGTACAATTCGAAACCTCCCCGTCACATTACAGGAAATAAGAAACGAAGCAGTGAATGACGAATTTATAAAGGAAACGAAAACAAAAATTGCAGGAAAAGATAAGCATATATCAAACAGTTTTTCGTTATGTGATAATGTTCTGCTATATAATGAAAGAGTAGTAAACCCGAAAACGCTACAAAGGCGAATCCTCAAGAATTTCCACATGAGCCACCCAGGAAAGAACAGGATGAAATCTTTAATGCGAAGTTATGTGTACTGGCCAAACATGGATCAAGATATTATACAGATGCTGGACAAATGTAAGGGCTGTTCCTTAGCAGCCAATGCACCTCCAATCGCTCATAAGCCATGGCTTAAGACAGATCCACCGTGGTCGAAAATCCATGTAGATTTCGCAGGTCTATTAGAGGGTTTCTACTACTTGATTGTAGTAGACAATTACAGGAAATGGCCAGAAGTATTTCGTTGTAGAAAACCTACTTCTGAGACGACAATAATTTGCCTTTAAGAATTGTTTGCTCGTTTGGAGTGATTGATTGTTTAGTCACCCATAATGGGACACAATTTATATCTGCGGATTTTCAAGTGTTTTGTGAAAATTTACAGGTGAAACACATCAAATCTCCGTCATATCCCCCAAGATCGAACGGGCAAGCAGAGAGGTTTGTAGATACATTAAAAAGAGCACTAAGGAAATCTTATGACGTACCAACAGAAAAGGCTTTACAACAATTCTTGCAAGTGTATAGAATTACACCGAACAGTACTACGCCATCGGCATTATCACCGGCGGAAGTATTGTTGGCCCGAAAAATTAGATCGGTATTCGACAAATTACTGCCAAAACAGACAAAGCAATCACCAACGTCGTTTGTACCAAAAAGAAAATTTAGCCCAGGGCAGAAAGTTTGTTTTTTTTAAAATGTTCAAAAACAACACATCCTTTTGGGAACCAGGTACATTAGAGAAACGAATCGGGAACGTGATTTACATAATTCTGGGTCCGAAGTTCTCGCATAAAAGGCACATAAATCAGATCAGAAAGAGGCTGTTAGAGGATTCTAACAGTCTAGCTCAGGAAGAGGAGGAAGTAATGGACACAGTATTTGACACTTTCAATATGCAAAGGCCTCAAGCAATTTCAGAACCGCGGAAATCAAGCAGAAAAAGAAAATTTTCAGAGCCTCTGATGGCTAATCCGAAGAGGAAAAAATATTAAAGACCCCAGTCAGGTAAAAACTTGAAAGGTGGGTGTCTTGGTGCCTACCTAGTCCGACAGAATGAACTCTTCCTAACGCTATATATATTACGTCTCTCAAGAGAGACGAAGAGTATTGAGACGGTATTGAATGGAGTCAACCTGATAGTAGTTCACTCCCAAACCAGTCGGACAATCTTACTTACACCTACACTTTTTGTCTTATTTTTCGTTTAATATATTCTTTGTTATTTCTACTCTTGTGTTTCGTGTTGTTCTTCCATGGTCCTAACCTTGGACGATAACATTTAGATAGGGCGAAGTTCATCTTGAATAAGTTATCAAATGATCCTGAAATATATATATATATATATATATATATATATATATATATATAGCTTAATTTCAATCTTTCATGAGCTTTCTATTCAGATCCTCAGCTATGATTAAATAATGATGAACATTTTCGGATATGATCGATTTCATCACGATTCTTGTGTTAAGCTTAGAGAGTAATTATACATTCTTATTGTTCAAAGCAGAATCCATTAGAGTTATAAAAACCATGCAGAATTCCAGGAAGTTAGGTTTAATCATTTCTAAAATATAACGTTTCAAAGTTTAATCTAAAAATATACAATTTTGCTTTTACAGGATTTGGACAATTTTCTTGTCACACCCGGTATATATATATATATATATATATATATATATATATATATATATATATATATTGTGTGTGTGTGTGTATTTAGGCAGCATTTTTTCATTGATGCATGTTTCATTAAAAGTGTTGTCTATTTATTTCATGTAAATTCTTTTCATATCGACTGGTAAACTTAATAACATTATCATTAAACGAAGAAAGAAAATCACAATATTGATGCATATTTTTTAATCCTATCTAAGCTTTCGGCTTACATAAACCATTATGAAAGATGACAATTACATTACAGTATATTAAGCAATACACGGATAAAACAATGATGATAGTATGTTTACATGAAAGATTTCCAAACAACGACAAACTCGTGCATATAAGACGCTGGAAGCGAAAATCCCACCGCAGCTCATGACCTCACCCATGACCACGCGAGAGTGAAAAAAAAAGAATTTACATAAAATAAATAGACAACACTTGTCTATATTATTTAATGAAACATGCATAATTATATATATATATATATATATATATATATATATATATATATATATATATATTAGGTTGGTGCAAAAATAATGACGTAATAATGTCGTTTTTTGACGTTAAAAAATACGTCAAAAAACGTTTTATTATTGATTTTATTATTTATCATTATTTTTGCACCAACCTAATATATATATATATATATATATATATATATATATATATATATATATAGCCGGTGTATTAGATCAAAAACGAAAGAAAGAAACCTGTGCGTGGGTGTATTTTTATGTTTAAATTATAAATCGTAAGAAGTTTTATTTTTCATCTAATATAGCCTATCTCCTGATGAAAGAAAAGAATGAAAATGGGTGACTTTTAAAAAAGCTGTGAATATTTATACTGTATCTTTTCTTTATAATTCCTAGTTCATGTCGAAAGCTATTTATATATTCTCCCAGCTTTTCTGTATTGAATTTAAGGTAGCGCCTCTTATTTTCAGAATGTCACGAAAGTAAAACATTCATATAGCCTTTTCTGAAATAAATTTATGGTATATACTTTTTCAGAATGGGTTGGAAATAAAAGATTTTTTGTTTTTAGGTATTGTGCTTTCTATGCTGACAATATATTAATAAAGTAGGACAGTGAAACTAGATTTTATTGCACGTTTATGTGTCTGTATGCATGTATTTACGTGATTGTATGTATGTATCATTTGAGGAGAAATGAATGAGAAAAATCCTTGGCACCTTTTATTGAGAACATAAAACCAAATAGTTTGTGGGCCACCAGCAACCTCTTCTCGCCAATATGAAACGGTTTGAACACGTTGCAAGGCACGAGAGCCCGTGCAAGACCATCAAGCAAGACACCGTTGAATATGGATGTAAGAAAGGACGCCAACACAAAAAATGATTGGAGAATGTCAAACAACAATGGACAAGAATGACTATACCAGTATTGCATATGGCTGTCGTTGATAGATCCTTGTGGAGGAGATTCAATATGGCTTCTGCATTCGGATACCATCTACGATTACAAAAGTCAAGGGGATGATGATGAAGATGATGGTAAGGATGTAAGTATGTATCTATGTATGTAAAGAAAAAGATCTCGTATTAATTATAGGTTTCTATTAATAGGTTATTAATCAACCGTTCGAAAAATGGTACAATAGGTTTAAATCATTAACTGACGTAATTGCTGTTTTCTGTTCGATGTGAAATTTGCAAATTTCTTTTTTTAAAACTGGATGCCAACCGTGCCGCAGTCTGATTTATTGTCTTTTCCCAGATTAGGCAAAGATTTATCTCAGCCTTTCCTTAAGCATTTGCGTTAATTGACGCTACTGACCAATTCTTTAGGCACGTTTATAATAGTCTGTAAAAATCGGAAATCCAAAAATGAGGTCTATTTAATAAGTACTAGTTGAAATATAAACAAAACGAAGACGAAGATTACCCTGAAAAGCATTGAAGATTACCTTGCATTTTGGTTGATGTACCATATTTTCTACGATATCATTTATGATTTTTCCAACTTTAAGTTAAGTATTCCGTGAAATATCTCCAATTATTTAAATACTTATCGCTGCATGTGAATACTTCGATCCGGTTTGTCTGGAGATCTTTAAATCGCATACTTACACGCGTGTCATTTTAGGAACTAGTAAGTTAACCAAATCACAAATAAATCTTTTGTAAGTATATTAGTACCACGACCCGATAACAGCTCTAAGATATGTCCCATAATAGCTGTTACATTTTAATACACATTTCCTATGTTTAATGTAACATCTATTTTGGAACATGATAATATATAAGTTCTGTCCCATAATACTTGTTACATTACTTATAATATTTTTTTTTGTTTTTGTTTTCTAAATCTAATTATTTGTTAATGTCATGTGATCGTGTCTGTGTCTGTATGTGTAACGGTGTGTTTTCTTTTACTTCTTATTAAGAATGTGGTAAGCATTCGCATTAATAAAAGTAAAATCGATCACGCAATCTAATCCGTCTGTGCTTCCAAAGAACCGATCGTCAGACGCTTAAAATCGAAACTCGCACGGATTATATCGCGTGCTCGATTTTTCCTGTGAAATCTTTTGTTACGCGTATGCCTGTCACGTTTTTAAAAAGATCTAAAACCATAACATTACACGATATATATTAGATTAGATTAACGACAGAACGAAAAACGTTAAAACTCTGTGACGCGTTTCGCTCAATTACGAGCATTTTGGACAGGTAAACTTTTTTTTTATTGAAAAATGATTGCATCGAAACGTATAGGAGCGACGCCACAGTGCTAGCAGGCACATGAAAAACATAAATGTTCTTTACATAATGAAAATAAAATAGCAATAAATGCATAGTAGACATTTCGCCGAGTAATACATATGTCATTGTCCTGCAATGCATGTGATATCTACGAAATTCATTTATGTGTTGTCAAAAGCATGTGATATCAACAAAATGCAATAATCTGACATTGAAGGAATTGTGATTTCTGCAAAGATCAATTATATGATTTTGAAAGTGTGTGATAACTGCAAAAATAAATCATATTATATCAAAAATATTTGATGCCTTATAATCGATCATGCTATTTGAAAACCATATGATATCAGCAAAATTCTATCATGCGACATCAAAAGAATCTATCTTAAAAGATCTAA
Source organism: Acanthosepion lycidas (assembly GCA_963932145.1). NCBI lineage: Eukaryota > Metazoa > Mollusca > Cephalopoda > Sepiida > Sepiidae > Acanthosepion > Acanthosepion lycidas. The sequence goes on along the minus strand of OZ010586.1, from coordinate 97,274,134 downwards.
CAAGGGATATTTATAAAGGTCAATCATGTAATACCAAATCCATGTGATATCTCCTAAATCAAGTTGAATTAATTAATATATTCCATTGTTAATATTATTTTCTTAATATTTCCTATATAATATACTATTTTCACTCATATATATATATATATATATATATATATATGAATAAAAGGACACGAACAAAACTATTTGAGCCGACGCATTTCGTCTTCTGGTGGACTAATTGAATTTCAAAAGCAAAATACTTTAAATAATAGGTTTTTTTAAGGTATTCTGCTTTTGGAATAGTGTCGAAACATAATTGTTATTATGTAGCGATTTTTAACATGTTTTAATATCCTAAAATAAATAATACATATATGTTTTGAACCATAATATATATATATATATATATATATATATATATAATGAAATGGACAAATGTGTGACGTAATTTGTTTACATTTGCTACGCCATGAGCAGATATGAATGTACGTGAGAGATTCATAGAAGATTGAAGTTCAAATACAGTAAATTCGACCTTGCTAACCGAGCGCTCCTCTGTGGCCAAATCGGTTAAAGACACGTCAAGCTAAATTACAGTTCCGTATAGGATACATGTTCGATTCCTGTCGGAGGACTAATATTTTCTGTGAAAATTTCTCGGACATTCAGGCCGGTAAATGTTGTTTAGTACTGTTTATAATAAGCAGAGCATTTACTTAAATATTTATATCTATAAAAAGAATGTATAAACATAAAATATCTTTATTTATATATATATATATATATTACAGGTTTATTCAAAATATTCTGTGGACTTTACAATGAATGATGATTTTAGGATTGTCTAAAGTACCCGCGCACTTCTACGCGTTAGGGTACTGTTGCCGTATTGTTTTAAAAGCCTTCGATAAATTTCAGCCCCTGGCCAGAAAAATCAGATCACTGCTTTTTGTTACTTCTTGATGCACACTGCTAGCGGAGCGGTTATTGAGATACTGTAACAGCAGCCACAAAAATGGCTTGATCACAATAGTACTAACTATAAGCACGCATTAGCAGAAGGTAGGATGACAAACTTAAATATATGCTATGGCGATGTTTTCGTCATAGCTTCGTATTTAGGTGATAGGTTGTTATGGAGATATTATTGTGATCTTTTTTTTTTTTTTTCGAATAAGTGATAGTGCAGTTCGTTGTATTCTACACTTGGTTCGCTAAGACGTTCCCCTGAAGAAAAAAAACGAGGCACGCCTTAACATTATGGAATCTTAATATTTACGAATGAAAAGAGATAGAGTATTTTGAGCCTGAACTTTTCTGCTGCTTTAAACAACTTCCTGGCAGGCGTAAAGAATTGTCCGCAACCTGAGAAGTAATGCCAAAACCATCATTCATTGCAAAGTCCGTAGAAGATTTTGAAAAAAAATCTACGCACCTGATTGCAACACAGCCGGAGTAATACTTGATTACAATCGCCATCTTTTTTTATGTACCGTATCCCCTCAAGTCGTAGGCGATCATGTTCTTTGCAGCTCTAAATAAATGATGTCTTTTCTTTATTTATAATTCCTGTTCCACCATTCAGTTTCTCAAAATCGTCAAACATATTTTGCGTTGTTTTCATCTGTCCCTCTTTCTTTCAATCTGTCCTGTGAGTGGAAACAGTTTTTCCAAGACCTCCTTCCTCATGTCCCACAGAAACTTCAACATTTAATCACTGTATTCTCCACAAAGAATGTATGCTACGTATCTTCTTCTTCTCTGTACTATGTCCCTTCAGGATGTAGGTGATTATGTCTCCCCACAACTTCCTGTTCATTGTATCTCTTAATAAGTTTTGTCTTTTTGTTATTTCTCACAATCCCTGGTCCACCATCAAGTCCATCAAGTATGTTATGAAATACTGTTCCTCTTTCTCTCTATCATTCCTGTGTGTATCAAATTTTCGAAGCCCTCCTTTCTCATTACGTGCCCCAGAAAATTCAACTGCCTATTCTTGATGTTAAATATAAGTTTCCTCTTTGTTTCCATTCTCTCCCAAAACCTTGTCGTTGTTCACATGTTCGTTCAGTGGTATCCTCAGTATCCTTCTGTAGAATCACATTTCATTTTTCTTTCATTTTTGAGGAAATAGTCCAGCATTCACTGCCATGCAGTAAAACAGATATCACCTAACAGTTCAGTAGGCTTTTCTTTGTTCATAACGAATTCGTATATCTCTTAATATTCTGATTAGCTTTTGGAATGCATCTTTAGCTATTCCAATGCATCTTCGGATTTCAGTGCCGTAGTTTCCCTCCTCTGTTAGAACATTTCCAGGATATTTATATTATCACACTGACTTCATTATTAGTTCAGTAGAACCAGAGACGTGTACGATCTTCTGGTGCCAAGTTAGATAAGATGGGTACCAGATTTAGAAAGAATAAAGCTTTGGTTAGCTGTGCAAACATGTCTAAAACAATAAGAATCTCAAGAAAGCTAAAAAAATAAGTCTTCAAAGTAGTGTTTTCGTTTAGTTACTGTCATCCTGAACTCCACTGTGGAGCTTCGTTCAACGAGAAATCTCCAACATGTTATTTGCAAATCAGTTTTTGTATGTTCAGTTATTTGTAGAGTTTTTTGTTGTTGTTGTTGTTGAAACACTACACAAAATTAATTTATCTTGCTTAAAATAAATAAGGACTTGCGGCCATATCATATTGTAACACCGGTCCTCGTACGATCACGGAATTTAATAAACGTCTATCCTGAGAGGGTGTCAGTTTAGGAATAACGGTTTCTTCGATGTGTGGGTGGTGTAATGGATAAAGAATTAAAGCAGTGTTCTAATTCTAGTTGTGTTCACTATATCTTAATATATATTAAGCGTAAATACCTTTGGGAAGGGTATGAATACCCCACTCCTCAAAGCTATGGGTCAATTTATAGGACTTGTATGATTAGTCATTAAAATTACCTAAAAAAAAATCTTAAAATTTTAAAATATTTTCTGGGTTTAAATAACCTGGAAAAAGTTGATAAACTGTAAAAAAAAATCTAATCAATAAAATAATACAACAGCGTTACACAACGAAATTCTTAATCATTTTCTTCTGTATACAATGCGCAGATCAGTAAATAAAATTCGTCAGTTTTTACAATTTTAGAAGGACACTATTACAGTAATTGCTATTTGACAAACATAGTAAAACTAAAAGAAGCTAATCGCATCCGATGAAAGTACAACAATAGCCGTGTTTGAAATGGTGTGCAATTATATTCGATAAATTATTATTAAAGAAAAATGCGCCCACCGGAAAGATTCGAAACTGAGTTCCCGTTTAAAGGAGAAATAAAGAAATAAAATGCTGTTAAGAATAAACGGGTCGTCTACTCAGATATTGGTATCCATTAACAATAAACTTTAAAGTGATGAAAGTTATGTGTAATTAATAGAAAAAAATCCATTATTTCTTTAGAAATTGCTCTGTTTCATATACAAAACTCAGGAATTATGAACTTCCGACAAACCAAAAAACAAGAAAAGTGTGCTTAAAAGCAATATCGAAACTTGCTTCACCACGGCACTCTTCTTAGACGAGTTGGTTAAATCACATTTGATCTAACGACGGTTTCTCCTACAAAGAGGTTTGCAGGTTCGAATCTTGCCGGAGGGAGGACTTTTCTCAAAAATGTTAATATGTGGGATTAATAAAAACTCATATTTTCACACATATATATATATATATATATATATATATATATATATATATATATATATATATATATATATATATATATATATATATATATATATATATATATATATATATATATATATATATATGATAAGGCACAAATACGAAATGTTATAAATTTATCTTTTGCTTTTAATTAAAGCTTCATCAGAGAATGAAATATGAAGAAATAGAAGGAAAGTGAAAACATTATTAGTGCTTTGCATTTTGTCTGATTTTCATTGGTTAAACAGACTTCACGTCCATTTGTCTTGTCAAGATGCGTTCGTGTGTAAAATTTATGCATGTACGTGTATCAAGATGCTTGTGTGTCTATGGGGTTTCCCCTGAAGATGATGCTGTGAGTTGAAAGCTTGAATCTTACAGGAATTTCAGATGCGAAATGTGATTCCTATTTTAGAAAAAATAATGAATAAATTTAACATATGTAAAATATGTGTTGTTTTTCGAAAGACTAGTTTGAAAGTCTTACTATATATATATATATATATATATATATATATATATATATTGATGCATGTTTCATTAAATAATATAGACAAGTTTTGTCTATTTTATGTAAATTCTTTTCATATCTTCTGATAAGCTTAATAGCATTATCATTAAAAGAAAAAAGACAATCATAATATTGATACATATTTTTTAATCCTATCTAACCTTTCGGCTTACATAAGCCATTTTCAAAGATAACAATTACAATATATTAAACAATACACGGACAAAACAATAATGATAATCTGTTTTTGTTTACATGGAAAATTTCCAAGCAAACTCGTGCATATGAGACGCTGGAAACGAAAATCGCACCGCAGCTCATGACGGTATACTTGACCACCCTAGTGTGAAAACGAGAAGTATTAAGTATGGGAAGCCATTGGTATAAAGCAAAGCCTTCTGTTATCAATTATAGGCATTTAAGAATATTTGTGGAGATTTTATAGTTTATTTTGTTCAGGTTAAGTTTCAACTGTTTTATGTATATAGCTTCAAGAATTTTTCGTTTTTGCTTTTGTTTATTGTTTTATGTATAGTTGTGTTTTCAACGAAGATTTTCCGGAATTGTGTATGCGGTGAAGCATGTTGTTTTAAATGCCTAAAAATGTTAGTTATCATTCAAATGTAGTGTCAGGCGTCGTGAAAGCGAGTTTATGAAATATAGATATATATATATATATATATATATATATATATATATATCGGGGGGGGATGTATATGAAGATGAAATTATAAATAGAAAAAATATATACTAAAACATCAGTATATAATAAAGGCAGGATGCTGGCATCTGTGCACGCCCGTCTGCTATAGCGAATTTCTCTTGCAGTAGCCTGCCCTGGAACATGTGTATTTGCTCAAAAACCAACTGTGCTTTATACTGCAAATTGACTGAGCGAACCTTCGTTACATTTTCTAGGAAAGAGCGCATTATCTGTCATGCTCAACAGTTTGAACCAGTCCAGTTTGCACAAAACCCTCAGACACGCTGACTGGTGACTTCGTGCTCGTCAACCCTCGAAGAATATTATAGTCTGAAACTTTCGCTCACAAGGCGTGGAATGGTTTGCAGAAACTTTCAAAATGTACCGCATACTGGAATTGCCTCGCCAGCGTGATAATATCAAGAAGACACCATCCTGGCATATTGGCTATGGTGAAATTCGAACCCGAGGCTTATGGTTGGGAAGTGAACGTTCAAACCCTTTGGCAACAATATAGATATTAATATCCATATTGGTGTCCTTATTTGGAATTGTTTTTATGTTATAAAGTAAAAAAAAAAATAACGAGACTAATTCAATAAAAATTTGTTGAAATGATATGACGCTATTTATTCTCACTTTGATAATAATCTACGCTGAAATCAATATAACTTCACATTCTTCTCCGACACCTCTTAAAAAAACCTCCTACGTTATCGCTTTCAGGACGTTGGTCACGCACCACTTGATGTCCATCAGACGTGCAATAAATATTCATTTTTCAGTTTGTGGAAGAGCCAGAAATCATATAATCAAAATCCTATTTCTTGATGGCCGTCTGGAATCGGATATACGTTTTTTTTTTATGTCCTTCCTACATTCGAAACATATTCATTTTTTCAGTTTGTGACTGAAGTCACATCATTCTAGATATGACAAGTGTGGAAAATATTCCAGAGTAAACAGGACATTATCTGCTCCTCGCCAATACATTTTAGTCTAAAATCTCCATTGAACTTTTCCTCAGTTTAGACAAGAACATGATGTTTGTCCTTTTCGTTTGTCCAGATTCAACGTTACAAGTTGATGGAGGCGGGTTCTCATTGTCATCACCGCGGTTTTGGGTTCAGTGTTGTCCTTCTCCCGAACCTGTAGCGCTGAAGTACTCCAAAATGTATAGTGAGCAGAAAAGTTAATAGGAGCTCCAGTTTGATTTTTACGTCAATGTCTCAGGATACCTCATTTTATTTTGAGGAATGTCGGCTTGGAAATTTCGACAGACACGACATATTGAAGTCAAAATGGAGAGAGGTAAAATGTGTTGGCAGAAGAGGGATTAGGAGCGACTGTGAAAAAAGAAAAGATAAAATTTACTAAACGCTACAAAGATTAGGAAATTGAGAAGAGGCATGATCGCTCACGTCCCGAGAGGGTAAGGCACTTAAAAAAAGACAAAAACGTCTGAATTATCGTTCGCTGGGTTTACACTGATTCCACATACACCCATGGATTGAACTAGCAATTATCATTTCGCAAAATTAAAAAACCAACTCTTTAACCTGTGAAACGTTGAAGGCGAAATGCGAACAATCTACCAACGTGGATTAAATAAATAATTCAGTACGAAATTCCCTGAAGATTCACCGGATTGGATAGCTCCTGATGAAGGCCGGGGTGGGGGGGGTGCAATAACCGAAATGTCGTGATGATAACAACAAAGATGAGGACAATAAACTTTGTGTAAATAATGTAAGTAATATCACTACTCATCCGAGAAATAAAGACAAAATATCTTCATACCATGTGATTTGTTAAAATGTAAAATAAGTGTATTTCGTAATCTAACCGTACTGGGTATGACGATAAACTACATCTGGCAACAAGGCCTCTGCTTAGAAGGTTTTGAGGAGCATCGAACCACCTCTTAATTACTGGTGTTCCCAGACCCACTTGTTAGGGTCCCAGCTATAAGCAAATAGTTAACCCTCAAACTGGAGTCAAAACACTATGAAAGTGTAAAAATAAGTTTTAATACCAGAAATACTTTGTTAAAATATTATTAGCTGTAATACATTTTCAAAAAAATAAAAGATATTACCAGCAATAAAAAAATTTGTTGGCATTAAATAACCCATTGACGTTGATATGCCGTAAAACAAACCAAACGAAACCAAACAATTCGTAATCTAGAGTTCTTTTTACGTATATTACTATCGGTTACACATTACAAATTACGAATTTCAAATAAGTGCCATCTTTTTTCTTTAAATTTTAAGATATCACATCGTTTGATAATTTTTGTATTTGGAATTCTTAACCTATAGTAATATAATATTTTTAAATAAATACATTAATTTTGGCCGCAACGCTTATTATGCATCCCCAGGCAGGAAGTCTGGTGGGGGCTGTGGGTGCGACGATTCCAGGCATCCATATTGGGAAGGCATCCGAATCAAAGAGTGAAATAAAATTTTAGTTTATATTTATCTAGAATTAAATTTTCATTTCAGCTTTCATCTGTTTTTACATATTTAAAATGTCTTACGGTTTAACTCATTCGGTGGAAATAACCATGCCTTTTCCGAGGGTTATAGTGCAAAGAGATCATTGTGTCATATGGAATTTGATCTTGGCTCACCAGTACCGTTTTCTGCAATGTTAACTTTTGATCCAACCACAGCTCAAATAATGTTCCACAAATGTTTATTTTTTCCTATTAAAAATCAATTTCCTTAAGAGCAACCACCCTGTTCTGTTTAGTGAAAAGAAAAATGTGCTGCAGATTAATTTATCTCAATTTATAAATGTTTCGAGAACTTTTTTTTTATTATTAATTTATTGTCTTTGTTTTGTTTTTTTCCATCAAAAGAACAGACCATCTTCAGAAACAAATTTCCGAGCGTCGGTCATTGTGAATTACGGACAAAACAAAAACGAAAATTCTACCAATTATTTTGAAACATTAAATAGGTATTCTTTGGAAAGAAGATTATCAAGTTATCCAAATGGCCATCGGCTCTTCACAAAGATTTCGTCTTAAGAGTTTCAACATTGGTAAGTTGAAAGTGTATTAAATACTTTCTCATATGTTAGCATCGAATTTTTTTTTACTGCGCTATTTTCTTGCTCGGCTGAAGATGAAAGTGAAGAAGATGGATGAGATCTTAAATGACTCGTGAAAAGATAACGAACAATTCTTGAAAAGACCAAACAAGAGAGAAGCGCTTTTAATATAAAATAAAACGTTACGAGGCTTGATTATCACTTAAATTCGTTCGGGTTTTTTTTTTCTCCGAAATCACTATGCGACTGCCTCCCATTTTCACAACGACCACTTTTTACTAATCATGAAAAGAAGACACTAAAAAGTTTGTTTCTTTGATTTCGGCAATTGCAAAGTCTGCTTTACACGTTTATCCTCTATGTAAACCTATCAATCGATCTAAAAAAAAAAGTCACCTTTTTTTTTGGAGGGGGGGTATTTTGTTTGTTTTGTTTTGGTATTGTTTTATTGGTTTTGTTTTGTTTTCTTTCTTATAAATTTTTAATGTAGAATATTATTAAGGAGTTGAATAATCCATGGTGAACTGGGATAGGAAACTATGTAATGTCGAAAGAAGCTCTCTGTGTCTACAATGATGAATTATAGTCTGTTAGCGAAGGAAAAAGTTTGGCAAAAGGCAGAAGGTTTGGTAATATTTCGACTTTTCTGTCAGATAACTTAGGTATCTATATCAATAATTCTCAAAATGTGTGTGTGTGTGTGTGTGTGTGTGTTTGTGTGATCGGATGTTGTTTATACGTTTTCACGGTTTTCATCCGATTAAGTTTTTTTTTTTTTTTTTTTTTATGATAAATAGTTCTTCAGTGTCGGTTTTGAGTCCAAATTACTCATTCCCCTTCTCTTGGCCAAGTTTCAATCTCTCTCAAGTGAGCTTACCTTCTCCGTTGCATAAAGCCTACTACTACAGTTTTAAGGCGTTGCTTTCATTGTCGTTTATAGCCGTACCCAATTTAATTTTTTTTATTCCCCTGTCACTTGCTTTTTTATTACTCAACATTTATTTTTCCAGCTTTTTACAAGTTATTCGAGCTTAGTGATACCTGTAGCTTTACAGAGTTTCCTTCTGTTGTTTGCCTATGCATTCCATTTGACAATTCATACTTGATATATATATATATATATATATATATATATATATATATATATATATATATATATTAATTGATTCATCGAGTCTGATAGAAACCTCAGGAAGCACTGGACGGCCGTTTCGTCCTATATTTGGGACTCATCAGCAGTGCGCATCCACTACCGAGGGGATCGAAATATATATATATATATATATATATATATATATATTCTTGTGTTCGTATTAGTGTCTTCTTTTTGAACCTGTTTGGAAAATAAAAAAACATTCCCGTCACTTTCCGCTCGCTATAGATATACATATATAAAAAGCTATATATCCAGTTAAAAATAAAATCATATTGGACAATGTCTAAGACATATCCGTTAGCGCTCTGTTATAAAGAACATTTGATCAGGTTTTGCACACTTTGTGTCCCAAAAAAGAAGACACACACAAGAAAAATCAATAAAAAGCTTAATCACAGTACCTTGTGATTCGTCTTTAATGAAATAAAATTCCTATATGTCGTTGGAGATGGCTGTCAACGTATTCTGCTTGGTAGTATTTATTTGTACGCCAACTCAATGTGACACAAAAATTGGGTTTACACACGAGGCTCGCGCGTACATGAGCCAAGACTCTCTTTACTATTGCTCTCTCGCATACTAGCTAATAATAATTTGCAATGCCCTCATAAGATCTCAGATAATTAAGATACCTGCTTTAAGTATTTTTGGTAATTTTTAAAGTGTAGGTGTTTTCGAATGATGTTCTATTAGTTTATAAACAGAAATATCTTCATTTTTAAATTATTCTTTTGATTGCACTTTGCCGTTGTAACGTTTATTTTTTCATAACAAAAATTCACCTCATATAACAATTTTGAAAAAATATGATATAGGAAATACAAAGAAAAGAAGTGAACGCAAGATTACAAAAGAAACGCAGCTTTAAATATTCTCGAAAGTGTATTAATAGAAACTAGCCAAAACATAAAATACATGCTTTAGAAATATTCTCCTCTTACCAGCCAATATTTGTATTACATCCATAAAAACAAATCACATCCATAAAAACCATAACAAATTAAAAGAACATTAATAACTCATTGTTTTTTTTTTTAATTATAACTTTAATTATAATAAAAATAACAACATGAATTCACTTTTATTTAGAAACATGTCAAAATTATATCACTTATCATCCGGAATAGTATCTTTCCTTCCATAATATTGAATATTTTTACTGTATTTAAATTTGAACGCATATTATTTTCAACGATGCTTTCTTTAGATGTATAAAATAGATTTTTCTCAATAAATTTCTAAGCTTTCCTTTGAAAAAACATTTTTTATTTAATACACACACACACACACATATATATATATATATATATATATATATATTAAAGAGGAACGAAATTTCATTTAAGTGGATTTTTTGATTAATTTTTCTTCATGTCAGACATTTTCTTGGTTTCAAGTGAAAAGGTGATACTGTCCAATTTCTGTGTTGTGTCAGTATCATCATCTTTCAAATATCACATCTAGTTCGTGTTTACTGTGTAGTTAGTTTCCCTAGATTGTTCAATACTCTTTTCACATTGTTATTATTATTATTATTATTATTATTATTATTATTATTTCCTTTCATTTCTTCTGTATACGCATTTCCTTACAGGTCCCAGAAATCTGAAGTGTTGTCATATTTTCCACTGAAAATATTTGTATAAAAACTAGAAAATTCATATACATTTTACATAGATAAAACAGCTTCGTAGAATTTGATCTGTTCTTGTGAAAACAATTTTGTATTTCTGCAATGCATGGGCTGCCAGTTGTCCCTTCAATGAGTTTGTTGCGGGCCGGTGTACGCGTTGAGAGATAAACACGTGTCTCTTCTGAAGTGCCCACAACAAATATGAGAGACTTGGGATGAGCTCCTCTAAAGAAATATAAAGAAACAAGAACCGATGCATATGTACAAACAAATGATAATGTGCTCACAAGCGAATGTATACAAGTGACAAAAACAATAATGTGTGTAACAAATGAATGTGAAATCTTTTTGGTTCAAAATATGTGAAATGTGTGAATGTGCGTACATGTGTGTGTGTGTGTGTATATTGGTTATACGTTTCCCAAAAAGGGAAACGCGATCTTCCGCGAGAGATTTACATGTTGTCATATCAGCGGAAAATTAAGAAGACAGGGATATGACGGAAAGCGTCCCCTAGTAACGGTTTCGAAAATTAGGAGGTAACTCGAAAAGTCTATAAAAAAACGTTTTTACCATTCAAAACATAGCTAAAATTATTGATATATTCCTGAAGTATATTCTGAACTTCCACTTCAAAATCAATTCCTTGTTCTTTGATATTTTGAAGAGCTTCAAAGAATCATTACTATCTGCAGAAACAGCAACATCAAATAATGGTCAGTCTTTCTTCTGATTTTTCCCGGCACACTGAAAGGAATTCCACCAATAAAACCTTCTTGTGTGGCCGTTGCTCGGGATTAAAAGGTTTGAATGTTTTAGATATTCAGTCAATTTCATATGGCCGTAATAATTTTCATATTGTATTGTATTGTTCACGGATCTAATAATCAACCAAAAACAGGGATGAAGCGTCAGAGCTTGATTCAACTGCAAACGAATGAACGCCTCCTTCGTCTTCGCACATTTACTGTAAAACTGGGGTTAATATGAGGTTCTTCGGAAATTTTTCCCTTTGAACGCTTCAATAAACCTTCTCAAACTATCTTTGCATCCAAGGTTGTTTGAATGCCAATTAAGGATGGAATCATATGAAGAAACTATTGGTTAAATGGCAGAAACTGATTCTGGACTTAGTTTGTCGCAGATTTCCTTCAATTAACCGGAATAATCTAAACCAAACATTAACGCAAGGTAATTTGTATGTCATATGTAAACGAAGCCAGCAGAACTAAAACCATACTTATTTCTTGTCTGATAGCAATTTTAGCAACTTGTTTGTAGAAAAACGGATAAAAATGAGGAAGTTATTCGTGTTTTTATTTTACGTAGAACGTAAAACCCGATTTTTCACATTTTCTTGAATTATTTTGCGTGTCGCAGGAAAACTATCTAACACTATACATAAACCTTGTAACATGTGCTATGTTTTGCATTAAGGGCAAAGAATATAACCTCATCCAGTAAAACATTTTGGTTGTGCCTTGATTTTTGCAAAAAATCGTAGCCACATTCAGTTTTATCAATTTTTCTGCCAGTCCCGGGGGTAGGGATGGAAATTGAAAAATTAGTTTTAGTGTTGTCTACAATTTCATCGAAATGTGGACGTGATAAATAACATGCATACACAGACAGACAGATACAAACTCACGCACACAGAGACATCTTCTGCTTTATAGATATAGACAGAGTGGAGGCAACAAACATTCGTATAGATGCAAATTCTTAATTTATTATTATTTCCAATTAATGAATAAACATATTTTTTCCTATAATCAACTGTCCACAGATGCATAATAACTAAATATGCTTAGAAACCGGAATAAATCTTGATTTGATAGAAATAAATCCTATTTATTCATTTTGATGGGTTAAAAAGAAATCGTACAATGCAGATTTCAGCTTTTTAAAATTTTAAATTTCTTTAATACTTTGGATTATTCAAGTGGAATATTCTAGAATGTTCCAGTAATATTATCAATAGTTATGTTTAGCCAATAAAATGCCAACAGAACATTCTGCAGTTGATATTCGTGCAAGAAGGTTTTCATCATGGCAAGAGGTAGAGAATTGACAAATTAGCAAATAGAACTGATTGTTAAGCTCTGGAAAGAAGGCAACAATTGCAGGAAAATCTCAGACAACCTGAATAGTCCATTTACTACCATTTATTTCATTTATTGCAATGTATAAAAACTCAAGACTGTTGAAAACTAAAGAACAGGTGCTCCACGGAATATTTCTTCAAGATCTTCAGGGAAATTAATGCATCAAATTAAACAAAATTCAATGGTTACTCGTGAAGAGTTTCAGGATGATTTTCTTTCATCGGGAATCTGTGTCACTAAACGGACAATAAGCAATGAAATTCATAGGAACAATCTAAAATGAGGCTCCCCTCAGAAAATTCCGCAGCTATTGAAAAGACACAGAGATGCCAGGCTGAAATTATTTCGTTGACATAAGGATAAGGGAAAATCATATTGATAAAAAGTATTATTGAGAGGTGAAACCAAAATTGAGTTGTTTGGATGTAATTCTAGAAATCATGTATGGAGGAAAGATGGCGATGCCTTCAAACAAAAAAACACAGTTCCATTAGTGAAATTTGGTGGTGGTAGCAGCATCATGGTTTGGGGAGTTTTTTTCTGCAAATGGTTCTGGCAACATATCAGTAATAGATGGTAGAATGAATGCCGCTGCATATCAAAATATTTGAGAAACAAATGTAACGATTTCGGTTGAAAAACTTGAACCTCCTACTGATTGAATCTTCCAACAAGATAATGATCCTAAGCACATTGCAAAATCTACGGAGAAATGGTTTCCTGAAAATAATGTTAATATCCTGAAATGACCAAAACAGTCCTCAGATTTAACGCCAATTAAGAACCTGCGGCTTTATTTGAAAATTCAAATCCACTCGAGAGCTCCAACAAACATCCCCGATGTGAAGACCATATGCGAAGAAGAATGGAACAAAATTCCAACTAGTTTTTGCAAATCAATAATTGAGAACAACAAGAAGACATTGGTTGCTACAGAAATGAATAATGGCTATTCTACAAAGTAGTAAATGAAGTTTATTTATTCTTTTTTGTATTGTACGGATACTTTTTTCACTACTTAAAATGAGATTTATTTCTATTAAATCTATTTCTATTAAGTTTTCTGTTTTTATGCATATTTAGTTATTATACATCTGTATATGAAAAGTATGTTTATACATTAGTTGGAAATATAATAAATTAAAATTTCGTATCTGTACAAATATTTGTTTCCCTCACTGTATATACACTATATTGTTCGGATTGTCATTCTCATCTGTGTTATCATATTAACAACGTTTCGACCCATGTGCTGTCCGTCCTTCTTCATGTGATTGGAATTTCAAACCGGAAGCCTTATTTCGTTCACTGGGGTAGATTTTTCTAGTTCAACGTGCCATGCCTCTTCCATATATCACAGTATCAGTTATCTCCTTTAACTCAACTCTGAAAGTTTTTGTCGATATTTCTGAGATGATGTATTATGTGCATTATTTACATTATAAGGACTATTGTCCTCATCTTTGGCGCCATAATTATTACAACGATTCGACCGTTGTACGCTCCGGGCTTCTTCAGGTGTTTGGTATGTCGAAGTGAACCCTTTATTTCACTCACTGGGGTAGACTGTATATATATATATATATATATATATATATATATATATATTCTTCGTCATTTTATTCTTTTCTTCTTATTATTATGTCCATTCAGTACCTAGACCACAATGGTTCTCCACAACCTCCTTTTTCTTTTAAGATCTGTCTTTTTGACATTCATCCAAACACCCCTTATGTCATCCCTTCGCACCAGCTGGCCTCTATTGATTTCTATATATCCTATGGGTGTCAAGTTCTCCAAACCCTCTTTTCTCATTTTGTGTTTCAGAAATTTCAGCTGTATCTTTCTGATTCTGAGATTCAGTGTTCATTTTTGTTTCCCATTTTCCTTAAAACTCCTTCGTTTCTTACAGACTCCAGTTTCAGCATCTCTCTGTAGAAAGACGTTTCTGCTGCCTCAACTTTCTTTTCTTCATCTGGGAATAAATTGTCCAACATTCATTACAATATCGGAAGGTCGACATTACATTTCAGTTCAGCAATCTTTTCATTATTTTTAACGAAATCGTCCTTTATTTTTCTTAGTATATTTTTTATGCTTATATTCACCGATCATAATTGCTGGTAGGCCCTCTAATAATCATCTAGTCATTTCGTTTCGCTGTCCAGGTAATATGTATTTTCTTCTGTGGAACGAAAATACGACGCGGGGGAATATAAGATTAATTTTCCCAACCATTTAAATGATAATCATTCTTCAAGTATCCAAATTATATGTATTAAAATCTCTCATTTTCTGTGTTATGTTGCATCTCAAATTGAACAAAGCTGCCTGACAATTCCAAATCTAATCTCCAACATTGTCTACTTTCTTCTCATTCGTATCATTCCACCTTTCAATGATAACACCTAAATACACACACAAACACACACACATATATATATATATATGTGTGTGTGTGTGTGTGTGTGTGTGTGTGTGTGTGTGTGTGTGTGTGTGTGTGTATTCGTTCATATTGTAAGGTTTATTTTGCCGAAGATGCCAGTAATAATTCTATGTCGGAGTCCCTTTTAAAAGCCGGTCTACCACATTCTGCCCAATTTCAAAGAAGGTAAGATTGAGGCCTGTCATAAATTGACTCTGGGACAAGAATTACTGTAGATAGTTCTACATTCTGTTAATTTTCACAAAATAAAATCAGTGTCAATATTAGAAAAACTGAAGAAGAACTTTCAAACATTTCCATATCCATCATTTTCAATAAACACACATGTAGGCACACGTACGCACATACATACAGACATGGATATATTGTTGTGTTAATTGTACAAACATGAAAATAATAGACATGTCATTTTAACAGATATATTTAGCAAAACTACACCAAAATATTTTAGAATACTAAAGAGAAGATTTAATCAATAAAATCATTGGCTTCAACCACGGCTTTCATATGCCTTCGCTTTCTCCTATAACTTTTTTGGCCGGTCTCCTTGTATAATTTGGTGAATGCTGCCAAACTCCTTGCCTTCAATTCGTCTTTGGTGTTACAAGGAGTTTTCTTGGTCTCACGCTCAACTGACGCTCGCACATAATAATCAAGAGGATTGCAGTCTAGGTTGTTAAGTGGTCAGATGTAAGGAGTGGTGTGGTTGCTGAAATTATCTGACAGCCATGACTGGGTTCTCCTGCTATATATACAGGGTGCAATGTATATATTGTCGTCTTAATTACGCAAAAATGAAAATAACGCTGACATTTCATTTTAACAGATATATTTACCAAAATTACATAAAAATAACTTGAAATACTAACAAGTAAATTTATTCAATAAAAAGTCGCCATTAGCTTCAACCACGGCCTCCAGACGACTTCAGAATCTCTGATATCTCTTGATACTCTTCTTGTTTAAGTTGGTGAATGCCGCCATAAACTTTGCCTTCAGTTAATCTTTGGTACTACAAGAAGTTTTCCTGGTCTCTCGTTCAACTAAGCTTCATGCATAATAATCAAGGATGTTGCAGTCTGAGGAGTTGGTGGCAAGATGTCTGTGGTCATGCGGTCATGCGGTCGTAGAAATTGTGTCAGCCATGACTGGGTTCTCCTGCTTATGTAGCATGGTTCAGAATCCTGTTGCTAGATATAGGGTCTTCCAGTAGCCACCTTCTTGACTCAGAACAGCACTACCTCCTCAAGACACTTGATGTAGGCCTCCGTAGGAAGACGAAAGTAGACAAACATCGCCATCACTAGTGATCTCTCTAAACACCTTCGTAATCACTATTAGAGTCATTCAGCTCTTTCCGAATCCTCATCACTCTCCTCAGATTGACACCCAAACACCCTGAAATGTACTTATTGGGGCTTCCGCCACGAACGTCAATCAGTACAGCATGCCTTTTCCAAATTTCTGGAGGAGGGAATAGTGTCATGGTGCTCTTTTCTCACACATGGTGCCCGACTGACTCTACTATACTGTGCAATCGACCAAATCAAAAACATACAACGCGCACGCGCGAAAGTTAAAATATTAAATGTCGACAATTTACCCATCGCATCTTGTATATACAAGGTTCGTTAAAGACGACTAACAAATCACTGCGATTACCCCTTTTAATTACGTTTCCTTGTGTTCCTTCAAGAGTTTTATTTTCTGGATAAAAAGTGTGTAAATCTGTCCAAAACGTTCTGCATATCCGAGCGCTTTCAGATATTCTTTTAGTCATTATCAAGGACGATTTTTTGTTTTAAATGAATGTGTGGTTTTATGTATATATCTGAGGTCATAGGAATGTTTTATTTTCCAAAAACGGTCAGCACGTTGTGGCTGTGTTCATAGTTAATTTTACTGTATGATGAGACGCAATAAGATTAACTATGATTATGGCCACATAATTAAATCAAAAACTTAAACGCACTAAATTGTCAGTATTGTTACCTAAACTACCATCACCCCTGCGGCAACGGCTACCACCATGCCTGTTGGTGAAGACATCAGAGGGGATAGAACCACTAACACTTCAATTTCATTGTAAAACAACTACTAATACTTTCGCTATTAATATTGTTACCACTTTTTTAACCTATCGAAATTAACTAACACTATTAACTTCGCAATCAGTACTGGTATTACCAATTTAGAAACCACCACTTCATAACCTTCTCTAACACTATTAGTACTACTTTTTGCCAGTGTCATTATTATTATTATTATTATTATTATTATTATTATTAATCCGATTACTGGTTAAGGAATTACAAAACAAGAGGTTACAGATAAATAGTGTATTGAACAGTAAATACAACAGAAGAGTGTTACACGACTTGGGAGTGAGTATCGGTTGACCAGCGTTCAATCTATATCACTATTCCCCCGAGACTTACTTTCCTACTAACTTTATAGTAAGTGGAAGAGTTCTCAATAGACTCATTAGAGGGAAGACACCACAACAATTCTTCTTCTTCTTCTTCTTCTTCTTCTTCTTCTTCTTCTTATTATTATTATTATTATTATTATTATTATTATTATTATTATTATTATTATATCGCCATCATTATCATGAAAACCACAACTATTATCATGATTAACATTCTATCATCATTAGGGCTAAATATACCGTTAACATATCAATAACTATTAACTATTAACATATCAATTATTAGCACTATCAACATAGTCACAATCGTCAATAACACACAAGCAGACAGCGATTTTTCATCATGACCATGTCTACAAACGTAACGGACGTAATCAAAGTCGTAATGAAAGACCCAGACCAATAGGAGTGTACGTGCACGTATACATGTGTGGATGTGTGCATGAGGAAGTGAATAGTTGCCTGGCTACACAGTCGGCTGATCTGGAAAAGGTCAAAAACACCCCAACCTGCCCCTTGTTGAAAAAATATCGCTACATATAGTCTCGACACCGAAATAGATTTATAATTGCGTATATATATATGCTTGAAAGCATGGATGTGTACCTGCGTCTAATCTCGGATTGTTTATAAGGGTATGTTTGCGTAAACTAAAATGCGTACACCTGCATGTATGTGTGTATGTATGTGTAAAAGTGTCATCTCAAACGGACACGGAGGAGAATTGCCACCCCTCACCACCAAACATAATCAAACACAAACAAGCATAAATAGATTCAATTTGTAAGAAATAAACCAGTTTGTCTGATGATCGCAAAAGCATCAAACCCAGGGTCACAAACTAATATCCATACAACTGAATGCATATATATATATATATATTTGGTTGGATTGTTGTGAGTTTGTGACCCTGTATTTCACACTTTCTGACGATCGCAAAAGCGTGAAACCCAGGGTCACAAACTCACATCAATCCAACCAAATATATTAGCTCTATCTCTGATATTGAGCGCTTTCTAATAAGTACCGCGCATATAATATATAAATAATTATATATATATATATATATATTTATTTATATTTATATACACACACTTTTCACACACACACATCACACACACACACACACACATATATATATATATATATATATATATATATATATATATATATATATATAAAGGTTATATTTGTTCCAACGAGAGAAAACTGTATATTTTAAAAAAGGGAGAAATCGCAAACGTTTTTATTATAATGTGGATTTGCTTTAGTATATATATATTATATTTTATTCTTCATATTTCTGCTACACGGGTTTCCTGTCTCCTGAAATTCTTCAGGCAAATAAAAGGAATAAATTTTCCTTATGTTCTTTTAATGTTTCATTGTTCGTTTTCTGTGTTTGTTAGTGAGCCTTAAACTCCATTCTGGACTGTTGGGAAAAGTGAATTTCTGCCAAAGTCTTAATAAAACCATTAGGTGTGTTATGAGAGGTGGTGATGATAAATGAGTTGATAAAAGATGTTTTCCTATCCTTGTGCGTGTTCCTGTTAGCCTACATATGCACATTTTCTCCCCATATATACATTTATTTCTTTTAAAAATTTATTCCTTCTAACAACTTATTCCTTTCAATCCCTCACGCAGATAGTTAACTTCCCTACTCGTTTTGCCTTCAACCGGGAAGGTAAGGTCTCTCTTCTCGATCTGTGTTTAACCTCCATCCCCGAGTCTTGTAGCGCCACGCAATTCTGCTCTCTTGGTAACTCAGATCATGCTGTAGTATCTGTTAACATCTCCTTCAACTCCACCCCCAGCAAAGAACCTCCTACCACTAGAACTTCGTTCTACTATCAACGAGCTAACTGGGACGCGTTCCGTGATTTCCTCCGTGATGTTCCCTGGGATGTTGTCTTTACGCTCCCCGGCCAAGAAGGCTTCTGAGGTCTCATCTTGGGGTGTTCGGTCTCACGTTGACTGCTGACCTGAGATGGAACAAATACATTGAGTCAATTACTTCGTCCACCGCAAGGAAAGTTGGCTCCCTGTGCCGCGCCAGGAAGTTTTTCTCCCCGGAATCGATCCTTCAGATCTACAAATCAACAATTCACCCTTGCATGGAGTATTGCTGCTATATATGGTCTGGAGACCCTTCTGTTTGCTTCGGGGTTCTTGATAAGCTCCAGAGGCAGATATGCAATATAATTGGCCCTGTTCTGGCATCTCGTCTACAGTCGCTCTCTCACAGACGCGCCATCGCTTCTCACTGTCGTTTTTACAAATATTTTCATGGTAATAGCTCCGAGGAGCTGCATTCGCTGGTTCCCAGATTCTATGAATTCAAGCGCCCTACGAGGCTGGCATCCCGCTCTCACCCTTTCACTGTCTAAACTACTAAATGTAGCCGTCTCTTCTATTCCAATAGCTTCATGTCTCGCACCTCTCGCCTGTGGAACTCCCTTCACTATTCCAGTTTTCCTGAGAGCTATAATCTCCAGCTATTCAAATGTAATGTCAATCGACATCTCCAGTTGCCTTGATCTATCCACTATCCTTCTCCTCAGCCTTTCCTCTACCACTCCTATCTGATCTTGCTCCAAATCTTCTGTAACCCCTTGCGTCCTAGTGGCTTCCCGCCTTGCTCGGGGTGATACGCTTAAAAAAATAAAATTGCCTGAATAAGGTCACGAGACTGGATACACATAGTAGAAATATGAAGAATAAAATATAATATATATACTAAAACGAATCAACATTATGACCAAAAACTAGTGCGCTTTTTCTCTTTGTTAATATATATATATATGTGTGTGTGTGTGGAAATTGGCAGCCGATTTCGAATTAAGGTAGAGTTTGTTACATTCCCTTACGCGTGAATACCATTCGGAATGGTATGAATTCATTTTTCCCCTACCAGCTATGCGTTGAACAGCAGGACAGACTGGGTTGGCAAACAGTCTACCGCAGAAAGACCTAGTGCAAGAAAATCTTCAAATGCTCTCTTTCAACATGCCTTGAGCCAGCATGAAAGCATAGGGACATAAAATTAACATGAGAATAAGCTCTTATTTTCATGCGCAGTCTGGAATAAGCTTGCTCTTTCAACTGCACACACACACACACACACACATATATATATATATATATATATATATATATATATATTCATTGATATCTTTTTATGTATTTGTCTGTGTGAACCAAAATATATATATATATTATTAATGATTATTATGATTTTTGAACGAGAATTCTTTATACTTGTCTGTGAATACGTTTATGTCAAAGGCAAGAATACAGTAAAGTATGTGATTATATTTTGTTGACTAGACAGAATGTCTAGCAGAAATAAGATCAATGAAAGGAACGTATGAAGCAAACATGAAAGCCGGGTAAGGAAACACTGAAAAACTCTGTTTAATTTATTTAGGTGTGCAGATAGAGGAAACCATTTGGCTCTGTGAGTCGCAGATTGTCACAAAAACCGGCAGGGTACGACTGACCTTAGGTTTTCGGTAATCACTTAGAGTGAATATTTTATACGTATAAGCAACAATACTGCTTATAAAACAACGACATCGAAGACACTAACAAGCACAAATATAAGCATATACGATATATAGCGGCTCGGACTGAGGAATCGGAGAGACTATTTCGAATTTCAGTC
>OZ010586.1:97185206-97247706 GCA_963932145.1 Acanthosepion lycidas | reverse complement strand
GCTTACTAAGACCGTTTCACAACCGATTTTAAATTTCTAACAATATTTTACTCTCTCTCTCTCTCTATATATATATATATATATATATATATATATATATATATATACCGGGTGTAATTAACCAAATCGTGCAACAGCATAATTGTCCCTCCCACAAAATGTTTAATATCTAAAAAAATCCACAAAAAAATTGCGTTTTTCTCCGGATTTTCGGATAAGAGGTTTAACCATCTTGACACCATTTGTCGTAAGAATCTCTGAAAAACCATTTGAGTTATTCAGCTAGAAAGAGAACAGGTGAAAATCGTTTTGTGCCAGCACCACTGTCTTTCCAAATGAGCAATGGTGTAAAGAGGAAAACTATCAAGAGGTCAGAACAACAAGAGAGTCATCATTTCAACTTAGAGCTAAAGAGATTAATTTGAAAAGATCCATCTTAACCCATAAGACGTTTGGCACGTAAGAGAGGAGTTTTATCTATAACAGTTCGAAGAACAATGAAAAAAACCTGAAAAGGAAATCGTACCTGAAAACTGTGAGTAAACTTGTTAATCCAGGACAGAAAAGTAGAAGTTTAGAGAGGACGAAGATCATCTTGAAAATGTTGGAAAATTATCCTGGAATTGAGCTTCCAATCCTTAGCTATGATGAACATGTCATTTTCGCTTATGATCGATTTCATCACGATTCTCCTGTTAAATTTCGAGAGTGATTATATATGCTTATTGCTCAAAGTAGAGTCGAATGGTGTTATAAAAACCTCAGTGAAGTCCAGTAAGATATGTTTAATCATTTCTAAGATACAACGGTTCAAAACTTCATCTCACAACTGGACAATTTTACTTTTACACGATCTAGACAATTTTGCTCTTACAACAGTTACACACACACACACACACACACATATATATATATATATATATATATATGTGTATATATATATATATATATATATATATATATATATATATATATATATATATATATGTTAATCATTTCACCTCAAACAAAGCGAGTATAACACTAGTATACAGGGATTTACAAGGAGTGAAAGATAGGACTGAGAATAGGGAGAATTGAGGAAAGGACAAAAGATTAACGTAGTTAAAGAAGACTGAAGATGGCAATTGATGTTGCATTTAAATTTTTGAAGGTTGTAGTTATCAGGGAAGCAAGTAAACGGAAAAAGATTTCCACAGGGCTGTAACATGAGAATAGGAAGTTGAAGTGACGGTTATATTTAACTTTTTCAAGATTAAAAGTCTAGGACCTAGATGCCAATCTAGTAGCACGCTTAAATTCATGCATCGAGGCCCCAAAGAAACAAAACTGTCATAGCAGTTGCCGTGAAAATATTTTTAGAAAAGGCAGGGGAAAGCTACGTCAAGTCAGTGCGAATGTGACTGATGTCGAGATGCTTGGTCAGGATCGATTACATTTCTTTGGATTTTATCAAGAATCTCAAGATGTACAGCAGAAGCAGCAGACCAGATATGACAAAAGTATTCAATGCACGGACGAACGCTAAATTTGGATACCGACGTGAATAAACTTTTGGCAAGACAAGGTGACTCAAATTTCCCTGCAGAATATGCATCTACTGATTCGATGTAGTTGCTCCATTTCAAGTCGGTGTAAAGCGCGAAATCAAAAAGGAGCAGTTTGTTGCTCTCCTGGAGTACAGCGCCAGAAAAAGGTTCTCTATGGTGGTTAAATGATCTATATATATATATATATATATATATATATATATATATATATATATATATATATACGCACACACACAAACAAATATGTATGAAGTTGTAACCTCTCTCTGTTATTGAACCCCTCCTAGAGTTTTGGTAATAGACTCCATAGCCATATATAGTCTGAAATTACATTATCCAGAGTACTTGGATAAATAGATTTCATTCTGATCAAAGGAGGTCCCCCCACCCTTGGGCACCACTCTGCGCCAATGATTTTTTTCATTTTGATATAAATTAAATAATTTAAATTTGAACAATGGAATGACTTCTAGAGTACTTGTATAAGTATATTTCATTTTGACCCAAAGGTGTACCGGGGGGCCACAAAACCCCACTAATTTTTTCCCTTTGATTTATATTAAATTTAAATTTAAATTTGAACAAGAGAAGGGCTTCTATCCAAGCATAGAAGGAGAAAGCAAGCAGATGGAGGTCACATCGGCAAGATCAAAACGAGACAATATGGATTTCAAGTTGAGCAAGAAATCACCAATCAGTTGGTCGTGCCTTACAATACATATTCGTTGCGACAATTCAACTGTCATATCAATGTTCAAATCTGCTCATCAGTTCATTCAATCAAGTATTGCAACGAATACATACCAAAGGGGTAAAATCCAGATGTTTTTGCACAAACCCCCATTGAATGTTTTTCCCCATTAATTTAAATTAGATCAAGTAATGACTTCTATCCAAAATATAGAAGGAGAAAGTCAGAAGGTAACTCGGCTAATGTATTTAATAAAATTATAGACCCCCTGATGATTAAATAATGATAAATGCAAAGTTTTTAGTCAATGAAATCGACTGGAAGAAGTACCACGTGTCGTTCTTCATCCAATAAAATAATTCTTTTGTTACCTTTTTTGTTCCAAACTTGCTTCGGATTTTGAATTAACTTGTCCCTAGAATAAATATACACAGAATTTTTTTGTTTGTCTAGCCGCCCTGTCTGCTTTGTTGTTGCTGTATATTTAAAAGTTTTCTTTCGTGGTTCACGGCGTTTTCTTTCTGTTTTGATTTAATTTTTTACAGGCCGTTTCTCGGCTGTATCTAATATTTTCCACACTGAATC
Source organism: Acanthosepion lycidas (assembly GCA_963932145.1). Classification (NCBI taxonomy): domain Eukaryota; kingdom Metazoa; phylum Mollusca; class Cephalopoda; order Sepiida; family Sepiidae; genus Acanthosepion; species Acanthosepion lycidas. Next base: position 97,244,880 of record OZ010586.1, on the reverse strand, counting down.
TAGAAGACATATGCCGGCCATTAGCATACCGGTAAGGCTCTCTAAATATCAGCACACAACTAACTCAATTTCATGGTAGATTATGCCACTTTGTTACCTACCGCCGAAAGTGATAGCGGTAATTCGACTTGGCTCAACGCTGTGCCATAGTAACGTAACATAGATCATGATCTGCCTTTGAAAATCTTCGATATAAGTTTGTCTGAGAATCAGAAATGCAGCCTGTTCACCATATCTAAATATATATTTGAGTGCTACAGCTCACAACTAAAAATCTTTAAGCAAAAGAATATATTCATGCGATACAATGCTTCTACACATTCCACAAAGTTCATTTCCCCAAGTTCATTTTTTAAATATCCCAGATGAATGGAATGACCCCGGACTCTCCGGATATTAATCTAATAGAATGACCCATAACCTCTCCATATATTAATTCAATCGAATGACAAGTAACCTCTCTCTGTATAATAACTCTATAAAAAAAACTAGTGCTTCGTCATTAAAAGAGCTGTATATGACATCAGGAAGAGGCAGCTGAAGTTTCTGGGGCACATAATGAGGAAGGAGAATCTGATACTCACTAGTCGAATTGAGAGAAAGAGAGACAAGGAAAACCTAGCGGGCTTAAGCAAGTGGATGAAAGATCGTGTTCTGTAGCAGAGGGCAGGAACTTGTTAAGAGTTGCAAGGGATAGACGGAGGTGGAGAACCATTATCGCCTGAAATGTCATGACAAATATGCAAATGGCAAAATAATATTCTAACAAATGTCTCTGGAAATCAATAAAAACTACTGCAAGTTGAAACAGTAGGAAAGTTAACAGAATCAACGAAATAAACAGTAGTGAAGATTATAGAATTTCAAAGAGTCCATATTTATATATTAAATAATAAGATAATGATTTATTCTTGCATATGCATTAGCGTATTAAACAAACATACGTCTGTTTAAAAAAAAACTCATAAGATGAGTCTAAAATTTTCAGTGTTAGCTATTATGGTTTCATTTGTGGCTTTAAAATATTAGACATCTCTCAGCTCATCTAACCAAGGGCAAGCGATCACCAGCCAGTCAGCTTCCCAGTGTCTCTGTTTACCCAAGGGCTTATTTTGGCCGAGGTTTCAACCAATGAAAATTGGTTTAATAGTTTTGACTGATATCTTTTGAATTTATTTATCAATAAGAATAACAAAAATATTCAAAATTCCGTTGTTTGCATAATAAAATCTCGCACGTATAAAGCAAGTTAATATTAGGTTGGTGCAAAAATAATGACGTAATAATGTCGTTTTTTGACGTTTAAAAATACGTCAAAAAACGACATTATTACGTCATTATTTTTGCACCAACCTAATATTTCGGACAAGGATAAATAATATAATCCGAAACTTTTTCATATAAATATAACCAGGATTCTCCAGTAATTTACGTTATAGGGAGGCACGGTGGACTAGCGGGGTGGAGTTGTGGATAGCGGCTCGGATTGAGAAATCGGAGAGCCAAGTTCGAATTCTAGTTGAATCCATTACATTCACTTATGTGCTAATGCCCTTGGGAAAAATATTAATCCTTTTCTTCACATTCCAGCTATGGACAAACTGGGTTTCAAAAAGGGTGGTTGGCTCTCACTATAATCAGATCATATGTGCTTATATCTGGCTGTCGCTTCCTAGGAACTGAGCTGCTTGACCCTCATACATCGAATACGACGGGAAAGTCCACCAGATATAACCTGAATATTTTACCAAGATCGGTTGGTTAATTGTAATTTTATCGTGAAAGGATAGAAAAAAGAAAATCGAGTAGTGTGTATCAATATTCGCTTCGTTCTCTGTAATTACCCTATGTGTAAAAAAAATGTGTCTTTGTGTGTTTATGTATGTGTGTATGTGAATAAGACAGTAAGTGGCTTACAAATCTTACATAAACAAACAAATAGCAGCCGACACACACACACACACACACACACACATATATATATATATATATATGTATGTATGTATGTATGTATGTAGGTGATAATGCATCGTCACTGTGCATCTACTTCAGTATATACCAAAACTAATTGTAAACTTGATACAATGAAGAAAAAACACCTGGTATTAAAAAAGCCTGATTATCCCTCAAACTATGTAGGCTATCTAAAAAAAACAATAAAATAGCAAAACAAACTGTAAAACTTCGCTATCAGCCTCGAGAGATAGTACCTAATTATGCAGCCGTATAAATGTGTATATATTCGTTTCTATTCCAATGCCGGGCTTGCAGCGATGATTAATTAGCCACGCTTTGCAAATTGGCAGCAATTGTAGATTTTCCTATTTTCCTCCCCAGCACTTTTCGAGTGTTCTAACATTTCAACATTTCAAGTTCACGACACAAAGCGACTGGCCTGTATGGTACGATAGGCTTTTGGGGTTGATACGATGCTTTTCGCTACCGTGATTGGCATTGTTGTCTGGATGAATGGGCATTTTCAGAACCATGACTTTGTGGAAAGTATTTATGCTAAAGAATATTTCTGGCGGGTAGCCAAGTGTAAAATTATACGTCGACTTCCTTTGTGTGAAATGGGAGCAGAGAATTTAAAATGTAAATGGCTTTCAGCACAAATAAATGGTCTTGCTCGCTGTTGATGCATAAAGACTTCAAAGAGAAATACGCCGATTATTAATTAAAACGGTAAATAACCTTTCATGAAATTACGACATAAAACCTTAAACATTAAGATACACAAATGGTTGAAAGACGACCGTTGAAACATTTAAAATCAACAACTTTTGAACACTTCGATGATATCTAGTTTATCGTGTCCCATAAGCATGAAAATCTTAATTTATATTTTGTATAAGCACATCGTCCTGGGTATGATGATAAACTATATCCCCGTCCTGGGTAAGACGATAAACTCCATCGCGTCCTGGGTAGGACGATAAACTACATCCGTGTCCAAGGTAAGACGATAAACTACGTCCACGTCCTGAGTATGACGATAAACTACATCCTCGTCCTAGGTAAGACAATAAACTACATCCAACAGCAAGACCTCTGATCAGGAGCTTTTAAAGAGCGTGGAACCACCTCTTAATTGCTGGTATTCCACCCTGACCGATGGTGGTAGCACCTGTTAGGGTCCCAGCTATGGGCAAATAGGTAACCCCAAAACTGGAGTCGAAAGAATGAAAGTGTAAAAAGTGGTTTTAATGCCAGAAAATCTTTTCCCTTTTCCATCGACACAATGTTGCATGCTTATTGTTCATTTGTAGTTATTTCAATAAGAATACAATCGGCCTTTTTTTAAATCGAACAGATTGTTCTAATTCCAGGGAATCAAATTTAGCCTTTACTCTGTATTACAAATGGAAGGAGAAAGTTTCACTCGAACAGTTATATCACAAGAGCTGGCACTATTTTTTTTTTAAACAGGTTACGGTAAAACAACCTCGCGACCACACAACCGCAGGGCCAAATACCCTAGTGGTGTACTCACCTTACGGGGTTACACAGCCTCATGTCTCTGATTTCTTATGCAGAAAATTGATTAAATCAATTAATTAGTTTTAAAGGAACATTATGTCACTAATTTAATTACGTAATCATTAACGAATAATAATCATGTAGAATTATTTTAAAGCTTTGTACCTAGATTTTCTTTAGAGAAGGGACTCAAATTTCAAATAGAGTAGGGCCCTGTTTTGAAAGATCTTCATTGCAAGTATACGCCATGCAGCGTCCGGGGACACGAACCATCTTAATTTTCCCCTCACCCCTATTGCAAATAAGTTCCACTAAGATAGGCGTCCTGGGTATGACGATAAGCTACAACCCAGAAGCAATGCCTCTGATTAGGAGGTTTTTTTAGGGGCGTGTAATCACTTCTTAATTGATGGTGTTCACAGATCCACCCTGACTAGGGGTGATAGTACCTTTTAGGGTCCCAGTTATGGGCAAATAGTTAACCCTCAAAATGGAGCCAGAGGATTGTAAACGTGTACAAAATATGTTTTAATACTGTTTAATGTAGTCAATTTTTCGAAAAAATATTACCAACAATACATTTTTGATAAAAAATTATTACCGCAATACATTTTTGGTAAAAAATTATTACCGCAATACATTTTTGGTAAAAATTATTACCGCAATACATTTTTGGTAAAAATTATTACCACAATTACATTTTTTAAACAAAATTATTACCAGCAATACATTTTTTTTTTTAAATTAACAGTAATATATTATTATCAGAAATACATTTTTGGAAAAAATATTAACCGCAATAAAAAAAAATCTTGTTGTTATTAAATAACCCACTGAGGCTGATATGCCGTAAAACAAACCAAATTAACCCGAGCCATCCCAAGATCTGACACTATTTAAATTTGAAATTAAGTTGTGCTGAATTTCTCTCATAAGCTTTTGCTGAACGAATTTGCTTATTCCATTTTATTCACATGAAACGCGAATTACTTTTAAAAGAAAATAATTCTTTTTCTTTAACGAATCTTTGAAACAATTACCGCATCGTAAATGAACAATTGTTAGGTATATCGTTAAGAAAGATTTAATTTCTCTAGCTTAAAACGGTAGAATTGTACGATGGGAGAAAACAGTAATTCTGCCGATGTAGACCTTTACTGTTAGAATATGCTATGCTGCCTCCATGGACACGAAACATCCTCTTTTCTTCCCCATCTCAACTGTAACGTAGAAATCCCTCTCAGACAGGTGTTTTATAAGTACTGCTACCTTTTGTAACAGACTTCCACGTGTAAGTTTCATGAACACTAAAATCTTAACCTTTTGAAGTTAAGAACCAATTGTTATATATTATCCCTATTCGCATAAGTTCAATTCGCACAAACTTTTCTTGCATTTCATACCACACACCTCATTCAGCAACACTCTATATTGCGTACCTCTTGGGGCTTGTATTTAATGAAATTTAATATAAAAACAATAAAACTGTTTATCTTGCTTTAAATTGCTTCCATGTTTTCTGATGTTTCTTCTTCTTCTTCTTCTTCTTCTTCTTCTATGTGCTGTATACTTTCTTTTCCTCTCTTTTGTAGCTCTTAATAAATTTTGAATTATTGCTAGCTCTCCTAAACCTTGCTCCTCCATGCATTTATTCAAGTTCTCTGGGTAGCTTATGCGTTGTTTTCCTCTCTCCCTCTTGACTCTCCTGCGAGTATCAAATATTCCAACGAAAGTTTGCTTTTGCTTAATACTTTGCTTAACTTTTAGAAGTCATCTTTCGTTGTCTCAGTGCAAACTTCGGATTTCAGTTTCGCACTTCCCGTCCTATATTAAAACACTTCCCACATATTCATATTCGTTTCATTTTGAGATCTGCAATTTGCATGTTGGGCTGTTCCTTTTGTTGACTACCAATGCATTCTGTCTTCTTGCAATTGATGTTTAGTCCTTTAACTTCTTGTTTTCTTTTAATACCTTCTGTGGAAGTTCTTGCAGGGTTTTTTTTTTCTGGTATAAACACTGTGCTATTTGCATATCTTATATTGTTATGATTGTCGCTGCCAATAATGAATCCTGGAAGGACTTCTAATTCTTTCAGAATCGCCTCATTGTATAGGTTGAATAAATCCGGTGATAAGACAAACCCTTGTCTTACACCACTTTTTTATTTTTGTATATTTACTGAATTCTATCCGTAAGCAGGTGATTTTAACCCCAAGCAAGGCGGAAAGACACTAGCACGCAATGGGTTACAAAGAATTAGAGCGAGAGCAAAGATGACTAATAGAAGAAAGGATGAAGAGAAGGATAGGGGATAGATCAGGGCATCTGGAGACGTCGATTGACATTACATTTGAATAGTTGGAGATTATAGCTATCAGGAAAACAGGAAAAGTGGAGGGAGTTCCAGTAGAGAAGTGCGAGACATGAAGCTATTGGAGTAGAAGAAACAGCTGCATTTAACAGTTTCGACAATGAAAGGGTGAGAGCGAGCTGCCAGCCTAGTTGAACACTTAAATTCATGAAGTCTGGGAATCAATGAAAGCAGCTCATCGGAGCAGTTACTGTGATTTTGCTGCCAATATAAGTTTTTGGATCATTCTAACAACATTTCCAAATATGCCAAGGTCACCTAAAAGTTCTGACAGTCGTTTGTGATGTACTTTTGTCATTTTTAAAGTCAAATGATTCTGTTCGATCGGTTGAAATTAGTTCCTAGTTGAAATTAATTCCGAGTTGAAAATTATTCCGCGTTGAAATTAATTGCGAGTTTTAAATTTTTGGGAGTTGAAATTAATTGCGAGTTGAAATTAATTGCGAGTTCAAATTTTGGGGAGTTCAAATTTTGGGGAGTTCAAATTTTGGGGAGTTGAAATTAGTTCCGAGTTGAAATTAGTTCCGGGTTGATGTTAGTTCCGGGTTGAAATTAATTAAGCATTACCGTGATTATTGTTCAAACAATATAGTTGCTGGGTTTAGGTGAAAATAAATCCTTTGAATTTTATAATTTTTTGTGCCTTTGACCAAATTCCCATCAAAATCAATATCAACGTGGCCTTCGTGAGGCAAAAACACTCAGATAATATTGGTAAATATGAGATTATCAAACGTTGGGAAACTGTAACATTCTGAGTGTGAAGTAGAGGAGAATAAAGTTATGTGAAGGATCGAAGAAAGAAAAAAAGAAAGAAAGGAAGAAAGATTTCCAAAATTATAAAGAGCAACACGTATTATTGGAAATAGGAATCGTATTTCTGACATACGATATATTTGATAGGGTCTGTTGGCGGTTACAAGACTCGGGCGATTGGTAGGAGTTTACGCAAATAGTAAAAAAGAAATATCTTAAGGGTTTAAGGGCTTTTTTCATTCTCCCGTGAATAATATAATCAGCATTTAGGGTGAAGGTGAAGAGATGTATTTAAAGAGAAAGTGTTTGCCTTTCAAAATCTTTCAGTGTGAATTTTGGGCTTTTAGCCAACAAACAGGGCCCAAGGCTGTTAGAGAGTAACGACAAGTTAGGGCGTTGAAACACCAGTACACGTTCGTTGACTAAAGTTAAACAACGTTCAGCCTGTTCAGTTCTGAAATGGGTGACCGATGGAAACTACCAGGTGATGTAAGCTGCACGTCAGGCCTGGTAAACCGGTTGTGGATCCAATCACAAGAATCATAAAGGTTTTATTATGATGCCGACTATGAGTTATCTCCTGCCGACTACGTGTCATTACATGCCGTCTACGGGTTATATATTGCCGACTGAGTGTTATCTCCTGTCAACTTCGAGTTATCTAATGCTGACTGAGTGTTATCTTCTGTCGACTACGAGTAATCTTATGCCGACCACGTGTTATTTCATGCGGTCTACGGGTTATCACATGCCGAGTTAACATATATTTCGCTTTTTCTGACATATTGTCTTTCGTAGGCGTCAACAGCAAATTTATTCGCAGTTATACATTATTTTGAAAAAAATATTAAGTTTCAGTTGACGTTATAAATCAACTCAAAAAAGTTTTTATTGCTTTAGTTGGATAAGGTTGAAGTCAAATTTCGTAATTGATCTTAAGCAGTCAATGTGTTAATTTTGCGAGTAAGTTATATTTTTTAGGATCTGCGCGTGGCGATTATCTGCTACGGAAAGTTCTGCGAGCCAAGTTCAAATTCGAACTGGAATAGTTGCTTTCCCTTCCGCTATGGGTTAAATACCACGTCACTAGCCTTGGTTGGCAGCCGGTATAACAGAAGGATTACTCCAGTTGGATGTAAGGCCACTATAACCACAGTGTGATTGTGGCCCTATCCTCTACATACAGTACACAAGTCCGAAAATAATAAGAAAATCTAAAAGGATTTTACTGGCATCTGGGATTTAAAGGTTATAGTCTGAAGATTGAATATTGGAAACATAGGCACTCGCACTCACAGATACTCTTACATACACTTCACACTCACTGTAGTCACTTACATACAGATACTTAAACACTCGTTTATACTCGTTCATACAGAAACTCACATTCATTCGAGTATCACCCACTCAAATACTCAGGTACTGTATAATGAGGCAGACCCTCACTAATTCACTTAGAAAAATGTAACAAGAATTCACGTCTTAAAATGTGGAAGTTTCAAAATGTGGAAGTTTCAAGATGTGGAAGTTTCAAAATGTGGAAGTTTCGAAATGTGGAAGTTTCGAAATGTGGAAGTTTCAAGATGTGGAAGTTTCAAGATGTGGAAGTTTCAAGATGTGGAAGTTTCAAAATGTGGAAGTTTCAAGATGTGGAAGTTTCAAAATGTGTAAAAAAGATTTTCTCAGGAGAACAATTAAAAATCACGTTCTTCAAAGTAATCGCTGTTCCTATCGAAATGTTACAGCATTTGTATTTCATTAAAATAATTTAGATCAAGATAAAAAAAAAACATCCAAATATTCATTCATTTTTCTAGCCTCCTAAGGTAAGCGAAAGTGAGAAGCAATGTTTTAATATATATAATGTTTACTAAAACGTTTTTTCTTTTTCTGCTACCTTTAAAACACATTCTCATTGTAAGATAGACACACAAAAACTTATATATATATATATATATATATATATATATTTCTACTACATGAGTTTTTTTTTTCTTCTTCTCCTCCTCCCTCTTCTTCTTCTGCTATGTGTCGCATCCTTTCAGCGTATAGGCGATCATGGCTCTTTACAGCATTATATCTCGTATGTATCTTAGCAGTTTTTCTACCTCTACTAAGAGACTCCCGTTTCGCCATCCATTCACACAAGGTCTTCAGATGTAAGTATCTCGCTGCCTTACCCCTATCTCTCTTGTTCTCAATATGCACTCTTCCTCACCAAGGGTCGAAAGAATTTCAGCTGATTCTTCTTCATCTTGGGTATAAGCGTTCCTTTTTGTTGCTATTTTACTTAACACTTCCTTATTGTTTAGACGCTCCGTCCATGGCATTTTCAGTATCCTTCTGTAGAACCTCGTTAGTGTTGTTCTATTTTTTAACTCATCCTTAGGGAAATCGTAGAACTTTTCACTGGCATCTAAAACGATGAATACCATATAAGAATACAGAATTCTTCTATTAGGTTGGTGCAAAAATAATGACGTAATAATGTCGTTCTTTGACGTTACAAAATACGTCAAAAAACGACATTATTACGTCATTATTTTTGCACCAACCTAATATATATTTCTAACAAGATGTTTCCGCTTCTCACCGCCTCGCCGAGCTTTTAGAATGAGTTTATCAGTCAAAGATCATGCACAGATTCGCTTCGAAAAATCTGAGATCAAAATCTAGCCAACAAATTGAAACTGAAATATTTCCTTTTACATCGGAACTGATTTTATGACGAGTTTCTTGAAGATCATGGATAAAAAATGTAGGTAAAGTAACTAATAATTTGTGCCAAATGCGAGCTTTAGTTTAATGTGAATCTTTGGTATGCTCCATAATGACATAATCTGATTTTGGCTTTGACTTTCAGGATAAGGAAAAAGAACGAAAATGTATATGGTAAGAAGGGTACAGGTTTCAACGTCTAAAATATCTGCAATTTCAACACAAAGTAAATCTTCAATATACCTTGTCTCTTCAGTAAGTCAATGATTATTTCTCTTCACAATTTCCTACCATTTGTACATCTAAGCAGCATTTGTCTCCGTAGTGTCCCCCTCAGGTCTTCTTGCATTCAATATTCCTGTGAATGTCAAAATAATTTAGATCGATAAAAAACCCCTGTAGAATATGAATTCCATTTCCGTCGCCTTCGGAATCTAAGCGAAAGGTTTAATGTACTTAATTACCTGAGGGAAATATCTTTTTCTGCTTCCTTCCAAATAAATATCATTCATTTTGTAACATATACGTATAAACACTTCTATTAGGTTGGTGCAAAAATAATGACGTAATAATGTCGTTTTTTGACGTATTTTTAACGTCAAAAAAACACATTATTACGTCATTATTTTTGCACCAACCTAATATATTTATTTTTCTAATGTATGATAACCTCAGTATTTAGCAGTGAAAAGCTCATGCGCAGACTCAAGGAACAAGATGTCAAGATCAAACTATGGCCAACAATGCCATTTTGAACCTGAATATCCTTTAACTTTGCAAGTGGATTTGCGACAAGATCCTTGGGGCGTTATAGTTGGAAACATCTGTAAAGAAACTAATAATTTATGTCGCAACAGCAGTTTACATTGATTGATTTTGAGTAGATGTGAGTCAGTGTTTTTTTTTTTCAATCTGATCTTGTCATTGTCTATAAACATATTAGGTTGGTGCAAAAATAATGACGTAATAATGTCGTTTTTTGACGTAACGTCAAAAAGACGACATTATTACGTCATTATTTTTGCACCACCTTAATAGATGGATGTCAAGAAAAAGAGATAAAAAAAGATGGCAGCGTAGTTATTTGTGTGTGTGTATAAATTATTTTCAGATACATTGTATCTGAAAAGAAAGAAAATGACGTGTTTCGTCATCTGATGGAATTTATCATGGCAAATGTAGGATTAATTTTGTTGCACATGTATATATATATATATATATATATATATAATACTCAGAGGCGACAGGCTGTTTCATACTAGACGCAATCGTCAGGCCTAGCGTCTAGATTGCATCTAGCATGATGAAACAGCCTGTCGCCTCTGAGTACTGACTTCAATGCTCACTTTTATATTTATATTTTCAAACGCTCTATCTCTGATATTGAGCACTTTGTACCATAAATATAGCACACCTTAAAACTATATTTCTTTATGTCATTGTTTTTATCAAGGTTTTTAAATTTCAGAATGTTCATGACTATTGATCAGGTTGTTGAAAGTTCAGGCAAAGTATAACAATCACAATCTAAATAATATTAATTCATTCACGTTTACTTTTGCTTTATTAAACTTGGAATTATGGATTACAAATGAGATCGCCTCTTGGTGTAGTGATGGCATTTATCTTCTTAAAATTTCTCGAATCCGGTTCTTTCCAAAATGCCTTACCAAAAAATCAATACACTTCCATTATATTGATGATGCTCCGCTTATATACCCTAGTGATACTGATTTACATGAGCTGGAAGTTCAACTAAACAAAGTTGAACACACGATGGAATTTACATACGAAATAGAAGAACACAATCATTTACCCTTCCAAGATATTAAGCTACACTGCGTTAACAACATTCAGTGTACACCGGAAAACAGCCAATGAAATGACTTAATAAATTTCTATTTACATCATAACAACAAAATGAAATCCGGAAGAATAATCGGATTTTATCTAAGAGCACTAAGAATATGCGTCCCAGATTATTTATAGGGGGGAGGGGGAGGAAAAATATATTGAAAACATTATCAGTCTTCTCCAGTCCTCTAATTATTTTATATTCAAGGCGGAGCAGAAAACCAGTAAAATGTTCCAAAAAGGAAAACCGGCCCTTACCGCGAAAGCCAATTATTCAAAAAAAAATTATTATCCTGTCCATTGACTTTATCACATATACAACAGAAAATAATCTATCTGAAAACTCAACATAAAATTTCTTACTAATACATTTTTTAAATTGTTTGCACTCGTGTCTTTAATTTTGTGAACCGGTTTCAAACTAACTTGAGATGTTAATATTTTAAAATATAGGTCAAGGCTATTTTAACCAGACACTCGTACGTCTCCTGCCATGATTTTGGGAGTTTAATTAAATATTTGTCGAGATTTCCGTTGCAGTTTTCTTTTTTATTCTTCTTTCTCTCTTTCTTTTTTTTTCTTTTTCTTTTTCCTCTCGTTTCTTCTTCTTCTTCTTCAATTCTTTAAATGTTTAAATTTTAAAGTCTCATGTTATTTCTTCACACCTCTGAGTTGACAATGCCTATGAGTATGTTTTGTGGGACGAAATAGCTAATCGAATGAGGTCATTTTCGATTTCTACCTAATATATATATATATATATATATATATATATATATATATATATATATGACATTTTTTATGTTTATACATTCCTTTTATAGAAAATTTTATAAAAAGTGTCTTAAATAATTATCGGACTTTGTCCATTTCATAATATATATATATATATATATATATATATATATATATATATATATATGGAACACTTTTAACAGGCCATCTCCTCTGCTAAATAGTTTAAGATCGTCAGTGCGAGAATAGAAGTTAATAAATAACGAACTGTGCATGACTATGTGACCTGAAAAGGATCCTTGTATTATCAACTAGAATGTTCTTTAAAGTTTCTTGGATGCTTTGAGTTAATAAATGTTTACTAATCCCACTCTGCTGCAACGGGTGTCATCTAAGCTGTCTACTCAGGGAAGTAGTAGATTTTATGGTAATATTTCGGTTTTTGACGACCAGATTTGTGGTCTTCCGTTTTTTATAATATATTATGAATTTTGTATGTTTCCCCGGAGTTACCGCATATGTGGTGTGAAAAGTGCTCTAAAAATAGAAGTCTTGTCCGGATCAACTGGACGCTTACGGCACGTGACCGCCACGGAACACACAAATCGCTCAAACACCACACTGTAAAACTACTATGTGGCACCCACACACAGAATTTCACCATCCAAAAACACATCCTCGATAATGGCTAGAGAAGTAACCGAAAATGCTCGGAACGATTATAACTATAGAAAATCCCTATATTCGTTAACTCCCGAAACACGGGAAAATGTTAGATTGCTGGAAAAACTCAATAAGAGATTAATTTAAGTCTTCCCTGTTGGCTATTTTTAATGACAAATGTAGTGACAAAGGAATAAAAAACAAGAGGTTGCAGATAAATAATATATTGAACAGTATATACAACAGAAATATGTTACACGACTTGGGTGTGTGTGTCAGTTGACCAGTGTTCAGTCACTATTCCCCAGAGTTCTACCTTTCCTACGAACTTTATAGTAAGTGGAAGAGTTCATAATAGCCTCATTAGAGAGCACACCACAACAAAGAGGCATATATATGTATATATATAAGTTATGAAAAACTTGGTAATCCGTATGAGTAGTTCCAAGGAGGATGTAATCCTGAGAGCTCAATGTAAATTCAGAGTTAATAATTTAAAGAAAAACAGACCACTTTAAGGTTCCATTATAATAATTTATTTCACCAGAGCCCTTTTAAGGGATGCTGGATCACCAGATAACAATTACAAAAACATTTGAACATTTAAATTACTATCAAACATTAAAATCTATTTTTTACATAAATTGCTAAATATACCACCCCTCTTCTTCCTACGTAAAACCTAATTACAGCTTCTTTCTCTTTACTTCCCGTTTCTTTCTTTTTTTCTTTTTCTTTTTTTCTTCTCCCCTCCCATTTCAAATTATCACTTCCGTTAAGTTAACCGTTTAAATAGGTCATGGTCTGGTCCCTCCTCCCCCAATACTAAGTACGATTGAAAGAAATATTAAAATAAACCCTCTCTAAACTAAACCATGTCTCTCCCACCACCCCTCGCTACTCTCTCTGTTAAATTACATAAACTTGTTAATACCCGTTAGAAATGTGAATTTTCATTTCAACTTTCATTTCATTTTTAGAAGTGTTATCTGATGATCCAGCGTCCCCTAAAAGGGCTATGGTGAAATAAATTATTATAATGGAACCATAACGTGGTCTGTTTTTCTTTAATATATATATATATATATATATATATATATTACCAGCAATATTTTTTGTAAAAGAAAATACTAAAGGTCCCATGAAAATTAAATTTCGGCATTGAATGAACCATAAGGAGTTTATATGCCATTAAAGAAACAAACAATCATCCCCTATCGTGTTCACTTCTTATTATCTTCTCATTCATATCAGAAATCTTTTTAATCATTAACATTTTAAAATTTGTCTTGAGACGTTCTGGAAAATTTTATTGGGTTAATTTTAGTATAAAAAGAAAAATGTTTTAGTGATATTTATTAAAATAATATGAAAACCCTTGAAGAAATATTTATTCTTTGAATATTGAAATGAATTAGTCCGAAATAGTTTATATTTCTATAGACTTACATCATGTCTGCCTTTTCTAATTGAATTCTAAAATGCAGTTTTAAACTTTCTCGCCTTCATTATCTTCTTCTCATCGTCTTTTTCCCTTTTCACTCTATTTCTCCTCTTCTCACTCTTTCTCTTCAATCACTTTCACATTTCATTCAACTTCCCTCCTTTTTACTCTTTGCCCCTTTATCCCTCTCTCTTCTTTTCTTCTTTCTTTCTTTCTTTCTTTCTTTCTTTCTCTCTTCTTTTCTTCTTTCTTTCTTTCTTTCTCTCTTCTTTTCTTCTCTCTTTCTTTCTTTCTCTCTTCTTTTCTTCTTTCTTTCTTTCTTTCTCTCTTCTTTTCTTCTTTCTTTCTTTCTTTCTCTCTTCTTTTCTTCTCTCTTTCTTTCTTTCTCTCTTCTTTTCTTCTTTCTTTCTCTCTTCTTTTCCTCTTTCTTTCTCTCTTCTTTTCTTCTTTCTTTCTTTCTCTCTTCTTTCTTTCTCTCTTCTTTTCTTCTTTTTTCGTTCTCTCTTCTTTTCTTATTTCTTTCTTTCTTTCTCTGTTGTGGAGTCCTCACTCTAATGAGGCTATTGCGGACTCTTCCACTTACTATAAAGTTAGTAGGAAAAGTGAACTTCGGGGAAAACGGTGATATAGACTGTTCTACTGAGGAAGTGACTGTTCGCAGCTCATGTCGAACTCTCTGCCGTGGGCAGGGAGAAACCCGAACGAGGCTGTGCCGTAGGACAGTCTCGTCCGGAGAGGTAGACAAACTTGAACCCGTTTATGGGGACTCAATGGGGCTTTTTGGCCGAGCCTACGAACTCGGATGACCCACGTTAAACACAGCCTTGTGCCACATATATCCCTCGCGTGGTGGTGGTGGTGGGGACTATTAACAATGATAGAGACTGAACGCTCCGTCAACCGATACACATTCTCAAGTCGTGTAAATAACTTCTGTTGTATTTAGTGTTCAATACCAGCAACCTCTTGCTTTGTTATTGCTTAACCAATTACTTGGTCACAACTCTCTCTCTCTATCTCTCTCTCTCTCTCTCTCTCTCTATATATATATATATATATATATATATATATATATATATATATATAGTTTCCACTATCTTTCTCTCCATTTCACATTTCTCCCATTTACTTAGTTTCACTCAATTTCACTTACTTTTTTTCTTTTCACTATCTCCTTTTCACTCTTTTTCAAAGTTTTCCTCTGCTCTCTTTCTCTCCCCCCCCTCTCTCTCTCTCTCTCTCTCTCTTTCTGTTCACTTTCGTTCTCTTCTTCTCGTTCTGGTTTCGTTCTTTTTCCTCTCCTCTTTCTTTTATTGTTTACATTCTCATTGTTTCGCTTTTCTTGCTTCCCTCTCCCCCCCCATTCTCTCCCTATTTTACTTTATCAGATGTAGATTCCTCTCCTTGAGAGAATTGGTTAATGGACGCCATATTGTCTCCCAAAATAATTCTCAATGCAACTATCATTAATTTTATATTCCACTAAGAAAATAAATCAGCCAAGGCCATTGTCTATAATGATAAGCAATTTTTCCTCGCGTCAAAGTCAGTCAGTAAGTTACTTGTTAAAAAAGCAAGTCATGTCCAAACGTCTGACAAGAATGATGAGGACATTCATTCCCGCGACATCTACGGATGAGAGTAAAAGTAACCATAGGAGAATGCTTTAAAAATGAACATCATTAATTACCTAAAGCGTTCGAAAAATCCGCCCAAGGTTTGTACAGTGCATCTAAAACATCGTTAAAAGAACTCCAGCCTCAGACGAGGGGATGCTGTAAATTTCTCGGTTCGAGCCGCTTCACATAGTATTTTGAGGTTTCGTCATTGAAATACTGATTTTGGGAGGTCAGTCGATCCGAGAAATTCTCTGCACGCTCTTGATGTGTACCATTAACTTCGTTAACAAGCATCCTGAGAAAGTCTAAATAAATCGTATTGTGATTTAAACTTTGATGAAAACCCGAAGGAATGGTAAATATAGAAGATCATTCGAAAACTTTTACTTTTATGTTTCGCTGGCAGCGTCAACAGAAAAAAATGGATGTTTTAACTTAAGCTGCATCATTTTTATTCTTCAAATTTCTGGGGAGATTTCTAAAAGTGGACGTGAAATGTGGTACCCAAAACCAAAAGTGCATTGGAAAAGGAAAAGACGCCTTTCAAAATCTAAGCAAAGTATTAAGAAACAAAGAGCGGAGTTCTCGATTGGTAAGTAATGGCAGTGAATACTGGATAATTTTATCATAGGCGAAAAGTGACTGACGGCAACCGTGATGTGGTTCTTCAAAGTGACGATAAGTACCTCAGGTACAGAACATGTAAGTAATGAGAAAGTTTAAGGAAAAATGAAAAAAAAATTATACTTAAAATATACTTATACTTAAAATCAGAAAGAGGCACATGAAATTTCTAGGATACATAATGAGGAAATAAGGCTTGGAAAATTTGAAACTCACAGGATATACTGAAGGTGGGGGTTTTAGGGGGAAATACTGACTGATTTACCTAACGAACTAAGGTATGTGAATGACAGAACACAGAGTGGAAATGACAGTAAAATAAAACAACATTGCTCAGAGTTAAAAAACGATTGGAAGTTGTAAAGAATTGTGTTATTTTTTTTTTTAATTCAGCATTCGTATAATTAAAGTGGTTGACGTTGTATCTACTCAATATCGATTTGGGCGAAATAAAATCTATTTCCCTTGTGAGGCTCTCTTATCAGCGAAACATTTCAAATAAGTCTTTTCTTAGATTGTCTTAGACCTTTACAAAATATTATTGTACAGGGTGGTCCGAAAGTTTTGTCACCCCTATGTATTAGGTTGGTGCAAAAATAATTTCGTTTTCTCACATAGTAACATATGTTATAAAACGAAATTATTTTTGCACCAACCTAATAATAACATTTTATGTTTCTGATGGCCGACACGAAAATGATGGCGTTCATACAGACATTCTCGGTGTGTGACAGCGTCAGTGAAAGTGAATAAACTGACTCGAGTACATGTGCTTTATATTACTGCATTGTTCTTCTATTATTCTCATTACTTTTTGGTAGGCGGGGGGAACAAAATATTCGGACCATTCTGTATTTTACAAACTGACAAATATGCATTACGCCTGTAAAATTTTCTAAAATTATTTTCTCCCTTTAGTCATATTAAATTAATAAACTTCATAATGTTAACACCAATCAATCTAGACCTTGCTTATTCTCTTTTTATATTGCCAGCAGATCAAGCTTTTGCGTCGTTATTTAAAAATGAACAAACGAAAAAAAACAAGTATGGCTGAAGTCTAAATTGGCGCAATATATGAAGCATTTGAGATAATGGCATTTAATGTTTCTTGTTCTTTTTCGATTGATCAATATCAAATGAAACGACTATTCAATATCTGACTATATATCTGAGATGAGGTATTGTAACTATTTACACTATTTACAGTGTTCGTACTATTGTTCTCATCTTTGTTGTCATATTCGTTAGCTCCCATAGAGGAGAACATGATTAAGAACTGTTTGTACGCCATCCCATGCAGCTGTAACAAAAATATAAAGAAGAAACAGGCCGACACCTTAAGATAAAACTGCAGGAAGACCATAAAGCCGTAAGATGAGTGAAAATAGAAAAATCATGCTTGTCTGCCATATATGGAGGGAGAGCAATATCACTGCCCCCTGTGGGATAAGGTTGTAATAATAGACAGAGAATATCAGAGTAAAATACGAAAACTGAAGGAATCCGCGCATATGTTAGTTCACAGAAATCCCCTAACCTGGCTAAGTATAGACATGATTGCAACATGGGGACCAGTAATACGGCGTCCTAGAGAACACCAATATTAACAACAAATTGTAAAATGAGCCTGGTAAAAAAAAAAACAAAAAAAAACAGACATATTAGATTTATAAGTCCCCAAAATTCATACACATGGCCCATAAAAGCATTGTTTGAAGCAATCCGGGGATTTGACCGAAAAGAGATGTGAATTCAATACCTAGTCACAGGAGAGGTGAACAAAAATTTTGAGAGTGAAATTACTGAAACTCAGATATCCGTGACACTAGAACTATCTACCCCTTTGGAAGGAATAAAAGAAAACCGGAGCGTACAACGACCGAAGCGTCATGAATATGACAACAAAGATTATGACAACAGTCCGAACAATGGAAATACGAATACTCAAGTTTAGTCCGAATTGCGGATATAAACGAGTAAAAGCAGAAATGATTGAAGATTAAATTGAATTACGATAAGATTGTAAATCCCTATTTAAAAGTTAAATATAAGAAAATGAAGAAAACAGTTTCGTTTATCAAAGTAAAAATCCCGAGTTTGCCTGTATTTTTATTCGACAATGAATTGTTGTACATAAGAAATTATTCTGCTCCCAAGAAAGCCGTAGAAACATACGTGACAACGACACAAGCGACGCTAACCTTATCTGAACAAGGTCCACGTTCGCCAGGCACACTCTCGAGATACGAGGAGGATCAGCTTTTGTACAAAGAAGTTGGTTTAGAACAGCAGAATTACAACCACATAGTATATCCACAGAATTACAGCCACACAGAGTAAGATATCGAGAAAATGTCACAAAAACACAGTATCGGCTGCATCCTTCATTTCGTTCACATTAAGTTTTTTTTTGTTCGTCCAAATATTCACTGATAAACATTGTACGTGGAGGGTCTTACAATCTCTTGATAACTATATATTTCAGATCTCAATAGCAAATCCGTCAGAGCTGACAAAATTAACCTGGCCGTTGCTCTTGAAAATAACCTCTAATCAGTGGATAATTTGGGTACGAAATGACTTGTAAATTTTAATGATTCCAAAACAAAACTGCTCTCATTTAGCCACTAAAGAGAAGCTTTCCTGCCCGCCATCAGCATGGCTGGGGCTCGATTCCAGGAGAGTATCTCGCCGCGTCTTCTTGGCCTCACGTTTACAACTGACTTGAAGTGGAAAAATTGCATAGAATCAATATCTGCATCTACTGCAAGGAAAGTTGCTTCATTTTGTCGTGCCAGAAGATTTTTCTCATCAGTCTATCTTGCACATTTACAAATCTATCATTCATTATTGCATTGAATACTGTTGTCATATCTGGTCTAAGGCCCCTGATGTTCATCTCGAGGTTCTTGACAAAATACAAAGAAGGATCTGCAATGTAATAGATCCTGACTTGGCATCTTGACTTCAGTCACTTTCTCACCAACGTGACCTGGTTTCACTCTGTCTTTTCTCCAAATATTTTCATGGAAAATGCTCTGACGAGCTTTTTTTCCCAGGTGCCCTGACAAGTATTTAAGTGTGCTACTAGATTGGCAAGTTCAACCCTTTTAACGTTGAAATGTAACGGCCACTTCTACATCAGCAGCTTCACTTCACGCAAGTCCCTTCCGCTTAACTGATTCCCTGACACCTACAATCTTCAAAAATAAAATTCAAATGCAGCTTCTATTGATTTGAACACTCTTCATCTTTTATCCTTTCTCAATCCCCTCCGTACCCAGTCTTTTCTCTCACATTCACTCTCTGTACCACCCTAAGAACTAGTGGCACTACTGCTTTGCTTGGGGCTGAAATGATTGTTAAAACATATAAATATATATAGGACTACAGCTGAACACACACACACACACACATTTATAAGATTATTAGTATTATATACATATATATATATATATATATATATATATATATATATATATATATATATATGTATATAATACTAATAATCTTATAAATATAAGCAGCTATACTCGTCCGGTAAAACGTTACGTGTTTTAGCTTGTAAATAAACAAACCAATACCAAGGAAAAAAGGGTAAAAAAAGAAAGAACTAAGAACATGTATTTCCGGCGAAAATAATCGTCTAGATTCTAAGTTCAAAGTCCAAAGAAAAAAACTCCGACACGAGTAAAGTAAAAATAACTAAGCAAACTGCCCAATTCACTAAGTAGAGCAAACTAAGCAAACCTAAAAAGCCAGACAAATCTACCTAGGTTTCATCTACGCGGTTCGTTAGGGTAAACTATATATATATATATATATATATATATATATATATATATATATATATGTTCAAAAGTCTGAGGAACACCCTTTTTTTAAATTCACCCCAAAAGTAGTTATTTTGTGCTTTAAATTATTACACATGTGAGACATGTTTTTCTTAGAAATTTTATTATGTGCAAAAAAAATATTATTTTATGATTAAATTTTTCTCTCGTCAAAATATCCTCTGTTATCCTTGATTCTTGCAGCATAAATGTTTGGCATTCGTTGCAAAAGTTTTTCAAAGTAGAAGTTTGATAATTGATTTCATTCTTTTTGCAATGACTCTAAGAGTTCTTTTTAAAAAAGATTTTCATTCTTCTGTCACGTTCTTCCCATGCTATATAATTTCTTCCTTTGAATATTGCTTCACCTCAGTTTTGGTGTTCCTGCTATATACTTAAAGATTCTTGATGAAATCCAAATAAGAATCTACTATGTTGTCTGCCTTGAGCTGGAATTTCATGGAATTTCTCTATGGTACCAAGATTTTATGCATTTAAGCTAAGTTTTGTGTCGAAACATTGTGGGAATTCGAACCAGTTCTGGCCAAATATTGTCGGAATACGTACCCGTTCCGTCCAAACGTTTTTGGAATACGAACAGATTCTAGCCAAATATTTTTGGAATAGTTATTAGTTCTGGCCAAAACAATGTTGGAGTACGTTCCCATTCTGGCCAAACTTTTTTGGATTACGAACCCGTCCTAGCCAAACATTGTTGGTATATGTCCCAGTTCTGGCCAAACATTCTTGGAATATGAACCCGTTCTGGCCAAACATCGTTGGAATACGAACTCGTTCTGGCCAAGCCCGTTCTTACTAAAACTTGTATTTCTAAACCATTATTCTCTTTAAAAAATTCTTACAGTCTAAAAATATTTTCTGAATTTAAATAACCCGCAAAGGGTTGATAAACCGTAAAAAATGAACGAATCACCTCGGATTCAATCACATTCCCACCACCGTAACGTGTCTTCTTTGTGATTTTTTTTACAAATATTTTCATGGCAATTGCTCTGGTTAACTTTCCACGTTGATATTCGACTTGATGAATTTTAGCGTAGTACTAGATGCAAGCGAGATACCATCTTTTTACTGGTGAAATGACTAAATGTAACCGTAAGATCTAGTCTAATTGTTTATTCTCTGCTACTTCTCGCTCATGCAATGTTCTTGCTGGGAACTACAATTTACAAAAATTTAAAGGCAACGTCAATCGCGGTCTTCTGTCTCTTTGAATCCAGTCTTTTCATTGTCCTTTTTCCTCAGTAACAATTTATCAGTTTTCCCTCACACCACTCTCTTTCATCCTCAGTAACACTTTGCTTCTTAGTGACTTTATCGACTAGACTGACACGAAATGATTAAAATAATTACTTTCAAACATTTCACATGGCGTCATTAAAACCAAAATCTTGGAAATTTCTTTCATCGGTTCTGATTATAAAACGTGCGTTAAAATTTAGTAATATTGATTAATTTTAAAACCGACCAATTGTCAGTTACAGTGTAACCCGGATATAACAGAGTTGTCGGGACCGGAGAAGAAGTCTCTTATATCCGGGTTTGGTCTATTTTCTTTAGGTAAGTATGGCTCTAATTTGGGACCAGAGAAAATCTCTCTTATATCTGGGTTTCTCTTATATCCGGGTTACACTGTATCACTAATGCCACTGTATCATTGAAAATATGTTTTATTCAAAAATTTCCAGGTGTGTTTTTTTGAAAATGGGTTTGATGCCTGCAGATCAAAATTTAAAATGAATGTTTTCTTTTTCCATTTAGAAATACCAATATTACGTGAATACATCTTCAATCCTTTTAATAAGTTTCTCTTACTCTTTTCTTTCAAAGCATTGGTTGATTGTTATCCAATTATCATGCAAAATAAAAACACACCTTTTCCGAGGCGATAAACCCGACGCTACTATGTCTTAATTCAGTGAAGGCGCATTCAAGTAATTCAGTCTCCTCATCGGCATGTTGTTTCGGATATACCCGTATTTCATTCATTTTATTTTTTTTCTCCCACCTGTTTGAAAGTGTGTCGTCGTTATAAACCCCATCTGAAAGGGTTGGATGACTGCGATAAAAAATTAAATTATTGCTTGCATTTCAGTCTGCGATAAATCAACCTTCATGGTTGAATATTAATCACTTTTGTACACACACACACATATATATATATATATATATATATATATAACATCAATTTTGTCCAACACCGAAGAAAATTAGAGGTGTAAAACAGAGACCCCACCCCATGTTCGTAGGTTTCCTGGGGTCCCTTTGCAAGTTGATGGAAAGAATCTCAAGTATGTAGAATCTCTCAAATACCTCGGGAGTGTGGTAAGTTCAAGTGCATCGCTTGATGACGAGATCGTTAACCGCATTGCAATAGTGCATCTCTTGATGACGAGATTGTTAATCGCATTGCAAAAGTGCATCACTTGATGACGAGATTGTTAATCGCATTGCAATAGTGCATCACTTGACCAGATTGTTAATCGCATTGCAATAGTGCATCACATGATGACGAGATTGTTAATCGCATTGCAAAAGTGCATCACTTGATGACGAGATCGTTAACCGCATTGCAATAGTGCATCACTTGATGACGAAATTGTTAATCGCATTGCAAAAGTGCATCATTTGATGACGAGATTGTTAACTGCATTGCTTCCTTTTGTTTGCTGTGTCATTGGTTATGGGACCAAAGGGGAATAAAGCTGTCGTTTTGTCAACTCTTTTGTATAGCTCTGAAACTTGGAAACCATATAGATGGCACATTAAACATGTCTTCCATAAAGGCTGTCTCCGTACATTCTGTGTCCTAACGTTTAATGATCGAGTATCAAATGCCGGCCTTTTTGAGAAATGCAAGATTGGTACAATCGAGACCTTCATAATACAATCACAATTACGTTGGGCTGGCTATGTGACAAGGATCGGTGATGACCGCATACCAAAAGTCTGCGTAAGAAAAAGTACTAACGCAGAGTAAGTTGAGACATACGGTTGGATTGGACTTAGGTAGAGAACACATGAACAAACCCGTGAAGGTTTGTCACGCTCGGAGAAGGCCAAATGTATTAGAGCTAATCCCTGGATAGGAATAAATACCACAGAAAAAGGGATATGCACTGCCTATTATATACGATAGAAATAGGTATAGCCAGTTAGGAAGCCATAGACTATATGAGGATGTAGTTAATAGTGGCAGGAGTGTAGTTATCTGCTGGGAATATCGTGGTGATAGACGCATTAGACGAAGTTGCAAGCAATTGATTTCAGGAAACCGGTAACGTCCGGTCGGAAAGGGCTCCGCGAGCAGCAGAAGGAATTACCGATTTAGGTATTCGATAATATGATAATAATATACTGGAGGGAGAACCCTAACTCTAACCTTTTCAACAGGTTGAGGAAACAAATTGTAAGATATAATCGTCTAAATATGAATTTTCGAAGTCAGGGACGCAGTACTTTGGATTTAAAATTCAGTGCTACGGAAATTCAAACAGATACTGATAAAATAAAAGCTATACGTACCGTCGCCACTCTCACTACTGTCAGACAGGTTCAGCGATGCTCATTGATATGTCTTCCGTCTACCGAAGATTTATTTCAGGATTCTCTAGCTTAGCAGAAACGTTAATTAGATCAACTAGGAAACATGCACGTTTTAGGTGGGATGATGACTGTCAAGAATCGTTCGATCGCTTGAAAGCTATGATGTCCGAATCGGTGATTCTAGTGTACACAGATCCAAACAAGGAATATAAACTTTATATACGAATGTATCGGACTATGGACTTATATACGGATGCATCGGACTTAGCTATGGACTTATATACGGATGCATCGGACTTAGCTATGGACTTATATACGGATGCATCGGACTTAGCTATGGACTTATATACGGATGCATCGAACTTAATGGAGCGGATATATGATAAAGAAATGAAAAGAGAAATGGATAAACCTATATACTTTCTATCTCACAAATTGAGTGATAGTACGTGGTCAGTTTTTGAAAAAGAAGCGTATTGCATTCACTACACCTTGCATAGTGCGAAATTCACTATCTAGACAAAATATAAGCCTCTTCAATGTCTTTGGGATTCTCCCATTCAGAACAAGTAAATCGAGTTATGAGCTTTAAGTATAGCAGAATACAACTTTACAATAGTTTACTTACAAGGTAGGAATAATGTGTAAGAAGATTACTGTCCCGCACGATAGATGCGTCTAGAGAAAATTTAATAAAGCAAGTCAACGTAGATGATAGAAGATATGAGGTTAGCGCTATTAATTAGAATGATTATGAGCTCCGACGCTTTGCTACTTACAGAGATGTACACAACTCCCCAAGAGAAAGACCCACACTACTTAGGGAGAAGGAGTCAAATAGTCATATTTTTGAACTCAAGTGTAGAACTCAAAAGGCTAAGGCTAGTAAGTTAGAGAACCAAAAAATTCATTCTGTTAAACGAAGTCATGTATCCTTCATCTCAACCCGACGACGAACCGATAGGTAGACTTTACATTCTATCATATGTTAGGAAGAGCGTCTTCGTGCAGTATCTTGATAATAATGGCAACATGCGAACGGAGATGATGTTCCAAGCAATCAAACTGAAATATTTCTGATCATGTTTGTTTAGAAATATTGCGGAGATTCTAGGGAAGTGTATACCCTGCCAAACGAGAAGAGGACTACGATATGCCGCCATTATATTCCGCTAAGAGAGCCTTAAATATTTCCGAAACTTACCCAGAAACCCTATCAGGAAACCAATACATAGTAACCTTCATTGATATGTACTCAAGTGGGCCGAGGCATTTATGTACCAAATAAGAAAGCTCAGATGCTCGCCCGCTTATCAGTAGGTGAAATATGCCTTAGATTTATCGCCTCTGTTCAATTAGTAACAGTTAACGGTAAAGAGAATGTTAATAAAGTTATGAAAAAGACGCTAAAAGGTTTAAATATACACCACGTGACGACCTCGTTCTGCCACCCACAAAGTAATGCTGAGGTAGAACGGTTGCATTGTACGATGCACGATATCTTATTAAAAATATAATTAGGAATAATGATAGATCATGGGATTTATATATTAACCAGATGCTCGCGGCAATTTCGTTTAACGTTAGCTAGTCGACAAAATTATCACCGTACTACTTACTTTAAAATAGGGATGTTGTTCTGAGCTAGATAATATCTTAAAACCATGTTGTCTTTATTCTGGAGATGAGTACCAATACATTGCGCTACGGGAACATTTACACTAGTTAGGAATAATTTAAAAAAAGCGAGGAAACGACAGATAGAAGGGTCTAACATTTCAACTAACGGCGTAGACTTTAAAGTAGGAAACTTAGTATATTATAAAAACCATTCTAAGCTGGGAAAATTAGACATGAGGTAGCGTTCGTGTTATGTAGAAGTCGAGAAAAAAGGTCCAGTGTCATATAAGATCAAGGATCAGTTAACTAGCTCGGTAGTTAAGGAATGAATACCTTAGGGTAGCGATTATTCAGGAATGGATAATTCCCACTGATAATAGGTCGCTACGAAGGGTAACCGTAGCTGCCCCGCTACTCTACGATGAATCTGAGAACGACTGACGAAACGACGGAAACAAGTACCTAAAAAAAATAAATGGTGACTCCAACGAGACCATTCGGAAGATGCGTCAGATATCCGATGATAATGTTTCACACATGGCCCTATGGATAAAAGTGTTGAATCCAGTGACTTGAGTCAAAGAGTTGTGAGTTCAATACCTGGCTACAGCTGGGGTGAACTAAAACTTGGAGAGTTGAGTTAAAGAGAGATAACTGATACGAAGACATCCTGAAAAGGCATGACACGTGGAACTAGAAAATTCTACCCCGGCGGACGAAATAAAGGGTTCAGTTCGACATTCCAATCACCTGAAGAAGGCCGGAGCGTGTAAATTTGAGAACAGTCCGAACAATGTAAATAGTTTAAATAAAGAAATTCTTGTAAAAAAGAATGAAAAATAGAAAAAAAAACAAGTCAATGAAAAATTCTATGGGTTTGCCAAAGAGGAAACGGAAAGACATTTGTAAATATCCATGCACCTTTGTGCAGACGGACTAAGTAAAAAAGAAAAAGGAAAGAAAAATGTAACGACCACACATGCACGGCTTTGAACAATTGCATTTTGTGTTTCTGCAACAGATGTCAAAGAATGACACGCAACTAGAATAAGTTACAT
Source organism: Acanthosepion lycidas (assembly GCA_963932145.1). NCBI lineage: Eukaryota > Metazoa > Mollusca > Cephalopoda > Sepiida > Sepiidae > Acanthosepion > Acanthosepion lycidas. The sequence continues at coordinate 97,218,532 of OZ010586.1, read as the reverse complement.
GAAATAGCCGAACTCAAGAAATCGAATTTATGGGGTACTAAGTATACGAACACTCGGTAGAATGCGATTGTTTGGAGTGAGGCTTTCTGAGAGTGTTGTATTACCTTTGTCTGGGTTTTGAATTCAACAGAGGATCACAAGAATTCTGAAGCGTCGATATGCTGCCCACACCCAAGGCTTGCGACCGGCTATACCACCCGCGGAAGGACGCGTTCCTGTGGCATCAAAGCTTCTACTGGCTTTTAGAATTCAAACTGTCACTCTTAATAAAACGAATACAAAAAATAAATTAAGTTTTTAGTTGATTCCATTTTATGTAGTAGCGTGGGGATCACGAGACCACACAGAACGCAACACCGGTTCCCATAAGATCGCCAATGTTAACCTTGGTCAATACCGAGATGGGTGACTGATTTACTTTTACTAGGTTTCGAATATTAGTCCAAAACGGTGCGAATTCAACAGAGCGCCTCAAAAATTCTGAAGCGTCGATATGCATTCCACACCCAGCTTTGCGACCAAAAATAAATTAAGCTTTTCCTTGATACTGTTTTATGTAGTCGCGTGGGGATCCCGAGACACACAGAACGCAACAATGGAATACCAGGTGCTGTACGCTTGGATGTGCGAATGGTGTAAAGGATAATGTTTCGAAATTTTTGATCGGAAAGCCGAGTTTCAATTCCTCTTCGGTTCGATATATATACTTACACGCAAATACTCCTGGAAAAGGTATGAATCCACCTCTTCACCCCCGAGCTATCTAAGACTTTTATCATTAACGTATTATTATCTCCAATAAAATTCTTACAATCTAAAAATACTTAAATTTTTAAATAACCTGAAAAAAGGTTAATAAACGATAGGAAACGAATCAATCAATTTCATAGTGCAACGGGACAGGAGTTACCTAGAAGTCAATAGACCCCCCCTGCATAAATCTGCATAATAAATATAAATTTTAAATTTATAAAATGATAAAAATCTAATCAAAATTTTAAAGATAGATAGATAGATAGATAGAATTTCAGTGAGAGTCAATTTTACTCCCTAATCAATTTTCACACCATATATCACTATACTTGCGTGTTCTCTGTATATAGTCCGCAAGAGGCTTATGGGGACTGGGTAAAAATGAAACCGGCATGTTTGAATCCTCTTGTTTTGAGCTTATGTTTATGGACTCAGATTGATTTCCAAAACATTTTTTCAACTCTGAGTTGAATTATGTTGACATTAGAAATGAAGTGATGTGTGTGTGTGTCTTTTTTATTTGGTATACAACCTGTCTGAAGTTATTATTTAAATCAAATAAACCTCAATAACTCAAAAATTTCTGATCCAATATTTGTCAAATCTATTTTCCCCGTTAGTAAAATATGTAAATAAATTTTCTGCCATTTTTAGTTTTTGAGATATTTGGAATTTACGGAAAATTAGTATGCAGATTAAACTAATATTACCTTAAGATCTTTTAAAATTTGATAAAAATCTATTTTTCTTTTTATCTATAATATATGTTGAACCATGTGTAAGGAAAGGATCTAACAACGGCTGAAAAACAGATAATAACAAAGTTACGAGTGACGGAATGTCCACATTGGAGATATCAAAGGATCTTTGCTGAGATCATCGAACGATAAAGAAGGATATTGAAAATATAACTAAGTTGTGAACTCGAAGCAAAGGAAAACGCTTTAAGAATTTGCTTCCTCAGGATGAACGTAGACTAAAAATGAGTTATAGTGAAACAGCAACATTGGCCGTTGGCTGATTTAACAATAATATTTTTCAACAGTGATAAACAAATCATATGGAAAACATTTTTTTTCAAATTTCGACGCTTGTCAACAATGTCTTCGCGAAGACATTGTATCAGTGAAAAACTTAAATGCAGGTTTCGGGTTCTTTCCTGAAATTTAACATTACTATTTCGAAACAGTTTTGACACATATAAAACTTCCAAAGAACTTTCGGTAATCTCGTTGTTTTCAAGAGATTATCCCATGAAAACAATTATGATTTATGCGTTTATTTATTGGAAAATTATTATTACATCGTTTTATACAAATGATAGTTTTGGATTTAGATATCCCAATAGAAAAGCAACATCAATGAATAACAAGCGTATTTATTTCCGTGTGGATATGATTCACGTTTATGGTTATAAACTGCGATTGTGGGTACCTCGAGGCGGTGTAATGGTTAGCAAGCTTGTCTCGCTAGAACAAACCCGACTGGGTAAGTTCGATTCTCGCTGCCACCTACTTTCGGCCTTGTGCTATTATCTTTCTTGAAACATGGGTAAGTGTTGTGGATTCCGGAATTAAATCCGATACCAATAAATAACAAACGCCAAGAATGAATATAAGAAAATAATGTATTAACGTAATAATACAAACTGATAATTCAGATTAGTAGTTCCAGGAATACGGGTTAGTAGCAAAATATCTATACAGTCTTTGGTATTGAAGTATCGCTGTATGACTTCTTACTGAGTCTACGTGTTCGCTCAATGTGACTCTTGTTCGCTACGTTCGTTCTGTCTGTATGTCTGTCTGTCTGTCTGTCTGTTACCTTCACCCTCTGTTGCTCCTGTCTCTCGGGTCTTCACGTAGCAGTTTATGTATATACTGGGTGAGTCCATTTGTGTAAAAAGGGGAGAACCCCTCAACAGTAAGTATCTAACAGCTATTGAAAAACAGAAAATAACAGAGTTATTGAATAAGGGAATGTCCACATTGGAGATATGAAAGGAGCTTAGCAGAGGTCATCGAACGAGAAAAAAAAGGCTGTTGAAAATATAACTAAGTTGTGAACTCGAAGCAAAGGAAAAGGCTTTAGGAGCTTCCTTCCTCGAGATGAACACAAACTATTAGGTTGGTGCAAAAATAATGTCGGTTTTTGACGTATTTTTAACGTCAAAAACCGACATTACTTTTGCACCAAACGAGTTACAGTGCAACAACATTGACCAGATGCTATTTTTTTGTGTGTCCGAGTGTGTAAGTGGAGGCGTGTTTGTGTGTATGTGTGGCTATTTGTGTGTGAATGCTCACATTCTATGGTGGTGGAATTTGAGACGCTGTAACGGTTAGAAAGCTTGTCTCGCTAGAACAATCACGACTGGGTAAGTTCGATTCTCACTGCCACATACTTTCGGCCTTGTACCCGATTTAAGCTATTTTCTTTCTTGAAACATGGATAAAAAGAAGTATCTAACAACTACTAAAAAACAGAAGATGACAAAGTTATTGAATAAGGGAATGTTCACATTGAAAATATCAAAATAACTTAGCAGAGGTGATCGAAAGATAAAAAAGCCTATTGAAAATATAGGTTGAGAATTCGAAGCAAAGGGAAACTTGCTTCATCGGGATGAACGTAAATTAAAACGAGTTATAGTGAAATAGCCACTTTTGAGCAGCGCTCTGATCTTTGAAAAGGCTTAAATTAAAAGTGTCAAGAAAGGCGAAAGGTGTAGAATAATTTTTGAATTTGGATCTGTAAAAAAATGTCCTAGTCAAACTCTTCTCACTAAAGGAAATATATTAAAGCTTCAATATTGGGCCAAGGAATACATGAAAATTGACTTTTCCAAAGTAATTTACAAAGACGAATCTCCAGTGAAATTTGATGGACCTGAGGAGTGACCAAAAGATGGATTTTATCCAATTCCGACGTGCCTGTGGCTAAAAGAGAGCAACATGGAGTCGGTAAGGTTCTGATATTGGCTGAAATTCTGGACCATACCATTATTGGAGTATTCAAAGTCCATGAATGAATTAACCTGAACAGTGCTAATTATTGCTATTTTGCGAACAATACTTTCTTCGCTTCATACAAGTCCCAGTTTCGCAGTTGCAAAGTGAAATGTGTATTTACTCGTGAATTCTTTAAGCATGATATGTTACCCCATCTGTAGTTTCGCCCAACACATTAAATTATTACAGATCCAAAAGATTGACCTAAAAAAAAAGTCAAGTCAGATTCTAAATTAGCCTCGTCTCATCATCATGCGTAGCACGGAAACCGTTCAGAAATAGCTCATTATCAGCTATATCCAAGAACTTTCTCAAGGCAATATTTAAAAATGACTTTGAGGGCGTAATGCCTGTGGGTCTTGGTGAGGACAATCCCTCTTCAAAGCTTGTCAACTAACGCTACAGAACCACAAATAAATCATAACTTATCACTTTCAGGAATTTTAACAGCGGCAACAGCTAAAATGGATATCGCATGTAACTCGGGGATAAATTGGTCACATAATCAAGATACGGACATTACACACTACGTCAAACAAAAGGTTAGGAAGGAACCCCCCATCAATGAAGGAAGGATAAACCTATTTTCCTTAAAATTTGTTTAAGAGAAAGTTTTTGTAAATTTCAACCGACAGTAGTACTGATTGCTCGGTCAATGCATACAGAATATTTCCTTATAAGGAAACGGCTAATGTTATCATTATCATTTGTTTGTTATTTTGTAGTGCGAGCCATATTGAAAATGAGGATAGTGCGTAAAAAATTAAGTTTATCATGAATTCAGACAAACCTGTTGCTAAAATTCTGTTTTATAAAAATTGTGACTTTATTTATTTATGGACCAAAAAACTCGGTTTACATAGTCATATTATCTTATTAATCTTTTCTATTATTCTAATATCTGTTAATCTATGGCAAAGAATCTATCAAATCTTACCAAGAACAAAATAACCCATTTCACGCTTTCACTTGCCTACAAGTAGCACAATCAGTAAAAATGTCGTGTTCAAAAATTTTATCAAAATAAAATTATTTACATAATATACAGTTTGGCCCAAAAATCTGGGCACATAGGCAAGGATGCATATTTTTAAATAATGAAATTTTCAACAACATTTTATTGAATTGGAATATTAACAAATAACATTTTCAATATAATTTCCATCAATTTTTATGCAAAGGTTGATGAGCTTTGCATGAATCACGTGAACCCGATGCAACAACACCACATTGTCGTCAATTTTAGCACATTTACTCTTTATGCGTTCAATCAATGGTGATTTTCATTTAGTACACCTTATCCTTTAGCATACCCCAGAAAAAGAACTCAATGCATTTTTTCTTTTCGATAAACCATGTTTAATCTGTGGAGATAAAAAAATATAGTTAACGAGATTACCTATATAGGGACACATTGTATTTCAAAGTAAAATATGTACTAAAAATAGATCATAGATATAGAATTTTAATATATGAAATTAATATGTTGATAGTTTTAAAATAATGAATTTAAATATACTTATAAAAAAATTGAATTTGAATCATAGATATTGGAGGAAATTTCTCAAACTAATAAAAAAAAATTTGCTACGTGACTATAAACATTTTGCTTTTAAATCTCATTCATTTTGTCAGTAATTTGTCGCGGAAGACATACTGGGGGAAACTAAGTCCTCTAAGTCATCTAATCTTTTTGAACCCATCTAAATTAATCGAACACCACACTTTTTTACCTGAAAAAATATTTCTTAGATTTTTATATTAATTATTTTATTATTAATTTCTGGTAAATAGAGAGCAGATCAGAATTGGACGGAAAAATAACTAAAAAAGCAGTGTGGTTTCATTAAAGACACTGGAACAAGAAATGTCATTTTTTACGAGAATATTGCAAAAGAAAACGATGCAAATGCACAGGTATGTATATTATGGTTCATAGACTATACAAAAACATTTGATTAGGTATAACATACATATTTATTGGAGCTGCTTGGATAACTTATTTATTTACGATGGATATTAGAATAATTCCCACTATTTTCTAGGAACAAAACACGTGTATAAGGACAGAAAATTAATTAATAACAACATAAGAATAGCCGATGGCAACATCAGAAATTCAAAAACAAATTAGTAAAGGAAAGCCGGGAGAATGAACTATCAGCTGTAGAAAGAGAGAATATGGGGCCGTTAGTGAGAGGGAGAGAGCACAAGAAGGAAATCGGAGACGGTTGGATCAAGCTAGTACAGTAATACAAATATCTAGAAAGATGCTTTCCAAAAGCTAAACAAAGTATTAAAAATCAGAAATGTTTTCATAATAAACAAAGAACGCAAAACTGCTATCTATCATCATCCATCTTATGGCAGTTAACGTAAGACTTCAGGCAGCAGAGATGTGGTTTTACAGAAGGATGCTTAGAATAGCATTGACGGAACATGAAAGTTAGAAATCCAAAAGTGGTCTGAAATGCCGAAGATGTCTTCCAAATTGTAAATAAAGTATTAAAAGTCAGGAATTGTTTTGTTTTGATTTTTTAAAAACAAAGAAAAGAATAAGTGCTATATAATGTCAATATGGCAGTTAATACTAGATGACTTAATGCAACAAATATGTAGTTTTACAAATGGATGCTGGGAATACCAACGGCGGAACATGATTAACAGAAATCTAAAGGCTCTTAGAAATAGCCAAGATGCCTTTTAGAATCTATACAAATATTAAAAAACGGAAAACTTGGTTAGAAACAATGAAAAGTGTGCTGAACCTTTATATATCACCTCATTTGAGAAGAAAAACTTTGGTTTCCTTTCTGCCATTTTTAATGCAAAGGTTGATGCGCTTTGCAAAATTCACGTGAACTCGATACAATAACTCCACACTGCCATCAGGAATATGAAGATGTGGACAGCTACGATTGCCTGCATCCTGAAAGTAAATTAAGCATAAGAGGAGTCTAAGCGAATGTTAAATATATTATAACTATACAATAGTATTGAAGTGGGTAGTGTAACTTTCATAAACTACTCTGATCGGTCAAAATCTGGAATCACCTTACTGTCGTTACGGAATTAATGATAGTCGCATTGTAGTGTACACGTACCTTTAAGAAGAAAGCGGTTGTCTGGAATCCAGTGTGAACAAAGCACAAACAGCTGAGATGATTACTTGTCCAAGTGAAAAAGATAATCAAAATCCTGTGTAGACGATCTTATTGATCAAGAAGAATTCTCGGAAGTGGGTTGCTGTTCTATCGGAAGACAGAAACGTGCCACCTGTGATGGACGAGGCGGCTTCGTCAGAGTATGCACTTGATTTAATCAAATGGTTCCAGTCACAATAGTATTGACCGGGTCAGTTTTCATTTAGCAGCCTCAAGTGTGACCAAAGCAGAAAGAAATTTTATTTAATGGGATTCTGCGAAATTATAAGCACAAAAAATACTAAAGCTCAAGTTGATGACTGTCAGCTGCAATTCGATGACGAGCCTAACGCCTAAACGTACTTAAGCGCCAACTTATTTAAGATTCTTCTTCTTTTTTCTTCTTCTTCTTGTTTTGGAACTGCTGATTATTGCAAAGACATTAACGGACAAAGTATAATGTGAATCGGGAAGTAAATATTTGCCCGGTGTTTTTCAGCTCCAGGGCAAAGAAACAAAGCGTTTACTTTTTGTGACTGATAAAGCTCTTTTGAAGCGAAAGAATCGAGCTATAACGTGTCTTTATTTCATTGTCCTGTGCTACATTAAGTGATTAGGTCGATTCTCTGGCATCACAACAGCTATGGGTATGGGACATGATTAAATATTCCACGATAGTGTTCCACTGTAAGATTCTACGATAATTTTCGTATTTAACTCGGATTGTTACGATTCTCTCCTCAGGGGAAATATATCCCAAAATCTGACTCCAAGAAAATTGTTCCAATCGAATATATTAAAGTACATATCCTCTCTCTCTTTCTCTCTCTCTCTCTCTCTCTCACACACACACAAGAGCTCTATCTCTCTTTCTCTCTCTCTCTCTCTCACACACACACACACACAAGAGCTCTATCTCTCTTTCTCTCTCTCTCTCTCACACACGCAAACACACACACACAAGCGCTCTCTCTCTCTTTCTCTCTCTCTCACAAACACACACAAGCGCTCTCTCTCTTTCTCTCACACACAGAGACAAACACACACACAAGCGAGTTCTCTCTCTCCCTCTCTCTCTCTCTCTCTCTCTCTCTCTCTCACACACACACACACACACACACACACACACACACACACACACACAAATCCCGTAACCCATTAAGGTCGTAGGGATACGGTAGCCATAGTAGCACTGGTGGTTGTTTCCTTGGCGGAACCCAACCTTCTCCGAGCTGGTTTTGAATTCAAATGGTTCCTTTCTCCAGACCAGACGCCAGAGATTTTCCTCAATCTGAGCCGCTTTAGTGAAAATGTGTCTTTTATTTAGAGTGAAATAAATTTTGTGAATGTATCTGTCTGGCTTTGTAGTTATTTCTGTTAAAGATTTCCTTCTGAACAGATGCGAGTAAGAAAACCCTCAGCCCCCAAAGTACTCCAGATGTTTTGAGAAATCTTGTTAAAGAAAAAATTGCGCTCAACGTCAGAGATTGAACTTGCATCCATCAGGGCAGAGGGAGCTACCTTTTAGCAAGATAGCCTGAGTATCCAGTAAAAATAACGTTTAAATTGATAAAAATTTGTCGACTTAAAGATCCTTTCTAAAAATTCTCTTTCTTTCTCAATACGTGTGTGTGTGTGTGCAAATATATAGAAAAATAGGAAAGAACACGTTAGGTAGATATTCCGGAGTTCTTGCCTTGGCTGACATCTTTCGGAAGGTGACTGATACGCTGATACAAATTGTTAACTCTTACGCCGCTTATCGAAATAGTCGCTCCAGCCGTTTCCATAGTAACTAATTTTACGAATGAAGATGCGTAAATTTCAAGATTAGTTATTCCCAAAATTTCGCTTTAAGATGAAACAGAGCTTGATACTTTAATTCAATTTCATTTTACTAATTATATTGAGGTTTTTGGCCCTTGTTTTTGAAACATGAGAACTCTTATGTGGCGAAGGAATCATATTTTTTTTAAATAATTATAATATATAGATAGATAGATAGATAGATAGTTCGTTGGAGAGTGAATAAATTAAACGGCCTACTATAAGCAAGCGTGAACGCGTGTGCTGGTATGAATACGCAGGCAAGTAAATAAATAATCGGTAAATTTATTCATGAGGTGTAAATGTAATAGTGCCCAATGCGGTTATAGAGAGCAAACATATGCATTAATTAGTACATATACGCGTACCTAGCAACCAGCGAAACTATAGTCGCCCGCCAAAAATATAGGTACGTGTATATATAATAATTTATATATATATATATATATATATGTGTGTGTGTGTGTGTGTGTGTGTGTGTGTGTGTGTGTGTGTGTGTGTGTGTGTGTGTGTTAAACATTACAACCCAATTCAAGTCGGAAAAGCTACTAGCACGCAAGAGGCTACAGAGTGTGTAAGTAAAGGAAAAGATTGCGTATATGTGGTGGTTGAGGAAAGGATAAAATTAGGAACGGATGAGGATAAAAAAGAAAAATGGAGATCAAGACAACATAAGATGTCGTTTGACATTGTATTTAAATTTTTAATGATTATAGTTATCAGGAAAGCTCGTAAGAGGAAGGGAGTTCCACTGTTGGGAAGTGCGAGAGAAGAAGCTGTTGGAGAAGAAGAGGCGGCTACATTTAACTGTTTCGACAATAAAAGGGTTGGACCGAGATACCAAACTAGTAGCACGCTTAAATTCATGCAAAATTGAGGCACCAGTGAAAATAGCTCATCAGAGCAGATGCTATGAACATATTTATAGAAAACACCGAGGGAAGCCACAGTATGTCGGTAAGAATGTGACTGGAGTCGAGATACCAAGTCAGGACCGATCACATTGCATATTCGTCTTTGGATTTTGGATAGAACCTCGATATGACAGCGGGGCGCAAGACCATATATGGCAACAGAATTCCATCTATCTATCTATCTATCTATCTATCTATCTATCTATCTATCTATATATATATATATATATATATATATATATATATATATATATATATATATTCAACCTTAGCGTTGCGACTCCACGCTCCAAAAGTTTGTATCCGTTAACAATGACACATTTAAAAAGAAAAAACATATCTCGATTCGCATTTAATCATTTCGGATCCTACGGGATTTTACAAAAATATAATTTCCATGCCTGAAGATGACTGAATGTACAGTTGAAAGTACTTGCATATTAAAAAAAAGACCTTATACAGCTTATAATGTCCTTAAGTAATTCATCGAGTCTAGCATGAACCTCAACAGAATGCAGAATACACTGGACAGTCGTTTTATCCTATATTTGTGACTCATCAGCAGTGCGCATCCTCTACCGAGTATTGAAACCCGGTCAGTTACGTTATCAGGCAAACGTCATATCCACTGTTCCAACGGGCCTTGGTGGCGAAGAAGTAGCGAATCAGACTCGATATAGCGCCGCTCGATCACATATTCCGTGGTGGTTGGGGATAATAGCCGTGGTTCGTGAGGGCACATTGCTATGGGTAAAAGAGAAACTCGCATGAGTTCCACCAACTGTCCGGTTTTCAATTCTATATATACAGAGCAACCTCGTTCTCAAACGTCGAACAAATCGATTTTCGAACAGAAAATTCAAGATGAAAATACCTCGGTTATCGACTAAAATTTCGATTCTCGAAAGACATTGCTGAGCCGAGTAAACACAAACGAAATAATTTCTGAGACGACTGCCACTATTTCCAATAGGTAGAGGAAAAAAGTCACAGTACAATAAAATTGGAAAAGAAAAGTACGGCACAACACACGAATGTATGCATTACTGTTTGTTGATATATAAATAAACAAGGGACATTGTGGAATCTTCCACAGCACAACCAGCCTTACCTCTATTTAGGAAATGCACTCTTCCTATCTGATAAGCAAAATTCTACTTTCATACAATATAACAAGTATTCATTGGTCATTCACCTCCAATCTGCCTTGCTGATTGGTCAGTTCCGACCAATCAAATCGCCTGCACGCGACCAATCTGTTTTCCCGCTCATGTGCTGGGAGCCACTTGACCAGTATAAAAGCAAAAACACGTGTGAACTTTTTAGAGAAAGGATTAGTAATGTTTATTCATCTCTCGCACGTTTCAAGATGTAACCTTCGCCAACTTCCGTCTTAGACAAAGACAAGACGTTTTTAAGACAATTACCAACATTCATGAAAATCACTCCTGAACTTTTATCAACTTTAGAACTCGCAATTCCAAACTTTATTCTTCTGAATTACAACTTCAATATTACAGTAAAAGGTAAATTACTTCTTAAGAACTTTCTGTTTAAAAGACACTTAATATTAACAACTTTAATATCAACATTAACGAACGATTACAAGAAAGACATTCTGAAACCTAAAACATCATACATATTTGCCAACATAACATATACCAAATATTTTGCTTGTACATTGTTTTGAATGTATTATTAGTTTCTAATTAAATATGTCTTGTTCGTAATATGAACTCTGGTACAAATATTTCCAAATCAAAGGGACACGACTCTGTCCTACCTTTTCTTTGCATGTTGTACACCAACCTAAATAAATCTAATTGTTACTTTTTAAAACAATTCAGTTGAATTTTGTATTTTATTTTGATGTTAGTGGAAATAGTTAATTGACACGCAACATATTCTCAACAAATATTACCACATAATTAACCCATCCACTACAACCTCTTCTCGCCACTGTCAACCAGATAAAAATGCCGTGATTTTGACCCATTACAAGGTACGACAGTCTGTGCAAGACCATCATGAAAGTCACCATTGAAGGTGGACGTAAGAGAGGACGCCAACGCAAAAATTGGTTGGACAATGTCGAACAGTGGACAGATATCAGTGTACCACAATTGCTGATGGCTGCCAATGATAGACTGTTATGGAAAAGAGTAGTTAGTGTGGCTTCTTCATTTGAATACACCCTACGATGACAAAGGTCAAGCGGATGATGATGATGAAGATGATGATATATGAAATTAGGCAAAATTATGTAACGTTTTATATATATATATATATATATATATATATATATATATATATATATATATATATATATATATTTGTGTGTGTTTGTTAAGTAACTATTTGTTTTAATCCGAGGTTACTTAAAGAAAGAAAAAAACAAATATTATATATATATATATATATATATATATATATATATATATATATATATATATATAATAAGTTAAAATGGTAATCCGTATGGAATTTCCAAGAGGATGAAGAGCCAAGGAGAACTGTATGTCAGTGACAGAACAATATGATTACTTAATCAATATCAAACACTTAAATTACCATAGGAGTCTTTGATATTCATTAATTTATATGTGTTATGTGTCTGAGTATGCTTATGTGTGTGTTTAAAATCAAGACGTCGAGAATGAAGTCACTTCGACTTAATGTAATTGTTAGCAAACATATTTCGCTAGATCACTTACGTCTCGATCCGCACCAGGTGCCTCATATATTCGGCCTTCTCCCATTTCTAAACTGCGCTAAGAAAGACTTTAAGGGCACCTCGACATGGTGTAATGTTTGGCAAGCTTGTCTCGCTAGAACAATTACGACTGAGTAGTGAGTTCGATTTTCACTGGGTGGCCCATACTTTCGGCCTCGTGCCACATCTAAACTGTTGTCAGAAAATCGCCAGAGCATCTAGAATTAAAACAGATAAATTAAATCTTTTAATCTCTCAGCTGGTAGACATTAATGTCAATGTTTAAAACCTCGAGTCTTTAATCAAACATGTATTCCCACTAATTATAACCTCTATAGCAATAATAACGAACTCGAGTTCCAATTGAGTTAGTTATATTTACTTACGCACAAATACCTCTTCTCCCCTTGTTATGGGTTAAATAGAAGGATAGATTGGATTCTTTAGCTTTGGCTGGCAACCAGGCTGTCACACAAAGAAATGGCAATCTACTACGGGAAGAAATCTGCTTCGTCAGTCATATATCGAAAGATACATAATTGACCAAGTGTGTACCACATGTAGCACTTAACTGCCCGATAGCAATAATAAATAAAATCTTTTGATCTCTCAGCTGGTAGGCATTAATTTCAATGCGGTATTATGATGTATGGGGTATTGATTTGTTGATGGACGAGTTTTTATGGTGAATGGGCCAATTATAATGAGTGAATGGGTTGCGAATCAGATTAGCTAGGTATAGGATAGTTAGTGTCGACCAGCCTCAACCCCGGCCTTTTTTGGCCTTGTGCCACAATTGTGTATCAAAAACACATTAAATAATAAATGAAATCAGATTAAAAAGTTAACAAGTATAGACTCCGAAATGTCTCAACTCTTTTCTTAAATAATGTAACAGAATTTCACTTTACTATAAGGGCTAAATGGTAAACTCACGTCTGGCCTGAAAGTTGTTTCGCAGATTGGAAAAAGAGATCGGATTGTTGCAGGGTATATTCCTTAGTCTTATGCAATAATAACATTACTTTTTAGTAAGTTCTCTTAAACTAATTGGCATCTTCTTCACTGACCACACCAGACCCACCTGCAGTGCCACCTGCAATGTCACTTTGAGTCATCCCTGATAGAATTCAGCAAATCAATTCTAATACTACTTCTTTACTGACACCACCAATAAAAGGACGGAAACATTTAAATATTTTTACGATGACTTTGCTTATGTGAATATTAGCCATTTCCTTATGTAGGCATTATTCAGCATTCATTTGCTGACAAAAGGTTGGGATCATAGTGTATCATCTGTTCTCCTGATCTCTCATGATAATACTAAATACTGAGAGCTTCCCCGTCTCGTGGAACAGCTACCCACAGCAACACATCCCTTATTGACCTCAAGAGGAGGAATCTGTAGTAATAATAATGCCAGCGTAACGGACGATGGAGTAGGCTATTTTGAACCTGGCCCGCGTTGCATGCGCTCGGGATCCCGGCATTAAACTAACTTTGCGATACCTCCTGACAGCGTGAGACAAGTTAATACTAAGTGGAATATCTTTTCTCATCATCTCTCATGGTAACGGTAATCCCAGCCGTTTCCTCATAATGAAACATTCGTAATTGACTTAGTACCTAGGGCTATTTTCGGTTAAAATTTATAAAATCTTTCTATTAAAACAATGTTTCTGGTAAAACAGGAAGGGTTTTTTTTAAGTTAAGTAAAAGTTTTCTTAAGTCCAGTAACTATTATTACGGATTCTTGTATTGATGGGTGTGTATGATGAAATTTGTTTGGCACTGAATAATATTGCGTCATCGTTGATTGTATCAGATTTTCATTACGCACAAACACTATTGTCTCGACTTTCGATTAGTTGTCCTACAACCATTGTCTGCGATAAGCATTGCTCTAAGGTAGAGTACGAAATTTTAACGCTACACGAACAATCCGGTAAGCCTTACCAGTGAGCAAATCAATGTACTATAGACTGGAGCGAAAACTCTCCTGAATTAAATCCAATCAAAAATCGGTGGTCAGTCTGTAAGGAACGACTTCGTGAAATGGACATAGGAAGTACAGACATGAGCATTGGATCATGGTTTATTGGGAAAATATAAAAAAGTAAATAATAACGGGATTATTTTTTTTGCTTCAATTAATTTGCTACTGCTGCTAAACGGTACAAAATTAACAGATTAAAAAAACAGGATTCGGCTTTTTAAAGTATTAAAAGTAAAAACAAAACCAGTGAATGCTAACACAAAATAAACGAAAGAAAATTTAAGACATCACCAGACAGATTTACTCTACTTAATAACGACTTATTCCGTTTTAATAGTATTACAAGCCATGTTCATTTATTTGTGTTGAGCCATGCATTCTGCTGCGTCCCGGGTATGACAATAAACTACGTCCGGCAGCAAGGCCTCTGATCGGGAGACTTGAGAAGTGGAATCACCTCTCAAATTCTATGTTCCCAAATCCACCCTGGCCCAGTTTGGTAGCACCTGTTAGGATCCCAACATTGGTCAGATAGAGAACACCCAAATCGGAGTCAAAACCGGAAAATATAAGAATACATTGGAAAAAAATTACAAGCAATACATTTTCATGGTAAAAATAACAAATTACTAGTGTTACTTTAAAAAAAAAAACAATGGGCCTAAGGAAATAGCATTTCGGCATTAAATGACCCATAAGGAGTTAATATGCTGTTAAACAAACCAAACCCGACTCTGTTATTATAACGACAGAGTATTTATTACTAAAAGTGGTGATCAGGCACCGATGTTTGGAATACGAAATTCAAGCCTAATTCTTCCACGAATACTGTAAAAGGTCCCAACTCTACTTTATAGTAATTTGGCATTTACTTGACCCCTACAACCAAGTCACGTTATGTCAGAAGGTCGGTATAATGTGAGGAGCCCGAGCTAGAAACAAAAATCCCCCAAGCCCCCGCAACCGTCGGTTGCGACGGCCTCAGTGCAAACACCGATCCCTCTCTCTGGTGCAATGAGAGGCCTCGGGCAGCTGTTCCTCAGGGCTGAAATTCTCTTAGTATAATTTTCCTCAGTTGCAACTCTGTCCTTTGACAGGGCCGCCCCTGAGAATACTCTGTCGAAAGATAGAGACGCAACTGAGAGATGAAAAATAAACATATTACAAACTACTTTATAGTAATTTACTCCATCCCCTCCCCCACAAGGATGAGATGCGCAAAAGGTCATTTTAAAGTTGGAACTCGAGCGCGTAAACTCGAGCAAGGGACACTGTCCCACTACCCCCGGTGTAAGCATAGATCCCTCCCTCTGTTACAGTGGGAGGGTGCGTCCTCAGGCAGCTGTTCCCAAGGGATGGTCACCTCTCAGTATAATCTTTTCAGTTGCCCCTCTGTCCTTCGACAGAAAAGCCCCTGAGCGCACTCTGTTCAGACAGAGACGCAACTGAAAGATTAAAAATATACATGTTACAAAGTACTATATAGTAATTTGCATAAAAGATCAATATCTATGTTATATATTATCTACTTCTATGTGCTATCACTTTTCAGGTTTAACTAATTTGCATATTGATTTTAAAAAAAGTATATTTAATTAATTAACTGTCCTTCATTACTATTCTTTTATTCAAGGATTGTTTTGATTTTCATATCGAAAATAGTATAGAAAAATTGTCTTATATAGTTCAGAAGTGTTTGAAATTTTCATTTTACTTGGCCTTCAACGAGTTGGCATCTATTTGTATTTTGTAAAACTTACCTTAATTATAACAAACTATTTCTCACACCCAACTAATTAATTTCTTCTGTTTTTACAGTCGTATTCTTTGAACAAATATATTGAACGTCCACAACCCCGTCAATACTTCATAGTGAACATTAATCCCATAAAAAAACAACTAATTTTTCCAAGAAAAATTATCAGATAACGAACGGGCTAAGCCTGCTAGTATAATAGATATTCAGTTGTTTTGCATTAATGAGGTTTCGTCCATTAATCCTGATAATAAATACGTTATATTTTGTCCAACCGTGAAGGGCTTAGATTCAAATTCTTCGAAATCTTTTCTTCTTTCTTTCTTTTTTTTTTTTTTTTTGAGTTACTGCTTGTTCGATTTCCTTTAATAATCGAATGAATTTTCAGTTAAATGAACACTGGATGAGAAAGCAAGAGAACCGTGATACAATCCATTCCGTCATTCGTCATCCAATCCTTTGTTTGGTAGCATAAGAATGAGTCAACATCGACCAATGAAGTAAAAAAAAATTCCAATGAACTCACAGTGTAGTAGTCACTTTAAAGAGAACATTTAACTCACAGTGCAATAAGTCCTTACTCCCGAACAGGCAACTCGAAGTCTTTCTCTCTATCCATTTTTTTATTCATCTACGTACACCTATATTAATGCAGGTCAATCAAGCAAAGCTAAAGGAAACTTAACCGAATAAACTTCCGAATAAAAATGCAAATTGGCTTTTTCTTTTAAGCTATTTAAAAGTCAAGGACTTTTTTTATGTGCGTCGTCCGCCAAAATTTACTATCTCTTGTTGAACTTAAAAATCAAGATAGCACTCTTTTGATTTTGTCTCCGGGGATTTTAAAATCCCCGAAGACAAAAGGGAGAAATAAACGAGAAGAAAATTTTTAATAAATGAAATAGAATCCAATTCTTTAAGGGATTTTAGTGATAACAAATTTTGGAGATAAGGAAATTGGACTTTGAATAGTCTGCACTAGGGATAGTTTCATCCATCACCCCAAAATGCTGCAAAGTGAAGTCCATCTCAGTACTATTGGATCATTGTAAAACTCATTCTCTGTTTTTGTTTTTGTTTTTTACTTTTCTAATCGTTTGCATTTTCAGATCGATGCAAAGTCGATCTGAAATCCTTATTTTCCTGAAAATGATTTTATTAAAAAGATTTTGTCACTTTCAACTCATAGTCGTGGGCACAGATCGTTCGCTTAATAAATAATAAATATTCCCATATAAGAAAACAGCTAATATTACTATTAAAATTACAGGGATTTTCCGCTCTTAAATATAGATAATTTATCATGTTCAAGCCACCATACAAGATAGACACGTGCAACAGATCTATATTTAATTAATTAGATTACATTGCAGCCTGATGTATTAGAAGAATTTCACCATCAAGCAAGCTGGGTAGATTGAAGCAGGCATTTGATTCGAGTTTGCTATCAATGACTAACACGAGCCGATCAGTTAAAGTCAATGCCGTTGGATCGGTAATTATTTCAGACATTGCGGTGCGCGTCAGTGCACGCACAAATACACGCACACACACACACACACATGCACATAAAATAAGAAAAATACGCAGTGACAGGCACTTTGTGACATTCCCATTCGAATCCCAGCAAGGGGACACGCGATGTTTGTGTCGTTCCTTGCTTCTTGCAGGTGTGATGCATTGCCGGCAAACAGGACATTCAACTCGAAATACTTCCTTGTGATTTTCCCAATTCTTCACAGTAAAAATACCCTCACCCCAGAAAATAGTAGCACAGACAACCAGCAAGACAGAACTAAAAAGATCCATTCTAAAAAGACAGAATGTAGGGTCGCAGACTAAAGAAACATCTGAAGATGTATACAACGATACCAACATCCTAAGGTGCATTGGAATAATGAAAGTTGCCTTCGAGATATTAAGCAAGGAAATAGGAAACAGGAAAATATCATTAACAGCAAAGAAAAGTGCGCTGGACTGTTATGTAATATCGGTCTCCTCATAGATGAAGTAAAGACTTGAATCAACAGAAACAAAGAAACGAACACTGAACTGTTATGTAATATCAATCATCCTATATAGCAACAAGTTCTTGACAATCTTCTCACTGATGAAGAAGAAACTCGAAGCAACAGAAATGTGGTTATACAGAAGGATGCTGAGAATATAATAGATCGTAAATGTGAGTAACAACAAAGTTTTAGCGGAAACTTAGGTGATGGAAAGTATGGTACAAAAAGCTACATGGGAATAACGACTGATATTTTTTTAATAAGCTTAAGCAGATGAAAGTAAAACTAGTGAACTTAAACGAGCAAATGAGCAAAGTATTAAAAAACAGAAAGATCTTGTTAGAAAGAAAGGATATAATATTGAACCGTTACGTAGTATGAGTCCTTCTATATGGCAGTGAATGCTGGACAATCTCCTCACAGATGAAGAAGAGACTTGAATCAACAGTAATACAGTTCTACAGAAGGATACTGAGAATTCAATGAACGGAACGCGAAGTTTTAAGGAAAATTATAACAACATAACATTTAAACTCAGAAAGGGATAATTGAAACTCGGACACTGGCTAAGGGAAATTGATATTTACGGGACATATTGAAGGGTCCAGGGACAGGAGAAAGCAGCGAGTAACCTATATAACGGAATTTTTTAAACGAATGGAAGAAAAGAGATCAGAATCAGGAGGTTGAAAAGACGAATCTTAGCTACAAAAGGACAATGGATAGAAAGTCGGCAAGAGTCATGATCGTCAACGTTTCGAAGACATTTGGCACAAGGCAATCTTTGATTAATGCTATATTCAAATATATAATGATATCCTTAGTGATCGCGTTGCTGAGTGACTAGAATGTTACCATTACGACTATGACTAGATCTCGAATCCCACCTTGGTAGATTCTTCACCGAGGTGACTTTTCTGATAATATCCGCTTGGAAAACATACTTTTATGTGACTCAAGCCTTGTGAGTGAAATTGAGTAAACGAAACTATTTCGTAAATTGGATAAAAGAAACCGTTCCGTAAATTCTTTCAAGCTTCGTATGGTGGCTTTAGTTTCAGGAGAAAATAAAGACAAAATGTGTCCAACATTTGGATATTTTTTATTATATTGTTCATCGATCCAAGCTTTCAACTCACATGAGCCATCATCAAAGTGGTGTATGGATATTACAACAGAGATGTTCACCATCAAAGATGCAATTCTGTTAAATTTACATAGAATTTTTCTATGAGACGATAACGGTCGCGCAATAGCAGACGTAGGTCGTAAATTTGTAATCTTTGATATAGCACTATTTTTCATTTTTCATTTCTACGAAAACTGTTTCTTTTGTCCCAAAGACCTTAACAATCACGGCCATTTTCTACAATATACTTCTTCTTTGTGCCGTGTCCATTCAAGATGTTGGAGATCATGTCTCTCCACAATTTCCTGTCTTTTATACTTCTTAATAACTTTTGTTTTTTGCCATCTCCTACAAACCCTGCTCCGTCATCCACTCACTCAACCTCACCAAGTAGGTTGTCCATTGTTTCCCTGTCTCACTTACCTTCAATCTGTTCTGCGAGTATCAAATTTTCCGAGTCCTACGTCCTAATTATCTGCCCCAGAATTTCTGTGTCTTCCAGATGTTAAATGTATGTGTCCAGTATCAATAGAAATTCGTCGTTGCTCCCATGTTAGGTCCATGGTATTCTCAGCGTCTTTCTATTGGAACCACATTTCTGTTGCTTCAAGCCTCTTCTTCATCTGTGAGATTGTCCTACATTCATTGCCATATAGGAGGACTGATACTACATAATAATTCAGTAATCGTTTCACAAACCATAATTTTCTGTTTCTTAATACTTAGGTCAGCTTTTGGAAGGCATTTTTCGATATCACAATGAGCCTTCGTATTTTAGTGTCACACTTTCCTTCCTCTGTCGATACGCTTTCCAGTTTTCTAAATTGTTATACGTGCTTGATCTTGGACTGTTCCTTTTGTTAATAACCATACATCTAAAAATAATGTTAAGAAGGCTCAACTGAAATAGCAGCAGCAGCAGTAGCGGTAAGAAATGAGTAGCCTGTAAGTTATATGTTAAGGGGTACTTCCCTCAGATTTCTCGCTTATGGAACTCAGTTCATACTTCTTGCATACTTCTTTTCTTAATGATGTTTGTTTTTTTGTTTTGTTTTTTTTTTGTATCAGACTCTTTCACTTCCAGTAATTCCTTACATCTTGGCGGTTTTATCGCCTTGCTAGGAGTGAAATGATTTAAAAAAAAAAAACTACGACAAAAATGCTAACGCTGCGTTCATTTAAAATCAGGAGTTCTGGTGGAAGAAGCTCGAAATAGAGTGGACCATTGAAATTCCACCAGAGAGCGATCAAGATTTATTGTTTTCTTTCCGCTTCTTAAGTGAGTCATGATTTTCTGACCAAATTAGTACATTTACCAGGGCGCTACAAATATATAACTATATAAACAATATTTTTTCTTAAATATTGTCTATTGCAAGAGAAGTTTGTGTTTTACTGCAGATCATCATAGAATATACTTTGCAGTTAGTTTAATGCCATGTCCATCGATGGTTTCGTCTGACAGATTTCCTGATGGCCACCCGTAGATCAAATCCATAATTCTCAGGATGTCAGTGGTTTTGGAAACAAGTGATGTGGGAACCGCATGAGCGACACACACCGACACACACACACACGCATATATATATATATATATATATATATATATATATATATATATATATATGAAATAAGGATATATATTTTTATATATCAAGACCAATAGGAAATTGTTGGACAAACGGGAAAATGTTTACTTGAGACGCGTTTCGTTCTTCAGGATTTAATCGGGCTAAATTTCTTAGGGTCGTACGACTACACAGGCGCCCAAACGAAGGGTGCTAGTGATTTTAGAATTTCTTCTTTTTTTTTTAAGTAAACTTTTTCCACTTTTTCATACAATTTCCCTAATACATACACACACACACACACACACACACACACATATATATATATATATATATATATATATATATATATATATATATATATATTCTGTGAAAATTTCTCGGATATTCAGGCCGGTAAATGTTATTTAATCCTGTTTATTATAAACAGAGCATATACTTAAATATTTGTATCTATAAAAAGAATGTATAAACATAAAAATGCCTTAAAATAATTGTCGGACTTTCTCCAATTTCATAATGTGTGACATCATTTGTTTACATTTGATACGCCATAAGCAGATATGAATGTACGTGAGAGATTCATAGGTTCAAATACAGTAAATTCGACCTTGCTAACCGGACCATCGTCTGTGGCCCAATCGGTTAAAGGTACGTCAAGCTAAATGGTTCCATATTGGATATAGGTTCGAATCCTGTCGGAGAACGCATATATTCTCTGAAGATTTCTCGGGCATTCAGGCCGGTAAATGTTGTTTAATACTGTTTATTATAAACAGAGCATTTATTTAATTATTGGTACGTATGAAAGATTTACTATCATGCTTACGTTGGTCTCCAAAACAGTATTCTCGTTTTTGCTGTTGTTGTTCTATAAGGCCTTTCCCGTCAGGAAGTGTGCGATCATGGTTTTCCACAACTTTCTGTCCGTTGGAGCTTCTAACAATGTTTTTATTTTTGCTATCTCTCCTACTCCCTGTTCTGCAAACCAAACCGGCATTAGGGTAAGTTATTCGCAATTATACAATTCTTTCTCCCTCTTGACTCCAATATCCTCTGAGTGTAACATTTTCTAAGCCCTTTTTCCTTATTATAAGCCCAAGATATTTTAACTTTCTCTTTCTAATGCTAAGTGTAAGTGTCCTTTTGCTTTCATCTCCTCTAAAACTTCGTTTTTTCACACCTTTCTATATAACGCATTACTGTAGGGAGAACAAAAGAATCGGATTAGAGCGTAAAATAAACTTCTATCCTATGTCCCCACCCTTGCCTGTAATATAAGTGTTAGATTTTCTAATCCCTTCTTCCTCATTATGTGCCCAAGAAATTTCGACTGTCTTTTTTCTGATTCTAAGTGACCTTTTTGTTTCCATATTCTGTGAAATTTCGTCGCTGTTAACTTGTTCAGTCTAGGGTATTTATAGTTTCCTTCTGTAGAGCCAACACAACTAAAAAAAAGTATTGCAAAATATCTTAAAATAATATAATATCGCGTTCAGTATTGAACTAATATTTCTCTGATCAATCTGTAGTCAAGAGAAAACGGAAATTAGAGGCATTGATGCTGAATTAAAAAAAAACGGTTAATTATCCTGGAACTTTTAAGAGAAATCAAATTCTTAGTCGAATGCGAATATTTACCTGAGAAGAAATAGGTCTTGCTCAGTATCTTATTAGTATTGTCTTTGAGGCAAAACTAAAACGAGAATTCTATTTCCGGTATATGGTTTCCCATATTAAATAACAAATTCTGAATAAATAGGACGATATGCATCTGTACATGTCACAATACATATTTATTAGACACTGTTTTTCAAATAGACAAAATGATTACAAGCAAATATTTGATAGTGAAGCTACTAATGAATATTGCAAGTAATGCCAAACATCAATGGCAAAATAGGAAGATGTTCACATTTGATATTTGGGCTGCAATCGACGAAGGTCGTCAAGAACGTGTGACAAAAACAAAAATAATCGCGAAGCTGCCTGGAGATCTTGGATTCGGATAATTTGTTTTATGAATAATTTTCAAACAATTTTTTTGTCATTTTTTGTTTCAGTTAATTTTCAGGCGAATAAATTTAGAAGAAGAACCAATTTCTTTCCTTTCTTTAATTATCATTTCATCTCATTATCTTCATCATTCTTTCCTTCTTGTGCCATAATTTGCCTAAGGCATAATATCTTCCAGGCTTTCCGTTTTTGTTTTGTTTTTTCTTTTAGCTTTTCTTTTAGTGGTGACGCCATTTTTGTTATTTTTTCTTTCTTTTTGGTTTTTATTTTCTTTCATATCTCATTCTTTTCGATCTTCTTCCTTGTTAGAATTATTTTAGGGCAAAGGTATCCATACTGATTGCCGCTGTCAATCTTTTCCATTGCATTTCTTCTTCTTCTTCTTCTTCTTTTTCTTCTTCTTCTTCTTCTTCACTTTTCCTCTTCCTCTTCCTTCGTTTCATGTCACTATCTCTTTCACATTTTTCTTAATCACCTTGTCTTTTCTTCATCGTTATTTTTCGTCAAATTCATTTTTTTATTTCTTTATTATCGTCTCTACTTAATATTTGCCTAAATTTCTCAAACTTTGCGAGCAAAAATTCGTTCAAATTGAAAATAACACTTAACTGATGCAATTGAAAATTTTGATATTATTATTACCATTTGGTGATTTTCTAAGCGTACCTTAGATGTGGCACAAGGCTGAAAGTATAGGGCACCCAGTGAGGCTCGAACTCGCTATTCAGTCATAATTGATCTTGAGAAACAAGCTTGCTAGGCATTACACCACGTCGAAGTCTTCTAATAATTTTCTTAGAGTAGCTTAGATGTGGTACCCAAAGAGGATCGAACAGTCTATTCAGTAGTAACTGATCTAGATTGCTAACTAACTCCACATCGAAGTACCTATTGCAAGAATGTAGGGTACTCTAATGGTTGAACCGAAGACATTTCGATCTGCAGTCGAATGCTTTAACACTGAGCTATATTCTCGATATTTTATTATTATTATTATTATATGAGATAGCAAAATGACCTTTCTGTACGAATGCCATTATATCCATCAAGTTAACCAGCCTGATAAGAATATACTAGACATAAGCATCACAGCCAAATGTGCGCACAACAATGACGGGTTTTGATCAAACTAGCGTATAACCATGCAGATGGGCCCCAGTTAGAAATACATTCTGATCAGCCATAGTCGTCTTACATGCCTCATCCTTCAAACTTAAAGATGACAACCCTCTCAATACCCAGCCGTGATCCACCCCAACATTAATCTTCCTCATGAACAGATAAGCACAGTATCAGTGGACTACATACTATGTAGTTATGTCCAGGCAAGTAACAGGCAGATTTGTGGCGTTGAACAGAATATTTACTGTAGCCTATCTTAATTCACGAAGACACGACATATCCGTGTTAACATCTCCTATCAATTAAGATCAAAAGCTTTGAGAGCCATTTCCAGTGCTGCTAATATTATTATTATTATTATTATTATTATTATTATTATTATTATTATTATTATTATTATTATTTTATTTCTGTTGATATCAGGTGTGTACTCATTTCTTTCCGGGTCCCGACCAGTGACCTAAGGTCAAATATGGTATAATCACATTTTCCACTGAGCAATTAAAAAAAGTACATGGATAAACCCTTCGTAAGTTGTGGGCTGTACTTATGAGAACATTTTTTTTTTGTATTTCTTTAAGGCTACCAGGAAACACTTAAATGACTCTATTGGAATCTTTTCCAATCAATGCGAGGGTTTCAACTACAACTGGAATTCTCATGTGCCAGATTTTGTAGATTATTATTATTGTTGTTGTTGTTGTTGTTGTTTTCTTTGACTTCTGTTGTCATTTTCTTCCGGGTGCCAACCATAGACCTAAGGTCAGAAATGGATTCATGAGATTTTCCACTGATCAATTTCGTAACAGATTTTAAAAAATAAAAAGTTAAAATAAAACTATGATCGCACACATTTTACATGGATGAAGCCCTTTGTAATGTGTAAGCTGTACTTGTGTTTGCATTTCTTTTGTATTTCTTTAAGACATAGCCTACCAGGATTATTATTATTATTATTATTATTATTTCTTTGATTTTTTTTCGTATACTCATTTCCAGAAATCTAAGGTGAGAAATAGTATCATGATATTTTCACTAAACTTTTTTTGTAAAAATAAAAAGCACACACATTCTATCTAGAAAAAAACTCTGCGAAAGGTCTGAGCTGTACTTGTGATAGAAGTATCATTATTGTTGTTGTTGTTGTTGGATTTATTTTCTTTGATTTCTGGCGTGTACACATTTCTTACAAGGTCCCACCCAGAGAACTAAAGTTAGAAATGGCATCATGACACTTTCCACTGACAAAAAAAACAACAAAAGAACAAACATATTTTACATGGATAAAGCCCTTCGTAAAGTGTGGGCTGTACTTGTCAGAACAATTTGTTGTATCTCCTTGAGGTATGGACTTCCAGGAATCCCTTCAATTAGTCTACTGGAATCATTTCCAACCAGTCCTAGGGCTCCAACAGGGATTGTTGATGTTCCCATATGCCACATTTTCGAGATTTCTATTTCAAGGTTCTTGTATTTTGACAGCTTTTTGAATATCTTCAAAGATAAATTGCAGTTAGCAGGGACTGCTATAACAATAAAGAGCCACTTTTTTGGCTGTGTTCTTTAATAACAATATCTGACCGATTGGCTTTGATTGTTCTGTCAGTGTTTATTGTGTAGTCCCATAGAATTGTAACAGGTCCTATCTCCGTAACCGGGTCTGGGTGGTGTTCATACCATTCTCTTTCAGTTTCCTTCCCGTAGAATTATCATTATTATTATTATTATTATTATTGTGTGCATTATCGTCTATTTCGCGTGGATCCGTTTTCAATTTCAGATATCCTTCGTGCAACCATTCACAATTTACATAATTATTAATGTTGATATGTGTCCGGCGTATATAATCCCAACCTTCGCTTCTTTGCTTTCTAATGTAAACTGGCTTTAATGCTCGCCATTTATAATTAATTCTGAGATGGTAATCCAGAAAAACATCTGGATTATAAGCAAATAAAATTTGAAAAGAAAAGCAAACAGATTCGACCCATAAAAATATGAGCAATTTTTTTACGCGTGCCTTCGCAAAAACTGTTTGTAAAAAATAGTTTCGATTTACGTTATATTGAATGTTTTTCCTGAATCTTCAAGGCTTCAACCTATTTGTCAAAAGTTGTCAATCAATTCGAAGCGACAATACTTTTTTTCAATGTATTAGGTTGGTGCAAAAATAATGTCGTTTTCTCACGTATGTTACTATGTGAGAAAACGACATTAATTTTGCACCAACCTAATAGCTATGAAAAGAGAGAAAACAATGCTGAATCCGGAATATATTTTTTTTTAAAAATATCAGTTTAAAGTAGAAAGCTCTCAAAAATAAAAAAGATAGACTGAGACAGTTTTTTATTTTTGTTGTTGATTTTTTTTTTAAATGTTTATATTATTTGGGTAATAATGAAAAGAATCATAAAGAAGTTTATTCTGGAAAAGCTCTTCAGGAAAAAAATATGATCACTTAAGAACTTTCAACAGCAGCAACAACAAACTTGAATATCACCTGTAACTCGAAGAGAAAATAATGACATAATCATAATGGTAACATTCCACGCTACTTCGAACAACGCGTTAGGAAGGAAATGACCATAAATATTGAAGGGAATGCTAACAGTTACTGGACTTGAGAAACCTATGTTGCTGAAAAAATGTTTTAACAGAAAAATATTATGAATTTCAACCGATAAAACTACTGGCTGCTCGGTGAATGAATGATGAATGTTTCCTTATATGAAAGCGGCTAATTTTACATTTATCATCATAATCATCATAATCATCATTTTTTAACCCACCTATAGTTGGTCGGAACTGCATTGACAATCTCTTCCTACAATGTTCGGTCCGACATTGCTGTCTCCAGATCACCAATCTTCAATGCTGAGTCCCGAGAAAGTCAAATTTCGTGAGAAGACGTTTCCAGAAGGATGCCATAGGAGTGAGCATGAGACGCTCAGTGGTAGTGGTCAGTAAAGTTATAAAGCAACTACTGGATAGCGGCTTCGATTCAGGAATCGGAGAGCCGAGTTCGAATTTCAGTCGATTCCATTACATTCACTTTTCTTACGTGCTAATACCCTAGGGAAAAATGTGAGTCCTCTTCTTCTCCCTCCACCTATGGGTAAATAGCAGATTGGGCTCTATAGACTTGGATGGCAACTAATGTAGGAGAAGGATAACTCTGAATTCAAAACCTGCGTAGGGTCGTTTGGGGACCCTGTGTCACGTAGTGCACTAAGTCTCTGTATTCGGCCCTTCAAAGATGTGGGTAGATTTGCACAAAACCTCCACCACTCTAATCAAATCTCATGTGCTATCGCCTGGCTGTCAGTTTCCTAGGAACAGATCTGTTTGACCCTCATACGTCAAAAATCGACGGGAGAGTCGGGTATATATATATATATATATATATATATATATATATATATATATATATATATATATATGTCCTCTCTCTTTCTAGTTTTGATGGCAGTTTCCTTCCCAACTTTAGGGATGTCAACGAACACTCGTTGCTACTTTTGTTATGTCAAAGAATACTCGTTGCCACTTTCGTAAGGTTCGTTGTAGTAAAGACTTTGTAATGGCAGATACAACTATAGTACGCCGTTGAATGCTGGTGTCAGACGCCTTCGAATAACACTCGAACTAATAGTGTTTATTCGATAATACTAGCTTGAATATTAATCTGTATACTGAAATAGTATAGAGAATAGCGGTTCGTATAGTATAGAGGATAGACTATAAATAGCGATCCGTACTGGATTGATCACTGGCGATCTATGTTCAAACTCAAGTTTCGGCAGCGACACATTATTCCTATATAACACTAACCTAAATTAAGTGTGGCAAGTCAACATCTTGATTATACGAATATTTTGACATCGAACTACTATCCATTCTAATAGTTGCACCTGTTGGAAATCTTCGTGGTGCGGTTTTTGTTATTTGCTAAATTTATTTGATTTTGATTCTAAAGTGACATTATATGAGATAATAGGAAGGCTTTTCTTCTTGAAAGCCTGGAGGAGTTATTTGCCTGAAGCTATTTTCCATCACTGATCCGAGAAAACCGTAGTATAGCTAAAGGTTTAGATATTCCTGAACAAGTTGGACGCTATGTATGTCATCCATATTATATTCTAGCTTTGAGGAGTTTATTTAAAAACATACCACGAGTTTTGGTTTCTTAGCATCGTGTGTTGTTGGATGAAACTACCCTCTGCGCAGCCTATTCTAAGTTTCATCTTCTTATCTCCTATACTATGTTTGTTACAATTGATTCAGTCTCCGAGGTATTTTAAGTGTTTAACATTTTTTTTAACTCGTCATTCCGAATTGAACCAAATTATAATTATTCTGTGTCAAAAAGATAAAAAAAATAGGTCCAGTTCAGATAGTCAGAAAAGTAAATAGAAATCTTGGTTACACTTGAGTTAAAAAAATTAAATATTCGTCAGGTTTATACTCGAACCTCGAAACATCCATCCGGGAGATAGCTCTCTTTTGATGGGTATCATGCAGCCGACGTATTTTATTCCTGGTCGACAGGGTGTACTATGTTGTAGTTAAAGAAGAATTGTTGGAAAGGATACATGACAGGTATGAGTTTTCCTTCGATGAGTCAACATTATAGAAGTGGCTCTTTCACGAAACAACCCAGCTCATTACAATAATTTTGCTTGTTCATGCAATTCAAGCGGATCTTGTTAAGCATATAAGTTTCCGATTGACAGGATTAATGAGAATTTGATGGTGGAGAAATATTTTTAATAACACCATCTGTCCAATGCAATCAATACCACGTCTTGATCAAATAATATTATTAATTTGATTTAATATTCTATTGATGTAGAAGGTCACGAAATAATGCAAAAGAATTTAAAAATCACTTTGTCTTTAAAATTGAATTCCATCATTTGATTATTTTCCTGTACAAAAGCCGCAGCTCCGAGCGCTCAACTTAAAAACCTTGCGTTGGCGAGTTCAATCCACTGTCGATAATTAATACTAATAAAAAATAACAGAAATATCTCTGTTTTTCGTTTATATTTTCACTAATGAATCTTTAATTATAATTTTGAGACAGAATTTTCATTATTTCGTTGCGAAGGCAAATAGAAAACAAGTTTGTATTTGAATTTTGCATCCGGTTAAAATCTTTCCGCGGATATTTCCGATGTTAAGAAATCAGAAACATTTTTATTTTTTTTTGTTTTATTTCGACCAAATTCTAGTTATCTTGTTTTTAATAGTACACGTATATTTACGCACACTGTGAACATTGCACACAACCGTATTACATTGACAGGTTTCTCTGAATAAAAAGAAAAAAAAGCATTATTTACATAAGACAATGTCTAGTGAATTGATTCCAAAACCATGTGGCATGCTTCATATGTCCAACGGCAAAAAAGATAGCAGGTGAGGTGGAATGATTGAAAAACAATCAAAGATTTAGAAACAGTCTGTTTGTTTTTTTTAATTCATATACCAAAAATAAATATGCTTTCAAAATTTAAAATATTAATGCGGAACACTTGTAATTATATGCATGAGTCCCAGTATAAATAGTTATAAATAATTATTGACTGATTTTATCATTATTCGGACTATTGTCCTCATCTTTGTCGCCATATTTATCACAACGTTTTGGCCGTTGTATGTGCCCGGCCTTCTTCAGGTGGTTAGAATGTCGAACTGAACCATTTATTTCACTAGACTGTTCAAATGGTTGCTGAGACATTAGGTTTATAATACCCAGAAATTCATACAAAGCTGTCCCCAAGGAGACATGGCACAGTGGATAAATGCGTTGGTTAGACAGTGACAGGATCCAAAAGAGTGTGAGTTTAATACCCGATTAAGGCAGTGGAGAACTTTCGGGAATTAACAAGATAACTGACATCCATCTAGAACATTCTACCCCAGTGAGCGAAATAAAGGGTTAAGTTCGATATTCCAACCACCCATCTGATAAATATGGCGACAAAGATGAGAGTCCGAATAATGTAAATAATGTAAATAATGTACATAATACCTCATCTCAGAAATATAGACAGATACTGATTTTATCATTATGATATTGCATTATATCAAGTATTAACAATATATTAACTATATCTACTCGATGCGTATCCAAATGTAAACACATGACGTCACACATTATATCTGTATAATTATATGTATAAACATAATTTTTTTTTGCAAGCAAATGAAAACTATTGAAACAAAACAAGTTCAGTTGACCATTGATGACAATTCCAGAACAACTTAACTATAAACAATTTTTTCTATCCTCTGCCAGCCGCAATGATGGAGAAAGCATTACCTCGAACCATCACCAGTGAGACACGCTGCAAGAGCCACTCCGTTTGGCGAGGCTTGTCCCTTAATCGAAACGCAATCGCGCCAATCCTCCGAAGGAACGCCATCGAACGAGGGCCAATAAACCCTGAAGTCTCCACTGCCACAAGAGTAAAAAAAAAAATCTATCAGCAAGAGAAGAATATTTAACTATTTTTTTTATCTCTGCGTTCCGGGATCCCGGCTCAACCGCGAACCTGATAAAATTACCGACTGAAAATGTATCCCGACAGGTCGCATAAAAAATGTCTTAAAAATAATTGTCGGACTTTGCCCGTTTCTTAATAAATAGTGTAAATAAAACATCTAATAAATCAATAATGTTTATTATTTTTGCGTTCAGTTCTGAAGAACAAAGAAAATGTGTAAATTCACTTTCATATGTTTGGGTTTAATTCTAATTCTAATCATTGCTTTTTCAAACAATAATCATTTCCAAGAAGTAAAGGTAGTTAAAAATAAAAGCGCCATCTATAGGGAAAACCGTTCTTTTAACGTAAGTCCAAGTTTGCTTCAAGTTATTTCTTTCATTATTTTTTCTTGGGAATTTATTCACGTCCATGTATACCTTCGTGCATATGAATGATCTAAGATTATGCTTGACACCACAATGAAAACTGACCAAAGAGAAAATAAAAACCTTGAGTGTGAATAGTGTAATTTTATCGGTGAGGATATTGACATCAAACCAAGCTGTGTTCAAATTCTGTTCGATTTTGTTTAGTTCCCTAGTGTCTATCTGAAAGAAATGAATCCGTCTTCTTAATTAGCAGGAAAATGTTTTCTCCTGGGCTGGCAGACAGTCTAGGAAAATAAACATTTAAATTTTAGACACTAGACAATCTAGGATGTATTTTTTGTAATATTTTATTATGATATTTTAATTTAGTATTTACTATATAAAACTTTGCCGCTACAAACATTTAATTTTTGAGCTCGTCCTGATGTAAGTAACCTACATACCGACTTGAAATGAAATCGGAGGAAAAAAGGTGATTTATCGATTTTTGATCGGCTTAATGGGTTATTAATTTTTTTCTAATTATCGATCTTTTACGCTAAGAACCTCTCTCTTACATTGTACAATGTATATGCCAAGTTTGATCAAAATTGGTTGGATGGATCTCGAGTGAAAAGGTATCACCCAGACAAACAGACACAGAGACAAACAGACACACAGATATTTTTATATGTACAGATAATCTTCAAATGAAAAATGTTCAGTTTTCTTGACCCCAAAATGCCTCCAAATACTCTTCGTAGTCAACTGGCTTGTTGCTTCCTAAACAAGAAAGAGTTAACAAATTGTCAATATCTTTTGCTTCTTAATAATTGTCGATAAACAAGTAACAGTGTTTTGAAGTCGCGAAATGAATGTGAAAATTAAAAAAACACACACACACTTGCTTGGATGGT
The DNA here is from genome assembly GCA_963932145.1 of Acanthosepion lycidas. Taxonomy (NCBI): domain Eukaryota; kingdom Metazoa; phylum Mollusca; class Cephalopoda; order Sepiida; family Sepiidae; genus Acanthosepion; species Acanthosepion lycidas. The sequence continues at coordinate 97,186,793 of OZ010586.1, read as the reverse complement.
AGCAAATACAATTTCCAATTAGATATTTACACTTAATATTAAAATAAGAAAAGTTCAGGAGCAAAAATCAATTAAAGACTGGAATAGAATTATACTCGACATCAATTTTGCGCAAATAACTTCTCGAAAATTACAAATTTGTACGGAAATTTCAAATTTACACGGAAAGCTCGATTAATAATTTCCTTTAGTTTTCCATTGTATTGGCCGTTATTGGCAAATATTTATTACGTTTCTTACCAACTAACACACGTATACGCACACAACATATATATATATATATATATATATATATATATATATATATATATACATATATATATATATATATATGTATGTATAGATAGATATAAATGCACACACACACATATATATATATATATATATATATATATATATATATATATATATATGTGCGTGGCACGCGCATGTGCGTGGCACGCGCGTTAGCGTGTGTGTGTGTGCAAGTGGTATTAAAACAATGGAGGTTCTATGCATTATTTCTGATTACAATTGCTCCTTTAAAACGAGGCATTTGACATCAGGATCGAGGCAGTGCAAATAATCTACGAATCCTAGATAAAAAGATATGAACAAATTGAGATAGATAGATAGATAGATAGTGAACAGACTGAGATAGATAGATAGATAGATAGATAGATAGTGAACAGACTGAGATATATATATATATAGATAGATAGATAGATAGTGAACAGACTGAGATATATATATAGATAGATAGATAGATAGTGAACAGACTGAGATAGATATATAGATAGATAGATAGTGAACAGACTGAGATAGATATATATATAGATAGATAGATAGATAGATAGTGAACAGACTGAGATAGATATATAGATAGATAGATAGATAGTGAACAGACTGAGATATATAGATAGATAGATAGATAGATAGATAGATAGACTGAGATACATAGATACGAGAAGCGTTAGATAGATAGATAGATAGATAGACTGAGATACATAGATACGAGAAGCGTTAGATAGATAGATAGATAGATAGATAGACTGAGATACATAGATACGAGAAGCGTTAGATAGATAGATAGATAGACTGAGATACATAGATACGAGAAGCGTTAGATAGATAGATAGATAGATAGATAGATAGTGAACAGACTGAGATAGATAGATAGATAGTGAACAGACTGAGATAGATAGTGAACAGACTGAGATAGATAGATAGATAGATAGATAGATAGATAGATAGTGAACAGACTGAGATAGATAGATAGATAGATAGATAGATAGTGAACAGACTGAGATAGATAGATAGATAGATAGATAGATAGATAGATAGATAGATAGATAGTGAACAGACTGAGATAGATAGATAGATAGATAGTGAACAGACTGAGATAGATAGATAGATAGATAGTGAACAGACTGAGATAGATAGATAGATAGATAGATAGTGAACAGACTGAGATAGATAGATAGATAGATAGATAGATAGTGAACAGACTGAGATAGATAGATAGATAGATAGATAGATAGATAGTGAACAGACTGAGATAGATAGATAGATAGATAGATAGTGAACAGACTGAGATAGATAGATAGA